>CM064893.1:18732148-19350000 GCA_030347415.2 Decapterus maruadsi | reverse complement strand
CGCGTATATATTGTGAATTCAGGTTGTGTTTAGCACTAAACGTTCGTAGCACTTTAGAGCTAAAAAGCTAAGCTAGCTAACGGACGCTAGCAACTCTTTGCTAACCATAACAACAAACTGTAAACACGAGGGACACACAGTGTTGTTAGCTGTACTTCTCACTGTGAAGTTGCGTAGCTTTATCCCCTTTAGTTCAAACAGATACAAGTCACTCAAAACTAATGGAAAAACGTACCAATGCGTGTGAACATCGTGTGTTTCGCTGCAGACATCGGCTAGTAATGTCTACAGGGAAGATGCCCAAAGGTCCTACCTCTGCTTCGGAGGGCTTCAGCTCGACCCCGGTGAAGACCAGCCAGGGAAGAGATCTTCTGCACCTTGCTAAGGGCTTAGATGATGAAGTCATCTCTGACGACGAAGACACGTTTTCCCTGCTTTCTCCAATCTACCACGACAGTTTCGACAGTGATGAAGACTTAGAGCCCATCCCAGCTGAGCAGACTTCTCCCAGGCAAAGCCACAACTCCGGACGTGGCATTTCACCGGTCAGGTAAAGCTGGAGATAACTTTCATTGATCATGTATGTGCAGTGTAGAACATACTATATGTATTAATGTACATCTGTTATGTTACAGTTGTGAGTTGCCCAAAACACGTTCAAAGCAGATGTGCAATGCAGCTGTGCACCCTGCAGCAGTCTCACCTACTCTGAGTGCATGGGAAATGTGGCTGGTGAACAAAGCCAAGGAGGACCGACTCAAATTGGAAAAGAAAGCAGAGGAGGCAAGCCACTTCTCATCATTTGCCTTTGTTTTAGATAAAACAAGAGTTTTTTTTTATTACTGCACATGCTCTCAATATCTGACCAGAATTTTTTCCTCCATAAATGAATGATTTAGGAGCGCTTTCTAAAAGAAAAAACAAGACAACAAGAAAGGGAGCAAGAACGGAAAAGGATGGTCATGGAAGATAAGATTCAAGACTGGCTTAGGATGAAAAGACAACAGGTATAGAACTGCTTATTTAAAGTAATAAACAATCTCTATTTTTTATTTATTCAGGTTAACCATGCAGTAATGCTACAGCTGTCAACAGTTATTTGTCTAATTGTTTTTCTTACAATCCCAGGAGAAGCACGAGCAACTTGTAAAACAGTCCAAAGAGGAACAGGAAATGCAGAGACATTTGGAAAAACAGAGGGAAATCGAACAGAAAGCTCAGCAGAAATATAGAGACTGGCTGCAGAAGAAGAACCAAGAAAAATTCGAAAAAGAAAAGAGGGATAAGGTAATGTTGATCTTTTAATGGTTAATTTCTTTTTATGAAAAGTTTCTGATGTTAATGATAAAACAGATTCTGAGAGATTGTTTTTCCCTTTATAGGAGGAAGCTGCCCTTAAGGAGGAGCAGGACAAGGAGCGACGCAAGAGGGCAGAAGAGAAGTTTAAGGAATGGCTGGTAAAAGCCAATGAAAAGGACAGAGCAAGTCCCAAACCACACGGCTACCCAACAAGTAAGGCTATTTCACTTATTTAGAAATTATTAACCATACTTTGTCATTTTTGGATTAACTGACATATAATAAAATGTATGAATATTATTCAGTGCAAATTTATCATTCAGGAATAGAAAGCAAATAAAGTTATTACTGAAATTATGTTGGTTTCAGAAATCTTTAAACGTGATTGTAAGCCATCAGTTCATTTGCTGCTAATATTTCCTATGTTTCAGTATTGCATTGCTTTGACTTGTTCCAGGTCCCTATGACAAATCCTACCCATCACCCAGTTTTTACAATCCGATCCCATGGAAACCGATTCACATCCCTCCTCCAGAAACATCAGTGAATAAGACGTCTGGCAAGAAACCTCAGAAGCAGAGGAAGAGCCAGCAAAGCCCCAGCACTGCGTTTAGACTCAGAAACACTATGAGAACAGCACAATTGGTGCCGAAGAGATGACACAGCAGACCGACGTCCATGACTGCAGCTTAGTGCCAGCTCAAATATGATTTCATGTCGACTCATCCAAACCACCACAGGCTTTGAACAGACACTTTGATGAGTCACTGAAGTATTTCTGCTCTCTATATGCCTCTCTCTCTAATTAAAGACACGCTCCTACATGTATTCATTTTCATTATTGTATTTGATTCAATTCAAGCAATTAGTAATGATACACTAGTTGCAATTTAATGTCTAAATATTCAGGTTTTAGTATGTTTACATACAGATGTTTAGAGTTTATTATATGAATTGTGTCAGTTTGTTTTTACGATAAAGAAAGTTTTACATTTCCTCTTTGCTCTTGCCCCTGTTTTCTTTGCTGCATCACTGAGTGGTCAACAAGCACTACGTTTCTCTGCATGTGATGAGGCACAAACCGCACACAACTGTATAGTACAACAGAAAGAAGGGGGATCGTGGTCACAGCCAAAGATAGACCCGGCTTGGTCAAGTGCCCCTCACACTCACACATTGTTCTGTGTCCAGCTGTGCCTTGTTCTTCTGTGGGCTGAGATGACGACAGAAACAAGTGAGGGGGTGGAGAGAGACACACAGAGAGGGAGAGAGAGAGGGTGATTCAGAGCAGTATGCTCATTCTGTGTTAGCATCTCTCTCTGATGTCAATAAATGAAGCCTGAGGTAAAAATGATTTCAATTACACTTTATTCTAGAATAACCATGTTTAATCCTTCCATTGTGTTTTTCTACGTTGTGTGTTGGGCTCTCTTCGTCTCTGGTTAACCCCTCTCTGTTGACGGCTGTGGAATGTGTTAGTTGACAGTAGTCAGTGAGGGGGGATCATAATGAGGACACTGATTATGTAGGACATTTTCAAACGCACGAGAAAACATTCCTTGGTCCAAAAGACGCCTTTTAAGACAGAGAAGTCAGGTGTTTACACTAGGATTCAGGAGTAGTTAAACTGTAGGAGCGGTTTGAGCTGTTTGCTCAGGGGTGTTTACACATTGAGCCTTTTAAGCAGAACTGTCTAGTTCTGTTCAAAGTGAGCTCATGACCTGTCTGTGTACTCATAATTTGAATGAAAAATACTTAGTCTTAACCAGTTCATCATAAAGAGAAGAATGTCTTGAGCCTGCCTATGTCGGGCTGATATACAGCACTTTCAATAAATGATGTTTCAAGTCATTGAGTTTTATTTCTGCCCCCTCCAGGTACTGTGTCCCATTACAGAGTAGTAAATCCTTATCCCAAGATGCAGTGGTGCAGGTGGGCTGGCAGTTGGAGATCACACCTACCAAGACAGGTAGGAGGCGTGTCTTGAAATGTCTCTGAATGAAGGCAAGGCGGGGAGAGGCACAGAGGGCAGAGGGAGTGACGGTCTAAAGGGCACAAGTGCAGACAATGGTTGTTCTTAAATCTTCAAGAATGAGATTGTAAAAATGTGGTTTAGACATGGAAACAAGTACAGGACGAAGCAACAAAGCTTTTGAATTCTGACTTTTGCTTGTTATTCAAGAAAAAAGGAATTTTAATCCTCTACTATGGGAAAACCAAGTTGATTTTTGAGTTGTTTGGTGAACAGAACTGGATTTACAGTAAGATTATTCATAATATCAGCTATATATACAGTATATAGCCTATACGTATATATATATTTTTTTTATGTCTGACTGGAAAAGTTTCACCTGTGGATCATTATTCTACCACAACCACATGGACTATTATTCTCCAGCTGGTAGTTTCTCCCCCTTTTTTTCTAAGAAGGATGTGACCACTGTTTCTGTAAATAGTCTCAGGTATTATTGACACAACTTGGAAGAAACTGGGTCTGTTGCATTGAGGCACAAAGGTCTTGTATCCAGTGTTTCAGCCTCAGTGTTTTGTGTATTTGTGTGTACTTTCTTCCCATCACCATGCAGTTTGAGCCAGAGACTGAGGACTCTTTCGACTTTCTTTTTAAAATCATCTTGGTTGGGGACTCGGATGTGGGGAAGACCTGCGTGGTCCAGAGTTTCAAGTCTGGCATTTTCATTGAGAAACAACAAAACACCATAGGGGTCGATTTCACCGTTCGCACCTTGGACATTGATGGCAAGAGAGTAAAGGTAGGATATATGGATGTTTTTTTTAAAATATAGAAATACAAAAAACAGGGATATGTGTTCTTATTCTTGTCTTAAAGTAAACAATCCCTCTGCTTGTTTCAGTTAATCAGTGTGTTTTTCCCTAGAGGACAGAGGAGTGGCTGACTGCTTCTGTCAAATGATAACATCTGTGTGTTAGCTTTCTGGGTGTGTTCTTTTTTCTTTCTTTTTTTTTAATCTTAACTGCATGGGTGTCTTGTTATGCTAATTAGTTTGGAGTAAAGACTTAAGCTGTTCAAAAAGGACTAAACATTAAGATGTGTATATTTCCTTACTTGACCCACATCTTGTAACCACTAAAGTAAAATAGTGTTGATTGTGTTTTATGTGTTATTTACAGATGCAGGTGTGGGACACAGCTGGACAGGAGCGTTTCCGCACCATAACTCAAAGCTACTATCGCAGCGCGCATGGGGCCATGGTGGCCTATGACATCACACGCCGTGGTACGTTTGAATCAGTCCCCCACTGGATCAGGGAGGTGGAGCAGTATGGAGCTGCCAGTGTGGTGCTGATACTCATTGGTAAGAAGAAATAAAACACATTATTCAAATTGAATAGATTGATAATTAACCACCAGCCCTTGCTTGATTGTTCTCTATGGGTTATTTGATATTTGTGTTGCCATCTGAGCTGCTGGGCATTTTCTTTTCAGATTATTCAGCTCTGAGAACTAAATATCTGAATCCACTTCCTCCTGTTCTGTTTAATCGCTGCAGGGAATAAGTCGGACCTCCACGCTCAGAGGCAGGTGCTGTTTGAAGACGCGTGCACGCTGGCAGAAAACAACAATGTCCTTGCTGCTCTAGAAACCTCGGCCAAGGAGGCCCAGAACGTAGAGGCGGCCTTCGTCCTCATGGCCCGGGAGCTGCTGGCACGGAACGGCATGCCCATCACGGACGAGGCCTCTCAAGACCCATCTCCGTTCATGCTGAGTAACAGCTCCCACCCTGTGTATGGTACTGCGTCCTCAGATAAAAAGTGTGGGTGCTGAGCGGACTGAAGCAGTGTCCATTAAGACCTGGTTTTAAAAAATATTGGTGGCAGTACGTGTGTATGTGTTTGAAATGCTCCTGCACAAAGAAAGGGAGGCTATTTGCATAAGATTATTTTTTTGAGAAATGACATATGTTGCAGTGTCTGTGTGTACAAATATAGGTTTTAAATGTTTTACATTGTATTATTTATAGTTAGAGAATCTGTGTAATGCAGGCTTTGAATGGTATTTGCTTATGAGACGTATTTTGTAATATACTGTAAGTGCAGTTGAATGTGGTAATGACTCCAGTGTTACACACCACACCTCTGCTGGAGGACTAGGTACAAAGTACACACTAACAAAATGTTTTCACTTGACATTTTTTTGTGTCTGTTTCTTCCTTTTTAATTGTTCTTTTCATACCATATGTATTTTGCAGTAAGTTAACAGAGTTTTACCCTGCAACTGAAGTCACCTACAGAGTCATACACTGTTACACCTGTCAGTGACAAATATAACAAACCAGCACTGTATGAAATTTTATCTGGTGCTGCAACAACTTTAAACATTTTCTCCCAAAACAAGTCTCTTAATACAGACATTCACATTAAACCATTCATAAAATGATTCACATCTCTAACCGGTTGACGGAAAAAAGCACCCTTCCATCTTCTTTGAAAACCACAGTACTCTTTATATTTTTGACCAACCAACAAAACAAGACAACACTGTTTAAAAAAAAAAATCATCAAATGCTTGATTAAGGCTAAAAAAAAATTAGGTGCTAAAGCCGAAAGCTGGTATCTCAACTTAATCAGCATTAGTGGTTGTAAATCCACCCTAACTTAAAACAATTTAAGGTGAAATATGATAGTAAAAACAAAGAGCAGAACTGGTCTAGTTAGTACCTGCCAGGGGGTGTATATTTCGGAAAGGAGAGATGACCCACATAAGTAGACTGTTGTGCAAAGAATGAAATTAATCTTTATCTGGACAATGTGTGGTATTGTCACAGATAAAACAATGAATCTATCTTTGTGGAGCAAACTGACAATTATACAGCTTTAACTCAAACTGTGTGAACTGTCCTCAGCTCCATCAGTGCAACCTTGATGGACGTCAGAGTAAAATTAATGCAAAGAAATCAAAACACTTAGATGTGCGTTTTTTTTAAAAGACAGCAGACTGTTCTCTACAAAGGCAAAAAGAGACAGATGTCAGACCTGACATCTACATCTACAGTAGGTAGAGTCAATAGAAACAATTGTGTCGTTTGTGACAAGTATAAAAAAAATACTACAAATACCACAGTCTGTGACTCTGTGACACACTGCCATGCATGGCCGACTTATAATATGTCTATAAGTGTAGCTTTCCTATATTTGGTGTCAGAACTGCATATTGTTGCTTTTTGCAGCTGATTCTATGGCACTTTATAAAAAATCTATATCTAACCTGAACAACAGCTACATCTCCCCTGTGAAAATCAGGGACTTACAGCTCTTAAATGTTTCTGCTACAAGTGGTTACGAAGTGGAAGAGCTGTTTACCGGAAGGCCGTGAGATGGAGCTAGACTCTGGGAGGCTGGTATTACTCTAGAGGCCAGCCCTCCTGCTGAAACACCAGCTCCACCGCCTCCTTCACATCCTGCACTATGAAGGAGGGCTGCGTGAGGCTGGGGTCAAAGCGGAAGTCCCGGTGGCCGTGGAAGATGCGTTGCTCTGTGACGGTTTGTGTTGTGTCTGAGGGCAGCTCCTGCTGGTCTCTGCTGTACACCCCCGTGCACACCAAGATGGAGCTGCACCCCTCTGGGAGTTCCTCCTCTGCCCCGTAAACACTCGATGCTCCGCCAAGCTCTGCTGACGTCATTTTAGGTGCATCATCAACAGCGTCTGCCAAGGGATCTGCACCTCCTCCGCCGCTCGTAGCCTGCTTCTGGGCCTTGGTAGAGCGGGAGGCCTGGAGGTAGCGGTTGTAGAGATTGGCGCCGTATATGTCAGCCATGGGGTTATCGCTGTAATTGATTGGACATGAGTTGATGGTGTTAGAAAACAAAAGAAACCACAACAACATGATTCTTTGAGTCAAAAGTCGAAAGCTAAAACCGAGTCACTCACCCTATTGCATAGAGCCTCTTCACAGGTGAGGTCCAGCCCAGTCTCTCAGCCTGTTGTCTGACCAGCAGCTCAGCGTAGTTATAAGTCACCACGCTGGGTTTACCAATCAGAGCCTCGTACTTCAGCTCATTGCCCGTCACCTTCTTGTACAGGCTCTCTAGACACACCAGGAACATACCGTGACCAAACCTATGAGACATTAAACATAAAAACATCATTATCATTCAAAACTTTTCACAATGTGTCAGGGTTTCAATTATGCTCTAATGTGTATTACATATTTGAGACATATGTAATGTACCTGGGATTCTTTGCCTCTGCCATCCACAGCAGGTCCATGTTACAGGCCAGGACAGGGATGTGGGGGTATTGCATCGAGCTCCAGTTATTGTCTGGGTTCCCATTCGTTAAGAGCACATCAACAATAAGCTGCAGGTTGGTTTCCCATCTGATTGGCTCGCCAAATAAGATGACAGCTGTGGGACGTGCGAACAAACCAATAAATAAGAAAATGACATAAAAGACAGTTCAATCATTATGGATCGGTAAGAGTTATATTTATAGCTACTGTGTTAACTGAGCGTGGAAAACATACCGTCTATTGGCCGCAAGCCTTTGGTGGGTGGAACCTGTTAGACATTATACACAACTGATTAGATGTCTAACCTACACGTTCCTGTAAATAAATTGGCTTGCATGAGTAATACTCACACTGCCTTTGGGCCTTCTGTTGTGATCCACGACATCCAGTAGTGGATATGCGTCTCTAAGCATATCTATAGTCACAACATCCTGAAAGCCCAGACTGGAGTTTAAAGGTTAAAGGAAAAAACACAAACACAGGGGAGGGAGGAGGAGTTATGGCCCACCGAACACAGGGCTGATTCTTCTGTCTGGCAAAATGTCATAGATACCGTCTGTTGGCAATTTTCCAATTCATTGTCATTAATCCTCATAATCTGAATGAATTAGTGTGTTTAATATATAGCGTATGAGTCTCAAAAGGTTTAGAATAGTAAGTAACACCCAAAAATTCAGTCAAAGTAAATGGAACAAAGGGTGAAAAGATTAAATGCTGATAACAAAGTAGGACATGTACAAAAATGCACTGAATAAACAGAACATGCACAGTTTTAAGGTCAGCACCCAGACGGAGTCCAGGAACCAGAGTTCCCTGATTTAAGACAGGATACTTGTGAGCGACTTCCTCCACAGGACCCTGTCCCGACACCAGCACACACATCTTGTGGAACTGGGTGAACATTCGCAAGGGACTGTGGGACAGCATCACCTGGTCTGGAGACACCTGAGATGAAGGGGAGCACAGAGCAAAAAAAAAAAAGAGATTAATATCATGTTAAATGAGATAAAAAGCAAACGGAGTGCACTCACTGCGATTTAATAGATGCTCCATTTACCTCCACGTCGAGCAGATGTGACAGATGTTCAGCTTTGGTCTGCCTCATGCAATTACCGGCGTTTGTCACAAACACCACAGGCACTTTGTACTTCCCGTTGCGGTCCACCAGGTTCCTGAAGCACTGCTTGGCTGCAGGGATGGGTGTCCTGCCTCGCACCAGCACCCCATCGATGTCAAAGAGGAGCCCGAAGGAGTTGTGCTGAGTCTGACCCTGAGGGGGGAGCTGAGCCAGAGAGCGGTGGCATGTGCAGCACAAAAACATAAGGTTGTTTATTAACTTGTGGCAGTACTACAGAGTATTGACAGACATGTTCTCGTCACTGGGGAACTGGATGAGACTTTGTTCTCAGAGGATATAAATCACTCACCAGCGTTTTATTAGTAGATAAGTCATTTATGAGGGAAGTGGTTGATAGTTACAGGCGGTAATAACAGAGGTACTAGCAAGTTGTAACAGAGCTATTAAAAGAACTAAAAGTGCATGTCATTTCTTCACTTTGAATGAGGCGTTCACTTACATGGCTGTAATTTCTTGAGATCGAGGGCGACGACGTGTTTACTTGTTTTGATGCCCCCTCACAGCTTGACTTCAGCAGCTGCCAGCTACTTTTCAAAAACCTGAATCTCTGCATTTCTCCGGTTAAAAGGAGGCTGGGTCAAAAAAAAAAAAAAAAGGAAAAAGAGAGGAACACGGTGACGGACCTGACACGACCGAGCTAACGGTCCTACTTAACAAACGTGACACCTGAAGAAATGGGTCATATCGTAACGGGTCTGTCCTCCAGTGTGTGCACTCTGCTCACACAGCCGCTGCTGAAGCTGCCATCACTCAGGACCTCCACCACCGATTCGATGGAGGCGCATGCGCCAACAGGCGGGAACGTACGTAATTACGTCACAGTGTGTCCCCCGCCCGGAAACACTGCACCACTGTTGGTTCCTACTTTTTTTTAGAGAAATGAAACTTAATCACTCTTTTTGTTTCATTTACCACTGAAACTTTAGAACAAAAATGACTGGTCACGTTTTAGATACCATTTTCGACTTTATATATTTTAAATCATTAACAAAAACATTAAACACAATATATTTTGACTGTATGACATGATATGTTTTGACTGTGCTCATTGTCATTGTCAATTAGTTTGATTGTTTGATATGGTTTAGTTTCAGGTTCCTGGTGTTCTTTTTGCTGATTCACAGAACCAGTGATAAGCCTTTTGCTGCATGCATAAATAATTGTGAGCATTCACTGTTTTAAAATCATCGCAACAAAACACATTTTATTGGCCCAAAAAACAACATAGAAGTTCCATTAATAAACACAGTAGCACAAACATGTATGTCTGGGATAAATCTCACAGAGATTCAACTCAATAGGCAAACACAAAACACAACAGTTCATTATTTAGCTAAATCTCAGCTCATTCTCCAGTCCAAAGATCTTAGCCTTCAGCGCCATCAACTCATCCTGAACCTTTTTTGTTCTGGTGTTGGTCTGGCGTACTTCATTAAGAATAGCTAAGTCCTGGTTGGGCCCAATATTCAGCGTCACCTAAAGCACAAAAAAGTGTTCAAAGGTAAATTTTCAAACAAAAGCATTATGGAAGACAGATATTTGTTTTTCCATTACAACTAAATTACACATAATTTTTTTGTGGTTGAAATAAACCACATAAATACATGTATACAGTATACTGGGGAACACCAACGATTCTTCACCTTGACGAGCTGTTTTTCAACATCTTTGAATTTCTGTCTGAGGTGCTTCAGGTCAGTCTTGAAGCCCTCCACCTCCATGACCCTCCTCTTCTCCAGCGCCTCATATCGCTGAGTCATTAGCTGAAGACGCTTGGCCATTTTGTCTGAACGCTCCTGCTCACAGAAATATTTAGAGTAGAGTAGAAATATATCAGTGAGAAAAAGCTTGGGGATCACCACAATCAAATAATTTTTACATGTGCAAACCATGTTACCTTAAATATTTCCCTCCCTACATCCCCCTCCTCTCTGATTTGGGACAGTTCTGTCTCCAGAGTGATACACTGCTCCCTGTACATCTCCGCCAGACGGTGGGCTTGCTTCAGTTCCTCCTGGATTGCCTGATGAAATAGCCCAAGGTAAAGACAAAACAGCCAAAGTCACAACAAGCCACTGACGTTCTTTATCAAGGGCAAAAGTGGACTATATTTATTCTAGTCTAAAACATTGTAGATATTTAGCAGGGTTATCTTTTTAAGTCCTGTGTTCAACATATTATACAAATGACTATTGTTACCCTTAGCTCCTCTTTGAGTGTCTGCTGTGACTCTGGCTGAGGCTGGGGCAGGAGCTGGGCCGTGCTGCTGCCAGGCTGCCATGCTCTGCCCACTTCAGTGCCAGAAGACCGAGCCTTCCTCAGACGGTTGTGGCAGGAGTCCAAGTCCCTCAGCAGCCGGTCCTTCTCCACCATCCAGCTTTTCTCATGACCTCGTGTCTCAAATTTTAGTTGTAAGAAATCTTTTGTACTCCCATACAACAGATTCTGGGTTCGCTGGAGCCTGAAGCGTGACAATAAAGTCAGATGAAGATTGATTATCATCCAAAGATTTATTTTAATCCATATATATACAGTATAGTCTTCATATGTATCAGAAGACCCACTTGTCAGTGAGTGCTGTGATCCGCTCCTGGTCCCTTTGCCGCTTTGCCTGTGCCTCCTCTGTTTTAATCCGTCTATCCTCCAGCAGAGACTCTACCTGCTCTTTTGCCAGACGGGTCTGTTCTTCCATCTGTGCTTGGAGCGCCTCCACCTGGAAATGTGAGCCACAAAATTATAACAATAAAAGATGGTTTCAGTCCATTTAAAACACATTTCAAAAGATATGTTGTAAGAAGTGGATATAGCAACTAGCATATAAATCCATTTTATGCATTCATAGGCCTGTACCTGAAGTAACAAAGTCTGATTGTCGTTCTTATATTGTTCCAGGCTCTCTGCGTTTACCCCGTCTGTCGACTTTGTTCTCCTGCCACTCTCAACTTAAACAAACACACAATGACAGTCAGGAGAACAAGCAGAAGTACCATTTGCAACTATGATTCGTCTTTTTTCAAATTTCAAGATCTGTTTTTGTCTTTGAGTTAAAGGAAAGTAAAACTAAAATATTACTAAATCTTTATGATTCTTATTGTTCATCATAACACACACAATAATATAGACAATTAAAGACACCTCATTAAATAACATAACTTCTTATCAATTTGTGACATTATTAAACCAATTTGAAATAATAGTGTGTGTAGAAAAAGGCATCAGAAAAATATACTGTCTTCAAACCTTTCTTGTTCACAGATGGTCTCAACTTTGTCGGTCTGAGACTGAGGTTCTCCTCCGATCTAGACTCAGTGTTCCTCTGAGTGATAGTAACCTGAAATGTAGCCCCATGCAATATGGATCATTGATCAGTTTCACCTGTATTTGACAAATTAAAATTTCTACTGTGACAAAGGCCTGTGATGACTTTGTGTGTACCTTATGAGGAGGTTCTCGGTGGAAGTATGTGATCTCTCCTGCATCAGGACCCACCAGGGCGAGAAGGTGTTGGATTTTCTTCCTGTCCTCCAGCTCTCTGTACAAAAGTGAGCAGATAATTAGATCCAGTTTTATTTGAAGAAGCCTCTGCACAGTGCACAATCGTAAAAGTATTTTCACTCACTACCGATTTAGACCTTTGTAAATTAAGAAAAGCAGAAAACAACTTTTACTATTAACATTTAATAGTTTGCAATTACGGCAGGCATTTTGAGATATCGTTGGAAAGTGTGCATAGTAACAGCATCATAGACCTAAATGGAAAGCAGCATTCACTAATGTTATTTGTTACATCTGTACTTCACTGGGTGTTATAATGTAATTTATGCTAAAAAAATGCCTCTGTGCTTCACCAACCTGATCTTCAGTCGATCATTTTCTGCATAAAGCCGGAGAGACTGCTCTCTCTCCTGGAAAAGGTAGACCTGCATGTCGCTCAGAGCGTTTTGCAGCTCAGCAATCTCTTCCTCACGCTGTCGGACCTCCCACTGTAGCTTATGCTGGGGGGATATCAAAGGCAGAGAGAGGATCAATTATTGTGGGAAAATACCAAAGTAATGATACATTAAATGACTGCTCATTGTATCCGACCTGGTCTTCGGCGATGCCTTTGTTCTTCTCTAACATCTGCAGCAGCTCCTCATGTTCCCCATCAAACTGGGCAATCTTCTGTCTGTAGAACTCCAGTAGCTCCCTGGATGGACGCAGGTACGCCAGACGCTCATTGATGGGGGGCAGTGGGGAGTCAGGCTCCCGACCTGGTGTCCGATTGCTGGTTCTGTAGGGTAAAAAAAAAAGTTGTTACAGTCCAATATAAAAGTGAACACTTATGCAAACCACACACGACACCCTGTGCATGCACAGTGTGCAGAGAAACAGCAAACAATGAAAATGAATGATTAACCTTACATTTAAACCCATTTAAGACTAAATCCATGTGGGATAAGGCTTAGGATCATAACAGTAGGGGGGCAGACTGGCAAAATAAGTCTAAGTATCACTCAGGAGAATTACAGTTAAAGCATTATGTCCATTTTCTTTCAGAAAAAAACACCAACTGTGTGTTGACTAAACAATCTTACCTGTGTGGCGTTGCATTTTTGGTTGGAGAACCCATCCCAGCACAAAACACTGAAAACAAAGGTGAAAGAGTTTTTTTAAAATAAATATGTGCTTGCCTTTACATGCTGTTACTGAAATACTAAGTAGCTGTCAACCCTTACTTGTGATTTAATTGTAGGTGAATGGAAACCATCTGTGCACATTACAAAGACGTCAGTTGGGAGCATTTGTAATAAACTGTATTGAGAACCATCTCATCTTGTCATATCCTGTAAATGCTTATTGTAGGTATTTTCTAAATTTCTTATAAAAATAGTAAACTTTATCAGACAAAAACATCAACAAAGGAATAATGTTACATAAACAATAAAGTTTGCATGTGGAAAAATGATACATTTTTTAGACAACAGTTGGGAGTATTTCCTTCCACACTATTTAATGGTAGCAGCAGCAGGATTAGTACACAAAGTAATGCTATAAAGCCACTTAATGTCACAGAAATAACCCTAATTCATTATCACTGCAATAATGATTGTGTATGCAGCTTCATTTGTAGGTGTCTGCGTTAGAAAGTGCCTATTCAGTAGACAGAGAGAGAGAGAGTAAAACGTTTAAAATCCCGTTATTCCCCCTTTATTAGATAAAAAAAATAATTAAAAAAAACTAACCAAAACACACAACTCGCTGGCCATAACGTTACAACCCTCGACTTCGCAGATAAACCTAGATCCACGAGATCAACTTGTTAACTTTTACATGATGAAAACTGCCCTTATCTGTCACGACTGTACAACTTCAGATGTGGCTAAAACCAAAATATAAATGTGCAGCAGCATTGCAAATTGTTTCCCAGCAGCTTCTAGCGTTTTATGTGATATATTGTACTTACAAGTTACAGTTTATTTTGTTACTCACAGCCCACGGTGTGTGTTGCAGTGTGTTGTTCGTTGCTATCAAGCTTTTGAAAGCCGGAAGTTCACGCCTTCTTTTCTTCTTCGTGGGATTGCGGAACCAAGTTGATGAGGTGACTGTTTTGCTAACTAGCGACCACTAAAATATAAATATAAGGTGTCACGAAATAATAACTACATAATCGTGACGTTATTCTTGTGACACGTGTGGGTAAGTTGTATTTATTAATGCTGAAAAGTCAGTCATGATTTATGCGCAGAAGGCCGTAAGCTTCTTCTGTTATGATTTTGTTTTTTGCTTTATTTTTTTTAACTGCTGAAGATTCAGTTATTTAAGAAATCATTTTAAATATATAGTTATAAAATATATATTATACTTTAGTGTATACGTTTTATGGAGTGTTTGCTGGGGTAAAAAACAAACAAACAAAAAAAACACTCACCAACGGTAGCTTCATCAAGTTTGATAAGGAACGGAAGTGTATTGGCTTTCCCTTCAATATAAAGGCCTAAACTTTATTGAAACCTGAAACCTGAAGTGTACACAAGATTTGTACTTTACAGTCAAATAACTTGTTGGCCTTTAGTAGTCCATATGCCATAGGAGTTCGTTTTGATGATCACACAAACACGTAATTCCCAATCAATTCGTGTTTTACTTTGAAAACTCAAACCGGAAACTCGTATTTAACTTCGACTACCTTGACAAGCGACTGACCCCCAGTCCTTAGGTCCAGTCCTGCCAAACTTCACCGACACAATTGGAAATATCTTCGATTGGTTTCCCTCTGTCTCTCAACAATGGAGCGGAAAGTTGCCCGGGAATTTAGGCACAAGGTAAAATTATTAACATTTTCCTCTTGAGGTACTGATTAAATTCATCTTTTTACAGCTGGTGTTGTCTACCTGGTTGGCTCAGGTGTCCCTCGCAGCGGGATGTTGCGCAGACACTGGGCCTTACGAAAAAGAAAAAGCAGCCAAGTTAATGCCAAGTTAATTAGTTTTAAGAGGATGCAACGATGGTGAAAGTTAAAAATAGGTAATATTCGTCAGTCATTATGGAAGTAGCAAATTGTATGGTGGGAGCTTCAACATTCATTTCTAGTGTAGGCCTATCTATTGGTCACTTGCTATAAAATCAGTTGGAATAGGCTAGCCTAATAATATACAGAGATAAATAAATTGTTTTTCATTTAAATGAAACCATACTTTTTTTTAACTGTTGAAACTGTACTGATAATGGCAATTATAGTAGTTCAGTAGTAGTATCTATGGTCTTGTCTCTTAACAGGTGAAATCTATAACACCCTGCTTCTATCTGGCAAATGTAGGCTATATTACATAGATTCATGATATTTGTATCCAGGAATTATGGTCAAATTACATTGTACTTTGTTTTCTGGATGTGGTTGGATCATTACAGGTAAAGTCCTATTAAGATAACTATGAGTAAAAGATAACAGAGGATGGGAACATGATATGTTCAGGGCGTTTTCAGGCACAGTGCATGTAGGGATCACCAGACAGCCATCTGTGCTGCAGGCAGGCGGGCAGGCAGGGTCCCATATTGTTGGCTCTTCATAAAGGGCATGGTAGTATTAGATAATGTAGAGAGGTGAGCAGCTGAGCGGAAGAGATGGGACAATTTATGGGTTTAATTAGAGGCTGATGGGAGTACAAGGCACAATCAGGCTTTGTTTCTGCTTGGGGACATTGTCATAGTTACTGGGTCTCTGTTTAGTTGTTTGGTTGAGAGTGTGTGTCAGTTTAACTGTCGCCACAGGGAAAAAATGCCAGAAATATCAATCCTCTGTTCAGTTCTCTGTAAATTTAAGTATGCACCACAATCTGTGTACATTAATTACAGGAGGACAGTGTTACACTAGAGGATCCTATTGTATGAAAACAGTCCAAATCTCAAGAACAGACAACGCTTTTCTAAATCAGTATGTGACAGGGCAGTCATCTCTTATCTTATTCGATTATGGTGCCAAAGTCTGCACGTATTTCAGGTGTGGCTGCCTGTGTTTCACTGCCCCAAGTGAGAGAAATTTATGACACTCGTAAACACCATGTCATGAAGAGCCTCGCAACGACCTCACAGCATAAAGTGTGTGTGTGTGTGTGTATGTGCAAGAGAGAGACTGTTGGGTGTGAATATTCACCTCTGTTTGTGTCTGAGATGTAAGACGACACTGCTGACCTACCCACTGCAGCCTCTCCTCAGCTGTTCTGCCATTATTCCCTCCCAGTGGTTTGATAGTTAGGGACGGGCAGCCCATTACACCTGCTGTACTCCAAGGAGCCTCATCATCCTACAGCCTCTTTTTTTTTACTCTAAAATAGTAGCCTCTCAGGTCTTTTGTGAAATTTGTAGCATAACTAAGGACCAATTTAGTCAGTAAGACGGAGATGTGCTACATCAGTAATTGGCCTAAACGTTTCCTCAAAACTATCCTGCTGCAGCTGAGCTGTCATCAGGTTTGTATGGCTGCGTCCTACACACACACACCAGCATGCACAGGTGATTTGCCCCCTGTAGCGTTGACAGGGCCACAAGAGCAGTACAGTGTGTGACAGTGGGCTGACATTTCTTCTGGATCGGCACTCAATAGAAGGATGACACCAGTTGTTTGTTCTTTCTTGCAGGTGGAGTTGCTGATTGAAAATGAAGCAGAGAAGGATTACCTGTATGATGTCCTCCGCATGTATCACCAGTGAGTACAATCAAACAATGTCACTCTCAGCTCAGTGTGTATGTGGTTGCAAGTTGCATTTTGTTATTTGTTTTCCATCTATACATTCATTCATTCACTTGGTCTTGTGTTATCTTCAGACAAAATGATGTCAAAATGCCTTTTCTAACTTTTTCACGGCTAATCATCAATAGATCAATAGGTCTTCATCCTGTCTTGGTCACCTATGATTCACATACCCCTGTGTGTACTCCATCATGGTTTCTGATAACAGCCTGGTCTCAGAGGAGCAGGGGGCTACTGGTCTAGGTTTCAATTAATCTTCGTACAGAGGCAGAGCCCTATGGCCCCATTGGTTAAGCCTCTGATCAGTTTCCACTGTGCTCCGACAAGCCTGGCCAGTTATCCACAAAAGCTCTTTTTATGTTCATCCTCCAAACAGAGGAATGGCACTTATTAATAATTCAACAAGAGAGCCAGGAGGACACATTTTGCAGTTGCCTTTTCTTTGCTGCTTAAATTGTTGTTTTAGTTGCCTTTTGTCATTAATTGGATTATAAAGATGTTAAAGGTGAATGCTATAAATTAAAATCAGAAATGGAAGATTAGAGGAGAATTTGGACGATCTTTTGGCTGATGAGATCCATTGCTGGCCATTTATGATCACATTTATTCTATCACCCTTAACTGTGACATAACTATGTGAATATAATTGATGTTATGTAAATGTATGTCTTAAAGGCATTACCTACCTGAAACCTGTACTTCTTGTTAATTATTTTGTGTCCATCCTGAGGTAGAAATTGTTTTACATTTATGAAAATCTATAGTAATCCTCCTCTCATTCTCTCAGGTCTATGGATTTGCCGGTGTTGGTCGGGGACCTGAAGCTGGTAATCAACGAACCAAAGCGCTTACCGCTGTTTGACGCTATCCGACCTCTCATCCCCCTCAAACACCAGGTGGAGTACGACCTGCTCACACCCAAGAGGTCACGGTGAGTAGCCTGCACCACGGCAGCCTTTGTTGTCATCCCACTCTTTGTTTTTTATTTTTGGTGGCTCATTCATTATGTTTTATACCTCTCCTCGTGGTGCAGGAAGCTCAAAGAGGTGCGCTTGGATCGCACTCATCGTGATGGACTGGGTCTGAGTGTGAGAGGAGGGCTGGAGTTTGGCTCTGGGCTCTACATATCACAGATTGTCAAAGACGGTCAGGCCAGTAACGTTGGCCTTCAGGTATGTCCCTGTGAGCTGATTATACCTCACTAGATGCTCTTCTGCAAAACAAAAACAACATTTTAGCTAAAGCACCTTATAAAGAGCTTTATGTGTGTGAAAAAACCAAAACATTTGCTGCCTTATTGTAGCGTGGGCAACTGGGCATCATTTATTGGTGAAATTATTTAAATATTCAGTGTCAGTCATAATACTAGAATCCACTAGGTGGGGTAAAGCACCATGTTTGTTAACCTCCTACAGAGCAAGATCGTCTGTCTGTGAGGGTCCAGATTCACCCAGGTGGATCTGTGACAAAACAAATTGCTCCTGTCAAGAAACACAGAAGCAGTTTACTTTTTCGATTGACAGAGAGGTCCATCACTAGAGAGGCATTAACTTCATGTGTGTGATTGTGTCATTCCTAATGTCCCATCTTGTGTTGATTTATAGGTCGGTGATGAGATTGTGCGCATCAACGGATACTCCATCTCCTCATGTATCCACGAAGAAGTCATCAGTCTCATCAAAACAAAGAAGATTGTGTCACTCAAAGTCAGGCGTACGTCAAGCACAAATTCGTTTTCTAACAGTTTTCCAGCAGTATAATGAGCACTGGTGTGCATTCAAGCATCAATAGCATCTGTTATTTTCATTTAATTCCTTCTTTTCCTATCTTTCCAGATGTAGGGATGATCCCAGTGAAAAGGTAAGGCAATTAATATTTTTGATAGCATTCATTTGTTTGTTTATTGATAAATGTCATTCAGGATTTTCACTTTTCATCCTTGCAGCTCATCAGATGAGCCCCTGAAGTGGCAGTTTGTTGACCAGTTTGTGTCTGAGTCTGGGGTAAGAGACAAATTTATATATATATTTTTTCACTGGGATTTGTTATAAGCAGCAGATAGCTCAAGGGCGTTTTTTCTCCCTTTTTTCTTCCTCTCCTCACCTCCTAGGAGAAAAAAACCAGCATTGCAGGCTTGGCATCGATCGGCGGGAAGGAGATCAAGGAAAAGAAGGTTTTCCTCAGCCTTGTGGGAACAAAGGGTATGGGCATCAGCATTTCCAGTGGTCCCACCCAGAAACCTGGCATCTACATCAGTAATGTCAAGCCAGGCTCCCTGTCTGCAGAAGTGGGACTTGAGGTGATTTACTCAAAAACACAACAATTAAAGACTGACTGACATTTTCTTGCCTGCTGTGAACTGTTTCTATGTCTCATATCAACATGTAGATGGGAGATCAGATTGTGGAGGTGAACGGCGTGGATTTCACCAGTGTGGACCACAAAGAGGTGAATTTTGCGTCATGTTAAAACTTGATTTTGTACATTTTGTCCTTTTAAGCACCATAGCAACATGAAGGCATCTGTCATTACTATAATCATCAGTGGAAATTGAACCCTAACCCTTCATCACTGGCAAGGTTTGGTCTGTGCTTTACTCACTGAGCTGAAGAGCCACAGCCTAATGGCTATTTACCAAAAATGGCTGAGAAAACAGAGATATAGATACTTACTGGTATTTGCCAGTGATGATTTCACACCCTGATGAATACACATAAAGTGTTAACATATTCCTTTTACCCTTTATAATCTCGAAAAATGAATCTCATCATTGAAATCTTTTGCATTCCTATTCACAGGCTGTGAGGGTCCTGAAGAGCAGCAGGAGTCTGACTATTACTGTTCTCACAGGAGCTGTAAGTACCGCTTACAACTACATCATATCTGTTCATAATTATTCATAGAGTTATGAACACAATCAACTTTTGCACCTCACCTCATCTAAGTCTTGTGTTTCTTTCCTCTTATCACTTGTGAGTACTGCTGAGGACACTGCAGAGACAGAATATAAGTATAAGGGTTAGATGACATCTGTACTCGACACCTGCAAACCTTTAAATGTAATAATCTTTTGTATATATAATTCTGACAAAATGGTGATGACATGATTTATGTGAAATGTTTGGTACCATTTATGTTTATTTTGAATGAGATCATAAGGAAATGTATCTCTCATCATCATTATACAGCCCTTTTCTCTTCACACTTCTAACACTGCACAGATATATATGTCGTTTTATTTTGGAGACATGACATTACCTCGTCTGGACTTCAGCCCGTCTGTCTGCAGCAGCAGCAGCATTATCATTAGTCATGTCACTTGGCAGGTTATTTACCTCAGGACTCGCTGATAATGCCGGCCTATCTGAGACAAGAAGTCCCATCTTGTTTACCTTTTCCCCTGGCGACTGTCTGATCTTGTGAACTTGTGTCTCCCCTGTGCTGCCTTCATTTTGCAGCAATAAATAATTCCAAATCAGTGTTGCTCAAATGCTATAGATCAGTGATTTGCAGACTGTAAGCAATTTATGAGACTTCTTTGGAGAGACCGGTTTGGACTTGTCTGTTGGCCTACAGAGCCAAAAAAAAAGTTTGAGGACCCCAGCTGTGCACGATGTCTTTGCCTGATTATCTCTCTGATTGTTGTCACTCTCTCAGGGAAGCGAGCTGTTTATGACAGACGAGGAGCGTCTGGCAGTGGAGGCCCGCAGGGAGCTGGATAGGCAGGAGCTGATGCACCAGAAAAAAGTGGCACTGGAGACCAACAAAATCATTAAGGAGCAGCAGGAGAAGGAGAGGCAGTGAGTCGAGTTGGAAACTTGAACTTTGAAATCACCTTGCGAGAGTTAGAGTGTATTGTGTGTGTGTGTATGTGTATGTGCCCCGCACAAGGACAATCAGAAAAACTTAGTGACTGGCTGGTGAATTCAGCGTTGTGTCAACACAACACAACCCAAGTTGAAATGACATTGTTTTGATGATGTTCGTCCCTTTTTGAAGTTGTTGCCATTACTATTACAGATGGTGCTGATGAGAGACTGTAGTGTATATACCAGGTTCTGAGACACATGAAGTAAATTATCTAGTTCTCAAGTTGCATAGCTTCACCTCTGGCTGTCCAACCAATTACTGCATCTTCATCCTGTAACTGAAAACTGAGTGAATGGAAAAAACAAAACAGGAAGTGTAAAAGCTTCTCTAATCGGCTTGACTGACTAGAAGCAACTATTTGTACTGTGTGTTCTCAGTAGCTTTCTTATTCATCCATAGCTGGGGGCTGAGTTTTTCATATTATTCAGAGAGCAGAGCTGTTGGACCGAGTTGAATTTCAATATGAATTTGAATTTGAAATGTACAAAAAGTAAACCAACAACTCGTCCAAAAAGCTTGGGGAATGCCAAGATGCAATGAATATAAAATTGAAAGTAACCACCAATAGCAAAGGCGTTAACCAAGGTTGCAAAATGTTTTTCTAAAAATCCTTCTATGCATTTTACATTTGGCCTCTTTGTACCCTCTCTCTAACAGCATCTCTCATTCAATGCCAAATCTGGCATTTAAAAAGCCCAATAAATGAATTCAGATACTCAAATTACATTCCGGGCATTACATGGCCTTCCTGCGTTTGAACACATCATCAATCAATGACAGAGCATACATCTACATAAATCAGGTACAAGCAGAGTAAACATGACCTGCAGTGATTTTCCATCTAACCAGAGGACCTTCACTTAATTACTCTATAGCTGCATCACCATACAGATTTGTGTTCACTTTACTAAATCATTTGCACATCTGTCCCAGCCCTTAATAAATATAGAGGACGCACTAGATTTTCTCAGTGCTTTGATGCCAGAAATTTCCAGGGGTGAATAATGGGACTGCAAATCATGTTGACACACTCAACAGCTGCCATAAACAGGATTAGAGTAATACATTCTGTATTTTTATCCCTGCATTGTAGCATGTTCTCTAGACAGAGTTTCATGTTGCTACCTACAATTTAATGATGTGTTTAACAGGAGAAAGATGGAGATTTCTCAGAAAACTGCAGAGGAAGAGGAACGCTATAAACAGGAGATGGAGAAGTATGCAATTAATTGTAAAGTACGCGCAAGTTCAGTTTTGTTTTAGGATAATATATCTTACCCACATGTGTTGTCATCCTGTGTAGGATTGACGCTGCAGAGAAGAGGCACAACAGAGAATGGGAGGAGGACTGGGGCGCCAAAGACAGACCCAAGAGCCCGAAGAGCCCCAAAACTCCAAAGAGCAAATCACCCGCTCCGTCTACCCCGACTCCAAAGGCCAAGAGTTCTCGTAAGAACAGCTGAGTGAATGTTCTCCTCAAGAATGCATGACTCTTCTGTTTGCTTCTGAGTGCATTTATTGACTTTTCTTCTAAAACCACAGAGTTTTAGAAGTAAATCCCTTTTTATCTCACCTCGTTTCCTCCTTTCCTCTGCATGCTCTCTGTCTGTCACTGCTGCGTGCCGTGCTGCTTGTCGTGGCCTTCACAGTGGAAGAAGAGGAGGACGGACAAGTAAGTCCCGAGCCTCAGCTGTGCATCGTCACAGCTGTTGTATGGGAGGATGTTCGTGCAAACCAAACAACACACAAACAAACACACACAGACAAGTGCTAGATTTCCTTTGACAACCAAAATGTAACCACTGGAGATACCTTGATCCTTAAATGATCTAGTATTTATCGATTGCTAGATGTTGCCAGAATTGTGGCTTTGGACATTTGGTTTTCAAGAAGAATTTTCACTTATTTTCTCTTTGAGTGCTGTGTCTTTAATCTCTTGCTTTTTCACATGGAGTTTCAGAAATTCTGGTTTGTAATATGTTTGTGAAAATGACACATGTTCATTGTCATCCTTAGCATTTGGCTGGTTTTATCGATATGAAGGAAAACTGCCGTCAATCCGCAAGGTATTGTTCAGTGTGTTGTTAGAGTGGACACAAAGGAAAGTCTGGGATAACTCCTTTCTTGTTTTGACTGTTTTGTCAACATGAAAAGGTAGTGGTTATGGATTTAAGACCAGAGCTTGTATTTTCTCTCCCTTTTTTATTTTTTATAAAACCTTAAGTTGTTTGCTGTGGGTTTTTTTAACAGTTTTGTGTCACCAGTTATTAGTGCATGTTGTGGCAGCAGTGTGTGGTTTGAAGTGGCAGATTTGTCTGTTCCCTGCTTTTTATATTGACTAACTGATGACACCTCAGAAAGGAGAGAAGAAGAAGAAAAAGAAGAAGGTCTCGAACACAGACACGCTGCAGGAGCAGAGAAAAAGCAAGAAGGAGATGGAGTTTGAGCTGAAACTCGCCAAGGAGAAAGAAGAGATGTATGAAAAAGAGAAGCAGCTGAAGATCAATAGACTGGTTCAGGAGGTATGAAAAGACAGGCTTACTGTAGTGAACTTTAGAGTGTACTTGAAAGTGTCTGACGCTGAACTGCCGCTTGTCTTGGTCATGTGTGAGGAAGTGAAGCGATGTGGCCTGATGCTGTCTGACCACACCTCTGTACCAGGTTTCAGAGACGGAGAGAGAAGACCTAGAGGAGTCTGAGAAAGTGCAACACTGGGTGGAGCGTCTTTGTCAGACTCGGTTGGAGCAGATCTCCTGTGTGGAGAATGAATCCCCAGAGGTACAGAGTGAGACCTCACCTGTCACAACCTCTTTTTCTCTGATGTTTTTGTCTTTCCACATTACATGCAGGTCTAAAACGATAGATAGATAGATAGATAGATAGATAGATAGATAGATAGATAGATAGATAGATAGATAGATAGATAGATAGATAGATAGATAGATAGATAGATAGATAGACACAGACAATACTGTACAAAAAACAATACAACAACTTGGTTTAAAAGTACAACCAGGCAATTATTCCAGTGTTTGTATCACTATGTTCAGGCACAGCTAAGGCCGTAATGATCCATTTCTTTGACTGGCTAAGTCAACACATACAGTATAGCCTATATATACAATTTCTTAGAACGGCATGAAAAGTGGCCACGTTACTGGCTACACACATATGATTTGCACTTCTCCATCTTGAATGCCTAAGTAGGATCCGAACTGCGTCGTCATATGCCACCTGGAGTTTTTTCATTCTTTCAACACTGTACTTGCACCACGGACGGGCTGCGTAATATTTGGTTGTGGAGTAAAATGTTGAAAATAAGCTGAATGACGAAACATTGTTCCTGTCACTGAATTTAAGCTGTCCCCGCCACGCTCTCCTGCCTCTGAGCCGAGGGTGAAGCGTTTCCCTGGCGGCCTCCACCTGGCCACCACTGATCTGGATGACATCAACCTGGATCAAGTGGATCAGAGCCTGAGGGGCCCTCTGAAGAGACTCGCCCCCACCCAGCCCAGCACCAGCCACCCTCCGCCTCCCTTGCCTCTCCCTCCGCCCTCTCCCAAACTGAACCCCACCATTCCCAACTACTCCCCTCCCGTCTCTCGAGCATCGCCACAGCGCCGACCTCCGTCTCCGCCCGGCACCAGGAAAAAACCTCCCTCTGCCTCGTCCACTTTGACCACCAGGGGGCGCAGGCCTCGCCACCCGCAGCCTCACCCCACCCAGGCTCATCTCGCCCCCCAACCTTCCTCTCACTACCCTCCGTCTCAGTCATCGCGGCCTCCGTCCTCCCCTCAACCTGCTCCGAGGCCTCCTCCTCCTCCGCCGCCCCCTCCGCCTCCGCCACCCCCACCTCCCCCTCCTCCCCCACCCCCACAACACTCTGACAACCGGATGGGCACCCTCAGCGGGTACCGACAGCATCCTTACCATCACCTCCAGCACCCTCCCAGTCCGCCGGATCGGAGGAGTGAGTGGGAGTCGGGAGGCTATCTCCCCAGAGGAGGAATTTACTCATCAAACACCAGTGAGATGTCCTACCCCTCTAGTCCAAAGGTTAGAGAGTCTCATCAGACAGAGGTGTGATGTGTCAGACTGGCTTTTCCTTGCTGTGTTATTGCTTTAGGTCAGGGGTTCCCAAACTTTTCAGCCCACGACCCCTAAAATAACAGTGCCATAGACTGGTGACCCCCACTATCCCTGGAGGTGACATGCGTACAGAGCACATGCAGGCATATCCGAACACAGGCATGAGAACAACATGCAACAACACATATAGCTATTTACTATAAGATAAAAGCAGAATACCTTAGGTCAAGTAATATCCATCCATCATTCATAAGTTACTTATGAGTGAACATTGTTGCTGTCATGTGCAAACTTAATTTTGAATCATTACTTTAGAAGAAATCTCTTTCCTAATGAGATGGTTTATTTTGGAGATGGCCACTTGGAGATCATCTTCCACGTTTAGATCTGTAAGCATCTAAACGTGAAGAGGAAAATGGTACCATACTACTTTTATCTTTTTTACTTTTACAGCAAAAATGCGGTATAATAATTAGGCCCGAGCGGCGAGTAGCACTCGCCCAGCGAAGGCCCTATTGTAATTCGTTCATGGCCCCAACGTGCACATGACCCCAAAGTGCAAGTGCCCCAAAGTGATCATGTGACAGACCCCGGGGGAAAAATTGCTATATTGAAATTGAAATGTTTTTTATTATTATTATTATTATTATTATTCTTGCACTCTTAAAACGCCATTTTGACCCCTTTCCCAAACGCGAAAATTTTTCTACTTTTGCCCGGGCGTCCGGCCGGATCCGAAATTCGATATTTTTGGGTGGTCGCACCGGTCCGACGCGAAATGGCGATATAGCGCCCCCTACAAAGTCCAAAAAAGCCCATAGGGAATTTGGGTCACTTTGTCGTAGACCGACGAAATTCGGTACACATATGTATCTCACCCACATATACAAAAATGCCTCTTAGCGTCGTCATGAAATGTCGACAGGAAGTCGGCCATTTTGATTTGATCGTTTTTGGCGCCAAATTAATGCGTCCAAAACAATTCGCCCGAACGGCTCCAAATTTGATGGACAACATCTTCAGACCTAGCTGAGTACAGCTTGTGCTCCGTAGGTCGATAGGTCAAAGGGCGTGGCCTCTGGTGGGCGCCAAAGTTGGCCTCGATCGCCATCCAAATTCGGTTGGCTGTCACGCCCACATACTTTATCCTAGCAACTTCAAACTTGAATGACATTACGGCAGTGAGGCTCTGATTCGCCCGATATATCAATATCCCACTTTACTCAAAGCGCCCCCCGGTGGTAACAGGAAGTCACTTTTTTTACATAAACGAGTTAACTCCGCCCACAGATTTTGCCCGACCAACTTCAAATTGGCTACAGACCAGCGAGATGCCATGCTGATGTTATCTTGTGCTCCGTAAGTCTCTACGTCAAACGGCGTGGCTGTAGTGGCTTCCGAAAGTTTTTCGCCTTTTTCTTTGCTCGCCATTTCAACTTTGACAAACTGTCACGCCCACATACTTCATCCTATCAACTTCATCCTTGCTGGGCATGACGATGGCTCCGTCCTGAACGTTTCGATGTATTGATATCCCACTTCACTCAAAGCGCCCCCTGGTGGTAATAGGAAGTCACTTGCGTTACAAAAACATTGACTCCGCCCACAAATTTAGCCCAATCATATTGAAATTGGCTGGGGACCACTGTCATGCCATGGTGATCAAAATGTCAGAACCGCAGGTCTCTAGGTCAAAGGGCGTGGCTGATTTGGCTTCATAAACTTTGCCGCCTTTTTGTTTGTTCGCCATTTCACCTTCGAACTGATGCTCCGCCCACACACTTCATCCTATCAAGGTCAATCCTGCTCCAGATGACGGTGGCTCCGTCCTGAACATTTTCATGTATAAACTTCCCATGTACCTCCTACCACTCCTCGTTGGTAACAGGAAGTGTCCTGCTTGGCGCCTTTATTTTTCCTCGCCATTTCGCCTTACAGCTCCTGCCAGGCCCACATACTTCATCCTATCAATGTCTACCATGCTGAACATGACGATGGCTCCGTCCTGAACATTTTGATGTATAGACTTCCCACGTACGCCCACCGGTGGTTGCAGGAAGTGACACTGCTTTACACATTCACTTACATGGGCAGATTCAATTAGATTTTACCAGGGGTGATGTCAGTCAGCCACTGAACAAACCTAATACAAATACTCCCTCCGGTGGTCATGACCTGCTTTACACTTACATTACACTTACAAGGCTCTACCGCCCACATACTTCATTCTATCAGCCTCAAACTTGCTGAAGATGATGATGGCTCCACCCTGAACGCTCTGATGTATGCCAGGCCCACTTTACTCAATGCGCCCCCCGGTGGTAACAGGAAGTGACCTAGTTTACACTTACATTGTCTGATTTAATTCAAACTTCAGGGGTTTGATCCCGGTCAGGCCCTGATCACACCTACCCACATCTGTCTTTATACAAATGCGCCCCCTGGTGGTAACAGGAAGTGACCTGGCTTACATTTACATTGTCCAATTTACTTCAAACTTCAGGTTTTTGATCCCGGTCAGCCCCTGAACGCCCCTACCCACATCTGGGTTCATACAAATGCGCCCCCTGGTGGTAACAGGAAGTGACCTGGCTTACATTTACATTGTCCGATTTAATTCAAACTTCAGGTGTTTGATCCTGGTCAACCCCTGATCACACCTACCCACATCTGGCTTCATACAAATACGCCCCCTGGTGGTAACAGGAAGTGACTTGGTTTACACTTACATGGTCCGATTTAATTCAAACTTCAGGTGTTTGATCACGGTCAGCCCCTGAACGCCCCTACCCACATCCGGCTTCGTAGCGCCGCCTGGTGGACGAACCATGCATTGCGTTTTTCCGCTCCCGCAGCGCTTTTTCGCCGTTCTCACTTCGCGCCACGGCCCCCGCGCGCCTCAGGGCCCCGCGGTCGCATGGGTCGAGCGAGGGCCGACAACGCCGCTTGCGGCTCTAATTAGGGCCCGAGCGGCGACTGCAAGTCGGCCGGCGAAAGCCCTATTGTAATTGCTATGTTTATTATTATTCTTTATTCATTATTTGTTTCCCTCAATGATCGCATTTTTGGGGACCTCAACATGCCCCAAAACGCGTGAATTTTGGCATGCACATCAGGACTCGCGAAAAATTTGATATTTTAAAGTCGTTGGAAATGGGCGTGGCCAAATGGCTGAATAGCGCCCCCTAGAAAATTTCAAAACATCAGCCCCGCCTGTGCGTTTCACCTAGAGTCATGAAATTTGGTGGGGTTATAGAACATGGCAAGACACACAAAAAAGCCTCTTAATGTCATGGTGAAATCACAACCGGAAGTCGGCCATTTTGATTTGAATTTTTGACCTTTTTGACCTATCTCCTCCGAGGGATTTCATCCGATTTACTTCAAATTGGCTACAGAGCATCGAAATGCCATGCTGATCAAAAGTTGTGCTCTATAGGTCTCTAGGTCAAAGGGTGTGGCTTCCAGGGCCTTGAGAATTTTGGCGACTTTTCGTTTGCTCGCCATTTCACCTTCGAACACCTATAACTCACACATACTTTATCTGATCAGCTTCAAACTTGCTGGAGATGATGCTGGCTCCGCCCTGAACGTTCCAATGTATTGTTTTCCTACGTCACTCATAGCGCCCCCCGGTGGTAACAGGAAGTGGCCAGGTTTTCCTTTAACATGTACTGATGGCCCATAGTTGACCCCATCAACTTCATTCCACTTCTAAAACATGCAGAACCAGTTGGTGAAGCTACACCATGAACGCTGTGAAGCTACGAGCAATGGCGTCCGTGTGGCGACGCGGCGACTGTCGCCCCTCGCCATGAAATTACGTTTGCCCTTTTGATGGCTTTAATAAACTCGTATCATCATGAAAATTGATACACAGGTCGAGGGTGGGATGGTCTTTGATCTGATAGGGCGGCGCCCGTGGGCGGGGCCAAATGCCTCTACAGCGCCCCCTTGAAATTTTCAAAAACCCCTCCCCATAGGGTTTTTTTGGAGTTGGAACATGAAAATCGGTACACATGTGTAAGTTGTCAAGGCGAACAAAAAAGTCTCTTGCACCATTGGTCTACTCCAAACAGGAAGTCGGCCATTTTGATTTTACTCGCCATTTTGGCGTGATTTCCAGACTTAGTACTTTAATCAACTTCTCCTTGGAATTTTGTCCGATTCACTTCAAATTGGCTACAGACCATCGAGATGCCATGCTGATCATTAGATGTGCAGCTCAGATCTCTACGTCAAGGGGCGTGGCCACCATGGCGCCGCCATTTCTGATCCATCGCCATGTATATTCAGGCAGCTCTCTCTCCTACATACTTCATCCAAACTGCTTCAAACTTTCTGTACATGATCAGAGCCCCTCCCTCAACGTCTCCATGTGCTCATAAGAAATATCACTCATGTCGCCCCTTGTGGAAACAGGAAATGCCGTGTTTTACATCAACATTGTGCGTTTTGCTCCAAACTTCACATTTTTGATCAGGGTCAGCCGCTGAACACCCCTACCCACACCTGGCTTCATAGCGCCACCTGGTGGACGAACAACACATTGCACTTTCCTGCTCCCGCAACGCTTTTTCGCCCTTCTCGCTTCGCGCCACGGCCCCCACGCGCCTCAGGCCCCCGCGGTCGCATGGACGAGCGAGGGCCCGTCATCGCTTGCGGCACCGAGCGGCGACTGCAAGTCGGCCGGCGAAAGCCCTATTGTAATTGCTATGTTTATTATTATTCTTTATTCATTATTTGTTTCCCTCAATGATCGCATTTTTGGGGACCTCAACATGCCCCAAAACGCGTGAATTTTGGCATGCACATCAGGACTCGCGAAAAATTTGATATTTTAAAGTCGTTGGAAATGGGCGTGGCCAAATGGCTGAATAGCGCCCCTAGAAAATTTCAAAACATCAGCCCCGCCTGTGCGTTTCACCTAGAGTCATGAAATTTGGTGGGGTTATAGAACATGGCAAGACACACAAAAAAGCCTCTTAATGTCATGGTGAAATCACAACCGGAAGTCGGCCATTTTGATTTGAATTTTTGACCTTTTTGACCTATCTCCTCCGAGGGATTTCATCCGATTTACTTCAAATTGGCTA
Organism: Decapterus maruadsi; assembly: GCA_030347415.2. Classification (NCBI taxonomy): domain Eukaryota; kingdom Metazoa; phylum Chordata; class Actinopteri; order Carangiformes; family Carangidae; genus Decapterus; species Decapterus maruadsi. The sequence goes on along the minus strand of CM064893.1, from coordinate 19,320,010 downwards.
CAGAGCATCGAAATGCCATGCTGATCAAAAGTTGTGCTCTATAGGTCTCTAGGTCAAAGGGTGTGGCTTCCAGGGCCTTGAGAATTTTGGCGACTTTTCGTTTGCTCGCCATTTCACCTTCGAACACCTATAACTCACACATACTTTATCTGATCAGCTTCAAACTTGCTGGAGATGATGCTGGCTCCGCCCTGAACGTTCCAATGTATTGTTTTCCTACGTCACTCATAGCGCCCCCCGGTGGTAACAGGAAGTGGCCAGGTTTTCCTTTAACATGTACTGATGGCCCATAGTTGACCCCATCAACTTCATTCCACTTCTAAAACATGCAGAACCAGTTGGTGAAGCTACACCATGAACGCTGTGAAGCTACGAGCAATGGCGTCCGTGTGGCGACGCGGCGACTGTCGCCCCTCGCCATGAAATTACGTTTGCCCTTTTGATGGCTTTAATAAACTCGTATCATCATGAAAATTGATACACAGGTCGAGGGTGGGATGGTCTTTGATCTGATAGGGCGGCGCCCGTGGGCGGGGCCAAATGCCTCTAGAGCGCCCCCTTGAAATTTTCAAAAACCCCTCCCCATAGGGTTTTTTTTGGAGTTGGAACATGAAAATCGGTACACATGTGTAAGTTGTCAAGGCGAACAAAAAAGTCTCTTGCACCATTGGTCTACTCCAAACAGGAAGTCGGCCATTTTGATTTTACTCGCCATTTTGGCGTGATTTCCAGACTTAGTACTTTAATCAACTTCTCCTTGGAATTTTGTCCGATTCACTTCAAATTGGCTACAGACCATCGAGATGCCATGCTGATCATTAGATGTGCAGCTCAGATCTCTACGTCAAGGGGCGTGGCCACCATGGCGCCGCCATTTCTGATCCATCGCCATGTATATTCAGGCAGCTCTCTCTCCTACATACTTCATCCAAACTGCTTCAAACTTTCTGTACATGATCAGAGCCCCTCCCTCAACGTCTCCATGTGCTCATAAGAAATATCACTCATGTCGCCCCCTTGTGGAAACAGGAAATGCCGTGTTTTACATCAACATTGTGCGTTTTGCTCCAAACTTCACATTTTTGATCAGGGTCAGCCGCTGAACACCCCTACCCACACCTGGCTTCATAGCGCCACCTGGTGGACGAACAACACATTGCACTTTCCTGCTCCCGCAACGCTTTTTCGCCCTTCTCGCTTCGCGCCACGGCCCCCACGCGCCTCAGGCCCCCGCGGTCGCATGGATGAGCGAGGGCCCGTCATCGCCGCTTGCGGCTTTAATTATTATTATTTTCCTCCACCTATGATCGCGTTTTTCATGTCCTCAACGTGCATGAAAACGCGTAAATTTTGGCATGGACATCAGGCCTTGCGAAAAATTGGATATTTTAAAGTCGTTGGAAATGGGCGTGGCCAAATGGCTGAATAGCGCCCCCTAGAAAATTTCAAAACATCAGCCCCGCCTGTGCGTTTCAGCTAGAGACTTGAAATTTGGTGGGCTTATAGAACATGGCAAGACACACAAAAAAGCCTCTTAGTGTCATGGTTAAATCCAAACCGGAAGTCGGCCATTTTGATTTGAAATTTTGACCTTTTTGACCTATCTACTCCTACAGATTTTGTCCGATTGACTTCAAATTGGCTACAGAGCATCGAGATGTCATCCTGAACAAATGTTGTGCGCCATAAGTCTCTAGGTCAAAGGGCGTGGCTTCTGGAGCCTTGAGAATTTTTCGTTTGCTCGCCATTTCACCTTCGAACAGCTATAATTCCCACATACTTTATCCGATCAGCTTGAAACTTGCTGGAGATGATGCTGGCTCCGCCCTGAACGTTCCGATGTATTGTTTTCCTGCGTCACTCATAGCGCCCCCCGGTGGTAACAGGAAGTGGCCAGGTTTTCCTTTAACGTGTACTGATGGCACATACTTGACCCCATCAACTTCATTCCACTTCTAAAACATGCAGAACTAGTTGGTGAAGCTACCCCATGAACGCTGTGAAGCTACGAGCAATGGCGTCCACGTGGCGATGCGGCGACTGTTATCCCTCGCCATGAAATTACGTTTGCCCTTTTGATGGCTTTAATAAACTCGTATCATCATGAAAATTGATACACAGGTCAAGGGTGGGATGGTCTTTGATCTGATAGGGCGGCGCCTGTGGGCGGGGCCAAATGCCTCTACAGCGCCCCCTTGAAATTTTCAAAAACCCCTCCCCATAGGGGTTTTTTTGGAGTTGGAACATGAAAATCGGTACACATGTGTAAATTGTCAAGGCGAACAAAAAAGTCTCTTGCACCATTGGTCTATTCCAAACAGGAAGTCCGCCATTTTGTTTTTATTCGCCATTTTGGCGTGATTTCCACACTTAGTACTTTAATCAACTTCTCCTTGGGATTTTGTCCGATTCACTTCAAATTGCCTACAGACCATCGAGATGCCATGCTGATCATTAGATGTGCAGCTCAGATCTCTACGTCAAGGGGCGTGGCCACCATGGCGCCGCCATTTCTGATCCATCGCCATGTATATTCAGGCAGCTCTCTCTCCTACATACTTCATCCAAACTGCTTCAAACTTTCTGTACATGATCAGAGCCCCTCCCTCAACGTCTCCATGTGGTCATAAGAAATCTCACTCGTGTCGCCCCCTTGTGGAAACAGGAAATGCCGTGTTTTACATCAACATTGTGCGATTTGCTCCAAACATCTCATGTTTGATCAGGGTCAGCCCCTGAACGCCCCTACCCACATCTGGCTTCATAGCGCCACCTGGTGGACGAACCACGCATTGTGTTTTTCTGCTCCCGCAGCCCTTTTTCGCCCTTCTCACTTCGCGCCATGGCCCCCGCGCGCCTCAGGCCCCCGCGCGCCTCAGGCCCCCGCGCGCCTCAGGCCCCCGCGGTCGCATGGGTCGAGCGAGGGCCCGTCATCGCCGCTTGCGGCTTTAATTTTCAAATGCTATTTGATTTCTGGGAATGACCCCACTCTCTGTGCCTCGCAACCCCCAGTGGGGTCCCGACCCCCACTTTGGGAACCCCTGCTTTAGTTTACGAGTGTCTGTGTGCGGTTTTTCAAATTTATTTTCAATCTATGAAGACAAGTTGCATCAGCAGTGTCAAAGAGATATGTAGATAGCTCTCAGAATGAATGCAGTTTCAGTGCAGCATGGTTTGACACAGGTCAATTTGCATGGTCTTTTTTTATGTATGGTTATATTTCATGCTGTAATGACATGACTGACCGGGGCAGTCAGTCAGTGATTTCCATTTTTCTCCTCGCTGAGGGTTATTCATTCAGAGATGTAGTTAGTTGGTATTGACGTTTGTGTGTGGCCGTGTGGTTTGGCAGACTGAGTGGGATGCTGCATGTAGAGAAGTAGCACAGATATTCCTGCAGTGTGCTGCGTGGACCTGGGTGCTAAAAGAAACTCTCTTTTTATTTTACTGTGGTTCAGGTAATGAGAAATACATCCCATGCCAGTCATGTATCCACTTCAAGCACGCCGTTGGTGAGTCTCTGTAAAAGTACTGACAGGTTTTTTGCAAACACCCTGTGAACATAAGCTTTATATATTTCTACAATCCTACCAGAACAAGGTGCTTTTGTTGTAAAATGACTTTTAGAATAAGCACATGCTGTTGTTCTCAGTTTGTTGTTTGGTACCGTGGTCTTTCCCCAATAGCAACTAGCTCCTAGTCCTCCCAACCAGAGGCGTCAGACGGCCCCTGTCATGTCTAAGCCTGTCATGCTGCCTCAGTCACAGACCCACCGACCAGATCTGCACAGACCTGCGCTCCGATCTGATGGTCTGGTATGAAATAATACACAACACAGCAGTAATTTACTTCCTGCATGAAACTTCACTTTCACATAACGGCGTCATAAAGCATTCAGACGTCTGACGCAGTATTCCATCATCTGGCTGCTGTATTCATCTCTGCCTCGTTTCCAAGTCTTCCCGGTGAGTCTTCCAGACTCAGCAGCTGTTTCACAGAAACCCAATCTGTGGTTATTAGATCCCACAGAGGAGCCATTCTCCTTCCTGTCAAAGAGCTGTAATGAAACTCGGCAAAGTGTTTATTTATCAAACTTTTTTTTATTTATTATTGGACTGGAACAACCCCCTGTTCCACAAACACCTCTGCCTTGTATTAACAGACTGACACATTCACACCACACACTTCCACCATCAGCCACTGGAGGTGAAATGATTTACTGTAGTAGTGGAGGTGGGAGATGCGGGGGATGCTTTGAGATGTTTCACCCTGAGTAAGCATCCTGGTAAACTGGCCCGCTCTAAAATGCTGCCTTAATTAATGCTTGTTAATGTACTGCAGTTATGATTTGTGTCACATTTTATCTGGCACTTCCCCAGGAGCTGTGTTTGTGAGGTATTTACATTAAATCATGTGATATGATTATTAATTTGTTATTATAGTGTGTAGCACTCACTCTCCAGTGGTTTAATGTTTTCCTTGCTGTAGTGATGCAGAAGTGTGACTTGAATGTGTTGGACTGAAATGCACAGACAGACCTTATTTACAACCAGAGAGGGCAGTAACCCAACCTGGTCTAAAGTTACTCTTCAAAAGGGTTTAGCAAAGAGAAAATTGCATAGAAGCAAAAGATAGAAGTGAGTTCTGTACTTTCATATGTTCAACTCTTGATCTTGTGTTTCAGCCTCCAGAAATGTTGAAACGGATGGTGCCTTTCAACTCGTCTTTTAAATCAAACAACAAACGACAAGTAATCCCCACAACCACCTCGCTCCATTATATTATTCCTGAGTGCTTTGGTCCTATTCTTCTTTCTGCACTTTTTGCATCCATGCTCATTCACCACATTTCCTCACGGTTGACTGGGGATGGCTCCTCCTTTTATTTATTTTTTTCATCATGTCCTCTCTACATTGGCTGCGTTAATGCCTTTAGGTCCAGTTGTGCAGATTATGCATGACTGCACCTTCATTGATTTGAAGCATGCTGTAGTATAGTACTCTAAACATACAGCGCGTGGGAATGCACATCACTGTGTTTCAGCCTGTCTGTGATGATTAGTTTTCATCTTTACTGGCAACTGGCAACGGCTGCTTTTCTACATGAGGCGTCGGCGTACAAAGGCTCATTTTATGTATCTTCACTTTGCATGAAGACAGAGAAGAATAGTCTCATTTATCTTCTATTCGAAACACCACATCACTTTGTTTGGGCTGATTTCAGCTGTTGTCTCCAGCCACAACAAATAAAATCCCACATTACAAGTGGGTTCATTTTTTATGTCCACCGTCGAGCCTCTGTGGAACAACAGGAAATGAAGACTAAAGATTAATGAGTGTTTGTTGGGCAGTGAGGAAAATAGATCTCTGAGTCATTACAGCTGGATGAATGTGACGTCCTTTCTCTGAGAGCTTATTTCTCGTCCCTCCCCCTTCACATGAAATTAAATAGCGGTCATCAGGAATGATTAGGGATGATTTTTCATGAGCGTGCGGCTGTGCGTGTTCCTCTGAATTAGCCTTGTCATTATTGAATCAAGGTAGCGGCTTTAAAAGCCACTGTGCTTTTTTGAATAAATGACTCTGAGTGTCTCCATGGTTTCCATTAATTCTGTCAGGTTATTAAAACTAATACAGAACTGGTTGTCAAAGGAAATTGGTCCAAGCACAAGATGCAGTGACTGTTTGCACACCTCTTGCTCACAGACAGCTCCTAACAATTTGCTTCTTTGTGTCCTGTTTGTAAGGCCCTATTGACGTATTGATCAGTTTTAATTAACTGCACGTTGGTTCTCTTTCAGGGATTTCAGAAATACGAGGAAGAATTTGATCCCTACTCCATGGTATGTCTGATCTTGTTAGCACCGCGGCAGACACTGCAGAGGGTGGACAGCTAATAAGTCTCAGCTCTGTACTTGTTACTGACACATTCTCAAGGATAGAAGATGCATAACTCAAAATCATCTTATGTATGTCAAATGTCAGCAATTGCTGTACATGTCTTGTGTTGTTTTTCTCATACACAATATAACTGCATCAACAGCCTTGGTTAGCATGACTTGGGGAATTAGATTGACGTGTTAGTGTGATTAAAAAACCAAACATACTGACTTCTAGAGATGACTTTCTTCATGTAAACTCCCAGTAGCACTTGTCCTCTGTTTATACAGTCTGTCTGCATTGTTAATAGTCCCTGCATGATGGACCTATTCTTTATGTTGGCACCTCTGTTTGTTCTTTCTTTAATCTTTTTTCCCCTTTGTGGTTAGTTTTCCTCGGAACAGATCGCAGGGCGAGATGTGAGACTGCTGAGAATCAAAAAGGTAATAACTGATGAGATGATAAGAGAGGAATCTCAGTGTCATTTTTTCAGCTAAGATTTTCTGACACATGACTGATGGTGCTGATGTTTCGATTGTTGTTCTTAAGGCCGGGCAGCTCGACCTTGCGCTGGAGGGGGGAGCAGACTCTCCGTTGGGAAAGCTGGTGGTATCTTCTGTGTATGAAGGTGGTGCTGCAGATAAGCACGGTCAGTTTGGTTGTGAACATTCACACTTTAGCTTCATGCCAGTTTTAAAACTATTCAGGTTTGTTTTATCGTTTGTTTGACTATATTGTGACAGAGAGACAATCCATCCTCCTTCAAAAATGAATATGATTATTAGTAAGGTTGAGTGAATATTAGAGACACATCCAGGTATAACACAATCCAAGTCAACAATACTATATAAACAATAATTACACAAATAAATCGGTGATTCATTGTTCATTGTTCCACTTCAACCTTATCTCAGGCAACATCCTTTTACTGTAAATACATTTATTAATGTTGAAAACAAAAGACCCACGGTGTGTTTACTGCTTTAAAGATAGTAAATCATTATCATATGTACAGAATTTGCTTTTATTACACCATCATTAGTGTCTCCTGGGTGACATGTAGGCAGTGACGTAAATTGCTTGATTACACACGATATCAGGATGCAAACGTGTGATGCTACCAATGACTTTTCTGTGTGTGTACACAGTGTAGACATATCACCCCATTACGGCTCTGCAACACCAGAGGGGACTAGTATTGTACTTGAGTCAGTTCAGAGATCCAGGCATCTGCAGCTGGCACGTACTGTGTGTGTGTGTGTGTGTGTGTCTGGCAGTGAAATGTCTCTGATGTCTCTGTTTGCAGGTGGCATCGTGCCAGGGGATGAACTTATGGCTGTGAATGGGAAGATCCTGATTGATGCCACATTGACTGAGGGACAAAACTTTCTGGCTCGAGCCTGGAGCAGTGGAGGGGTATGACTCAGAGATCCCAGTTACAATGAAATGTCACGCTGCTTTTTTTGAAGAGATGTTATTTACCTTGGCTACCACAGCAGGGTGTTGTATTGATTAACTTTAAACCTACATCAGCTCACTTTGATTGTTTGTGCCTGTGGGTGTCGTCGTCATGCTCTGACTTGCAGAGTCTGGCAGCTTGACTTCATAGTTTTTATTTGATTCGCTGTTGTTTTTCCCTTCAGGACTGGATCGATGTTGTGTTTGCTGTTTCTCCTCCGAAAGACTATGAAGACGAAGTGTAAGAATTTCTCTTAGAGTCTCAATATGTATAATCATCATCAACTTGGCTATTTGTTTAAATACAATCATGTGTGTGCACGTGTATGCAGCCCTAAGTCAGCATCAGTCAGTCCCACTGTGAACAGAAAGGTGTTTGAAGGCAGTGCAACACTGTACAGACACGGCTACCTTCTTGAGCTCTAGCCCTCCCTCTCCTCCTCCCGCACCCTCGTCCTGGTAATCGACGTAGTCTTCGCATCTCCTCTTCCTCACTGCACGTCTCAGAGAGGATGTTTGCTGTGGCATTTGTTTTCGTTTGGCCCCATTTTTTTTATCCCTGAGCACATGTGACAGTCTCCCTGTCAATCAGAAGAAGGCAAACCTGCAGAGTATTTTTGTGTTTGTTTCCCTTCACCTGTCAGATTATATATATCACCAATATAGCTCAGTGGGCTCCACCAAAAAGCTGGAGTGACAGTGAAGTACACAATGTGTACAGCACACAGTTTTTCCTTTTTTTCCCTTTTGAAAATCACCTCAAGGCAATATGTTTTTATTACTGTAGCATGCACAAAGATACAGCCATGCTATTTGAGTGAAGACATTTATAACTAATGCGACCCATACCACCATATATCTGCCAAATCCTAACCTCGAATGAGCCGTATATAAACACGTTCATATATGTATGGCCTGTGTGGTATTGTCCCATGTCGTCAGGTCATGGACATTCATAAAAGCAGCCTGGGACTCCTGCCAGCCTTCAGCAGTTGTTCTGATTGATGTTGTTCCACAGGACTGTTACATGTTCTGACATACAGAGACACTGGGAGGCGCTGTAGCGAGGATTTCTGCTCTGCTACTTCATAAAAAAAAATTCATATGTTTCTTTTAGTTTGATCGGGGAGATTTTTCGAACTTGACATGAAATGAAATTTCAAAAGATGTGGGTTTTGTGGTTTAAAAGTGGGGGGAAAAAAATCAAGGAAATGAAATCCTGGGTTCAGTTTATGCCCTGATTATCTTTGTTCTAAAACTCACCTGCATGTGTTTTGGTCTGTTGTGCCTCAATGTGCAGTGACTAAAGCGAACATGATAAAAGCTTTACCTCAGTCAATAGTGGCCAAAAGTCAGTCTGAGAGAATTACATGTTATTGATTAATTCCTCTGTCTTCTCTTGCAGGACGTTCTTCTAGTCTCATTAACAACCTGCCAAGAAAACCCATCTGATTAAGGAGAAGATTCACCGTCATCCTAATCACAATAAAATAAAAAATAGTTTCTCCTTATCTTCTTTCGCATCTCTACACCAAATTTTAAGGTAGTCTTTTTGTTTTAACGTCTCTTTGAGTCTTTATGAACACAGAAACAGCCCGCCATCTGTGTTCACTCTCTCCGTCAATATCTCCTGTCAATATTTAGTCATCTCCACTAATCAGTTCCACCTATTTCAAGCCTGGACATTGTTGACCTCACTTAGCTACAGATGACCACACTGATCTTTCCTTCAGACCGGTGTCTAATCTGCAGTGTTGGGGCTAGTTACTCAAAAAAGTAATATATTACATATTACATATTACTCTAAAAAATAGTAGTGCCTTATATTACTTTATTACTCTCTAGAGAAAGTAACTAGTTATATTACTAGTTATATTACTCGTTACTTCTTTTTCCTACTGCATTCAAGAAGCTGCATCACGGAAAGTAAATAAACTGGAGCGGTATTTTTTTCCGATGGATCAGCTTCGTTAGACAGATGAATTAATCCTCTAAACGCCGTGGGTCAGTTTAACATGTCAGGGTTTTTCAGTATAGGCTAGGGGCAAGTTGGTCAAGTCAGGTTTAAGCGTTGGGAGTCACTGTGGGATGCGAGTAACATAATCTCGTCCTTTGCCGGTGCCGCGGTCACTGCGTGTGCTGATAAAGACACACAATAGGCTAACGTACGGATTGTCGAGTGCTTCTGACCTCAGTTTGTGTTTTCCCGGTTTCTCTGTGTCCACCGCTATATTTCACCACGTTGCATGTTCTGGTCTTGTTGACGTTTCCATTTTTTTCTCATCTGTCCTTCCCGGCGACCAATCGGTGATGGTAACTGTTACCTCATGCGAAACCGAAACCAATCACTGACCCATTCACACCTCCCTCCCCCTCCCTTCAGTTCTGTGATGCCTGTGTGGTGAAGTTGCTACGAGCAAAGTAACGCAAGTAACGAGCTCGGAAAATTGTAATATTATTACTATTTTCAGCGGAGTAATACCTTACACTACTAGTTACTGATAAAAGTAATCTGATTACAGTAACGCGTTACTTTGTAACGCGTTACTTTGTAACGCGTTACACCCAACACTGCTAATCTGTGACAAGAACAATGAAGAACCAGTCAGTCAAACAGGCAAACTGTGATCAATAACACCTCTCTCTAATGAGCTCAGCCCAATAAAGCACTGCTCACATCACAAAATTAAGGTTACACTGTGTTGTATCTGGTTTTTTGCATCCCCATTTACATTTTCAGATAAAGATACAAAAGTCCTTACTTACTCTTTGACAGCTGTTTGGCCGCTCTTTGGATGAACAGCTGTTTTACATAATCCAGATTTATGTCAGTCTAAAACCCTTCAGACCTCAACTTTTCCACTCATAAGAACCGTCTGCACTTGTTTTTCTCGTATTTTTTTTACTGTAAAGCAATTAGTCCAAATCAACTCTTAATGTAAATTTACATTATATCCATGACTGAAACAATGTAAACATTAGCATACATCCAATCAAGCATCCAATTTTTTAAAATGGCACTTATGTAATCAAAGCTTCTCTCGTTTCATATTCTCACTTATGGTTTTCCTCAGCTCCCCCAGCTGCTGTTACCACCATCGATTTATTAAAACCAAGGGGAGCCACACCGATTTGTAATTAAATGTCCACAGGGGGCAATAGTGATCCTTCTTGAATATCAAGCTCTGTGGCTGAGAGTACTACTCAGCCTGTTCTCTGTTCATAATCCTGCTTTTAGTGACTGTGCATTGTATAGTATCATACAGGTGTGGAGATAATAGTGGAATTTACAGGATTTTATTGTGGTAGATGAATTTTTTTGGTTTAAAAAAAAAAGAAAAAAGAAGGAAACCAGGAAATTCCGATCAATCATCATGTACTGTAATGTTACATGTGTGTAGCTTTGCCTGGCAGCATCCCACTTAGCCGTGGCGTTGTTATATAACCGCTGTGTGTGCGGTCACCCACTCGATCCAACATCATGATGATGGTATACGTGACTCTCCTGAGCAGCGCCGGGGTGTGATGTTCGGCTGAGCGCGCGCCCCCTGCCTCTGCCACCCGCCGGTCACACGGTTCATGTCAGAGAGCAGAGGTGGCCTCCGGGGTGGAGGAATCTACCGGAGCTTCTTCTGTCTTTCTCTTCTTCCTCCTGCTCCTGCTCCTCCTCCTCCTCCTGTGTGTGCACCCGGGTTCAGCACCGTGGACAGCTCCTCCAGCTCCTCGCCTTCCTCCACCCCGTTAACCACCGCCCTCGGTCGGATGGTCGAGCACAAGTGGGACGGCGAAAAGAAGTCGGCTGCACTCAGCTCAGCTCATGAGACGGTGCAGTTTGGGAGGTTTTCCCTCTTTTTTTTCTTTCTTCGTCCTTCTCCTTTTCTTTTTGAACACATCCAAGCGACGGATGTGACAACACTGAAGAAGAGTCAAGCGGGAAACGAGACTGAAACACGATGATCTCACGGTATAAACCGGTAAGTGCTGCTGGTTGTGGGCCACCTGTTCACTTTGATCGATGCTTCCACTGTGGGGCTGCCTGCACTGCTCTGTATCCCTGATCACATCTATTACAAGATTAGACATGTATTAATGTCCACTGAGGGCATAAATGTTTTTAATGTATCATTTTACAGAGCTGAACTGGCAGCAGGTGAAAGATACCTAGCCTACTAATGTTTGCAGGTCATTTTAGGTCACATCATATAATCCCTATACAGTGCAATAGGATTCATTAGGTTCATTTCTGAAGGCCAAATATGGGAGAGTGTGAGATACTGGATGTGCTGGTTTCATAGGGAGGGATGTTGGTAACTAATGTTCTCAGCCAGATGGAGAATGTTTTTCTTTAAAAGAAAGGCCTGAGTACGAGAAGCCTCCATGTCCTTTTCTTGTGTCTCTTCTCTGCAGAGGTGAGAAAGAGGCCTGTGATGTAGATTCACACAGGTGCCACAAAATAATGCATGATTCATCTGCACTTCTTAACCTTCGCTTTACTCCCACAGATAAAAAAGAAAACATGGCATTGGTTCAGTCACACACACAGACAAACACTCTGCCCTGCTAAGTTATCTGTGTTTGTATCAACACATAATTTAATGAAATAGGTCTGATATTGAACAGCTCAAGGGATGTATTGCTCCTCATTGTGTGTGCGCTTTAAGTCCTGAAGGTCCCTGTTGCTTAAATGGCCTTTTTCCAGTCTCTATGAATGCTTGCTGCTCTTCTACTCATCCTCTCGCTTTTTTCTCTACATGCTGAAGCATCAGCTCTCCCCAGGCGATCCAGTGATGGACAGAGTTAATCTCTGATGTAGGGCATCGCAGAACTATAACCCAGCCAGTTAACCTCGGCTGTAGGATGGCATTATAATACAGTCAGTGCATGATGTGTAGATAGCATTGTGATGCTGGCAGCTTGTTCAGATACAATCTATTTTCAATGGTGGTCATTTGAGACCACCTCCACCGCCAGAGTCTGGTTAGTTTGGGTTATGCCATGCCATTTTAACAGAATTAAAAACTATAAAATATCCAGTATTTTCTTCAACTGTCCAGTGGCTTATCTCTGGTCTTTGTCATAAATAGATGATTGCTGCTCACTTTCTCTTTCCTGCACATGTCATTGCCTCTAAACTGCCCTTTTCACCTTCTGACAAGTTACGTGCATGTTTTAGTGAAAAGCCACTGCTGTCTATTCTGCAGCAGGTTTGCTTATAAAGTGTCAGGCTCCAGGCATTTTAAATTCCACTAAGACCAGCCTCCAGCATCCAAAAAATGACTTGATATTTATACTTCTGGCAACTCTGTTTGTTGCTGTATACCTTTACTGCTGCCAGATTTAGAATGCGATTCCCAGTGAACATTAGAAAAAATGCACTTGGTATTCTTCTCCGTACTTTGTTTTATCCGTCAAAGGCTAAGATGGAAATAACGGTGTTTGAAGAATTCAAACAGACATTTCAAGCTGTCAGATTCTAAGTGGGAAATAAATTGAGTGTCTGTTTCTGATGAGTTCATATCAGGAACAAACTCATCTTTTTCATTGCTCTTATGAGTCTGCTTCTCCATTCATCCTTTGGTACTGTAAGCAAAACAACATAAGAATTGATAAAGACATGTTCTTTTACTGTATTTCCTGTTGCTTAAATGCACCACAGCCAGTTTGCATGCACGTGCAGCAGCAGACAATTGTGTGTAAACTGCTCATTACATTTAAGCTTATCTCCTTGTTGTCAGTGAAGGTCAGCGTGGCATGGATTATATTAACCACAAATCATTTTAACCACTAAGAAAAGGCCACGAGTTCTGTCCATGTTGTTATATGGATTATCCAAATCTGCTCCCATGTGGATCTCAGCTGATCCCTCCCTACTGTACACATCAACTGCCACTGGCTGCAGAGGGATCCCTCTCTGCAGGATCCGATGCACAATCCATCCATGTCTGGAATTCATTAATATTTGATGTCACTGTTTTATGTGTGTGCAGCCTAGTTTTTCAGTCACTGCTCTGCTTTTTCTGCCTTTTTTTTTTAAGCTATAATGTAAACTAACATGATAAATGACAGACGGGTTAGAGTTATGTAATTCCTGAAAACGTGGTGTTGGGATTTAGATTAGAGCGCTTGCTCATGCTTCACACGTACCTTTGTGTGACGTTGGAGCTACTCATTCAGGAGCTGCATCCCCCTTCTGTCTCCTCTCTCTCTGCTTGCCTCTCTCTCTCATCATCATTCACTGTTCCCTCCCGTCCTTGCCCTCCTACCTACAGTATAGAGGCTCTGCAGCTCAGTCCTCCAGCTCGCCTGCACACTCTGCACACTCTGCGCGCTCCTCTTCTAAGGTCGACCTCGAGCTCTCGTTTGCAAAGAGAGACAGGAATAGCAGGTGCACTGCGGAATGCCGCCACTGCTCTGGTTGTAGAGCCTGTATGTGTGTGTGTGTGTGTGTGTGTTTGGTGTGAGCATGTCTGAATGCATTCCAGGGGAGCTGTGCAGTGCCGTGCGGCGCGCGAGTGAAGCTTCAGTTTTAGAGGATGTCTGCAGACTGCAGGCGGAAGGGATGCAGATGTTTCTCACCGCCGTTGTTGGAAAAGCTGCTTAGACGGCTGGAGAGGAGAGGGAGCTGCTGCAGCACTGGACTGTGACTGTCTCTGACCCCTTCTCCCCCCCCCCCACCACAACCACCACCCCCTCCTTCCCTCTGTCTCCTCTCAGTCACTGGATCTGATATTTGGACGCCGGATTCGAGAGGGAGCAGGAAGGAGGTCACTTTGGGAATTACAGTACTTGGATCTACTGAAGACCACAGCAGTCTTCCCCTTTGAAAAGAAGACATGCACTGAGAGCCTCTCTTTTAAATCTCTCTGTCTCTCCTCTCTCTGTCTCTCTCTGGTCCTCCTCCCCCTCGTCCTCTGGCCGGTTCCCTGCAGAGTCCCGGTTCCACCATGTCCTTGGCGTTCTGTGGGAGCGAGAATAACTCGGCAGCCTACAACGTGGACGGAGGGGTTCTGAACAACGGCTGTTTCCTGGACGCGCTCAACGTGGTGCCACATGTCTTCCTCCTCTTCATCACCTTTCCCATCCTCTTTATCGGTGAGTGTCACTGTGGGAGGCGAGCTCCTGAACCACACCAGACCTGCAGACCTCCCCACATGGATTACACACAGACACACACACACACACACACACTCTCATATGCTTAGAGTGCATGAGGATATGAACTGAAGCTGATGGCCTTCAACATGTTCTCTGCCCTTCTCAGTTTTCACACTATCAACTTCTGTGCTGCATGTGTCTGATGAAATACTGCATGACATCCGCTGTCCAATAAGCATTTACTGTCTTGTAAATGATCTATTTCCATCCTAGAGTCTGTTCCCTTCATTGCACTTTGTTTTTATTCTAGATAGTAGCTTGTCCGAATGTGCATTTTGCTCCATGAGTTACGACGCCCCCTCCGTAGGTGTTGGCTGTCCCATAACTACAGTACCAGCTGACACATGAGCCTCCGAGGTGCGATGGCACTGGAGGACAGACAGTATTTCTTGGGCTGCAATCAGGATTTTTGCAGTCAGATGTGACGCTTCTGTTGAAATGTAGTTTACACAGACATGGCATCCAGCTTGGCATTAGGTTACAGCTCCCTGGCCATTCCTCTAGTGTCATCATCAGTGTGCAACAGACCTGCCCTGACTCGTTCCGCTGCTCTGCTCACATGCTCTGGCCTCATCACCTGCCCTCTCATGTCAGGATGTGTGTGTTTGTGTGTGTGTACCTGTTTGAAAGCAGTTTAGGTTTGGTTTGTTTGTTAGTTTGTTTAGTTTTAAAGCAGTAACACTTTCTCACTCCAGACTCTGTGTTCTTGTTGTTCACCTTATTTAATATCCTGGCTATATACAAATATCCTGGTATTAAGATTAATGAGAGCTATTCTGCAAAAATAATATATCAAATCTGGTATTACATTACATTAAATTAAGTTTTAACTTTTTCATCAGTCTTAGACTATGGTGACATTTAATGCAGACAGACGTGCTTCAGCTACGTCTCTAAAACCCCTTAATGCTGCCTACCTGTCTGCTTTTAGGGTCAACACTCATAACTCCGCTCATCATTGCATCCTGTATAAAACAAGGGTTGGATAGTCCTCTCTCTATATGAACTTCATGTTAACATGTCATCTGGGTCCAATAGACCACCATGCTACCAGCTTAGAAGAACTGTGTTTGACCTCTTTGCGTCATCCACCTGAAACTCAACATGAATTTTGTCATTTAACTGCCTGTACCCTTTTAATTGATCATTTTTGTTACACCATTCATGAATTGTATTTTATTTTTTTGTTTTTAACTAATATCTCTTTTTACTTGGTAATTTTCTCTACTCAACATCACTGTAAATTAGGTAGTGTCCATCAATGATCTTTAAGTTCAGGTCACACATGCATATTTTAAAGCATGCAAACTCTCAGATTATGTCAAACACACACTACCTTTGTGTTTGGATGCTTTGATGATACGCCATATTAGTCTTTTTCATCTTTCTGTGCCTGTGGTGTGAGCTCAGTCTCAGACAGAGACACTCTTGATTTTAACGCCTCTTCTGCCTCAAATGTTTTTTAGAACCATGTCGACGTCTGTAAATGTTTTTTTCTTATCACTAACACTGCAAATGAAATTCAACTAATTTATGCAACCAGAGCGAGAGATAAAAGAGGGAAGAGAAAATGCTCACTAAAACATCAAGAGAGTCCACAATTAGAGGATAACCTTTGAGCTGCAGTGATTGCTCTCTCTTCCATTAAACCCTAAAGTGTTTTGTTTTCACTAACAACTTTGTCACCAAAGACAAACCTCAGGGGTGTGAAAGCTTTTCTGAGGTGCTTGACGAAACCTCTTATGCCAGAGTCTTATTTATGCACTCCAGTCTGCACCCGCTGGGCCCTGCAGCTACCTGAAGTGTTGCTCTTTAGACTTTTGCCTTAAGAGTTCACCTATCAAGGTTGTTCTCATCTGTTAGGAGATACTGCAGATACAGTATATGCACTGCAACACCTTTATAATATGGTAGTTTGCATGACACCAATCGTTAGAGAGACAGATTATCTGTGGCTGGCCAAGTCAATGCATGTTATAATTTCACATTAGACACATTTAACTTAAGTAAGGCACACAGTCTGTTATATTTATTAACAGTTCATGATTTAAGATGCATTCTTGTGCATATTTGCCATATTGTGTCGATGTGTACCGTTAAAAGAAGAACATTTGTGTATACTGTATGTTGCACAGTACTTGAACAGATGGCGTGGATTTGTGTGTGAAAAAGAGTGGAAGATATGCAGTGCATGGGAGTTGGTGTGTATGTGTGTGTGTGTGTGTGGGACTGCCTGCCAGCGCCAACCTTTCTGCTAGAGATAAACTTTCCAGCAGCTGAGGTGCCAATAGCAGAAGACCCATTAACATAATCCGATGACAGCAGTGACTCGCATTAATAACATAAATTGGACTTTGATGACCGAATCATTGTTGTTTTCCAGTCCAGCGTGTGTCCAAGTGAATGGATAAAGGATGAAAGAGAAGCTGTAGTTAAAGTAAGAGCTCAGGTAATTGACTACAGGGGTCCGGGCCAGCAGCCGTCTGGCCACTCTCATTTCATTGCCTGCCAAGTATCAGGCAAAGTAAGGACAGTGATAATAAGACAGATTTCTTGAGCTCCAAAAAGTTAGCCCTCTGGCCAGCTGCCATCCGTCCCAGCAAGGATGGCTTTCATTCAAGTTTCCTTGTATAACTTATTCAGCCTTGCTGTGAGCACAAGAGCAGTCTGTCTTTGTGTTGCTGTGATGATGCCCAAGGTTGCACAGGGAGCAGAGAGCAGTGCACTCACTCACTCATGACAATGCACAAGGTGATTTTTCCACGTGCAAATTTGCAGCCGCTCACACAGAAATGAGTCATGACCAATTCTTACTTCATTTCAGTCTGTGTTTACATTCTCTACCTCTTTTGCAGAAGATTTGTTCCTTTTTGTAATTTACCATTTCTGACTGATAGACTAAATAGTTATCTCCTGTTTCCTGTTTGAGGTTGGGGCAGCCAGAGTTCAAAGGTCCACATCCACCACAGCACCTGGCTACACTTTCCTGGTCACAACCTGCGCTGGCTTCTCACATTCGTCCTGCTCTTCATCCTCGTCTGCGAGATTGCAGAGGGCATCGTCTCTGATGGGTATGTCCGACATCTGGCAGCTTCATAATGTACCTAGACTCATCGACTTCCTGACACCGATGACATGACTTTCTGGAAACGAACTTTCCAGTCATCACATTATGCTGTGTATACCATTGTGCAAGAGTTACTTTTGAGATGGAGGTGTGGCTGAAAGAAACAGATGAAACCGAGTGCAAGATAATGATCCTGCATTTTGTTTCATCCGCTGCTTGATTAGATTTTAGAGGTCAGCATTGTTGTGCTCCTCTGAGTATTCGCTCTGTTTCATAGTGATCATCTGATCAAAGGCTGATGAGCAATACAAGGAGATAGGAGGAGAATGAATATGCTCACTGTGAATATGTATCATCTGTCTCCCTATAACAATTGCTCAGTTATGATGAATGAATAGCATGGAGAATTGCATGTGTAAACCCACTCTGTGTTGCTGAGACAAGCTGTAAATGGCGTGGAAATGAAGCAGTAATCCTTTATGCAGGAAAGGGCTCCTCATTATAAGCTTGTATAAAAAAAAATGCTAGCATGCTAAAATGTTACTGTTGCATTGCCTCATAGAATGTCTTGAAATTTGTTGAACATTCACTTGAGCTCAATAAAGCTCAAGCTAGATTTTGGTGGTGAAAGGTCAAAGATCAAGGTCACAGGGACCTGATGGGAATTTCATCAGACCTGTTAAGTTAGGGTGTCCATATTTTGATTTCCAAAATAGAGGACACTTGGATCCATAGTATCCTCCTGTACAAAGCGCCAGTCAATTTAAGTTCATGTGAAAAACAAAGAAAACTAGACATTTCATGAATTCATAAACCCCCACCCATAGGATGCTGCAGACAAGACGTGAGAAGTGGACATGTCCAGGCAAAAGAGGACATTTGGTCCTGCTAGTTAAGTCAAGGTCGCCCTGACCTCAAAAACCACATTTTTGGCCATAACTCAAAAAATTATTCTAAATTATGACACAATCTTATTTAAAAGGATAATATGTGTATGTATGAACATTTGGGCATTTTTTTAAAGGAAAGGTCAAAGGTCACCCTCTCTGTAACATCATAATCTTCTCCAAAAACATTTCTGTGGATTAGTCAACACTGTAACAAAACAGAAGGGGAATCTGTGACCATATTTCTGCAGCTAGACTGGAGGCAGACAACCACAAGGGGACAGTTTGGATTTTTATGTTTCGTATAATCCCAGTGTCATGGTTCAGCCTAGAAAAAGTGCACAAATGCAAATGCAAAAAGTCATGTGCTTTACAAATATAGCAGGTCCAGGCACAGGGTCCTGTCTTCTTCGGTGGTGCAGTCCACAAGCTCAGTTGAAGTCTCTGCGGATCACAACAACAACTTAAGTGCAAGCAGTTGACTAGTAGTGACACAGCTCATTGTCTTCACATGGGAAGCAGATATTTGGCCTAGCTGTGTGTACCATTTGCTGTCTCTATGCAGCAGCTGACACAGATGTTAAATTTAGCCAGTTAGCATCTGTGCCGGCTGCAGCTGAATGTAGGTGTTTTGACAGAGCTTCTTCAACCGCACAAAATGCAGCAACTTCACACACGCCTGACACCAATAAATGCACAACAACAGCAACAACAACAACAACAAATTAAAGCTGTGCCTGAATTTCCAAATAGTTTGTTCCCTCTCTGCCAACAAACCCAGTTTACTGTATGATCCCACACCTGCCTGTATATGAGTGTTTCGTGGCTGAAGTGTATCTGTCAGATAAAGTCAACATATCGTTGAACGCACACAGGAAGCGGCCAGGTATCTGTCAACCCCACAACTCCTTGTTATCTCAATCTCTCTCCTCCTGTCTGTCTGGATAATATACTGTTGCTGTCAAATGTAGAGCCCAGTGAACACTCTGGGGTCCACGGCTCAGTAAACACTCAGGAATACTCTTTATCAGCACATCTCATCCGACTGGGGGTGGGGGGACAGGCAGGTGACCACATCTGAGTGATTGTTTCTGAAGTGAACTGAAGAGCTCTCCATCCACTCAACACTTCACTGGCTTTGGTGTTTTACTGGAGAGCTCTGGATGGTGGTTTGTGCTTTCCTGTACTATGTGTGTATGTGTTAAATATGGGTGGACTTTTTAACAGGTTTATTGAATCAACATCCATACATTATAGTACATACAAATTTAATGAGTTGCACATGGTTATACATACTTTATGGGGGTAAAAAGCCACAGTGGTTTATGCCTCGTTGATGTTATGAAGTTGTGTCAGTCATTCTGTGCTGGCTCTAATCCTTGTGTGTCTTTATCTAAACTTCGTTTGCAGATTCAGCCAGTCTCTCCATCTTCACTTGTACATGCCTGCAGCGCTGGCCTTCATGGCTGGCATCACCTCTATCGTCTACTATCATAACATCGAGACGTCCAACTTCCCCAAACTACTATTAGGTACCGTATTCTTAAAATTCAGCTATCATGTGGTAACTAATCATACATGTTTTTCCCTTTCATTTACTTTTATATCACACAATTGAAACACTCATCTCATTCTCTTCACTGCTGGTCTTTGAGTAGCTGATTCAGTCCTGTGAAAGGGACAGTGAATAAGTGATCAAGGCTTTTAAATCCAGGATTAACTAAACTATGAAACAGAAACTCTTTTCATTCCGACCAACAATAGATTCAAATTGTATGAGCTTTTCAGGATGATGACGGTGCAACAGGGTGAGTCCAATCATAATACATGAATAGTTAATTAACTTCAGATGAGATTGCAATATGATCCAGGGCGATATCACTTAGTGTAATTGTGCCGCTCTGGGTAGATTGTTAATTGTCACTTTTCATCAAGTAAATGATTATCTTAATTATTATCCCTCTTATCCTGTGAGAATATTAGCATCACAATGAAATATTCCAATGGCAATAATACATAGTAGAGTTCATAAAATAAGAAATACATGCAAATATACTTCAGCTGACAGCCAGTCCTCAGTCCTCACACATCATTAACTCATCTACATCCAACTCTCAGTGCAGTACTTGCTGCCCACATCACGTCGCTTTCAGATCT
Source organism: Decapterus maruadsi (assembly GCA_030347415.2). Lineage (NCBI taxonomy): Eukaryota > Metazoa > Chordata > Actinopteri > Carangiformes > Carangidae > Decapterus > Decapterus maruadsi. The sequence goes on along the minus strand of CM064893.1, from coordinate 19,299,407 downwards.
CCTTATCACAGTCAGACTCTTGAGGGAATATTGAAGCGCGTTGCTGGGTTTGTCTTTGCACGATCAAGGCTCAATCTACTGAATTAAGGCTCTGCAAATCACCCTCATGTTGATCCTGTTGTCATGTATAGATGTTCTTCATTACAAATAAATATAAAGCGTAAATGAGTCAGTTGTCCCTGTTGTGCAACCATTCCCTGAAAGGCTGATAGGGTGTTTCAGAAAAACCCACTGGAAGGTATTAGTTATCCTAATGCTGTTTAATACTGTGTCTGTTTTACTGTGCTGTGATTAACTGTGTCGACCTAGGACACACTTTAATGAGCTTGATGTCTGAGGAGGGGAAGAAAGAGAGAAGAGCAGGGTGAATAAAAGAAAGAGAAAAGATACTAATACCTTGAAATTTGTCATTGAAATGACACCTGCTGTTAAAACACGGTTAACTAAAAAAGAAAACAGATTGTATCATCTGCTGAGTCATGCCTGGATCATGTACAAATCCAGTTTCAGACAAAGTGATTTACTACGGGTGACAAACTCTACTTTAAACTCCAGCTCCAATGTAATCTATCGAGTGATTTATCTTTAAGCCCTTTCTGGTGTTTTTTGCGATGTCTTTCTCATCCCTGTCAAATCTCCCCTCAGCCCTGCTGATCTACTGGGTCCTGGCTTTTACCATGAAGACCATCAAGTTTGCCAAATACACCGAGCATGGCATTGGCCCCAGGCAGCTACGCTACTGCATCACCGGTCTGCTGGTGCTGCTGTATGGACTCCTACTTGCTGTGGAGATCAATGTCATCATGGGCAGGGTGAGTGTGTCTGTCTGTGTGTACATGTTGCCACGTGTGTGCAGGCATGTGCGGCCAGCTGATGACAGCATGCTTTTAGATACAGTCACCTCTTCTTCTTTTAGTCTGAAATCCAAATGGCTCCAGTGGTCGGCGATCAGCAAAGCTGGAGTTAAAAATAATTTGGATCCAGTGATGTTTGTTTTTCCTTGTCACCCATATTGAGCTGTTAATAAGGTCATTGTTAATAAGACAGTTGTGATTAATGTTATTTTAAGGCTAGCATATGACAAGATGTGGAGATGATACAGTATAAGGAATCACATGGAATCTTTATTTTAATGCAATGGATTGTTGCGGTTTTATTATCAGCTTTCTTGATTGATCAGATTCCTGTTTATTGGTTTATTTTTAAAGATGGTAATTTCTATGCAAACAAGAACACAAAAAGAAGGAAAATGCAGTAAAATGTACAGTCATGCTACCGGCTCTGTACTGCTGCAGTCGCATTGGAAATGTGAACATTTATGTTCTTCTCATGTTTCTGTCTGTGATGAATCGCTTCTACTAAAGGAAACTCAACAGAAAACCATTGCACATGTGTAAAAGTGTGTTTGTGTGTTTTTTTAACTGTCAAATGATCGTTTTTTAATTGTCTTCTTATGTTAAACAAACATAATTTTTAGTAATTGTTGCAATAATCCACTCAAATCACTAATCCTTCCTATTTAATTGGTTCTGTCATATTCTATTTTGTTTTCCATAACAAACATGAAACATGAATGGTTGCATAAGATTATTTATTTTTAATTAAATTATATTCAAACATGAATATTGCACACATAATATAGCTAATTAGTGAATATTCTCCTCTTACTGATCCATTTACAAATAAATCTATAAAAATAGTCATAGAGAGAATAGAGAGAATTCACGTAATGAATGTACATGTGACAGTTTCTGTGGTAATTCATCTGCCAGTCTCTAACCTAGTTTCTATAACTCTGGTGACACTCTTTCATTATTTATCTCAATATAACACACAGTGAAGTTCCACTGCTTTTTTTCTTTTACTGCTTTGCTCTTTTGACCTTTTAAGTCGTTTAAATTACAATGAAAAGAAAATGTGAAATGTTAAGCTTTTCCAAGATTCCACAATAGCTACTCTGATATAAGACAACGTGTAATCAATACAAACTTGGTGACAGTTTATCTCTCCGCAGCTGTTATTAACCCCATGATTACCAATGTGTTCAGCCGTCGTATCCATTATGTTGTAGAGACAATTATAATCTTTATCTCTACAAAGGTTGTCACAGATGGGTTGATATTTCAGTTTTTAGGTCAAATCTAACTTGTCTTTCTGTTCTCGTTGTTTGTTGGTCCCTCTCTTACAGCGCTACATGTGTTTCGCCAACCCCACAGAGGTGAAGCCCCCCGAGGACCTTCAGGACCTCGGGGTTCGTTTCCTGCAGCCTTTCGTTAACCTGTTGTCCAAAGCCACCTACTGGTGGATGAACACTTTCATTACCTCCGCCCACAGACGCCCCATCGACCTCAAAGTCATCGGCAAACTGCCCATCGCTATGAGAGCCCTAACAAACTACATAAAGCTGCGTTCAGCCTTCGAAGACCAGAAGGTGAGTGCAACCACTGGACGGCTGATTGTTCTTTGAGCAGGATTGAGTTTGATGTGTAGTTGCTCCAACACTTCAGCTGAGTTACCACTTCACACAAAGTGCAAAACAACTTATGCCCCAGCCTTGTTGGCCATAAGGGATCGAACTGACCACGAAAGACCTCCAAAACACCCACACAAAGACACTCGTAAAAATAGGAAAGGTTTAATAAACATAAGGGTGACATGGTCAAGACAAGATATTAACTAAATCAAACAAAAACCAAGCTGAGAGGCAGCGTGCATGAGGACTGCTGTGCTTACAGTACGTGCTCCTGCTCTTTCTGTAACATCCCAAGTTTAATATCTAACATCTCATAAAGCCTCGCTCTTTTCCTCTCATTGTTAGTGCTGAATAAATCATCATGAATGTATCAGGTGCTGGCGCAGACTGTAACAGAAGACGATCTGTATGTGAGATCAAGAGAGAAAAATGCAAAATGGAGCATTGATACTGAGTCTTTCCCATGAAGTCTAGTTTGTGCCAAAAGCACAAATGTTTAACCATTTTGTACAAAAATAGCAGAACCACAGTCTTTGTGAAGGGTCCTTATCCTTATTTAAAACAAACCCACTAGTGCTGATCGGAAAGAACAGAAAACTGCTGCTGTCACAGATACAAATAAGGTTTTGTATTTATGGAAGCTTAGAGTACAGTTTGATTTATTATTATTTTGTTTGTTTGTTTTTTGTTTAATACAGCTGTTCTCATAAAAAATTTTAAAAAAAAAAGTTGGTCTCTGTCCCGTGATGACTCACTTCTGTTTGGACTGGGACCACTGAACTGTATTTCACATGTCACATGATGACTGGTCAAGAGTGTAAACAATGAAATGTCACACTGACTGTAAACATGTACACATGTAAACACGCTCGGGCTTATTCTCTTCCCCACAGTCCCATAATTAAATTTTCTTAGTTTGATAAAGAAATATAGAAAATATCTTACCTAGACAATTAATATGGCTCCTACTACGACTGTTCTTGTTGCTGCAGGTCTGTACTGGACTTCTTTGCTCCTCGATGAATTTAAATTAATATTAGAAAAACTTGAATCCTCTGCCCGGCTCGAGACCTTCTGTGTTAACAAATGAAATTGTGATACTTCAGACCCTCAGCTGCTTTTGCAACATTGATATTCAGCCTCATTTTCAATACAGCGCTTCGAAATTACAGTCCCAAGACAGTAGGGAAGAACAAAATGAAATCAGTTTTCCAATTATTTAGATAATGTAATCTGTTTGGTGGGGAATTGAACTGGTAGATGTAATAGAGCTTTGCCTTCTACTCTTTGAGATTTGAGATTGCCGCTCTCGCCCCGAGGCGGTGATCCTCCAGTCTTGTTAACGCAGGCTGAGCCGAGGATGTCTCCTCTTCCTCTCTCCCGTCTCACTATCCGAGCACGTGTCAGGGGTCGGAGGTGAAGGGCCTCCTCTGCAGGGTCGTCGTTTTCCAGTGTTTGGAAGGTCACGGAGATTCGTCACTGATGCGTGTGCGTCCGGTGTGAACGCAACCCCATTTCCTTCCGGCAGGAGCGAGGGATGAGAGAGATTGAGAGATCCCAGTGGAGAGGTGGGGGGGGTGGGGCACTTAGAGGAGAGCCTGGAGGCACCGGGTCATTCCCATTCTACTGTGAACGAGGCGACATCCCGACCCCTGCGGGGGTGAAAGCACTGCACTTCATGGGAAGCTACTTTCACTCCGTGTGTGTGAGAATGAAACTTCCTCCTCCCCTGTTCTTTGAAGCTAAGGTAGAAAAAAAATGGGACATGTGCGTCTGTACGTGTGTGTTTGTGTGTGTTTGCGTGTGTGAGATGCACACGACACATTTTGAATGAAGGCTGGGACTCCTCATGAGCTCAAAAGGAAGGATGGCGGTACATGAGGACAGTCACGTCTGTTCTCACAGTTCTGAGAATGACTCAGTCATGTACACACACACACACACGCGCATGCACACACACACTGATACACACAGTCAGTGACATGCTCTGGGATTGTTTACTGCACCGTGACAGTCCAGATGTTTCCCTCTGATCACTGCTAATGGACTCACTGAACCGAGCTGTTGTGGTGTTGTTTATGAAGTTGACTTTACATTTTGGACTTTATTAATGAATATAGAATGAGGATCGGCAGCTCTTCACAGTTGGGAATCTATTAAACTCCCTAAGTGATGTTTTAATAAGACCCTTTTACTTCTTTTTGACTGTAATCCTCATTCCTTTACAACACTGTCATGGTTAAGCATTCATAAATGACTGACTAAGCTCGAGCTTCGGTGTGAAAATCGCCACTAATCACCACATCCTACGTTGAAGCTTCATCAGCAGTGACTTGACCTCATTTTGCAGGTTTTCTTTGCAGCGGTGGACCGACTCCTGAGTTAGTGGTGTCGATTCTGCTTTCATGTTCAACCAATTACCTCCTCTTGCTCCATAAGTAGACTCGTATTGTCTGACCTAGTTTCTTCTGGTCTTTTATTCTGCAGCAGTGTCAGTCCCACAGAGAAATGGCTGAACAGTGTTGTTATGAAATATCACTGCTAAGAAGTGTTCATGCAGTATCTTCATAACACTTATGGAACAATGTTTTCCAATGATTTTAATAACTCAAATCCTTTAAATTAGATCAAACTGTTGTTGCGTCACTCACTGCAGATAAACTGAATTCAGCATCCGGATGCAGCTTTATCTCTCCTCAGTGTATTCCTGCAGCTTGCTGATATTCTTCCGTCTCCGTCCCTCTTTCTTCAGAGGCCTCAAGGCACGGCGCCCCAGGGTCCAAAGTGGATCTGGCAGGCCTTGAGGAAAGCGTTTGGCAGACCTCTAATCCTCAGCATCACATTCCGCTTCCTGGCCGACCTGCTGGGTTTCGCCGGGCCGCTCTGCATCTCTGGCATCGTGCACCACATCAGCAAGGACAACCGCACCATTCAGCAGCCGGTGAGGGCTCCACCGCACTGACACGCAGGAAATTAAATACAATTTTCATTCAGCGAGAGTTTTAAGCTCCAAGGAAATGATCGCCCTTATCGCTTGTGATAAGGGACCCAATAAAAAAAGCTCCAGTGTTGGAAAGTGAAAACTTGAGTTTGAATTATTGTAACACATCTATAATAGAGATTTACTGGAGTAATTCCACCACAAGCCAGAAGCTGCATAGATGGGACCAGTGAAATGCTGATTTCATAAACTGTGCGTGTGTTACTACAGTATATCAGACCATGCTGTTATGTAACTTTGCTCATGTTTTCTTTTCTTTCTTTTTTTTGGCTTTACGAGGACAGAGAAATCTGAAATGGGGTTTTCTTGTTTCCTTTAATGCGTCTCTACATTCTGACATGACAGCCTCTAAGTTTGGTTTAAAGTATTTTTGTAAAAAAAAGTATCCATGACTAAAACAGCAGGTCTGTGAGTTCAAGTTTCTGGGATAAAAAAAGATTGGCAACAACCAGATCTCAGGCCTGTCTGTCTGGATGCATTTTGATTAGATGAGACCGACAGAACTGGCAACACAAGCAAACGCCCACTTCAAAGTGTGCGTCCATGTAGGAGCCGATCACTCGGCGTAAAAAAATAATTTCACAACCTTTGATATCTGACAATGGTACAAATAATTTATTCATCACACTTCACTTTAACCTTGTTCAATTTAATAAAGAGTGACAGCAACACCTTTTAGCAGAGCATCTCTTGGCTCCACTGTCCACTTTACTGCAATAACCACTTTTTTTACCCACTATTTGTTCAGTGTTATTGTGGTGCAGCAGTAAACCTTAATTATTCGGTCCAGGCTTTGCTTGACACGGGGAAGTTTGAGGCTGTGAGGGCATGTGGTGTAGATGTGGAGACATCACGTAAACCTCACACGGCTTCCTCTCGAAGGTCACACGCGCAGCTCAATGATACCTTTATGATACCCTCTCTCCTCGCGGTGCACCTGCTGCCCGATGGCATACTAATTTAAGCCTTGTCAAATATTGATGAGACTTATTGCTGTCGCGGTTTCTTAGATTTCACACAGACAGGGCAGATTGCCACATCAGACGGCCACTGTGTAAGAATAACTTCTACACGATGCGCTGAAACATCAAAAGTTCATTTTAAAATTGTTTGAAAAAAAAAGGCTTTTAAGATCTCAAAGTGATCGTTTAATGACAGTTGTGTCTGTTTGGAGAGCGAAAATAGGTCTGTCTGTAAAAGAGTAACGATTTCAGCCGGTCAGTCTGTGGCAGCGTAGTGTGGTGTGAGTGAAAATGTGCTGCAATAGCAAAGAGGCATATTCCTGATCAATAATGTGTAATCCCTGCTGGGAGGATGATCTATTCCTGATCATCACACTCCACATACAGTATCAGCTGTGTCAACATTCAGTAACTTTAGTTTCACATGCAGCATTGTAAACCTGCTTGGAAATGGAAAAGATAATGTTGTAAACTAACGCTGTTGGCCTCCGGTTTCAAAGCGATAAACAGAAACAGTCTCAGATGAAAACTCATTATAGACAGTAATTCTCCAAGTCACATTCAGCCCTGCATTGTAAAGTCAAATGTGAGTCACCTTGCTGAGATTTCTGCCTCGCAAACAGTGATAAACCGGTCGATATCTCCCCCTGTCTCCCTCTCTCCCTCTCCCCATGTTCCTCTGCCTCCAGATGAGGTTGCTCGGTATCTATTTCATCTCCTCCAAGGAGTTTCTGGAGAATGCATACGTGCTGGCTGTGCTGCTCTTCTTCGCCCTTCTCCTGCAGCGGACCTTCCTCCAGGCGTCCTACTATGTGGCCATTGAAACCGGCATCAACCTGCGCGGGGCCATACAGGTACAGGTGATGTTCCTGAGCTCATTGAAGTCTACGAGGCTCTGCTGTGTGTCCACATAGATCCATCCCAGCGTGTCCAATCTGTCCTCCTCCTCCTCCTCCTCCACAGACAAAAATCTACAACAAGATCATGCGTCTGTGCACCTCCAACATGTCCATGGGTGAACTAACGGTCGCTCAGATCTGCAACCTGGTTGCCATAGACACCAACCAGCTCATGTGGTTCTTTTTCCTCTGTCCCAACCTGTGGGCCATGCCAGTGCAGGTAAGAAACATGTTTCAGAGATATTAGGTATATGCCAGATTTATTGTCCTGTATGAGTCCTGCCATAGAAATATCTCAAGCTTGGATTTACTTAACAGCTCATTGTTGTATTTATTATTGTAACTGTGACCACAAAGGTCCTTTAACCATAAGGGGGTACAAAACAGACTTTACTCAATACTTTTTTGTCTAAACCTTACAGACTTGACAATATTGTTGCCATAAGGATGAGGATGCTATTCCTCCTATAGATTGCACCATTGAATAGATTGAATAGGGACAACTGATTATTTAGCTTGACATCTTGTTGGCCGTTGAAGCTCAGACTACAGTATATCCTATTATGACCAGGTTAACTCATTTTGCTGCTTTTCCAGCGTTGCACGTCACTTTCATTGTGTTGTGTAGCTATGGTTGCACTGTTTTGTGTGGGCCTTTGTGTGGTAAACTCATAAGGATTGTGTATTGAAAGCTATTTACACAGGATATTTTTGTACTGTGTTGTCGTCGCTGCGTGTTGTCTTTATTGCTGTGTATCTTGCTGTGCGTCTTTTCCCATCAGAATCACAGGATTGGACAAAGTGGGAAATGAAGAATCATATAGAGAGATGTGAAGGCTGAAAACAGCCTCAGGTGTTATAGCCCCCGTGAGAGTTTGAGCAGATTTACTGCAAATGTGTGCAGTCGGTTGTAAGCCTGTGACCTTCATACGTTGTAATGTTGTCCTATAAGTGGATTGTGCAATTCATGACATCCAATACCGTAGAATCAATGCTGTTATTCATGTACCATTAGTTCCTCAGGAGGAATTGGAAATGAAGGCAAACATCCTGGTGAATACTGTATAGTAAAAATACATTATGAACACAGACGTGGGCTTTCATGGATGTTCAGTATCTGCCATCATTTCATTTTCATATCTTCTTTTAACAAACACAGTCATTTAGAGAGCGAAATGGAGGTGATTTAAAGATGCAGTTAAATTGTTTTGTGGTGAATAACATCCCATTTCTTGCATGAAATGGTTTAAAACAGATTGTCATAGTGAAATGCTGAAAAGATAAAGGAAATACAAGCATTAATCTTAGGGTCCTAAACGACTTCAGCTGACAGCGCTGTACTGTATTTTGATATTCATTATGCTGCTACATAACATTGCGTATGGCCTCAGGTTTTCAAATTGATATTGATAAAAAACCTCAGCAAAATTGTGCATGTTAAGTTTGAAGATAAAAGGACAGAGCTTAAGCAGCAGGCTGGACACAAGCTGTGTGGTTCCTGCTGGCTCCTCAGCTGAATTAGTATTCTCTGCCTGCATCACCTGTCTGGTGCAAACTGTGAATGAATCCCTCCTGCTCCGTCTGTACAGCCTGCGTCCCTGATGACACGTGTCACTGTGCTTTTGAAATTGGCCAGTGATCTCAGAGGTGTTGTTTTCTGTCGCTCTTTATCTTTGTTACAGCTCAAGGTTGTCTTAGGTGAGATGCTACTTATCCTCATGTTCTGCGAGTAAATTACATTTTTTGGAGATTAGAACAGAAGAGCACAGGTGAAACAAACACTGTTCTTCTACATGAGGTAATACTGATCTGTGTCCTCAGACAGGAGTTGTTGTAGTTGTTGATTGGCAGAAAATTAAATCTGTAATCTCTGCTTTTTAAATGTGAGTGTTTGTTGCTTTGTTACATTACATGATAATCAACTGAGCTGAGTGTTTGTCAGACACAACAAGCAATTTGATGTCATGGTTAATAGGCTAAAAGAAAAACACAATGTAAACGGTCCATTTACCATCAACTCAGGTTTCAGCTGCGTAACATGCTGTTAAATCAGATGTGGACTGGAGAGAAGCTGTCAGACACTGTGTGGGATTTCAATGCGCTGCGACTGTACATTGCCTTTTCCAATGCAAACACCATGGTTACAAATGACTCACTTCTTGGAGGCCGCCGCTGTAAAGAGCCCTGGACTTTTAATGGAGCTATTATGAAGGAGGGAAAATAACGTCCTGCTGTGCTTTTTACCCACCACCCACCTCGTCCTCCACTGGCACCCAGCGTCCCTGTGACAGATGAAGGAGAGGGTGCGAGAGTGTGAAATGTCACATCCATCTCCATCTGGTTCTGAGTGTCCCGGGGATTTCTGACACCGGCACGTGCTCAGGCTGGCTGGAGAACTGCCAAGGACAGGTGGAAACATGAGTCATTTCTCTTTCAAACCAGGAGAGAGAGAGAGAGAGAGAGAGAGATAGTATGTGTGAAGGATGCTGAATGACCTGAGCAGCGGAGGATGACAGCAGCTTCATTGACATAAATATTACAGTGTGATCATTCTTAATTCATCGCTACTGAGTGGTGTTGGAGTTAAGAGCTGTGTTGTCTTGTGTGAAATTGTCGCTTTGCATGTTCTGTTGTTTTTTCAACACGTTAGTGAATGTCAGTGTATAAAATATATTTCCTCAAAGGCTGTTGTAATTAGTCAGAATGACTAATGAACCTTTTTCTCATTAGTCGGTGTGAGAAGTGAGTGAACCTGACATGACATGTATGATGATGATGCTGCACATATCAAGCTCAAGGTCACTGCTCCACCATCGTGCAGTGGGAAGCATTGGGTAAATCATGTGTTCTTTCTGTCTCCCTTTCCTCAGATCATTGTGGGAGTGATCCTGCTCTACTACCTCTTGGGAATCAGTGCCTTGATTGGAGCGACTGTCATCGCGGTGTTGGCTCCCGTGCAATACTTCGTAGCCACAAAACTGTCTCACACACAGAAGAGCACTCTGGTGAGTCCAATCACTGGATCTCTTACAGTGATGCAACACATTTGCCAGTCACCTCAGTCCATGTTCAGCTATCTGAACAGCTCGTTTTATTATTGCAGATATTATTGCAGATAAAATGACCTGACAACTATGGTATGGATTTATATTCAATTTGTTACAGACAGTCATATTCCCCAGAGGATGAAATGCAATAACATCTTCTCCAGTGCCACTTACGGATATGCACACAATGAACAGCATAAAAACATAAACAACATAAACCTGCAATACTGTATATCGGCCTAAACTCTAATTTCATCCAGATAAACTGGATCTAAGGAAGCAGAGGGTTTCTTGCTCGTGTAACTTGGTGAGGTAAAGTGAACTGTGTCCTATTCAGTGCCTCTTGGCTCTGAGAACTTTGCAAACAGTGTTGGTCGATATTGGTTTACAGGTAAACAAAACAACAAGCCACAAGATCAGCTCTTCTTGCCCTTAGCCCCATCCTATTCAGTAACAGTGCTCAAATATAATCATGCTGCTCTCCTATGATGTGTTGGAGGTCGATTAAATTCTAGGGAAAACATTTTGCTTGGGCGGCTCAGTTGTTTGTTTGGGCACCTGATCCCTGACAGCAGAGGTGATTACGCTCGTGTTGCCCCCTGGCTGCACCTTTTATAGACCTTGACGCCCTTGTTGTGTTAAATTACGGTTGTATAATCAAAGTCTCCCTCTCTGCTTTCAGGAGTACTCCAGTGAGCGTTTGAAGAAGACCAACGAGCTCCTGCGGGGCATCAAGCTGCTGAAGCTTTACGCCTGGGAGCACATCTTTTGTGACAGCGTGGAGGAGACCAGGGGCAAGGAGCTCACCAGCCTGCAGGCCTTTGCTCTTTACACATCCATATCAAGTGAGACACTTTGTTTCCACTGCACACACTGGACTTTGCACTGCAAATGATCTAGTGCAAACAATAAAACATTTTCTCCCCAGAAAACAGATTTACAGCAAAGTGCGAGGCTTTATGCCTTATGTCTTTCTATTGCAATTCAACATATCACCATAAAACTGATTGAATGTAAAGATAGCTAATGTTTTTAGACTGTAGACAGGCCAAAAGGGATGATTGCACTTCCATCATTCAATAGCCTACTTTGTTTGTTTTATGAAGATTGTCGTCCTTATCTCTTTTCCACACTCTCAGATGAACTCTGGCTGCAGCCTGCACAGCTCCAGTCTTATAGTAAACTGTGTCCAATCTAAGATCAATAATTGCAGATTTCAGGGGAGTGAGCTATCATAATTTCCTCCATGAAATGTTTACAAGACCCGTGGAACGGAACAGAAACAAGGATTTATTCACTACTGACATCAACAGAGTGCTCAGTTTATATGACTGCGCTCATCTTTATTTATCTTGACATCCAAGCATTTAGAGGAGAAGTTACAGGACAATGAAAAGTGACAGAGAAGTAAAGAAAGAAGAACAGGGTGCTGCGATTCCCTTGTGTGTTTGCAGCTGCAGGCCCAGTAGCAGTTTATCTACTGTACAGTAAATTGATTTTGAAAAGGCCTTACAAAACCAAAAGGATGTTGAATTTTCTCATCCCATACACAACAACATATAGTAATATTTACGGTGTACAACATAATATCTCACACCCTATTGTTTTTCTTTTCCATTTCCAGTTTTTATGAATGCAGCCATTCCCATTGCAGCAGTTTTGACGGTGAGTTTCATGTACAGTATTAATAATGTGAATAGCTCTGAGTTTGTTTTTTGTCCTTCCCAATGGCACTAGGACTTTTTGACTTGATGTATCACTACTATGCTGCATGTCATTCCTCTCATTACCTATTAACTATCCTGTTCATAAAAGGCGAAAAAGCCCAAAAAATATATTTAAAAAAAAGTGCTCTACTTTCCACTAATCAGCATTAAATGAACAGTTGTTATTTATGCAAGCTTTTTACCTTAAGTATGCCACATTTTTACCTTAATTAAACAGCTTCAAAGTAATTGTGATGGTTAAATAAATTGCCTGTAGTTACGAGGGAGAATGGAGACGCTCTCTGCCTTCCACTGATCGGTGTCCCAGCTCTCGTCTAGAGGGCATCACAACACAAACACACCCATAACCCACAATCTTTTGTTTATGACAGATAAGACTACACAAATATACACATTGTAACACATATATGGTAAATAACGTCATTCACGGCTCCATGAATTGCTTTCTCACTGGCTTCGTTGACAGCAAATGCACATGGCCGGGTGGAGGAGGGTTAGCAAACAGCAGAAAAGTGACCAGACTTGTATAGTTCCTCTATAAACCCTAACAGATGTTTCAGAGATGAGTATATTCCAGTAAATAACATTTGAATTAAGTTATCCAATGTTATCAGAAGAGGATAAGCAGGCGGAAAGAGGCCTGACTACATCAGCCAACACCGGAGGTGACTCATGATTCATGATTAAGTAACTAGTTTAGTGTGCAAGTGGGGAAAATGTTGTTCAGTTTGTTATTGGTAATTATTGTCAACTAATATTGCACTCTACCCTGCAGCTTCATACCTATTACCGAATCACAGCCGTGCTGATACATAACCTCGCTCCCACTCCCTCTGTGATATTGCTCGAATATTGTCTTATCAGGTCAGAGCCAATCACCGTTGAGTGCAGTGTGCATCCTGTTGACCGTTCCTCCGTGTGAAGGACGGAGCGGAGACAGTGCCAGGCAGTCTGACTATAAGATGTCCAGTGACATTTCACAGGGACACAGCGGAGGCCTGTCTGACAGCTCTGCACTAAATCCTGTCTGTATTTATAGAAGTCCTTCGTTGTTGTTGCGCTGAGTGGTGACAAATTAGAAAAGTCAGACAGATACCAAGGAGAGGAACAAATGCAGACAAATGATTCATGTTTGGATTTGATTTTATCGTGCTCCTTAAACTCTTGATAGCGCAGCCCTTTTATCTATGGCTGTGTTTCTGCCTTGAACTGTCTATTGTTGACTGACAGGAAATCAAAAGTTAAGGCTCCCAAGGTTAGAGGATCTAACTCCAGGCTTTTGCGTCTAACCTCAGCCGTTCTGTCCTCCATCTCATCCTGCAGACGTTTGTGGTTCATGTTCACATCTCAGAGGACGCTGATCTTTCCCCAGCTGTGGCCTTTGCCTCTTTGTCCCTCTTTCACATCCTGGTCACCCCCCTCTTCCTGCTCTCCAGTGTTGTGCGCTCCACCGTCAAGGCCCTTGTGAGGTAAGAAAACTAAGAAATGCTCACATGAACAAATATAATCTGTTACAATTTCAAGAATTGTTACATTAAAAAAAAATCAATAAATAAGAAACAATGCAGTTCATAATAATTGATACAACTAGGAAACAGTGGTTTGTTTTTCTTTTTAAATGTTTATTGTAGAGGTAAATATTTGAAATATCCGTGTGGTGCTGAAACAACAGAAACTGTAGTGAGAGCAAGCAGAGCAGGAGAAAAGTAACAAGATTAAATTGAACGTTTGACCTTTTCCTGCAGTAGATGGAGTGGCTGCATTACTGGATCAACCTCTGTGAATCTAACAAAGTGTTTAATTTCTCCGTTTGGCATAGTGCACTGGTCTCTTGACACTGATTGCACCTCTTTATTTCAGCAATTAGCTTTACAATTAATCTGGTTTTCACAGCAACTGTGTGGTTAGGAAGCTGCAGCCACACATTGCTCCTCCTCAGCCACTAATCCTGCATAGTTCAATGCAATTAGCCGACCTGTTCCTTTATAAGAGGTCTGCTCTACTATGCTTTGTCTTGATACACAGATAAAACAATAAGTATGTAAGTAAGAAAGTGAGTGTAGTTAATTGTCTCCACTCTTAAAGGGCAGGTTATCTCTGTGACTTAAGTGTACTGGACAGTTAATGCATTTGGTGTCGGTGGTGATGCTTCTTTTCCTGGATGGGCTTTTAGGAGACCATCTCCATCCACAGTGGTGGCGTAAGCATCGTATCCTATTCTATAACGTACACGCAGCCATCACTCCTTTGAGATGTCTATTCTGGGACCATGTGATGTGACACACTTTTACAATGTGACGTTAGCGCCTCAACTTATCTACACTCTCTAGCAAATCCATGTTGTTAATACAAAGTCAGTGAGCAGTGGATTTTATAACATTTCATATTAACAGTCGGAAATTGTAGCTGTGTATTCATGAGGTTTTTTTTTTGCCTCTTGTGGACTGAAATATTAATGGAAATGTTAATATTCCTGAATTATGCTCACGTCACGTATGGTTTTGATAGTAGTAACACTATAGCAGTCAATACTGCTGCAGCAGGTCTATCTACATTGTGCACCGTGTGTCTTAATCTATGGCGAAAATGGAACAAGACGTACAGTACATGAGTCCCAGTGGAGTTGTTCTTACATTATCAATCTCTTATTTAGTACATATTATTTAGTCATGATATTCATGTGTCAGCAGAGGGAAGCATTTGCTGTCATTTAAAACAATGAATTCAGGGATGTGTGGATGTGTGTAAGAGAGAGAAAGTGAAGATGAAGCTCATTGTTAGTGGACCACATTCAATTGATTTTCCAGTCTGTTTCACCGAATGAAGGATGTGACAGTTAACACATGGGGGATGTTGTTATATTCATTTGAATGAAAGTGAGCTCATTCATGGCCTGTGCAGTTTGTTGACGGTAGATTCAGGGTCCTTGTGTTGCAGTTGGAGTTAATTGCAGCATCTGTGATCCATCACTGTGTCTTTTTTATAATGTGATATGTTACGCATATTTATTTTTTCTCATCATGGCTGACTTCATTTCTGTGTTTCTCTCCTCGCTGTTTGATCTGCAGCGTTCAAAAGCTCAGCGAGTTTTTCTCAAGTGATGAAATTGGAGAGGAACAGGAGCCCAGAGCCATGGTAACCTCTGGCTCCAGTAATCACAACCAAAATAGATATCAGGCTGTGGTGAGTTTATACAAAAACACGTGTACATGTACACTGCACATTTTTTCTGTTATGCTTGATTCTAATGAAGTAGACGATGTTTGTTGGTCATCGACTCGCCTGCTGGTGCGTCCAGGCTGTCTCACTTCTGCTGTGAATGTTGTCGTCATCCTCCACCTGAACATCCATCCTGTCAATATCACTGTTTACCCCTTTGTGTGTCCTCTGTGCTGGATGTTATACAACCCTCCTCTAGCCATCCTCTAAATCTTTCCCTCCGTCATCCTCCTCCTCCTCCTCTCTGTCCCGGCACCTGAAGCCCCTGAAGGTGGTGAACCGGAAGCGCCCCCCGAGGGATGACTGGAACAACTACAGCTCGCAGGGGGAGCATGAGGGCGACAGATCCACCCATGAAGTGGACCAAGACTTATGTATCAAGGTGAGACAGACAGAGAAAACAAGTGAATATGTCAGTTCTCCAGTCTGTCTGACACCACTTGGTCCCTTCAGACATATCCCTCCCTTCATGTTTGATCGTAATTAATGCTGTAATCTTTTTGGTAAATGTCAGTCAGAAAACATAACACAGACCGTCTGAATGGGGGAAAATACATTTTCCCTCAGGCTTTGACCTTTAGAGAATCAAAGAAAATCACAGAAGCCTTTTTTGCAGTTTCATTGAATTGTTCCCTCAGCCTCGGTGACTGTGTTTTGTCCACACTATGTATGAACTATGCCTACATTTATGCATACAATAAGTGAGAGGCATAATAGATAGGATGGTTTTCTGCAAAGTGATGCACCAGAGGAACTACTTTCTCTTTGGCCGCAGTATTTGAACTAATTCACTTCAGTTCTCATCATTAAACCGCAGCCTCTTCATCACACAGAGTTGTGAAGACGCCTGATCACATTTATACTACACCAAGAATTTATTAAGTCTCTGAGCTGAACTGATTTGCCTAAGAGCAGTGGTGGAGTCTGATTTTAATATCTTATACAGTATGCACTGCAGTATCATAAAATGTAGAAAAGTAATCTCATCCGGCTCTGTAGCTATCTGTGGAAACTGCTCAATAAATTCTCTGTGTGTCATTTACAATATCTTGGTTGCAGTAGATCTGTTTTCCCTGTAGTAAATAAATAGCAATGAGGCAACATCAATGACTTATTGCCTCAAAGCAGCTCTGCATCATCTCTGGGTGATGAAATGTTTACATTTTACTTGTCAAAGAGTGACTCTGTCTCTGTTTGACATCTGATGTTGTCAGATTTACAACGGTTATTTCACATGGACCGATGGACCCCCGACGCTTTCTAATGTGGACATCAAGATTCCTTTTGGTGAGCGTCAGGCAGTGGGAAGCACAATCGACCTCCTTGATTCATCTTTGTTACTTATTTACTTCTTCATCCAGTTTCCATCTGTTGTTTCCGTATTAATGTCTCTCCTTTTCATCAAATCCCGTAGGTAAGCTCACTATGATTGTGGGTCAGGTGGGTTGTGGGAAATCGTCTCTGCTGCTTGCAGCGCTGGGAGAAATGCAACGAGTATCAGGAACAGTCATCTGGAACAGGTCAGTCTAAAAAGTCGGTCTTTGCCAATTAATCTTGAATAAGTTACAATAGCATCATCCATCAGGATTTTAAAAGGGGAGTTTATTGTTGCTTCATCCGTCTGAGAGTTGGAGAGTGGTTAGTCTAATTATTATACCGTATAATAGGACACAATCCTTGTTGAAAATAATTGCAATTACACGCTGTAGGTGCATAATGAAGACACTAATTAGTGTTTGTTCCAGTAATCTGATATATGCTATCATTAGTCTTGTTGTTCCTTAATAAAGAGAAGCTCTTTGTACATGTGCATTCCTCTAACAAGGAGGTGCTGGTCACATTAACATCGCAGCATCACCCCATGCATCAACAGCTCCCACATCCATTCAGTCAGGAAGAAAATAAATGACGCCTCAGAGGAACACGTGTACTGTTTATCATGCATTTCATTCTTGAAATGAAAGGTCAGAGATGAAAGACGAATTTGAAATGAATTGCTCCCCACAGAGACCCAGATCAGTCTGGTCAATATCAAGCAAGCTTTCCTCAGCCTGTGAGGTCGTCCCACTCGTGCTTTTGGAACCTCTCTGGTAATTGGTCTGTCAGGAGGGTTGCAGGCTTTGTTAAGTTTTATGTTCTTGAGCAGCGATACATTATACCTTCCTGACAGGACGAAGTAATTAGCATCAAAATCAAACCCTCTTACTGTACCAAGGCACAGCAGTATAACGAAAATGGATTTGTAGGTCAGCGAAAAAGAGCTGATGTTGCAGCTTTTTTATTTAAGGCGGTGGAGGAAGTGAGGAACCTGTCATGCAACACTGACCCAGAATTAGAACGACATCAAAGCATCCCAGCAGACTTTAAAAATGCTTTCAGCTTTTGACATGTGTCTCATATTTCTATGAAGGCTGATTGTTTAATGCACTTATTTCAGGCGGGTAAATCAATGACTGCAGATCTTTTTTGTTTTAATATGATTGAAAACAAAGTAATAAGTCATAAAACGTGCAGCTTTTCTAGCCTTTTCCTGAGCTTTCAACTTGATCTAGTATTTTTCCTCTCTTCCTGATCAGTTGTTCAAATGTGGAGAAAAACTTTTACATTGTAAAGAATATATTTAAAATTCCAAATTTTTCATTGTTTCTTACACTTTCCTCAAACTAAATTTCTCTGCCCTGATGGTTTATGTTTAGTTTTAGCAGGTGAAACAGTATCCTTGCAGGTGCATTCTGGGAGTCATTATGGCATGAATATCTTGTCGCCTACCCGGAGATACGTAGTGCCACTATCACTCTCATTTGTCACCAAAGCTTAGTCCCTCATACTTGATTGTCATAGTGTCCCTAGCGGACACACACACACACATAGTTCCTGTTCCTGTTTCAAAGCCAGGGTCGCGCTGGCACTGCCTTTGATATTTAGTTGGATTGTGCACCCTGCCAAGCGCTGAAGCCTCTCACTTATCATGTGTCCAGAGGGAAGAGACTAAGGAGCTGTCATTTATACTTCGCCCTCTGGACAACCATGGAGAGGACTTTGTCTCTGTGTTTCCACCGTGTTTGTTGTTGTTATTGTTGTGCTGTGTTTCAGTCACGGACATTTACAGCTGTATGGACCAACAGCGTGCATGTGGGCGGTGGGGGATGTAGGGTCTGCTTTTGAAGAATGTCCATAAATAAATCCTAGAGAAAGAAAACAAATTCAGCTCAGAATGAAACATAAGAAACACATGTGAAGGCAAAGACAATAGAGGACAAAGCCAGATAGAAATAAAAGCATGACATTCAGAAATGAGTGTGTTAAAGTATGAGGATAACCTCATCGGCTCGTTTGACAGTGATGGATGAGTCAGCTGTCACGGATCAGCTGATTGTCCTCATGCAGTAGCGGTAATAATAAAGTAATAAGACCTATTTTGGTTCCTCTCGTCTTAAAAAGTGTTGCCAGTTTTTTATTTATTTATTTATTTTTTAACAACATTAATAAATTTGTCAGGGATGTGTAAAAAAAAACAAACAAAAAAAACATTCCAGTTTTTTGTAATACCGGGTTGTTTGAGCCTGCCGCTTCCGCCAGAGAGAGAAAAGGGCCAAAATTAAGGCCAACTTTTGCCAACTTAGCGACTTTGTCGCTAAATTTGACGACTTTCCAAAGGTTCGACTTGTTTTAAAAAGCAGCGACAAAGACTTTTTCGGAGATATTACAAACGTTTCAGGACCTGAAATCACGTTATTACAGCTCAGCCCTCACTGGCTGTCAGCCTGCACAGTAGTGTCACAGAGCCGTCTCCGCTGCATTCAGAGACGCACTGATCCACTCCATAAACAATCAATGCATTATTTATTTGTAATGACATCATTTAGCGATTCAAAGCCAATAGCGACTTTGCTTGCTGAGGAGTTGGCAACGGATAACTGAGGAGACGTGACAGTGGAGCAACTTGAACCTGTGAGTTATGGAACACTTATTCAGCATTTAATATGGGTAATATTTCAGAAAAACGCTGTATTATTCTATTATTCAATGTGTCAGCTTCTGTTTTTGCCGGACGTACCAGTGTCATCAATTCGCACAGAGCAGAGCAGATCGTCGAGACAGGAAAAGAAAATACAAAATAAAACACCGGGTTAATTTTCAAAATAATATGCACTGTTTTCTGGATCCATATTGTTGGACCAAAAAAAAATGTCCTGTCCTTTTCTGACTTTGAGCCCCTGCCCCTCTATAATCATGTGCACGTCCCTGGACCTATTTTGGTTCCTCAGCAGTTGCCAGTTTTCAAGGAATTCCCATGTATGTTTCTCATGTGTCCCATTTTAGTTTAGTACACATGTTACCTTAAAAGTCCAAAATTAAGGATTTTGGGAAACAGCCGTCTCTCTACAAGGTTCACTGTTTTACAACAGCTTCATAATGTCAGGCTGTGTTTTTCACTCCCACTGGTGGGACCCCACACCCACCTGTTCCCTCTGCCCCCCTGTCCTCTGACACCCCCCCTCCTGCTCCAAATACAGCACGTAGCAGAGAGTGCCTGGGATTTCTCTGTCATTAAACGGGAAGACTATTTGTCTCGTGACCTCAGTGTCCAGTCACAGCGGTGCAGCTTAGATACCGTGCGTGCAGTAGGGTCCATAGTCTCAAAGAACTACACAGCAGGAGTCAGCTGGAGGTCATCACCTCGAGGCTTCATCTGCATTGAAACAACTGACCTCACGTTAACCCCAAATAACAGGAGAGAGTTATTGATCTGAAAAACGAAACTGCAGAAACGAGTGAGGATTTTTTTTTAAGGGAATGAAATGGCTGTTGTCGAACAGGGAATCGTTTACAGACATTATCAGGCGTGGTCATCACTATGAACATGCACCATTACCCCCTGTCACCATTAGAGCGCCTTTAAGTTTTAATGATGGGCGTTTAAGTTTAGTTAAGACAGTTAGACTCTGCTTTGATGGTTACATTTCAGTGTCGCCACTGATAGACGCCATCTTCTACATCTTCCTCTGAAACGACCTTGAGTGCTTGAAGGTGTTGATTGACGTGGAGGGGAAATAGCCCCTCGGTGCTTCAGTCAGAGATGAAAGCTGTAAGTCATCAGCTCCTGCATGATTACCCTTGTTTTTACGATGGCTGCAGGATAAAGACAATCAGCCAGTGTCTTTCAAGTGTCATTAGGTGGTGAGGTAATTTTCTGAAGCGCTGTTTTTTCCCTGTGTTGTTGGAAATGACTCTGTTTAGCTGATAAATGAGGAAACATCTCCACCCCCCTTTCTTGTAAGAAAATAACATCAATGCGATATCCAACTTGTTGATTTCTTTTAATGTAATCTGAAAATCACCAGTTATTTACTCTACTTTTCTATGTAATTGAACCATAAATATTAATGAAATCTAAAAATATAATTAAATGTGGGAAACTAGGCAGGGTGCGGCGTCTTATATTTTATGTTTCTATGTATCTATATCTATCTATATCAGATCTATTTCTGTTTCTTAAAAAGAAAATTCTAAAATGCATATAATAACATAAACATGTAACATAAATAAATACAAAAAATGTACGTACATCATGTTGAAATATCTTGTTTTCTGTTTGTGCCAAGTCTAAAGTTGTTATTCATGGGTCTTATTTTCATCTTAGCACCTCCTGAATAGAGTTGCTGACCCTGTTTGCTTCTAATGCTTCTCTTATTTTACGCAGTCGGTTCGCGGTCACACAGTTACACAGTCAGCGGTGTTTACATGTATGTATGTGGCGTGTCAAGGCTTCTTTGGTATCAATCACCCACTCACTTCCTGACAGCTGTGCTTCTCTGGCGCTGTCATGGCGGCTGCAGTCAGCTCTCGCTCTCTGGTTGTAAGTCAGACACGATCAGAGTCACCTTCTTGGGACGACTGACAGAGGTGTCAACTTGTCAGAGCTAAAAATATGACACACTTCAACTGAG
Source organism: Decapterus maruadsi (assembly GCA_030347415.2). Lineage (NCBI taxonomy): Eukaryota > Metazoa > Chordata > Actinopteri > Carangiformes > Carangidae > Decapterus > Decapterus maruadsi. The sequence continues at coordinate 19,278,128 of CM064893.1, read as the reverse complement.
CATGTGCAAAGCCACAAACAGCCAATCAGATCTTAATGAATTTTAAAGTTTGGAGTCTGCATGTTAATGGTTATGTAGGCTACGTGCGTGTGTGTGTACAAACACTGTATGGGAGATTCAAGGCCTTTTAAAGTGATAGTAAATAACAACCATTCACAAATATCTCTTGGGCCATCAATGGCTTGTAGAATTATTAGAAATGCTTCCACTTACAGTTTGTTTTCTCTATTTTCTGCAGCCTGCCAAGTCTGGAGAGTGAGGGAGATGAAAGGTAAGTGCAGCAAATACAGAGGGAGAAAGGCCAAACAAACAAACCAACACTGTCCTGTATTTTTGGTCAGGCCTTTTTTAAACTAAAAATATTTGTAGCCATGGACGACAGAAACGTCCTCTGACTGCAGACACGTTGTTGTGACTGCACTGTTTTGATGACATCAAAGACATTCGATTCAGCTGTTGCTGATACGGAGCCCTGCTGAGAGTTTATAATCACCGCGTCATTTAGCTAAAGCAAATAGCTGTTTTATTTTAGCCCTCTATGGACCATTATTTCTATTTGTAGCTCAACTGGCCATGCCAGTGCCTCTGGCATTTGCCACACACACATGCACACATGCAGAAACACACACACTGAAACATGAGGGTTGCTCTGATTTTAGCAACGCAGCTTCTTTTTCTGCCAAACCAGACACTCTTTGTACATTTATACTGTAACACAGCATATTTGTGATGAACACGTGTTTATTCTTATGGTTTATTCAGGGCATTCAAAGGAATCCACTCAACATAATCTACTCTATGATTTGAATTACATGTCTGGACAGATCAAATTAAGAATGTGGTATTGGATTGCATCAACAGTCTTTCAATTATTTATCGCATGGTTCAAGCATCAGCTCTGTATACAATACAACAGTTGGATCAGTCTTTCAGTTTTGTTTGTCGTTTTGTTTTACATTTGTCCCACATTCTGATGTCAGAGATATACTGTACTGTAATACCATTTACCCGTTTTAGTGCAGATACAGTATACAGCATGTGCACAGGTCTGCACAACTTACCCGACACAGAACACCTGCTGGCCTCATGAGACCTCACCCTGAGACATACATAACATGAGCAAGATACTGTACCAGCAGACAGTAACAAACTTCATGTTGATGTGCTAATCTAAGCCTGAGGAACCAGATCCTCTGAGAACCGAATGAGTCAGAGTCGGATTTTCATATCAGCAAATTACAGGAAGAAAAAATTGGGTTGGGGGAGAAGGTGGGGAGAGTGGGGTGTTGGTGTTATTTTTAGGGTGGATAAGATCACAGCTAACGATAGACGGGTTCATATAGGGCAGTGGTCGGCCTGTTTGTGTTTGGGCTTCGTAAAGGTGACATGATTGCTGTAGAGGGGGAAGAGTATATGGGTTAGTCTGTGTGTGTGGTCTCTTATTAATCATCGCAGGTGTAAGGTCGAGTCAGATTCATGTAAATAACCTGTTAGTCAGTTTAGCTCAGCTAATGTTTATGTGTGTGTTTGTGTATCTTTTTCTCACAGTCCCACAGACAGAGATGCAGCAAGTGATGGCGACATCAGGTGAGCTCAGATGACAACAACGTTTCTCACCAGTCGCTCTCCGTGGAGAGAGTTCATTCATGTTTTTTCATTGTCCAGATATTCCCCCTGATCACATTGCACTTGCCCCCGACCCTCAGCAGCATATTGACTTCAAAATACACCACAGTCTTTAACGATCCTTGAACCAGGTCTTTACAGACTGACCTCATTTCTATTAATCACAAGCTTCTGAGGCCGAAGAGTCCCTAAGGTCCAGAGGTTAAACTGTTTCTTAATCTCAACCCTTGTGTAAAACCAAAGTCTCATCAGGGGATCAAGTGTTATTCACTGTTTCTGTGACATCGCTGACTCTGTGTTTTAAAAATCACTTGAAGGAAGAGAAGTGCCGTAGCCTACGCTTCCCAGAAGCCCTGGCTGTTGAACGCCACCGTGGTGGAGAACATCACCTTTGAGATGCCCATGATAAAACCAAGGTGAGAGCTCAAACCCCAAGTTATTGTTTAAAAAACAAACATTTAGACAATAAGGTTACATCTATTCATGGGGGCTTCTCAGGGTCACTGAGACTGTGCTGGCAGCTCCAAGCAGAAACGCATGTGAGATGACAGGAAATAAGACGAGAGAATTAGGAAATGACATACAACCAATCTCTGTCTCACACTGGAGACAGCTGGTGCTGTGAGCCTTGAGGCCACTGGGGAACAATAACCACATTTTGTTCATTTTGCACACATAAAAATGAGTAAAGTGCAGATGAAGGGAAGGGCAAGAAGGGGAGGACTCATCACACAGACATCTCTTATTGCACCTTTATCACCACAATAGTCTCTAAAAATGACTGGATGCTTGAGGCGGCTGTGGCTCAGGAGGTAGAATGAGTTCAATCCCAAGCTCCTCAAGGCTGCGTGTCGAAGTGTCTGAACTCCACATTGCCCCCGACGTCGGTTTCATCATCGTATGGATGTGATATAGGAATCAGAGGGAATGGGTCAATGTGGTAAAGTGCTCTGAGTGGCCATTAAAATATGAAAAAGTGATGTATAAGTACAAGAAGTTCATTTTCAGTCTAACTCAACAGAGAACTGAACATAATTATTCCCTCTGTTCTGCTTGAAAATGGCACGCAGAGTTGTTAAATATAACACAGTAATCATCATGTTCTCAGGACAAGTTGTTAGGAGAAAATTGAGCCAATCACCTTCCCACTCCTTGATGCCACTGTGGTAAATTGAACCTGCTGATACATGATTAAATCAACAGTTTGAGTCCAGTAAAAAGCCAGTTGGCAACTTCCCAAATAAACACCAGGGCTGATGTTTTACACTCTTGCCCCTCTGTGCAGTGTCTACACGTTTATTCACTCCTGCCATAACAACATATGCTGCATTCATTCGCCTGCATGGGCTTAATCAAAACACACACACACACACACACTGAAAGGCAACAGCAACACACTCACAACTTTCATCCTCACAACAAATGGTCTTCCTGAAAGGTCTGCTGCTCTCTCGGGGCCTAATGGACTGCTGTGCTTTGTTGCTGTGGAGATGTTCTATAAAATAAAGATGTTTGCGCACAGTGTGCCTCCGTCCTCTCTGCCCCTTCTGTCCACCCCTTCGCTCAGCTCTTTGCCCCTGCTGTGGTTAAATCCAGATTGGCTCACTCCCTTCTGAAGCCACAGCAATGGGGCTTCAGTGAAAACGCGTTATGAGCTGCTGTGTCGCCCATTAGCTTGTATGTACGCCACGTCCAAAGTTACACATCAGTTAAACTACGCATTACACACAGGTTTCATGTGGTTTATGGTAATAGAACTGTGCAGTTTGTCTTTATCTGTCATGATGAATGATGAACATGGTCGACTTTATTCGGCTAAAACTAACAGCACGTCATTGTGTGCACGTTCGCCTGCTGCCGTTAGCAGTAGCTAAAGCTGCTACTGTATATGTGACTGCAGACACTGTACTCTTCTATTAATCTATTTTCATGTTAACTGATCGTGGTTGGATTGGTATCTATTTGAAACAGAGCTCTCATATGACACTGCGTTATTTTTAGTCTCACACTATGAATCTCTACATTGTGAGGAAGCCGCACTTCCTATTAATTACTATTCTTACAGAAACTCACCGTGCAAAGCATACAAATCAAAATTATCCAAACTATTTAAAACAAGGCAAGTTAATGATATCTGGGCCATGACCCCATATCTCTTTAGAGAGCTACAGAGCTGTTAAACTGTCATGTCAGGCTGAGTGTGACATACATTTGTCATCCTAATTGGATACTGAAGAAATAATGAAATGTGAACTGTGTGCTCCTCATTTAAATCTTAACATGAATGAATGACTGATGCAGCCCTGAAATGTTTCCGCTGTGTCCTCTGAGAGCAAAAATCCATCAAGTTAAGCCTGCCACACACATAAAGATTTTCAAAATCTTATCCGATTTTTTATCTGTGAGAGACCCCACACATGAAGATAAAAAATCTGTCATTGAACAGTTTTGATCGTATTGTGTGTGGTGTGCTGCGATATTCCAAACACAACACACCACACACATGACGATTTTTCAGAATCTTCACCCCCCCGGTCAGAAAACTCAGAAAGAGATCCGTATTGCTGTAGATAATCTTTCTATCTCTGGACTGGACACTGAATGAGAGCGACGTATTTTTTTTTTTAATGAAAGCAGGACACTTCAGCCTTTACAGTGATCCCACCTGTGTGTGTCTGTGGCTCCGGACACCGAGCAGAAGCGGCGCTGTCACATGACGCGCTGTGGAGGCGGTCACGTTTAAACATCTAGGTTGCTATTGTTGTTAGCCACTGTAGCCGGCTACGAGCGCTACCGTCTTTGCTCTCGGCTATCAGGAAATCTCCCGTGTGCGTGAATGTCTGTGTGAACCTCATGTAAAGCCAGGGCTGCACCGCGGCTCTGTGTGGTTGCCGTGTTGTGTGGAGAAGTGGCTCGCTCGCCGCTACCAGCATGCAGAGCTCGCTGAGCAGAGCTTGGTGAGCAGAGCCCGGTGAGCAGGCGCTGCTTCTCCTCCGCACAACACCGGCTTTCCACACACAAGATGACTTTGCATTAAAACGGCCACGAAAGTCGGGGCCGATTATCGTAAATATTGAACATGTTTAATATTTACGATTGTCGGCTCAGAACGCTTTCCGAGCCGATTGTCGGGGGAATGTTGACTCTTAACACACCACACACTACAAGAGAATCTTATAAGATAATCTTAAGACCTTAAGATAATCGGCCGACTTTTGTCTTTGGTCGGAAGGGGGAAAATCGGGGCAAAATCAGCCCGATTATCTTTATGTGTGTGGCAGGCTTTAAAAGGTGCTGAGATTCTTTAGATACCTTTTCAACGCATATGGATTTTACATATTAATTGATTCGCTATAGATTATTAGCCAGCAGGTCAATGATGACATGGCTGTAGTTGCCGTCTCTTTAGTATTAGCGGCTGCACTCTGATCACATCACCGAGGTTCCTTCTGTTTGTTCCCACCAGATACAAAGCTGTCATCGAGGCCTGCTCCCTCCAGCCTGACATCGACATCCTCCCGCAGGGAGACCAGACAGAGATCGGAGAAAGGGTTGGTTCTTTATTTATTAAAGTCCTTTAGACCTAGCCATCACATGTCCGATGTCCTGCTACTGTAGTTCACTGTTTTTACAAGATCATTTGTCATCGTTACTTGGCAGCAGGCATTTGATGATTGTGCATAGGGAGTTGGACTGCCCTTGTTCAGCCAGAGCACTGTCATGTTCGATGTCTTCATGCACCAGTAATGCAGGAAACAACCTACAATATCATGTGTTACCCTGGGGCCATGCTGTCATTCATTTCTTAGTGAAGTATAGTAATCCTTCCTTCTTTGCACGCTTCCCATGCCTCTGGTGCAGGGCATCATCTTGTCTGGTGGGCAGAAACAACGGATCAGCGTGGCCAGGGCCTTGTACCAGCAGACCAACGTGGTGTTTCTGGTGAGTGAGCAGACAGCTCATCAGTATTCACACTGAGACAGTGTTTCTGCAGCTTTATCGGAAGACCTAGTTCTATTTCTGATGGGACAGAAATAAACAGCACAGTTTCTTAATCCCAGCTGCAGGACAGAGAAACTAAACACAACCTCGCCTCAGGTTGTCAGGTCCTGATGGATTTCACTCTTAGTTAATCATTGTCACTCAGTAATGTGTTTGTAAATAAAGCTGCAACTAATCAATAATATTATTAATTATTTATATGACTGATTAATCTGCATGCTATTATGTAAAGTAAGCAACCCAGGAGTATTCAATTGTAATTGTAATAATACTACCTCCTGTTGCTATATTCTAATAGATTGTAGAGAAATATAATTACATTTTCTGAGCTTTTAAATTACTCATAGTTTATTTTCTTGTCTCCTCCCCTCACAGTTTTTTGAGTCTGTTTGTGTGTGTTTTTTTAGGATGACCCATTCTCTGCCTTAGACATCCACCTGAGCGATCATCTGATGCAGGACGGCATCCTGAAGATGCTGAGGGAGGAGAAGAGGACAGTGGTGTTGGTCACACACAAGCTACAGTATCTACCACACGCTGACTGGGTAAGACCATGGTGTGGGTGTGTCTGTGTGTGAATGTTTCATCTTTATCAATCATTTGTGCTGCTGTTTTTATTATTTATGATGTAAACACTTTGTTTTCTCATTTTGGATGCAGGCCATTTGTGTCAGAAAGAAAGACTGATGATTGATGCTACGAAGATTTATTTCCAGTCTCAGATAACACGACACTGACGTTTTTCCCTATGGTTTTGTGTATGTGTGTATATGTGTGTGTGTGCACAACTTATTTTAAACAGATTATTGCGATGAAAGACGGGACCATCCAGACTGAGGGGACTCTGAAGGACATCCAGAACGCTGAGCCTGAACTCTTTGAGCAGTGGAAAACACTGATGCACAGAGAAGATCAAGAATTTGAGAAGGTCATTGATGGTTGCAAAACGCTTATGAATCCTTATTGATATGCTTTAGTTCATTTAGGAGTTTTTCAAATTCAGGAAAGATGCAGACGATCCAGCACTGCCTGCAATAAAAGTTTGGTAACCTGTGGGTATCATTAATGTCACAATGAGTCCATTTTTTTCCCTTAATTCTCCTCCAGGAAACGGTGGCAGCGAGTTTGACGGATCTGGAGAGGAAGAACCTCAGGAGAGCCATGTACTCCAGAGAGGCTGTGAGGACAGAGGAGGACGAGGAAGGTGAGAGGTCAGAGGTCACAACCACTGCTATGACAACAGTGAATTATAGCTGCCTGATTACACATTTAGATAATTGCAGTGATTGATTCACTGATTTCAGTCTTGTGCGTGTGTGCGTGCATGAGAGTACTGGTAATGATATAAGCAGGCTGTCATGTCACTGTTGTGTCTACTTGCTGAGAAGCAGCACCTGCTACATTAAAGCTTAAGTTCATCGGCTTACAGTTTTTTAATGTTCACACATTCTGCAATGTTTGCAGTAAATTGGAATGACTCTGAACCCCCTGTATTTAAATCCCGTCCCTTGTACGTTGTTTATCCTATACCCTATTTACTCAGTGCAAACACTGCAAACACTGCATGGGTGTTAAACACTCCAGACCACCTTGTTCTCTCTGGCTCTGGTGTCTTATATCTCGGCTTCTATTTTGACTTCCTCAGCAACCAGATATGACTCGACCTTCTCACCAGCAGCCTCCTACTGAGGTTAAACACTGAAGCTGTGTGCGTTTGTTTGTGTGAGTTGAATGTGCGACTGTAGTGGATGGTGTGTAAAGGTGCAGTGGCTGTACTCTTTATCTATGTTTTGTGTTGTCTCCCGTGTGCTGATGGCACCCCGGGGTGGATTTGTGGGATGGCTCCAGCCCTCATACTCGATCGAGCAGGTGTGGCCAGAAAGCATGGTTTAAAAAAAAAAAAAGAATAAAAAGAAAGAAAGAAAAAACGTGTCTGTGGCATCGTGACGATTTTAGCAAATTGCAGCTGTGTGAGCTTCTCCTGCCATCTTAGAGCCTCGTCATCCATTTAGTCTTTTATTTTCTCCAAGCTGTTGTGTCTTCTGCTCCTGAAAACCTACCTGACGCCAGCATGATTGTAGATGCTGCTAGCGATGGTCTGTTTAGCCCTGCCCTGTCTTTTTTTATTTATTTTTTTTATTCCCTTCTCTGCTCTGCTGCTTCTTTTGAGCCTCACAGACACCCACATGCAGCCTCATGCTCCGAAGCTTGCCGCATGATGTGATGTGATATATTTATAGGGTCACTGACATCCTCACCTCCAGTAAGTGTGTCATGGCTGCACCATTGCCGCCATTCATGGGAATGAGCATCTGCTTGGTGTTGTAGAAAATAGATACTGGGTTCTCCTCTTCTGTGACCTTCTGTTGTTTTTTTGTTTTTCTCTCCTCTCTCTCCTGTGTTATTAATGCATCTTTACAAGACACATGAGGAAAAAACATACTAGAAATGTGTCCAGGAAGGAAAGGGAAAGAGGGGAATGACAGACCAGGAAGATAGTGACATATCTAGGGAGGAGAGAAGGAGGAGGAACATCATGAGTGTCAGAAAGCGTATAAACAGCGAGTCACAGCAGATGGAGAGCATTTGACATGAGATAAAACAAATGTATGTGAGGACACAGTCATATTCTTTATCAAAGGTAAAACGCAGCCAAAATAGATAAGAGAAAACAACTCATCCTGGTCACGTCTCACTCTCAGTCCAAAGACTTTAGCATTTTTAATTCATCTCTGTCTTGATCCCAGAGGAATCCGTGGAAAGTGACGACGACGACAACATGTCACAGGTGATGCGTCAGCGGGCCACCATCCCGTGGCGCTCCTGTGGCACCTACCTGTCCTCTGCCGGGCTCCTGCTGCTCTCTCTGCTCCTCCTGTCACAGCTCCTCAAACACTCCCTCATGGTTGCCATCGACTACTGGCTGGCGCACTGGACGTCTCACGTCATCGCGGCCAAGCTCGAGGCCACGGCTCGGAACTGCACCGTCGTTCAGGTGAGATGTGCAACGCTTCGTCTTTCTCTGAGGATTTGTTGTCTGCACTTGTCAGAGTCATCATGTCTGATTACACTTGCATGAATCTGGCATTTAAAGGGATAGTTCAACATTTTGGCAAATTGGCCCATTGCCATTATCTATAGGAGTAGGTTCGTTACCTTTAATTGTTGTTGCAAGCTATTTTTAGAACGGTGGAGCAGAGCTGTGAGCTGCTCAGAGCTTCGCTATGGAGACTATTGGGATTTCTTGGTTTCCCTCATCAAACTCATCAAATACACAACCCAACAACTCCAAAACACTCTGGTGGACAAGTTGTGACCTGCACATTCACCACGCTATGAGATAATAACAGAACGTTACCAGACAGAGTTGTTTTAGAGTTAAATATAGAGACTGCTTGCCGAAAAACTGCCCCTGACAGGAACGCGCATCATGGCAATGGGCCAATTTACCAAAATGTTGAACTATCCCTTTTATCCCTTTATTGTGAAGGAGATCTGTTTTTTCTAAACACACTCCACTCTTTGAAACACAGAAAATATGTTCAAATGGGACAATTTGATATATCAAAGTAAGGTGAATACTCTGGAGCACAGATCGGAAAAAACAATTCAATGACATCAGGTTGAAGTTCGATAACTCATGAAAACAATCTGTAAATGAATTGATGATTTAAAAAAATAGTCAGCAGTTGCAGCATTTATGAAAAACATGCTGATGTAAGGAACAGTAGAAAACAGTGAACTGTATCTACACGTGTTTGTGAAACAGGCTATTGTGAGATTACATAACAGTTCTTCTCACTTTTATTCTCTCGTGTATCTCAACCGAGCAGAGCTGACCTAAAACACAGACACAGACGCTTCCAGCTCCATCTGGAGCGTTCACTAACAAAACCCAGAGGCAGCCGCAGCTCTGCCTCATCTGCATATTAGAAACTCATCAACATCTGTCTGCGTCAAAATGGAAAAGCATTTCGAAATAGGGTGTTTAAGTAACAGCACGCTTGAGGATAGTTTGTTGTCAATGAAAGTTTAGAGGAAGAGCTATGACCTGAAATAACCCTGTATCCTGAGTGAAAGACAGTTTGTCACCTACATCCTGTTTAACCTTTCTACAACTATAAGCTCTGCCTTTCCAACCCCAATAGTCTCTAACTGGCATTCAAGCCAACACACATTTAGAGTAAGCATACACACACATGCTCAAAAAACAGTGTAGTGCAGGTGAAGGTTAAGCTGTATCATTCACACATTAAGGCCGCAGCAGCTGCTGACAGGTTACAATGTTCTTGGAACGATGAAGCAGCTCTATTATCAGTAGTTATATACCGTATATGTTGTTTGTGTGTGTGTTTCTGCTTGTGCCTGTGAGTATGTGTGTGTCTGTCCCGTCCACTGAAATACCAGGTCGTATTTCACACACCTCCTCTTCCTCCTCCACTTCCTCCTCCTCTAACGTTACAGCAGCCTCTTTTTCATCTTTCCTCAAACACACTCACCGACCGGCATCCGGTCAGGAGCAGATAGTTTGGTGCTCGGACGCAGAGGACATCTTGTCTGGCTTCATCTCTGTGTGTCTTTGCCAGGTTTATCTAATCTATGCTTTGCTGCGGACTAATCCACTTGGAAGTCCTGCTCTGCTATCAAACACAAACTCTGGCTCATTACCACCACTTTATGTAACTGCATATTCCCTTCACTGTAAACACACTTACATGTGACAGAGTTTATGTCCATGTAGACGATGGAAATAAAGGAACAATGAAAGGATTACACAAATCTCTAGTGGGTTACAGTCCAATAATTTACCCATTAGACAGGTCCAATGTATTACAATGAATATAACATAAGAGAGAGAAATAAGGAAATAAAACTAAGAGTAAAATGTGCTTCATCATGCTGAAATAAATGTTAAAAACTTGATATAAATAGATGTTTAAAAGGTGTTTAAATATGTAAAGCGATCAGTCAGAGCTGTTAATGTAACAGGAGGTCAGAGAACCGAAGCTGCTTTTCTGTTCAAATGTTGCTAGAACGGCTTTGAAAGCTTCACATTAAGAAGCTAATTTTTAACCAGCCTCTGAGTTTAATTATGCTTGTAATTACAGAACAAGCAGCGTGAGCAGCAGGAACACCCCTGCTGTCTCAAACACACACACAAAGTTGCAGTCATGTCTTCAATGACTCTCTCTCTTTCCGTTGAAGGACTGCGGCGGCTTCAGTCACTCCTGGTACCTGTCGGTGTTCAGCGTGCTGTGCTGCCTGGGAATCGTCCTGTGTCTGGCCACGTCTGTGGCTGTGGAGTGGACCGGCCTCAAAGTGGCCAAGAAGCTCCACCACAACCTGCTCAACAAGATCATACTGGCCCCCATGAGGTACGATGCTCTGTGTGTGTGTGTGTGTGTGCGTGTGTTACAAGTAAGGAAACGCACTTAAAAGCAGCTTGTTTTATGCCTCATTACTCCATTACACCATCTGCTTTCCTCACACAAAACCCAGGAGATGTCACTTACTGTACATAAAGATGCTCACATGCACATGCCACGCACTGTACTGCATGTACTGTATACAGTACACTCTCACATGTATACACTGAATAAACACATATATTATAGATGAAGTTTATCCGAACCAGTCAACTGCACAGCGTGTCTGAGCAGAGTCATGTTAAACATTTTTCTCCCCTTGTGTCCAAAATGTAAATAACCTTAAGGAGTCGACATATCTTTCTAGAGTAGTTCTAAAATATAATTATCGTTTTAATTTAATCATTAAATAAACCTTTAGTCCTAAAGTTAAATCGAATATTGTAGCAGCGAGTAAAGTGGTCGTAAAACAAGACTATAAAGAGTATTAAAGAAAATTCAAAAATCAATTCACAAAATAAAACTCTACTGCTCTGACTCCGAGGTACAAGCTCACATTAGCTTTTATTGAGAGAGACAGGTGGGTTAAGCTTCTGAAGCAATGAGTCACTGTTTTCCCTCCCGCAGGCTGTTTGAAACGACTCCGCTCGGCAGCATCCTCAACAGGTTCTCCACCGACACAAACACGATCGACCAGCACATCCCGACCACCCTGGAGTGCCTCACCCGCTCCACCCTGCTGTGTGTCTCCGCCCTGGGCGTCATCTCCTACGTGACCCCCGTTTTCCTCATCGCCCTCCTGCCGCTGGCCGTCACCTGCTACTTCATACAGAAATACTTCCGAGTGGCGTCCAGGTGAGTGACACGGAGTTGTTGAGAATATGTTTTAAAGGTTGATCCCGCTGAGTTATGGATCAACATATTGACATTTTTACGCATAATACATGTATTTATCTGTTACATTTAACAACGGCATCTGTTAAGTTTATGTATCCTGAAATAGATTTTGAAACATGTACAGTATATAACAGTTATCACATCTGTATTACACATATCATCTCAACCTAATGACCAATCTATATACCTATTTATATATCTTATATCTTTGCTATGTCTTTGTCTTCTTGTCAGGGACCTGCAGCAGCTGGAGGACAGCACCCAGCTCCCTTTGCTGTCCCACTTCTCGGAAACAGTGGAAGGTCTCACGACTATCAGAGCCCTCAGGTGATCTCGAACACACTCCATCTCCTGCTGTAGTCATTTTGTATCCACAGGGTCCAATGTTTGAAATGCTCATCCTTTATTAAAGCAGAAGTAAGTGATATATTTGTGTTAATATAAGTCTTAAATAGTTATATCTTCCGACAGCAATCACTTACATAGAGTGTTTCAAAACAATGCTCTTGAAAAATTTGCTCAGTTTTTATCATGCAGGGCTTTATTAAATACTAATTTTACAGGATGAAAGCATCTGGCCTGTGATGCACTGCACTGTCTGTAATTACACTCATACCTTCTGACTTCTGAGCTTTAGAAAGAGTTTTTTATTTTTTAGGAAGTCCAACTTCTGAGCACATTAAAAGTTTGAAAAGCAGGTGCAGTTCAGGTCTGATGAGAAGCCAAAGTGTAGGAGGCAGTTTTTAAGAGACTAACTAGGCTCTTAGTAAAAGTCTGAATATGTTTGAGCCTTCCTTTTAAAATCAGTGTCTCACATGAGTCTAGATTTTATGGAAATGTAATTCTGAATGTCTGAGGCACTTTTTCAAGACATCATATATCGCTAATGCCATTCGGATTCACTCTTGTGAGGCATCTTCTTTATCATTTTCATGAACCAAAACTTTCATGTTCACATTAAATTTCCATTTGCACTTTGCCATTCAGTACTAGATAAGTTTTTTTTGCATTAAAATATCACCCACTCACTTTCTGCTGTCTGTCGAAGCTATTGCTCTTAGACTTTCAGAATCAGGCAGAAAAAAGGTTGTACATTTGGTTTCACTTTGGTTTAATTCCCTGTAATTGACACATCCTTCATTTTCTCTCAGTTGTTGCAGTTAAACTATGTCTTATATCTCCTTTTGGTGGTTTATAAGGCAAGGCATCTTTATTTATACTGCGCATTTCATACTAAGAAGCAACTCAATGTGCTTGACATAAAGACAAAACAGCATAAAACAGCATGAAAACAATTGTTTGAAAATACAAAAATTGTGAGCATTAAACATACAGTTGAAAGCAAGAACAAAGAAGAAGAAAAAAATAACATAAATAAATAAAAATGATTCCTACCATTAAATGCAAAAAGGGATGAAAAGTCGCAGTCAGGTGGAAGGTGACAGTCTGTAATATAATTAAATAATACTTTGTGTTGTCAGGTACGAGCCCAGGTTCAGACAGAGGTTACTGCAGTTCACTGATGCCAACAACATCGCCTCCCTCTTCCTCACCGCCGCCAACCGGTGGCTGGAGGTCCGCATGGTAATGAGCCGTCCGTCTGTTCAGTTCTGCAGAAGAGTTCTGGTCGTTGTTGTTTACAGTTTGTCACACGGCAGCTGCTTCACATTTACCACAGTGTTGCTGGGTAACTGCTCCCTCTGTCGGGATCCAGAAAAACTGAATTTTCCATCCTGACATGAAACGCAGCCGTCCAAACTGCTATAACGTTTCACAGCAGAGGAGATAACCTTGAGATGTTTATGGATTCATGTGCACACACATGCTCTTCATTATCATATGTGTCGACAGCTGTGTAATAAGAGATCGCCCCTTTACCTCATTTAGTCATTTTGAATTATTCAGCGATACTGTACCTCCTCACTGTGTTGTGATGCTGCCTGTCTCTGCAGGAGTACATCGGAGCCTGTGTGGTGCTGGTGGCAGCTGTAGCCTCCATCACCAACTCACTCTACAACCAGCTGTCCACTGGCCTGGTGGGGCTGGGACTGACCTACGCACTCATGGTGAGACCGTGTGCTTTACGATTGTGTTTTAAATTTCCTAAAGATCATTTATTACATTAAAATAATACCTATTCTGCATTTCTGTCAAACTTTTCCAAAGATTTTAGATATATTTCCCTAGATTCTTTCATGTTTTGTTCAGCCCTCAGCGTATTTGACTGTTTTTTGTTTTTTTAACATATTTTTAAATATATCAGTGAGTCTAACTTATTATACAAGATAAATGAGATGATTATAAATTCAGAGTCAAATGAAAATCATAATAAGTACCACTTGAAACACACAATTTCTCATACTTGAGGGAGATCGAAATGGAGAACCTGATGAAAAGAACGACTTATGATACATAATCAGTGGCTCATTTACATTTTCTTCTGATTTCTCCTCTTGCTGCACAAAAACAGAACCTTTAAAAATGTGAATCTTGTTTCTTTTTCCCCTGTGCTGGTGCTCTGCCGTGAAAACTGTGTCCTGCTCGAATTTGGTCGTTTTTAAATGTGTAAGACAAACTGAATAAGTGAATGTGAAGAAAATTGTCTTAAAGATCTGAAGTTACATCAACCACATAAAACACGCATTAGACTTTTTGAAAAATTCATTGTCAGCTGGAAACTGCTCTGTTTTCCTGAACATATGTAAATGGTGTGAGCTGAAAGAGCCTGAGAGGACTGACTGTGTGTCTGTTTGGTGACATTTACCCAACTTGTCTTCCCCCCCTGCCCCCCTCCTTCCCTGCCCTCTGTGTATCAGGTGTCCAACTACATGAACTGGATGGTGCGTAACCTGGCAGACATGGAGGTACAGCTTGGCTCAGTCAAGAGGATTAACGGCCTGCTCAAAACTGAACCGGAGAATTCAGAGGGTCTGCTCAGTGAGTGCAGCTACACGGGTTCAGTTTCTTGAAATGAACTCTCCACTAACTCAGCAAAAAAACAAAATCACATCTGCTTTCTTCTTCTGAGGTTTTTTTTTTCTAATGTCTTTGTGACTCAGGAGGATGAAGTTTAAAGTTATACCACATTTGCTCCACATATATCATCGTCAGCTGGAGTGGGGTATCATGATGCTCAAGGGAAATGTGCCTTTATCTTTCTTCAGCTGTTAATGCCATTATATCCCTTAATAATCCATTGTACATACATTTTTACCTTTCAGCCAAAATGGATTTTGTTGAAGAGCCCATGGCCCTTTAGTCAAGTATCATGTAAACAGATTTAAACACAATCAAATCATTAGGTTTGTGTGTCTCTATCAGCCGTGTCTCAGGTCCCTGAGGGCTGGCCCCAACAGGGAGAGATCAAGATCCAGAACCTGAGCGTCAGATACGACACCACGCTGAAGCCTGTGCTGAAAAACGTCAACGCACACATCAGCCCCGGACAGAAGGTAACTATACATGAACGCCAGGGAATAGCATCTGAATAGATTTTTTCTTATTGGCCGATTGCGTACTGGTGATGATTGATGATGATTTAGAGTTGTTTATTTTCAGGTGGGGATTTGTGGCAGGACGGGCAGCGGCAAATCCTCTTTCTCCTTGGCGTTCTTCCGCATGGTGGACATGTTTGAAGGTGAAGCATTTCATATCAATGTGGAGGCACGGGTCAAATGAAATGAATATGGCTGAAGAAAGTTTTTAAATAAAATACAAGCCAGAAAAAGCTTTTTATTGTTGCATGTAACATCTGAAATGCTGAGAATTTCTTGTTCCTTGTTGCACTTTGTGTTGTAGATCATGTGTGATGTGATTTTTGTGATTTTATTAATTAGTTTTTCTGTCTTTCACAGGGAGGATCGTCATCGATGACATCGACATCGCCAAGCTGCCGCTGCAGACCCTCAGGTCTCGCCTGTCCATCATCCTCCAAGACCCCTTCCTCTTCAGCGGCACCATCCGGTACGAAGGACTTCCCGTCACCAGCAGGAAGATGCGTCACAGCAGTTTAGATTTGGTGATAATCTGAAATAGCTTCAGCAGAAGGAGGGAAAACATTTCCTGTAACAGGAGCACCTGGCAAAACTGTGACACCCTTAAAAGACACTTAGCTAAAGCACAAGTAGAGCAGAGAGGGTTTGTAGATAAGAGGGCGTTCCACTGAAAACTCCACTGGAGAGGTTTATTTTTAGCCTCCAGCGGCAGTGAACATAAAAGTGTAAACATGTCGGGGAAGAGGAGAAAGAAGAACTGGAAGAAAAATGTGCAATGCTCTGAATCGAACTGTTTATTAAAATATTCACTATAGATTATCAGAGACGCTGCTTCACATAGACAAAGATCAATTCAACACTGGTGTTGAATGAGGGGAGGGGAAATGTGGAAAGTAAACGGTGGGATTAAATAATAATCTATTAAACATTACATGGTTACTTACAGATTTTAACATGTGAGAATGTTCTGCTTTCTGTGTGTGTGTGTGTGTGTGTGTGTGTGTGTGTGTAGGTTCAACCTCGACCCAGAGATGAAGGCTACAGATGAGATGCTGTGGGAGGCTCTGGAGATCGCTCAGCTGAAGCCTGTGGTTAAATCACTGCCAGGAGGCCTCGGTGAGGAACTATGTTGTTGTTCGTTCAATTACACTATTTTGAACTGAATAGGCTTCATGCACAGCTCCACTACTTCCTGAAGCTCCTTTATTTCCTGCCTTACATTATTGGACAAACTGATTAATCCAGGTGTGTTTGACCATTGTTGTGAGTAACTGAGGTCAATTAGTTTGTCCAATAATGTAAGAGAGGAAATAAAGGAGCTTGTTTAAGTTCAGGAAGTAGTGAAGCTGTGCATACAGCCTATTCAGTTCAAAATAGTGTAATTGAAGACTTTGGCAATGCACAGTTACTGTTAATAAATATTTATGCCAGATAATAGCCAGTACCAATATTAATATAAATCTACTACCTATTCCAATGTTAATATTTATTTGAAATAATAACATCAGTCACTCTGTATAAACAGTGTGACTGAATGTGACCTCTGAATGTGAAGATCACGTGTTTCGTTGCCGATCACACCTGTCGGCTGCTCCAGTGTCCCGATACAAAAGATCAGGCCTCTGGATCAGAATACATCAGCATGAATTTTTTAACTCGCTGTTGGAGCTCATGCTGCTACATCCTGACAGGTGTAGACCGCAGCAGAGTCAGGATCAGATCAGATAAGATGTGTAGCTGAGAGCCCCGTGACTCCTCTACAGCTTTAACCTACATACTGTGAACGGGGAATGCCCGGTATGCTGATGTATGTATGGAGCCTGCACTTGAACTTCTGGCTCAGTTCTGGATGTGTCTGTCACGCCACTCGTCACTGCCTCTTGATAAAGGAACCTGTCGCTGCTCGGAGAGAGTCACAGTCTTCTGCTGCTGCTGCTGCTCATCTCACCTGATGTTTTCTGCTCCACTCGGTGCATTCAGACAGAAAGTAGTGACACACTGATGAATGTGTGTCAGGGCGTGTGCATGTGTGACACTGATCTATTACTGCTGTAGTTTTGTTCACTGAAGCCACACGTTCAATAAACCATTGATCTGAGGCCCAGGAGTTAATGGCTAATTAAGTTCGCCCTTTAATTTAGTTCAAGTAAGAGCACAGTGGCAACTCTGTGTTTAATGTTGCATACAAAGCAGACTGCACTGCGGTGCCAGGAGGGCTCCATGTTCCTGCAGAGAGAAAAAACCATAATTGTATTTTTAAAGATCAGGAGGGAATCAATGATGCTGTTTTGAAACATTCACTTCATGAATTTCCCCTTGGGGACAATAAAGCTGAAGTTGAAGTTGTAGTCATAATAATCCTCCTATCATCTGCATTATCCACTGTTCAACACTCATTAACAGCAACAACAAGCACTATGAAAGTCTTTCATCATCCTTACTAGAGTCATCAGTGTTGTTTACCTCCCATCCCATCCTGATTCCTGGCGTTCATTTGTTTATTCATCCCAAAACAAATTAATTCACTCAGAATGAAACTGTTCCCATGTGATTTCAGTGAATGCTCTGACTCAGACATCACCGGGGAGCAGTTCACTTTTTCCAGCTTCTCCTTATTGTTCGGTCCCATTCATAGCATAAAATGGAAAATCAATATGATATTAATTCATAAGAAAGGAATCTTAATGGCCAATTAACTTAATGTTGTGTTGTGTCACTGATAAAGCAATCTGCAGCTTCATCTCGGTGCTTCTCACATTAATATTAATGTACCACTGTGTGTGTGTATACTATTGTGTGTTTATTCAATTAAAGATATTTCTCCCCTTTAGATGCCACAGTGACGGAGGGAGGAGAAAACTTCAGTCAGGGTCAGAGGCAGCTCTTCTGTCTGGCCAGAGCCTTCGTCAGGAAGAGCAGCATCCTCATCATGGACGAAGCCACGGCGTCCATAGACATGGCAACGGTCAGTGTGTGTGTGTGATAGGTGTGAATGGAGTGAAGAATTTAAACAGAGAAATGCTCAATGACCTTCTGAATTCATATATATTCATATACAAAAGTTTAAGTTTCATAGTTTAAGTATCATAGGCAGAAAATCCACATTTTTGTGTTTTAAATATCTGAGCTGCTAATAGAAACATAAAACTTTCAGTTTGGTGGTGATCACAGGTTCTGGTTGAACTTTTCTTACATAAGAGGACGATAAAAAAAGAAAGGTAGAGTGGAAAAGGGGGCGTGCACGAGGGAGATACATATAGATTGAAATAGGGATAATACCAAGGGCAGTTACAGCCTGAGGGGATTCAGTGTGGATGAATGGCTGCTTCTTACTTTGTACGATCGCTTACAAAGGGCAACATTTGTAGCTTACAATAGCATAGCAGCAGCAGCAGCAGCAGCAGCAGCACACAGCCCTCGAGGAAACAGGCTGGAGCTTTTAATCAGGGGCACTGGGACGAGGATCAAGAGGTGATAGTGAGTTTTTTCTTTTCAATAAGTATGAGGGTGTTTTTCTATTACCTGCGCCTTGAATTGATCTCTGTCCTCTGCCTCTGTCCCCACAGGAGAGCATCCTACAGAAAGTGGTGATGACCTCTTTTGCTGACCGCACAGTAGTTACTATAGCAGTGAGTATCCCCCCCCCTTCCCCATACTGTGCCAGGTATCAACAGTAATGCATGTAACCCACCCCCCACTCATTCCCTTGAGTGCTGACCTCCCTTTTACACTGACCCATGATGCAGGGACTTTGTTAAGGTTATACAGTATCACTATAAAGCGATTAAAAAGATCATACGTGAATATCAAAGTGTCCCAGCGGCCACATGGACACTGTACTTGTCCATTTGTGTAGTGATGTTCACTCAGGAAGTCTCAGTCTGAATGAAGTCTTCCTCCTCTTCCTCCCCTGCAGCATCGCGTCCACACCATCCTGAATGCCGACCTGGTGATTGTGATGAAGCGGGGCATCATCTTGGAGTACGACAGACCCCAGGCCCTGCTGGACACGGAGGGCAGCGTCTTCGCCTCCTTCGTGCGAGCAGACAAGTAGCACACGAGGAGGAGGAGAGAGAGAAGCAGCATTGAAGGAAGACATTCGAAGTGCAATTGACCCATGGAATATATTCCTTTTATTTTTTAACCATGTTGTATTATATTTGTACATAAAAAATGTTAATTCTTTGTTAATAAAACATAAATTATCATTCACATTGATGTTTTCTGAAGTGATAGTGAATGAGGTGATGGAAAGCTGTTTTTTTTTTTTGTGCTTGTGTGTGTTTGTGGGATTTACTGAGTCATGGAGCATGACCGAGTAGGTTTTGAATGACCTGGAGCTGAGCTGATGTCCAGAAGGAGCGGGCAGGGAGCCAGAGACACAGCATAGTGATCATCTTCCTAATACTCAGGGGTGTCAGTGTGAGTTGAGAGCCTGCGCCCGCTGGAGCCAGGACCGTCATGTGATGCTGTCTGTACAGATGCCAGTGGAGCAGACTGGCCTGTGAAATGAAGTCTGTCCATGAGGGGCAGAAGGAAGGAAGATCTGGGTTTAAACACAAGATTAGATGCTTGTGGAAAAGACTAAAGCTGCTGCAGTTTAAATCAAAAGACCTGAGGGAGATTCACCGTGAGTGTCCGTCCGTGTACTGCAGGGCTATTCAATTACAAATTCAGTTGGGCCTGATTTTCAAGCCAAGGAATTTATGGAGGCCAGACATTTTCAGCGTCTTGTGGTTTGAAATTAACACAAATTAATGTATGTCAGAAAACTTCTAAACTAAAAAGTAATGTCTAATCATTGTTTCCCTTTAAAAATTGGTCACATTTCACATAGGCACATCAGAAATGCATAAAAACACTGGGAAAAGCTTTAGAAACTGAGGTAATGGCAATACTTTAGTTCACTTTTTAAATAAAAAATATAGACATCTTGATCATATAGACACAGACCAAAGTGCATAAAAACTGCACTGCCAAGTACTAGTAATAACATTGCTTCCATTATGAATCAAAATAAACATTTTGGTCACCTAGGCACATCTCAAAGTGCATAAAGAAGAAAAACAGGGCCACTATTTGAATAGGCCTGGTGTACTGTATAATCAGAGTGGGGCCTGTTGGTGGCATTTAGAGCTGCACATGTGTTTATTCTGCAAGATGGGCTCCTCACGTTCCCACTGAGAAAACACAGGAAGGGCATCACAGAGATGGCAGAGGAAGGGAGAGAGAAGGGGTGAGGAAGAGAGGCAGGGAGGGAGGGACTGTATCCCCTCCACCTCACAACGTCTCCATCTCACGTTACCGAGTTGGAGAGAAGTGGCGGAGTCAGCACGGAGCCAACCAGCACCACCACACATGAGGCTGCTCCTCACCCCAAGGTGATAAACCTCAGCTCGGTCCGTTTTGCTCCCCACCTGCATCAACACTTCACAATACGCAGAGTTTCTTTGATACACTGACCGATGGGACGCAGCGGCGGTAGTGGTGGTGATTGTGGTGGTGGTTGTTGTAGCGTGGCGCAGCTACGCACGGTCGGTCGGTCGGTGGGGTGAGTGACGGCGGCAGCTGCGGAGCTGGAAGAAGAATCTTCTCATGGGACTTCGCGGTTGTGCAGCAGCGCCGGATCCGGAGGCAACGTGAGGAGCGCACATACCTCCAGAAAACGGGCGACAACAGGACCGTCCCTCCTGCGCCCGACAGCTGCTGAGGAGCTGGTGAAAGGACCGAGGCACCGCCGCGGGGGGTGAGAAGCCAAACCAAACTACCGTGTGGGTGCGTAGTATGGGATCGCTATGTTGTCCCGGAAAGGACTCATTCCTGAAGATTACCTGCTGACACGTTTGGCTGAAGATGTCCTGCAGCAGCCCAAGTTCAAGGCCAAACAGGGCAAAGCTCGGTTCGTTTCCAAGAACGGCACCTGCAATGTAGCGCACACCAACATCCGCGAGCAGGGTCGATTCTTGCAGGACGTCTTCACGACTCTGGTGGATTTAAAATGGCTCCACACGATCATCATCTTCACCATGTCGTTCCTGTGCAGCTGGCTCCTCTTCGGGATGATCTGGTGGCTCGTTGCCTTCGCGCACGGCGACCTGGACCAGAGGGGAGACGACTTTGTCCCGTGCGTAACGGAAATTCACTCCTTCTCCTCCGCCTTCCTCTTCTCTATAGAGGTCCAGGTGACCATCGGCTTCGGGGGGCGGATGGTCACGGAGGAGTGCGTCTCGGCCATCGTAATCCTCATCGTGCAGAACATCGTGGGCCTTGTCATCAACGCCATCATGCTCGGTTGCATCTTCATGAAAACGGCGCAGGCCAACCGGCGCGCGGAGACTCTTATTTTCAGCAAACACGCAGTCATCTCCGTGCGCAACAACAAACTCTGCTTCATGATCCGCATCGGGGACCTGAGGAAAAGCATGATCATCAGCGCCACCGTGCGGATGCAGGTGGTCAGGAGAACCACGACGGAGGAAGGGGAGGTCGTGCCCCTGGACCAGATCGACATCCACATGGACAACCCGGTAGGGACCAACGGTGTCTTCCTGGTGTCCCCCCTCATCATCTGCCATGTGATCGACAAGGACAGCCCCCTGTACAGCCTGTCAGCCTCCGACCTGCTGCACGAGGACATCGAGGTGATCGTGGTGCTGGAGGGAGTGGTGGAGACCACGGGCATCACCACGCAAGCCAGGACGTCGTACGTGACGGAGGAGATCCTGTGGGGGCAGAGGTTCGTGCCCACGGTGTCCGAGGAGGACGGCATGTACGCGGTGGACTACTCCAAGTTCGGTAACACGATGAAGGTCCCGACGCCGTGCTGCAGCGCCAAGACTCTGGATAAAGCAGGTGGCATCGCTCAGTTCAAGCTGAACGAGGGCGTCACCTTGCGGCCGTCTGTGAGAAAGCGTCGGGCCACGGTGATCCGCAGGACCAGACTGGAGAGCTAACACACACACAAACACAAACACACCACGTCTGACTGTGTGTATGATAATCAGTAAAAGGAGTGACTTGAATAGCAGAAAAATATTTATTTAACAACCAGTGTATGCCATCATGATATGGATTGATTGCCTGTAAACAATAATCCATCATCACATGCAGTGAGATTTATGCAAACACGTCATGTTTTTACTCAGAGCCATTGTGAAAACGCACAAAGTGAGAAAAGCACTGATGTTTATGAGATGTGACTGTTGGACAACCTGAGCCCAGACTGAAGGAAGTGGCTCATCTGTGTTTTTTTCTTTTTTTTTTTAAATGAAGAGTGATGCATGTATGGAAAAGCAATAAAGGAGAATGTTCAAAGAGAAAGTGTTGTGAATAGAGTGAAAACAATGAGACAGTGCGATTGGATTTCAATGACTAAGCAAAGCTCACAGTATAACTGGGAGTTTGCAAAAATCAATGTTGATGAATGATTTGAGTTAAAAATAAATCCTTACTAAACACTGAGAGAATTTAATGAGGAAATAATCTGTTCTACACCTTATTGTAATTTCTGTCCTGCAGTTTATTGTGATTTATCACCTCTACACTTCATGTAAGACTGCTGCTTTCAATTAAGATTTTAAAACTTCAGAGTATTTCATTCTCCCTGTCCTGCTGCCTTAAACTCAAACTCAACCACTACAGTTTAACACTGTTTTGTTGTTGTTGTTTGCTTTACTATCAATCTGTTTATCTAAAACAGATCTAACTCTGTGATTTCTTTGACAAAGATCCTTCACAGTTACAGATGTTTAGCTGCTTGCAGGCTCAGTCAACTTTGTGTTATATTGGATGAGTTTAGCGACACCTCCATGATGCAGCACAGGACACACATTCTTACAAAAGACACAGAGACATTCTGGCATTTCTCTCTTTTATTAGATTATAATCCGCAGAGCTTAAAATATTAAATTGCTTTTAACTTAGTTAATAATTAAAATACATAAAAACGAGAGCCAGAACTGAAGAACCCTGCAAAAAAAAGAAAAAAAGAAAAAAAAAGAATTAAAATAAATAAAAAAGGGAGAATTATAAACCCATCCTCCTCCACACACAGAGGCTAATGTCTGACAGAACCCGCTTGCGATTCTTTGTACAGTAAAGTCCAAGCAGACTGTGCATTTTCTATACATGTGTAATGATACCAATATCGTTATTATTTCTGAACTAATTCTCCTCTGATAATCTTTTCAAAAACAGCAAATTGAAAGGGACAGGTTTAAAAAAAAATAAAACAAAACAAAACAAAAAAAACACAAATCTTAAGATTTTTAGTTTTGCACCGGGAGCACTGGTGTCTGTTCCACAGCGGAGCAGCTCCACCCACCGTCACTCGCACCCATCTCTCTGTCTCCGTCTCGCTCCCTCTGTGGGCCTGCAGACATTACCTCATGTCTTTGTCCTTCTGTGCTGCTGGAGTGGGTGGTGGTGGTGGTGTTGGTGGTTTAAAGGGGCTGCAGCTGTGCTCAACATCAGGAAACAGCTCCCCCCCTTCAGCCACAGACGGGCACCAGTCTGACTCTGAATCATCCACTCAGATTAGAGAGCTAATGTACAATCTTTTTAGATTTTTTTTTTTTCCATCTCCCTTCTCCCTGATTCTGTGGGGTTTCTCTACGTTGTTTGCTGCCCTCTACAGGCAGAAGAAGAGCTCTGGGACACGTTTGTTGTTAGGTGATTATGTGACTATACTGTATTAAACACCGTCTGTCATGGGGAGGGGCTGAGCAGGCTGGAGAACGAGGGGCAGAGAAGGAGAAATAAAAGAGGAACTTCTCTCTGGCAGCAGTGATGTATTCTCTCAGGTCCTGAGTAGGAAGCGCTTTTTTAATCAACCATCCCACCCCCCTCCCCTCCCCTCCCGTCCCGTCCCTATCCCGCCCCGACATAAACAACCCAAACAGTGATTGGCTAGTTATCGCCTCACCAGGCTCCCTACTGGCCGGCATGGTGGCCGTTCGCCCTGCAGGCTGTCCCCCCCTCCCGCCTGTCGCCACCGCTGCCGCCGCCTGCAGGAGGAGGACGATGAGGAAGGGGAGGCGGAGGGATGGACGAGCCGGCAGGTGAGCAGAGACGCCTCTTCTTCTCCACACATCAACAACACTGTACAAATAGTAGGTCAAAGCAAAGCAGAGCCCCCCTTCCTGTACTGTATGTTAGGTCGAGGACAGAGGGAGGCTCGACACACCAATCCCCCTCCTCTCCTCTCCGACCCCCACCCCACCCCCACCGCCACAACAAAAAATTAAAACTGAATAAAACTTCAACAAAAATAAAATAAAATCAAATAAAAATGAAAAATAAAACCAAAAAAAATAAAAAATAAAATAAAACATACACATACTTTTTTGTTCCTAGTTTAAATTGCAGAGAAGATGGGAGGGATTTGCCCCATGGGAGGAACGCTCACGCCAATTCCTGCTGGCGTGACAAACCCCTCCTCGCCACCCCCAAACCCCCCGAAAACCCTCCCCCCTTTCCTTCCGGCTGGTTGGTTGGTGTAGTAGCGAAATATAAGGGTAGTGGAAGGTCTCTTTAAGTCCTGCTGGCACCGAGGACGGGGGCCAGGCTGTCTTTCCTTCTTCTCCTCTATCTTATCTTCTATCACCCCCGGTGGCTGCTGTCTCGCCGCCGCCCCCCCGCTCATCTCTCCGTCACGTGGTTTTGTGAAGAGGGGGAGGGTGCGGAGCCCGGGGCGGAGGGGGCCGGGGTGGGCGCGGGCGGCGGGGCGGGGGTGCAGAGGATTTCGGACAGGTCGTCCATGATACAGGTCTCCTTGGGGTCGACCAGGTTGAATTCCCTTACGAAAACGATGAAATGTGCATACAGAGTGTTCAAGTGGCCCTGCAGGTCCAGAGCCACCGTCTCTTTAAAGTGCGCCCAGTAGAGGTGAGCCAGCACGTGGAACAGGTACCGGCAGATCTTCTTTACCAAGGACTCAAAGGAATTGGGGAACTCTTTTCCTGAAGGGGGGAAAAGGAAACAAAGCAGACAGAAGAGACCGGATTAGAAACAGGGATCAGGGGGATTATGTTTTTTTTGTTTGTTTGTTTTTTACAGACAAGTTTGTGGCTTTATGGTTTTCTCATTGTCAACAAATCTGATCTAAAACAGGGTCTGACTCGGCTTTCCCTAAAACCATTCCCTCCTATAGAAAATGACTTACAGATAGGCTATAATTTTATCTTTAAAACACCTGGTCGCTGTGGATTTACTAAGGCCTAGACAGGAGTAACTGGTGCAACTATTGTGTTTCAATGAAGTGTTAATAGATTTTGGACATCAGTGGAGGAATAGCTGAATTCATTCCTAAACTATCAATAAGTTAAATCCTTTTTTCACTTTCTGATACAGAAAAATTGAGAAAAATAAACAATGACTCATGCATTTTGTATTATCTTATACAGCATTTTGAGATATTGCATTATGCACTATATTGACCAAATTGAAAAACTAATGAGCAGATTTGATGAATAGTGAAATAAAATATAGGATGCTGCCAAAGAGGAACTTATAGTATGTCATCAATGTGTTTGTCTGTTTGACTACCACTAATTTCCTGTATCCCTAAAGTTCACTGGCTGGAGCAGCAGGGGGCAGCAGTACGACATCAGCCACAGTGACAGAGAGACTCTTACCATATTTTGTAGGAAAGATTTCCTCATCTGTGACCAGTTTCTGACAAAGACTCATTACAAAGTCGACATATTGTGGAGCAGTGCACTTCGTCTTCTTCCCCCTCTCGTCATACCAGTAGTATATTCTGCAGAGAGACAGAGAAGGAAACAAAAAATCACGTCATTTGACAAACACGTTGACAGTAAACCAAGACAGGTAACCAGTAAGCCGGATGTTATTATATAACAGAGAATTGGCTTTTAATTAACCAGAATGAATGTCTTGTAACGCATGTTTGCAGCTGACGTAGGTTACAGATATTTCCTGGAATAGAAAATCGTCAAAGAAAAAACAATAAGCAGGTGAACTACGAGCTGTCACTTTTTCTATTTCCTTGTAATGCAGATCGTAACGAAAATGACCCAGTGACATTTTGTTTTGTGTGTTTTTTCCATACGGGCACATTCTTTGTCCAGATATCATGTTGGCATGTTTTCATTTCAGCGTTAAACCCTCTGCCCCAGAGCTTTAATTTCCTGATTGGGCCAAATTCCCTGCAGTGATGGGAGTAAACGGGACACTGACCCCCCCCTTTCACACAGTCCTAAGGGCCGGTGCCACTGCTGGCCAAATATTTCTGTAGGGGTTGACCCAGACAGCTGAATTACAAGCAGGTGGCTTGTAGTCACACAGCAGGTCAGCAGACACCTTTGAGGTGGATGATGGAGCTGCAGGCGGTTAGAACGAGCTCAAGTGGGAGGAGACAGAGGCGAAACAGGATTGGTGAGGTCGCCGCCAGAGACAAAAGCGAGGTCTCAGTGAGCCGGAAAAGGTGAATTAATGAGTAGGTTAGGATGGTGAGAAGAAGTGTGTGTGTTAAGGTATGAGCTGTTTCATGTGTGAGTGTGGGAGTCAGTGGGACAGACGTTAGAAAAATCCTGAGGAATGTAAAGCGTCCACATAACTGACCCTGCAGGAGGGGACCTACTGACCACAGGACCAGGTCCAGACTCTTACAATACACTTACTCACTCAGGATTAGACGCTGTGTTTGTGTGTGAGAGAGACACTGGCTCAACTAAAAAAATATGCCTTCTATTTGCCTCCATGCCCGTCCAGACATGATGAAACTATGGCCTTATATAGTACTGGACAGTGAACAATACTGACACATAAGGAGGTTTGTTCCTGAAGCAGTTTAGTCTTTTTTTTAAATCATAAAATATTCAGAAGCTGAAACCTATTTAGATTTTTGGGGTTTTCTCAGGCCTTTGGGTTCATATAAAAACAGCATTTTTTTTTAGTTATAGTTACTTATTATGTAATGTCTTCTTCCTTATTTAATCTCCTGGATATGTGTTAATCATAGGTTGGCTGGTGGGGATGTGGGTGGTTATGAAATGTCTTCATGTTGGGAATAAGTACACGTGATATATGTGATGCAGTAATATCTGGCTGCATCTGCGCAGCGTTTAAAGGATGTAGTTAAAATGTCTTTGCGATTAAGCCAATGAATCACAGCCCTTTGCCTATTAAGAAAAAGGAAAACAGAAAGCGGCGATACCAGATTTGCGAGTGACTCTTAATTTGCTCATGAATTTAGCTTAATCCAAGATGGAACTAGCATCTGAATCCAATGCCAATTAACAGTGTAAGCACATTACCCTCTCTCTCCCACACACACACACACACGTCGATCCACCCACCCATACAAAATGGGTCTAAATAGCTACCAAATGGTTCCGTTCCCTCATAGCTCATGGAAACATTTTCTTCCAAAAATAGTGCTGAGCTCTGCCTTGGGCAGGGGCACTGACGCTGCTGTGACTGCGGCTCAGTCAGTTTTTACCACAGAGGAGGGGAGGGGAGCGGGGGTAGTGGGTGCCAGGTCTTGCATGGGCAGGAAAGGGCGGGGATCTGGCCAGCGGGGCACAGGAGGACGGTACAGTCATAAATGGTGGGCCTTGTCTTAGAAACACGGTGGTGCAGTTCAACTAAAAATGCAGCGTTTTTGTTCGATCGGGAGCGAGGCTGGCTTAAGTTTGACTTTTGTGTTTTTCCTCTTGATTAACACATTAGCTCTTTCACATTGTGTCTGTTGACCTGTTTTTCACAGGTCAATAGACAGTGCAAACAAAAACATGTTAATCTGCACTTCTGTCTCCGTTCTTCACATACCGCAGGCGAAGCACCTTTTCATGGTGGGTGTGGGCTGAGAAGCTGCTTTAAGTGACAGCAGTGGAAAAACACAGCGATAAATGAGGGGGATAACGCGTGACATGTTTCTTAGTCACATCTGTCACATCTGTGTCATTTTTCAACAGGTGGCTTGTTTGGTATTGGAGTCATTGTCATATTCTTGTCCACCGTGTGAGGAAGTGTCCTCACGTTTATGTTTGTTGTAATGAGTTGGGAGCTGTGTAGTGAGTGTCTTGGTTCCTCAGAGTTTGGGTAATCAGGTTTTTCCAGCCTTCGGTTAATACACACGGGGAATGAAGACTTCTCTGTCTCGAGACAAGGGTTCACACATAAAGATGGCACCGCGCCCCGACAGGGCAAACTAGTTTAGATAAACACTTACAGTTAGTCACCTCCCCTTTGTTACCACGGGGTGAATGAGCTTCCACATGATTATCCTTAAACTGCTGCAGAGGTGTGCTCTATTTGATTGCACACAAATAACCACTTTCAGAAAATCTATGCAGCCTCAACGTGCTTCTTAAAACATGACAACTGGTGCGTTTCAGAGATTCAGAGGCCGGCTTGTTTTTGCAATGTTTGTTCACAAGAAATCTATTCAGGAAGTGAGTGTGATGTGACTTTATTGATATTAGTGGACTTCAGATAACAGAAGGCGCAGAAACAACAATTAGGGATTAAAGGTGAAGCTACAGAGTCTGTCCAACTAAATGCAGCAGCTACACAGAAATGTTAAATGATAAATTGAGTGGTTAAGTAGTTGTTTTGACTTTATCTGGATCAAAATCTGTTTATGTAGTTAGGGATTTAAAAAAACAAAACTAAACGGATTTTGTTCCCCATCACTCCCACAGCAATTACATTATAAAACAAATTTCTTCACACGTGGTTGTGGTTTTGAGTTGTCGCTCTGTGGGACGGGGGAGGCATCTCTTAATGAATTAACCGACGAGACGCTAGATTTCCGATGAATAAACCAATGAGGCTCCGCAGGTGAACAATGAATAAACCAAAAGCGCAGGAGATAACTTACGTGTTGTAGGCCGTCATGGCTTGACAGGTGTCCCCAGTGCAGAACTCTGAGATGGTGCTGTACTGCAGGTTGATAAGGTTGAAGAAAGTTGTTGCTGTAGACAAGACAAGAGGGGAAAAAGAGAGAAAAACATAGCATGTTAATTCAGTGTGTGTGTGTGTTGTCTGCTACCCAGGAATAAATCATAGAAGGAACAGATGTAGGTCGGTGCAATGTGAATGAATGACTAAAATACTCAACCACATAAAAGTGGGCTATGTGTGTTTCACGTGTCACGTTTTCCCGAGATGAGGAAACACCTGCAGCTTGTTTTATCTCCTTCATCGATCAGTGTCACAGTCAGAGTCACAGTCACATGCAAACATACACTAATCCATCAAATCACCACATCCTTCAGCAGTGTGTGTACACTTCAGGGAAAAAAAAGAGGTGGCTGCAGCTTGGGTAAACTGAAGTAGTTAAATGAGCAGTCACTTAACCCTGAGACTGGTATTTCTGCCGTCAGGGGAAACTCCCTCACAACCAGTTAAGCTACAAAGCAAAAATATTCCTCCTATAACAAATTCTTTACTACTTTAAACCTGTAGTGACATGTTGGGGATGCTTCTCTTTGCTAATGTTGGCCCGTCCTAGTAATTATTTTACCATTCTCTCATGATGAGTGTTGGTGACATCCTAGGAAAGCCTTAAAAAATGTCTCATACAGTAATGTCTGGACTTCAGCGCTGGCTCCAAGGCCTGGCGCTCGTATCATGCTGAATTGGCTGTGGTGTATAAAATTACTTTCAATGTGATTCCACAACAAACCCAAAGTCTTGGTTTTCCCATATGGAACAAACCTAATGAGACAATCTAATCTGCACCCTCCCACGGGACAAAATCGGCACCAAGTGAGAGAACATTCAATCAATGTCCTGTTGGTTTGTACTTGCGTGCAAGAATGAAGTCATTGTTGATTTTTTTTTTTTTTTAATGCTTCAGTCAAAACATTGTTCAGATCCTATTGTTTGTGTCCAAGCAATAATCCAGTTAGCGGTGGATACAAGTTGAGACAGGCCAGCTTATATAACCTTCAATTTAATTTTGAAAAACACATTAACATGTGAAGACATGCCCCATCTGTTACATATCAGAGTTTTATCGTGCTGAAATAAAAACCCAAGAATGTTTGTTTTGCTCTTTTGCCCTCACGAGTACCTGGATGACCCGTAACCAAGGCAAAGAAGTCAAAATAAAGTCTTATGAAATCAATCAGTCAGGCCTCAGCTCACAAAGCTCCATAAATGATGCTCATAATGACAACTATAAATTTCAGTAAGCGTTACAACACTGCATAAGGAAACAATGATGTTGAAAGCAGCAGTGTGTGGTGTCTCGACGCTGTGCCAGGCCTGGATCATGTAAAGAACTTGGCTCTGCAACATCTCCTTGACTCGGGATGACAAGTGCACGCCGCCTTGGAAAAACAACCCCTAACCCCCGGAGGGAATTTTTTTTTTTGCATAAGCCGGAGCGAACGTTGAGCTTTAAGGAATGTTTACGTCTCAAATGAGATAATAGGCCCCCTCTCACATTTTAACAATGACTGCGTGGAACTGCCTTTTACAAGGCTTAGTAATTACAGCCGCGGTTTCTGCTGTTCAGGACGTCACCCTCACTAAAGCTCCTGTTCCATATGTTCTGTCATTAACAAACCACCACGGTCGGAGTCACTCACTGTTGCTGGCTAGCCATTCGTTGAGGTCTATCTCTCTGGGCAGCACCACCAGCTCCTTGAGGTCGAAGTCCACCACGCGGATTTTTGTGAACTCTGGCTCCAAGTACTGCTTCTTCTCTTCTGCCGGAGGCTTCTTTCCATTTGGCTTCGTCTTTGACTTCCTGTAAACACAGAAAAAAAGATAACAGGTCAGGGTGATGCATTGAAATGTTTTTTTTGTTTTTTTTCGAATTGAGATTTCAAAATTCTCAAAGTGACGTTATTGAGAAAACGCACTGCTCATCCCGACACTGTAAAAGAATGAAATGCAACGTAAGCCTTTTTGATGAGCTGCTGGGATAAGAATTTTCCAGTCAGGCCTGCATGATGCCACTGTAAAAACATCTAGTATTCAACCAGATATTCAAGTAGTGCAGAGGCCAAATGCTGAGACAACAGCAAGCGTTGTGGAGTACAAATCACTGCAGCTAAATCCCACTCAGCGGACAGGAGCGTTTATTTGCACTGACAAAAAATGTTATATGGATATATCCTGAGATCTACAACTCATGGCCAGCCAACTGAGTCTCCAAACTCTTAACGTGAGTTACACAACACAAACTTTCTCTTGACTTGTGTAGCACTGGGATTCACGGCAGCCCAAACAGACGGAACAAAGAGTCCTCTGTTGCTTTACCTGACCCCTCGCTCCGACCTCTGGCCTAATGTTGGCTCTATAGCTTCCACGCAGACAGACGTCCCCCAGCGCCTTGTACTTCCACTGCTAGTTTTAGCAAGAGGATGTCATATCACACTCCTTCTGCACTTCCAGGGCTGTAACCCCCCACCTCCTTCACCCCCCCTTTCCCCAAAGCCCCTGCTACAAGTCTGTATCGGTGGAGGTGGTGGAGCCATCTGAGGTCAAAGTTTGAGAGGCTTGATGCATGAGTGAGACAAATAAACGCCGGCCAGTCGGCATGAAATATAGACTTCACAACAATTTTTTAAAAAATCTTTGCAATAGAGCTTTTCCTTACATCTTTAGTCCGCTTCTACTCGGCTCTGCTATTGTTGTTTAAGTTTGCTAACGGACCCAGGGAGTATGAGTTTGCTTCCTGAGTTTTGTGTGCTTTTGTTGACCCTCATTTGCGCATTTTAGTCTTGTGCTTCACGTCCAACTCTCATCCTCCCTGCACACTCTCTCTGTCTAAACACAATGGTCCAGCCATGTGTTCTTGGCTCTTTGCTCTTGCTTTTCACTTTTCCTTCCTCTTTCTTTCTTCACGATCTCAACCCTGCCATTCCCGAAAGGGAGACGGCAGCTCCGGCTCCTGCACCGAGGAGAGCCGTTCTAAAAGGCACCAATGACGAAGGATCATAAACACAATTTTCCCGGCAGCTGCCAAACCCCCTTCTCACTTTAACATGGGCTCTGCTGCGACTAACCCTGGAATTTATTGGGAAGGAGGCGATGATGGGTTGTTTCTCTACCGAAGAAAGTCATTACGTTCATAGTTATAGGTGTCGCCAGAGATAACAGAGAGACACTTGGAGAGAAAGGATCGAGAACAGAGGGGGGGGCGGGTGAGAGCGGAGGGGGAGAAAGGAATGAGGAGAGGAGGTAGATCGACACAGGCCCCAGCTGATATCCATGGGAACTAATAAACACTTACAAAACATGACAGGCCTGTGGAGCACGAGGCCCGTTGGCCAGAGCAGCGTTCAAAAGCCCTGTGCAGTTTAATTCCCCTCTCCAGGAAGCGTCGCCCCGCTTTCCACCTTGGCAAACAAGGGGGAAGCGAGTCAACATGTCGGATGCGCACGGAGCCCAGAGGCCTTTTACTATGTAAATGTTCAAAATTGCCGCCTTTACATGGCAGCTGTCGTCCTTATTTATCTGTCAGGAGAAACGCTGCGCCATAAACTGCCTTTGCAAATGTTAAGAACCGTGTTCACAGGTGCACGAGACACTGGCTAATGATTCATCAAGGTATCCGACTCTTTCTATCAGGAAGCACCTGAGCTTGTTTTGGCCTCATTTAAAACCAAGGACGTGACAGATTACACCGCTGGGTAATTATTAATGATGAGCCACTTTCTGTTTCACCTCTTTTCTCCTGTTGCTCAGCTTTTTTCCTCTTTTTCTGTTTTTTTTTTCCCCCCCTAAACATCTTATCTCTCTTCTCTTCAGGCTCGAAGGCATCTCTTTTCCTTCTTTCTCCTGGCTCACCTGTCCAAACAGTCTATTGTTAAGGTTCAGAAGCCTCGGGCCTCAAGCCTCATACTTACCCCCTCTTTTCTCCTCTTTCTGCCCTTTCCCTTCACCTTTCTGAGCCCAACTATCCTCCTGCCCCATTAACTTCCCATCTAACAAAATCCACAACATCCACTCTGACTTTTTTTTTAATTACAGCTCCTTTCTTTCCCAACCAAAAGCTCCTTTCCCACGTTTGTTTTATAATTTTTTTTCAATTCTCCTTATCTCTGTCTGCTTCCTCTCCCCCCGCCCCCGAAACAGACCCCTTTTCCGACTCATGAGGGCACAGACAGATGCATGTGGTCTGTGTGGTTTTCTTGCGCCGCGAGCTACATGTTCCATCATGTGAAAGAGCTTTACCCGAGGAAAGAGCCTCATCCACAGATACCGTCAGCTCTCACAACTTTTCAAAGGCTTCGCTAAGCCCCTCAGAAAACTGTTTAGTTCCTGTGAAAGGTTCAAGTCAGTTCTTTCTTGCCCCCCCCCTCCACCACCACCACCACCACCCACCCTCCCCTCCTTCCTTTTGAAAACATTCTGTTTCACTGAGCTATTTCCTGCTTCTCTCCCTCTGTAATTTCATAATTTTCCATACAAACGCCTCCTCCACTTCTTACGAACATTTGTGCGGTGAAGGGAGGTGAATTTCTGGAGCCATTAGTTTATTTTAGGATAAAGAAAACTTCCTCTGTGCCAGCACTCCTCCCCTCATACGTACATAGTCTGTCTTCACTACAACACACACACACACACACAGCTTTGTCTGTTCTTGGTGAAGTTCTCCCAGGCAAGTCTTTGCCATAAAAGGCAGCAGATGCCTCTTTCTCCTCACCAGATCAGGGGCAGATCGGTGCAGGCCAGAAGGCAGGAGAGGAGGGGAACTGAGGCCAGGGCCAGGCACATGTCTCTGCTGGGTCGGGGGGGGTGAGAGGGGGGGGCAGCTACAGTCTGCCTGGCACCAACAGGGACAGCAACACGATCCAGAAAAACCTGGTCAGGCTCGGTGAAACAACACGAGCCGTGAGAACATCACGTGATGCAAAAACCGATGTTCTTTTGAACTTTTCAAGCCGTGGGCGGAAAACGAGCAGCACAGACATGCTGATGTTTATCTGCAATTAAAACAATAAGGAAACAGGGTTGTATAGCTGGGTGACGTGGAGGTCAGTGCCGCCGACTTGAGGAGTGACTTACTCGACAGCTGTTCGACTCTGTCTGTTAGCTACTCTCTCTTTCCCCCTTTCACTTTTCCCAGCAACGCCACCTCCTCCCCCCTCCCTCCCTCCCTCTGGCCTTCTTCACTCACTACCTCTCCTCTTGTACAACACTAGTAACCTATTTACACACCATGTCCTGCACACACACACACACACCTGTGGCTTGATCACATGCACACCACACACTCTCTCTCTCTCTAGCTGTAGCCCCCTCTCCCTTTTCATGGCCAACCCAGCTGGTCGCAACAGCTGCGTCACTCACGAGCCTGATCCCCACCAGAGACGACTCGAGAAAATCCAGAAGAAGCGAGTCCTGTCTGGTCTGAGAGAACGTGTGGTGTGTGTTTGTGCGAGCACGTGTGTCCCCACCAAGACGGCTCAGTCTCGATTTATTAAAAGTGTGTCAGAAAATACACGGCTCTGGCCTCAAACTGGTGAATATACTGTATGAGCTGCTGCTGCTGCTGCTGCTGCTCGCTAACCGTGCGGCGGCTGCTGAATACCGACTGCACTCGGTTCAAAAATAAACTTTGTGCAGAGAGGAGCAGCCCCGCTGGCAGGTAGCACCACAACCCGTCTCATTACCAGAACCTGGATCCAATTAATGCTGGAATCACTCGGGGCCACATTACAGAGCTATGCTGGAGAATTAACTCAAGTGCTTTCTCTAAAATGCTACAATTTGCTACTAAAGAGCTCCCTCTCTCTCCTTTTGAAGACACACACACACACCAGTGCTCCAAGAGATGAAATGTTCAAACGATGCTCGATTAATTTTCCATTGTTATCGCCTCAACGCCAAAGTATGAATGGATCCTATCTCCTGTGACGATCATAAAACCTGTATTTCTTTTTTTTATGGGTTCTTTTTCCTTCTTCTGCACAAACTCAAACTCTGGAATGTGTTTAACAAAACCCATGTAATGACTTTCCCGTTAAGCCAGTGTCTTCTGCCAAGTCAGATATTGCGCAACTGCTTATTGAGCGGGACCTCTGGATCACAGAGGAACTATCGGCATATGGATGTAGTTAATGCGATCTGCTAGGCTGCTGCAGCAGCACGTGCAGCGATCCGACAGTGAAAACAATGACGGCTACCCTCTTCTCTCACAGATGGCTGCTTCTTAAAAAGTAAGCTGAGAGAGTTCTGTGACTCTACAAAATGGACAATTTAGGTAATGCATAAATATCCCTGATCTTAAAATCAGACGCAAAGGAAGGATGAACTAAAGCTACAGGGAGCTTAGTTTTCAGAAAACACAAACAGTTTTTAGTCCACTAGAAACATAATCTAAACAACAGGACATTTTCATCATCACTGTGGAACAAGATGAGCCGGTCCTAGGTGCAAAGATATCCTCTTCAGCGCATCACCTGTCCGCACAGTGCAATTTCACTGGAAAACAACCCGCCTATGATAAGGATGTAAGAGATAAGAAAGCACAACAGACAACAACTAGAAGTCCTCCACCCAGGAACGGCACAGAAACACTTCCATCACCTTACGCGACCTTCAGACAAGTACCTGAGAGATTAGAGAGAAAAATCAATCGGGTGTCAGGAAGTTGCTCCCTCTTTTGTGAGCTGATTGTTGGGGTTCGTCTCCTTCAGGATTAAAAGAACTGTAATGAAACATCAATAGCAACAGGATATCACTACAGTCTTTACCCCCGGAAGATTAGAACTGAGTGAATCTGTGCGTCAGGAGTATCAGTTTTCTCCAAGCCTGGCCTCCTGATCTATTTCAGGATTCAAATTGAATGGACTCAATGGCTCTTTTCCTCGAAAAACCACAGACGAGAGGGGAGCAGCAGCACACCAAAAGCTAAACCACAGCAGCCATTACGTGGCTAAAAAGAGACCCGAGTTAAGGATGGACTTTAACCAACCGACGGTTCAGTATACAGAGTAGCTGCTGTGAAGTTTGGGTTTAGGTTTTTTTTTTTTTTTTAAAGAGCACTGACACCACTGACCAATGCTCGTCCATTTATATGTCTGGGTGGAAGAGATAAGACGGGAAAGAAAACAAAGAAGGTCCAGCTGCCACCACTTTATCAGTAGCATCAGTGGGGGTGTCAGCAGCACTGTAAATCAGTAAATGAGAATTGTAGGACACACAAACACACACAAATACACACACACACAGACAATTTAACTACTGATCCTACCCCAGCATAGCTCTGGCAAAACTCCTCGCCCCCTTGTCATCCTGTGCTTAATCCCATTCAGTGGCTCTCAGGCCAGCAGAGTATGTAAGGACCCCCTACCAGCACCATAATGGAGCCTCATCAACATCACAACGCACGTGTGGCAAGAAAAGGATGAAGAGTGTGGGGTGGTGGGAGGGGGATTGGTATTGAGCAAAGACTGAACCACTGGTTAAGCACTTGGCGATTGTAACCTTACTGGAAGAGGACTGGAGCTCTGACATTTATTTGGATGGAAACAAAGTGACTGATGTGGAACGAGATGAGCAGCTGAGTGAGATTTCTCCGCGCTAATCAGTCCAATCAGTTCTTCTGAATGGTGACTGAGAGGAAAGTGCCAGGGTGTGCAAAGGTTACATATTCACTCTGATGCTATCTCTGCTATCTTTGTCCGTATAATATAAAGTATCTAGTGTTCATACCTGCTTCAAAGCCAAGGGCATCCAACCGTTGCCTGAGGGAGGAAACGTATAAACAGGTCTACGACGCCCCCACCCACTCATAAAAACCCCAAACTATGCATCCTTCTTAACTTTGATGAAGTGGGGGTTTTTTTGTTCAGTGCTTCCTTGAGACGTCAGATTTGTGGAAAAACCCCTTTTACCGTCCCATTAGGCAAATACATAACAACTGCATTTCCTGTGGCAAACAGCTGATTTCTTAAGGAAGGTGTGTTGAGTTCCTGATTGGGGGGGAGAAAAAAAAGGAGCAGCAGCAAGAACTTGTCTCTACCTGTCGGAAATCTCGCAACAGACATAACAACATACTTTTACAGTAACTCTGTTGTGTCCATTGCACCCTGTTTACACACAGTTACAGGATCCTAAGATGGAGGATACCCCCCCCCCACTATCACTCTCCACATCTTCATGGACGACAGTGGGTCGCGAGGCATTTGCCCTTTAGGGCTTCTGCTCGAAAACACACCTGTCCCCAGACTTGAAAGGTAAGAGGAAACTTCCAACCAAAGCATTAGCATGTCCCCTGGAGGAACACACTCATAATGACTGCGTGTCTTAATTGCATGACACACAGGAGTGAAGACATAAATGTACAGTGTTGTGACATGGGTATTTTTTCTTTTATCTGGAATTGCAGTGTTTCTTCACACAGGCTAATCATGACTGCAGTAGTTGTTTTGTGTTGCTCTGTCTGACATACAAACCAACAGACCTATGTGGGTCACACATTCTTCAAGTCTTAGCCTACATACATATGCTTGGTCATGTTATGGCTTTTTCTAAAGGGCTGCTATGGATAATTCATTTATACTGCACAAATGTAGGTCAAAAGGCTTCAGTTTAGTTAAAACCAATGCCTTAATGGTAAAAAAAGAAAAGAAAAAAAGAATCAGATGCATATATTTTGAGTTAGAGCTCTAAATTATCATTGAAGCCTATGGTGCAAATGTGCTGCCTTATAATAGAACTAGCAAGAGGTCTGACAGTGATAAGTTTCTTTTTTTTCCTATTCCTACTAAATACAGAAAGGTTTTAAATTTCTCGCCACTGTGATTTTTAAAAAATGTCCTCTTTAAACTGTCTAAGGCGACATGTTAAACAGGCGTCTTTAATACTTTATTAGACCAGATGAGGAGACAGTGTCACATTTCTCTTACTCTTGCTGAGTCTTGTTACTGAGAGCTGCAGGAAGAGGAATGAGGCGTTCAGGGTACACGTCCCCCCATCACCACCACCACCGGCTGCTAAATTGCTGTGACCCCGGAACCAAAACTTGTGTAATTACTGCTGAGGAGACAATTCCTGCATCTCACATGTCCAGTTATAGGGGCGTAATAAAAACTAATCGAAAAGACAGGTTAGTGGCCTTTCACATGTAAGATAGTGTTACGTTTTTAATTTGTCGCGTCAATAAGACATTTATAGGCTACATGTCGGAAAGATGACTCTCGACATTGAACAAACATACAGTGGACGAGCTTTTTTTTCGTTTCTGTAGAGAAAGCGGCAGCACAAGTCAAACTGTATCTACCGTAAACTGTCGGTCTGTCGCATCTTAAAAGTAGCCTACTAAAAAGTAATTTACTGCACAGGCTCAACTGCGAAATAGGGCTTTTATCAAGTCAAAACAAGTTTTACCTTAGTACTTTTCCGACTGCCTGGAGCACCATTTTGCAACTTAGTCCGTTTTTGGAGTTTCTCTGTGGGTGCATGTCCGTCTTATCTCCAGAAAAGGAGCAATAATCTCCAACCATAGTTTTAAAACATGTAGGCTAGACAAGACGTCAGACTGTCGCCCCTCTTCAGATTATTCAGAAGCTGTATGTGTCCGTTTCTGTCTGTGAGGAGCTCTGACTCACTGCACAGCGAAACAGAAAAACTTTGAGAGGACTTCTTCAAAGACCAGCCTCCTCGTGCGCCTGCCGTCCAATCAGAGGAGGGGAGAGGGCAAAGTGGGCGGACTCTGGTGACGTCAAAGTCTGCCCATGTGGACGTGGTGCGTGCTTTTCCCCTGAAGTGTAGTTACAATGTAGCAACAGGTGGTCAGCTCGTAACTGCGGAATACAATGAAGTAAAAAAAAAAAAAAGGTGTTGCTACATTATAAGCGCCCACGGTAACACAACAGGTTGACAAAGCTCGACCTTTACAATGGCTAAATATTTTTATGAGCAGCCCCGAGGGGAGAGGGGGGGCACATTGTTAATCACTATTACACCTCCAACCTCAATGTCAGACTATACATAATATGCTTTTGAAAACCACGGTATGTTTACATCCCCCATATAACTTGGGGTCACCTATAATCAAAATTAATACAAAATTATAAATCTGATTTAACTCCTTATGTTAATCAAGACAGGAATTAAGATGTAAGTGTTTGTTAAAATCTTAATTTTGAACTGTGTCCCTTGGCTCGATGTTAAATTAGGAATTAAAAACAACTACAACAACAGAAACACATGAGAAAGAACTAGGAAAAAAAAAGAGATAAAATATTAACCATCTGAATGGACTTGCAGCTAACGCAAATCCTGCAGGTCAAAATAAAGAAAAAATTTGCACCTATAAGTGCGTTATCAGTTTGCATAGTGGCTTTCCTTGTTTTTTCGGGGGGGCTAAACGCAGCGTGCAGGCTGAGACTGTGAGGCGACATTCCTCCTGTCGACTCTGAACTTTACCTGGAGTCCAACTATGACGGGCTGGGAGCAGTCAGGCGTGTTCAAACACGACTGTCCAAGCCGAAGAACGAGTGAGGGAATCAAACAAAGCCTGCTGAGGAGCCAGACGAACATATTGAGGTTTTTCTGTTTGCTTGCGTGAGGGGTTAAAGGCTTGGGAAATGTCAGAAGTTTCATACTGTATTAGTGACGTGATTGAAGCATGACTAGGGTTTAATATCTAATTAAATTATCAATGTGCTGCGGAGCCAACAACACTGAACACTCATGTACAGAACGAGGAAGAGGAAACAGTGAGAACTGGGAATCTCATGGGAAAATTACAACTAGTGCTCAGGAGCTATCATTCCCTCTCTGTGGTTCCCTCTAATTATCACCTCTCAAAATTGTCCTCTCTTATTCTTTTCTCTCTTCACACATTTCTCCTCCTTTTTTTCTCTTTTCTTCGCCTCTCCCTCTCATTGTCTCTCCTTCTGTCAAACAAGTCTGTCTTTCCTCTCCGTCTCCCCCAGACAAAACTTCTCGGGGCCTCGGTGGAGCTGCAGATGTGAGACATACATACATACATACTGGACCGACTGGCTGCTCCACCATGGACCTACACAAAAAACGCACTAATCTGTCGGGATCTATGGAGCTATGTGCACTCCCCGTGCATATGGGTGGGGGCAGGCAGTCGAAGAAGATAAAAGGCTGCAAGGGTGCATGATGGGAGGACTGTGCCACTGGTGTGTATGTGTGATTTGTGTGTGTGTCATCGTGTCTGCAGACATGCCAGCGGAGCATGTTTACTGTGCACTGTTAAGACCCTCTGAGGCGCCGCTTGTTTATGTTTAAAAGCCCCCTATGCGATCCAAAGAAACCATCTCAAAGAATCAAAGGCACCGAGGGTCTGACGGGCGCCTCTCTGCACCCTCATGCTGCATGACTGACTGCCTCGCTGCTCGCCACACTGGGTGTGCGCACTGCAAGTGGGTGGAGCTGGGTGATGCAGAGGCCCTGTGAGTGGCTCCTGCTGCGGCGGCAGTGGTGAGGAGAGGGGAGTGAGGGGAGAGAGACAGACCAGAGCAGGGCAATGACTTTTCCCCCTGACGCTAAATATAGCATCAGCCTGGTCCATAAAGAACACAGAACAGTGCAAAGAGAGGGAGGGGAGGGGGAAACGTGCCACATGTGTGTGCGTTCCTCTGTGAGTCTGTGGGCATGCATAAATGAGTCAGCGACTTAATCAGAGACCATCTAAGGTATCAAATGTCTGGGTCAGCTTTGTAATCTTGGGGAGTTGGTAAGTACTCAATAACCAGCCTCTTTTGTAACTTGTTTCATCTTTTGCTTGTTTAATGTTCTGTTTTTTCATGGACTTGTTAGATTTTTCAATTTAATAAATCTGATTGTTTTGTTGATTTGTGTTTTTGCATAATGGTGTTCTTGGGACCTGTGCTTACCTGGACTGAAACACATGAACATGTGGTTGCAACTTGTAAAATACCAATAAAACCTAAAAAAAACCCTGAATTCTCGATAGACTATATTGAGTAAAAATAATATTCCATATAAAGCGATAGACTGCAGTTGATACATGTACTGGTGCGCCACTTGTATCCGCCCAAGACAAAAACAGATTGTTGCTGTAATGGAAATCCTGTGTTCAGGGAACTTTCCATTAATTTGCTTCGAACTATTGGATCTGTGTGGTCACTGAAAATAGAAGACGTCCATTCAAAATCGCTGGGGCTTGGCCTGGACCTGGGCCTCTGCATTCACTGCTCCGATAGTGTGGACAAAGCGCTTTAATAAATCAGGCATGAAAGTTCAAGAGCAGGTGGCTTTTTGACTGAGTCGCCGCCTTTAACTTGGTCAAAACTGGTATGAAATGCAGTAAAACTCGCTGTAGTTCGTCACATTATCCGAACTGCAGGTTAACGGAGAAGGTGCAGGTAGAGACGGTGCGACTGAGCTGCACAAGTCGGACCCCTGTTACACAACGTCTGACGTGGATGGAAACCAACGGCCACATTCCATCGTCTGGCGGACAGAGGTTTGCTCTTTCTTCTCCGCTGACGTCACTGATGCTGCAGCCAAGACATGGCATCACTCAATTGTCACCTGCTCTCATTAAACCAGATGTTTGTATTGCAAAAAGAACCTAGTGTGACGTAAGCGCCATCAAACATTATACCTGTACATTCGTATAAAAGATAAAACCATTTCTGGGAAGGAACTATGAAGTTTTCAAACTAACAAACCAGCTGATTTGAAGTGGTAAAACTCGTGAAAAGTAAGTCAAATGTTTCCTAGATTCAATCCGATAACACATCACGAAAGAAGCCAAGGCACTCTATGACGTCACTGCCCTTATGACTGATGGATGTGTTCAGCTTTAATCTGATGAATAACAATACCAACAACAACTAAAGCAATAGCTGAGATCAGAGCAACAGATAATGACTAGGAAAGTTAAGACAACGGTGGAAAAAATATTCAAGTTATTTGGATCATTACAGCGTTGACGTCATTCCTGTCAAGAGGCATGTCATTGGTCGAAGAAACTATGTTGTATTGGCTTGTTAATTAACTGAGTTGCATTCTAACCACCTATTGATATAAGGGACACGCTGAGCAGCTAAACCACAACAGAACTGACATAAAAGCATTTTAACTTCTCTAAAGACTGAGAGATTTTTGGACGGAGCACGTTAGCGTACAACGCGCTCTCTCCGCAGCTCCGAGGACGGATGGCTGGCGCAACAGGTTGGGTTTGAAAGTCAGCGGACATTCCACCTATTTGAGACAAAGAAAACACTGATTCCAGGCCAGCAGTAAATGAGTCACAACCGCAGCAGATGTGCCTTGGGGCTTGGCAACAGCTCGGTCCAGGAACTGCCAGAGCGAATCTCCAGCCAATCACAGCTGAGATCGAAATGAAAGACGGGTCGGGCGCCCAACCG
Organism: Decapterus maruadsi; assembly: GCA_030347415.2. NCBI lineage: Eukaryota > Metazoa > Chordata > Actinopteri > Carangiformes > Carangidae > Decapterus > Decapterus maruadsi. The sequence continues at coordinate 19,235,432 of CM064893.1, read as the reverse complement.
CGTTGAAACCCGAAATGAATAAGTAAAAAAAAAAAAAAAATCAAGTTGCTCTGTTAAGGCCTTCAGTTGGTGTTGCGTTCTGGGTGTGTGGGAGTGTTTTAGTGTGTTTAGGTAAGGTCTTAGCCAGTGAAAACAGTGCAGACTGAAGGTCTTTAGTGCCTGGGGGTTTTCTATAGGCCCAGATAAAGGTCAGCAGGGCCAGGAGACACTCTGCATGCTGAACCCAGTGACCTGCCCCGTAATAACGACCTCCACAATCAGACAAAAGATCTCTGTGTTTGCTGCCATGGCAGGAAAAATATAAATATCAAAACAATACATACTCCACCTGCAACAGTGTCCTCCAGTTAGAAAAACAAGAGCTGATCATGTATATTGCATGTGAGGCACGTTGAGTTGCCTTCAGCAAGAAATGCATTCTATAGATGAATTGTTTCCCTCTTTTATTTTCATCCTAGAACGAACAATACCAATGTCACCTTATACAAAAAACAGCACACATGAATGGGCACCGTTTGACACTTTAAGTATACATGTGCAGCCGGTATGAAGTGCCGTCTGTATGTGAGGAAAATACCTGGCTGCATCAAACTTATCATCAACTGTAGCAGGAGTCTTCCTCTGTGCGTGATACCTTTATGAAGCTTTTCACCCCACCTCCTCCCATGGTTTGCATAAATACGGTGCATTAGCTACCAAGGCTATTGTTGCAACGTCATATCTTTGTCAAATAGACAAGACCTAGCATTTAAGATCCACCTTTGAGGCCTTGACGTCCTGTTTCTCTCTTTGCGCACGTGCTCTTTTTCTCCCTGGGTTCATCTCTCCTTTGCTCTGCATTCCTGAAGGGGAAGGGCTGCATGTAAAGACATGCCATCGCTCTATGCACACACAGCCTGGCTAAACAAAGAAAAGAGGAGGAAAGCAGAGGAGAAAGAGTGACAAGAATAGTGAACTGCAGGAGGTCAAGAGCAGGAGGTTTAAGAAGTAGCCTATAGCTCTCAGCTTGGTTTGACCTGGTCCTTTTTCTTGATGGGGAGGTAGATGTGTGCACTTCGTGAGCAAACAAATCAGGGTCCGATGTCTCCGTTGCTCCATTTAGCTGATGCAACTGTGAAAGTGAAAATAACTAAATCCAATCAGAAGTTGAGATTTTGCCATCTTTAAGTATTTCTGCAAAGTTTTTGGCAAAGGAGCGACTTCGACAGGAAGTTTGCAAGGAAGAGAGAGTGGCCAAATCTGTTTGAAAGACAGGGCCATGTTCCGACTGGTTTATGACAAAGGGAAGCGAGGGCTTTAGCAAGACGGAAGACAGGAGATGAGAAATACCAGACTCGTGTCCAAACTTTTATAAATTACCCTTCTCCATGGATACGGCTTAGATTAACCACTATCACATCGGCAGGAATAGGCCAGTGTGGAATATGAAGCGTATAGAGCGGGGTTGGGAGAGGAGGGGGGGGTGAAATGGGAGAAGGCAACGGTCGGAGAGGAAGGAAGTGAGAGCATGGGAGTAGCTGAGATTAGTTAGGCGAGGAGGGGGTGAACGGAGGGCATCAGAGGAGCAGGGAAGTGAAAAACAGAACAGAACGGAGAGAGCGGATGAGAGTAATAACAGAAGTTTGGACGAGAGAAAGGGTTTGGCTCAAAGTGTTAGGTTGTCACAGCATGCCCTGGCTGCCCGCTACTCTCCTCCTCCTTACATTCCTTCACAGGGGGAGAGTCTCTATCTATCCCATAATTCACCACCTGGGCAACCAAACACCTGTCTGTCAAGTGTAAGAGCACAAACACACAATGAGAGACCTGAGAGTCCCTTTGGCTCAGGTGCAAGGTCGGCTATATTGTAACTGACAAGATGACAAGGTCATGAATGAAGCATCAAGGTGGAGGACAGACAGGCGAGACAAGTGACCCGTGCAGTCACCTCTGACACGCTGTCGCATCGCAGGTGTCCGTAGCACAGTCAAAGTGTGACTGTCCTTTAAGGCCTGCAGGTGTTGGGATGGTAATGAGGCCGTCCGTCCTCCTAATGGCTGCAGGTCAGCGGCAGGGTCACTTCATCATCAGTGTCAGGAGATTAACCACATGACCAAAGGAATGGAGCGCAAAGGCAAAGAGAGAAATCGTCAGCAAGAGACAGAGATAAGAGATCGAGAATACCTTACTTAACTAACTGTCTGTAAAGTGCTCAAACTTGCAGCTCTCATGATGTAAGAGTTATTAAAGCGAAGGTGTTTGTGTGTGTTCTGCCCTGTGCTTTGCTGGAGGAAACAGAAACACTTCCTCCGGGCTACAAGTCTTCCCAGAACTCCGATCAGCCTCAAAAAGGAAAAGAATGTGGCTTTTCCTTGGAAGAATACGATAACCTTGGCTCTAACGCTAGGACACACACGCACACACACACACACACACACACACTAAACCTGTTGATCTCCCATCTGCAGATAAAATTCTGAACATTTCTTAACCAAACCAAAACATTACCTACAGATTACAGCTCCAGTGTATCACAACAGTGCGTAGGGTGGTTTGGCTGCAGCGCTGGGCATGTGAGAGAAGAACATTCCTAGTTTTACACACACACGCACACACACACATACGCACACACGCAACAGCAACACTGCCATCTGCTGGTAACAGAAATGTAGGTGTACCTTTTCATACCTGGAGGTTGGAGGACATCAACCTGCAGTGAGAGCATTTTCATATTTTATTTTTGAGAGCGGGCTACAGTACCACGTACGCTACCACCCCCCGAACTCCCACCCCGCACCCCCCCTTTGAAAACGGTCTCTGAGTGCAGACATTGTCTGAAACTTACACAACCTCACACAGCTAGACTTGAGTTTTCCATTCAACTTTTCCATCCCGGCTTTTTATAATGAGGGCGTGGACGTTCCGCGCGCACGTATATATTTTTTTTCGTGACACTTGAAACCGAACCAGGACTGTGCCGACGCTGCGGAGGCCAGCATCCTTTTGAAGGGCTGGTGAAACTTAATGAGTTACTTTCCACTACTGCTGGTGCAGCTGAGCGACATGAAGAACATTAGTGAGAGTCGAGTGTAAAAAATAAAGTCACAGGGAGAAGAGGTGTGACTGATTTTCAGGAGAGCCGAGGTTTTGAGTGCAAGAAGAAAAAGGGGGAGTTGTGACGTAAAAGAGGGGTGCATGCAGAAAAAAAAAAGAGGGGCTGTGGTCAAACATATGCTGCTGTTTGCTCTGGAGCACAAGAGGCTGCCTGTGTGTCTGTGTCTGTGTTTGTGTGTGTGAGGGTGGAGGAGAATAAGGTGGAGAGGGGTGGAGGGAGGAGAAAGACCATCATGGAAAACGGGAATAGTCGGGGAGGAAGCGAAGAGGAGGTGGCGGGAAAAGGATTTGGGGTAGCGCCCATGTTTGCACAGGATGCGTGTATGTGGGGCAGATCATGATGGGATAGGCCGCGGGGGCTTCAGGGGGGCAAACAGAGCTCCCTTTTCATGACTGTAGGAACACACAAAAAAATAAAAACAACGAAACCAGAGAGCGGTGCCAGAATGGACGGCCTGTCTGAAGGAGAGAAGCCCTCAGTTGAAGCAGCAGAGAGTGGATCTGACATTACCTATAGGTCAACAACAATATTTATAGGTGAGAAACATATACAGCTACTGATATATTTTGACATCGCACTCAACTAACACTCTTGCGAAACAGGAGGCCACAGCGGTCAAGGCGACCAATGAGAGGACGGCTCCATAGGTGCAGTTATCTTAAATGATGCAGAGATAAAGCAGCAGGGTGTGGGTCGCTCATGAAGAACAGTTTGGGTGGCTTTCTGTTGTCTGCTCCAAGGTTGTGCATGCCTGCTCCGATCAGGCTCATTTACTCCTAAGTGAGGGCATTTAGTCACAGATATCCGACCAAGGGGAATGTGGATGCATATAAACTATAGGACCTCCCAGAACAGACACAAGACGCACCGACAACTACGGACGGATCGTACCGAATGTTCCTTTAACACAGTGATGGAGAGATAAACGGTGCTGATGGCCCGGCCTGGCCTGACAAACAACATTACGGGGTCAGCAACGAGTTCTAGGAATGGCTGTGGCTCGAGCAGTGTGCGTAATTAGAAATGAAGCAACAATGTGAAAAATGTAAAAAAAGTATGTCAAACATAAAAGGCAGGTACGTCTGAGAGTCACGCTGAAGCCAGACTGAATTTAAATCAAAGCGGCAGAAATGATAATGATTTAAATACCAGCTGATAAGATCAACGCCTAAAGAGCTGCAGTCAAATCACATTAGCGCTCTTCTTAACGCATGCCAGTCTGTTTCTAGGTATATTACATAACCCGCGCTGCGAGGCCGCATTCCCTCGGCCTGTGAGATGCAAAAAATAACAAATAGACATGAGAGATGAAAGGAGGTTTGGGGGGGACCCCTTTCCCAGGGGAAAGATCTCCATTTCCTGCATCAGCAGACACTGAACTCCACCAGACTGTCTGGCATGTGATTGAACAGCAACGCCGGAGTTTGATTTGTTATTTCGCTGCGGCCAATGCCCTTTCTGCTCTTTAACCCTGAGAACATGGAACAAACTGACCGGATCCAAACTCGCCGAGCTGGAGCGCCTTCAACCGCTGCGTTGCTTCATTATGTACCATTCCCTCATACTATTACAGTATATCCAATCAAGAGTGACTTCTGTGGGGTTAATTTATTGTTTGTACATCTTTTGTCACAAGTGTTTGGGTGTTTCAAGTAGTTTTTATTTATTTCCACATTTAGGTAAAGTTTTTGTGGTTTGCAACCGCTGTGTTGACAAGTAATGTCATGCAAATATTTATTTTCATGCAACCTATGCATTATTTCCATATTGAGATATGGAGGATACTTGAAGAGTTAAATGAAAAATGAAACACAGATGGATGTGATTATATGTTAAGAAGCAGAAGTGAAAAAGAAAATTGTATACTGACGAGGAAACATGAAATTAAGCAGGAAGAAAATGGAAAAGCACCTTGAAAAAAATGAATTTCAATCATTCCTTGATTTGTATCAATACTGATTATTTATTAATGAAACCATTTTCTTCCCTGGTGTCCTGCGTTGGCCTTCCTCCTTTATTAGATTTCCTCTGAATCTCCAGGTCAGGCGATGACGTGGGCTTCTGAGAAAACATTCACGTCCCTGCTCTGTGTCACCGCTCCTAACCCTGTTCTGCACAGATGTGAGTGTGCGAACATCACGCATCCCTCCATCAGCAGCGTCAGTGTGTTGGTACAGTAGCCGTTATCTCAGGGGAATATCGCCGGAGCCGTCACAGCAGCAGCAGAAGGTCTCTGGGAGTCTGGCTGGGCTTGAAGCAGCTGGCTCACAAATCTGCTGCTCCGCTTATCACAACAACCACACGGTCAAACAGAGCGTACAAGGACACTCTCAGAGAAGAGTACGGCCAGTGCTTTCTTGCCACAGACACAATCACACAGCACCCCTGAGTGGTGCTTTTTAAAAATGTATTAGTGCTGCTACTAGAGTACACAGTTCACTATAGGGGCTTCGAGGAGAAACTACAGGGCTGTCGCCAAAGCAGGATGTTCAGAGTTGACTTGAGGTCTGCATCAACATCAGGTGGTGGTGGGTGGTTTGTGACATTTACAGCCCGTCACTGTTGCTCAAATCTGTATCATGGTGAAACTGCACCTGTACAAAGTCCATTATATCCCATTCAAATAGTGATTGAAAAGATAACATACAATAACAGATTAAAAAGTGAAAAACAAATCTTTTGTATTCAAGAGTTTGTTAGTTAGTTCACCCGAAGAAGAAAAAAAAGTGAAACAAAGACTAAACTAAAGACTAGACGGGATCGCTGCACCATCTGATATCAGAGGAAACTCTGGTCCATTGTGTGAGTTTGATTAACAATGGGAGTAGAAGAAGGCGTAGGAAGAGGTCGCACCCTGCGTTGGGCAAAGAGGTGAAGAGAAGCATGTGATTGAAGGAGGCAGACAGATTAACAAACCAAAAGAGCAAGCTGGTGGAAAGTATGAGCGACTCAGTGCGGCTGCTCCCCGTAGGAAGGATCTGGTGCGTGCGCTTCTGCGCGCATTTTAACCTTTAATCGGCTTAGAGGTGTACCTACGTTGGTGTGTGCGTGTGAAGCAAGAAGCAACACCTCTCCTGCCCAGAGAGGAAGTCTGATCTCTCTAAGGGAAGCTACTTGGAAAGGAGGAAGGCATGATTTAACCACCAGCACCGCCTCCCATGGACATCCAGCCATAACAACAACAACATCAACAACAACAACAACAACAGGCGTTCACCCTACAGTAAATCCTATAAACCAGAACGGCAACAACACACATTGGCTCTTCGCCGCCACGATGCCCTTTTTTTTCTTTCTCTTTTTTTTGACGGATGACATGTTCCACCCTAAGACTTGTTTTCCGGTAATTAGCTTTGACAGCGGATCATGTTGGGATGCCAGTTCATATCGGCCTCTAAGGGCTAATCAGGAGGAAAAACACGGCTGCATGTACAGTACGTGTTTGGCAGAGGGCAAAAAAAAAAAAAAAAAAAAGCAGAGAGAGGTGTTGTTGGTTAAGAAACAATGGCGACGTCACGTGTTTTTTTGTGTCGGGGCCAGAACAGAGGAGAGGAAGAGGGTGGACTGGATGGTGGGGTGGGGGTTGTTGTTAGCATGGAGACAAAGAAAAGCAGAAAAATGTTTTGGAAAGTCCTCCACATGCGTGCTTTGCTCCTTGGGGGCCATCGCTGAGATGACAGTGAAACCACAGCGAAGCCCTCCCTCGCCCTTTGTCTTTGGGATGGCGCTGGAGGAAACATCAGAGCGTGTCTGGTGTCAGTCGGCCGAGAGACAGAAAGGAGGAGACAATCCCACGCAGCCACAGAAACACTAACACATTGGAAAACAATACTATGTGCATTTACTTCCGTTTTTTTTTTTATTTCTACAACATCCTCCCCGCTACACATATGCTACTGAACAAAAAAGAAAAAAAAGCAGAGCCCCGTCGTCTGCAGATGGTACGTCAATGAGCGAGGGAAGGAAGTGGGCGGAGGCAGCTGCTGCCGGTGTCAGAATGGGAAAATAAAAAGGGAGATGGATAGAAAGGAGAGGTCAAATCAATAGATGTCCTTGGGAGCAGTGAGGGCAGGGAGGTGCGTGGCCCCCTCAACATCGCATTTTCCTCCAACGCGCCGCAGATGTGACACATCTTACGGTAAAAGGATGAGCTGTGTGGCGAGAACAATACAACCTGATTCTTTTATGAGGAGATGAGATCAGCGAGGCTCAACACTATGAAGTTGAGCATGTGTGTCTGTGTGTGTGTGTCTCCTCTCCAGGGGATTCAGGTGTAAACATGTCTCTGATTGGCTGGATGCGGAGGAGTAAGTGTTAGATGAGCTTATGCGGTGACATCATCTCCCCTGGAGGAGGAGGAGGAGGAGGAGGAGGATGGGGAGGAGGAGGATGGGGAGGAGAGGTTGCTTGTGCTGTGTGTGCACATCTGTCTGCAAAACAATAGACATCAACACAGCGCTGCTAAACATCCTAACAGAGGCTTGCAGAGCGACGTCGATGATATATCTATATATAGAAAAAAAAACGCATTTAAGGTTAGTTTGTATTTGGCTCGCACCCTCTCGAGCTCTGGAGAAAACCGTAATAAATGTTCTGAACGTCACCTCAGAACATGCTGGAGTCAGCACTCTGCAGCATCGCCGCCACTCGGCTGGAGCAGCCTCTCCACCACAGCTACTCTCTGATTAAATATAGTCTCGCAAGGAGGGAGTTTGGCGTATGTGTCATCTCAACATGACGGGAAGTGCGAATCAGTCGTGTTTTTAGGGTGCGAAATTCGACAATCTGTGATACAACCGCACGTCTAGAGCGTCTATTTAAAACTTTCCTTGTCTTGCTTTTTCTTTTCTTTTTTCTCGTCTTCCTCTCGGCTCTATCCCTGGTAACAGCGCCATGTCAGATGGTAGATAATTGAAACAAATGAGGGGGCACAGCTGCCAAAGGCACTGCAGCACAGAGGCAATTACACAGCTATGCAGGCAAGTGTGCATGTGCATGTGTGTGTTGCAGTTGGAGACGGAGAGAAAATACGAAAGGTTATTCGCCTACCTATTCACTACCACCTTCTTCATTCAATTAGCCTGCACCAGACCACCCCTCCCTCCCCTCTCACTCTCGCCTGGGACAAACTCCATAAACAGGAAGTGAGGCGCCCAGGCACTTCCTGTCTCTCTTCAAATGGGCCTCTTGTTCCCAAAGGCAGTGCAAAAAAAAAAAAAAGTCACGGGCTTCTGCAACAACTACTATAACCACTTTGCCACCTTTACAGCCAACACAAAGCCTCCAGGCTCGTCGTTTTGGTATTGCATTCTGTCTGACCCTTTTTCGTGCCACCTGACCAACCAGCCAACTGAGCCAAACACAATGAAGCCATTATCCGGTTGCCAGTTGGGCCACCAAGCGGCTGTAACACGTTTTTCCGTGCCTACGGGGCACCTGCTGCCACACACGGACAGCTTTTACTCCGCTACGCTGCTTGTATTAATACTTGTTTGATCAGCAAAAGATGTGCGCAACCTGAAATGCTCTGGATTCCTTCCCTTTGTTTCTTTTGCCCGTGTTTGTCGTGTTATTCTGAGCTATCAGATCTTAGCTAATGGAATGTGAATTAAATGTTTCAGTAAAGCAAAGAGGGGCTGTGTTTTTCTAATTAAGCGCCTTCACGATTGCTTGTGCGCGTTTGCTGACCGTGTGGATCTAAATGCGGAGGTGAGGTTAGTGCAAGGCCATCTCTTTCTCTTTCTCCTGAGCCAGCAGGACATGGCTGCTCCTGAAAACACACACACACACACAAACTGTGTCCGAGTTATGCAACTGGCCCCGTGTGTGAGGTCTGGCCTCTGCAGTGAATGGAGGACAGACATGTGAAAGTAGAGAAGGACAATCAGTCAAGTCAAGACTGACAGACATCTGTACATCTTGAGTGTGATGTAACACATGTCCTGCACGCTCTGGGTTGTCGGCAGATGGTTTTGTTACCGGTGCCTGATATCACGAGCAGATTCTTGGGAACTGGAGAAGGAAATCCAAAAGGAAGCGATCACACCCAGAAAGGTCGTGGGTACGAATTAAACCTTCCCGATGCTGCCGCTTGATCTCTGCTCTGAGATCTGAGCGCAGCCATTGGCCCGACAGCCAACAGGGAGCGTTGACCGTGTGAGTGCAGCAACATCCGCATCCTGCCGGTTGGTTTTGGACTGCATGCCCTGTTTGTTTAGGCGTAGAGAGTAGCGGAGTGATAAACATAAGCTCAGAAACAAGAAGCGATCATGCAAAATCAATATTTAGCAAGTATTGATATTATCCTAAAGCCTGGAAATATATTCTCAACAGACCATCAAGTCTTCATTAAAAAAAAAAAAATCTGAGGGCCGATCTAGTCGTTTAGTTCAGGCATCTCTGTGTTTTTCCTCCAGCCACAATGACGAGGCAGCTCTGTTGTAGAGCCACAGAGAATAATCCCATCCAATTCCTCCGGGCAAAGCTTTTAATAGATGATGGTTTCATGAGATTTCTATGCATTGATCGAAACTTAAGTCCTTTTTTTTTTTTTAACCAAACTTTCCTCAAAGACTGACCCGATTCAGTCCCATCTGAGTGACAGGGCGAGGAGGGAGTGTGGTGGGGCCGAGGGGAAGGATTGCGGAGGTTTTTTTGTTGGTGGAGAATGGCGTCCTTGTTGAGCTGCACGTCTCCGCTCGGTGGAAGCGGCCAGGCTCGCCAAAGATAGCCTAATGAGAGACACATGGCAAACAGTATGGCCTGCTCCGCTAATACAACACACACACTATGATGCTACACTCAGAGAGCTATTGTTCCACGCCACACATTATAAAATTTCACCACATGATCCACGGAGAGCAAACACACACACAGGCTTTTGTCATGTGATGGAGCCTCCAGGTCTGAATGCGCCTGTTGTCCAGCAACACATCCACAACAACAACAACAACAATACATCAGAGGGGCTGAGAAGCATTAAACCTGGTGGTGACTGAGAGGCGTATTGAGACATTACAGCATCAACTTAAACCTGTGACGCTGCTGCTGGATGGAAAACAGAGGGAAAAGGCAACACAATTGAGGAAAGATGAATGAGAACTTGACCCAGGATTCAACTCCGACTGCGGTACTTGCCTCAGGAGGAGGTGTTGGAGGAAGCACTGGAAAACTGATCCCCTTCTGAGTGTGTATGTGTGTGTGTGAGAGAGAGAGAAGGAGAGAGTGCGCTCACTCATGACAATGTACAGAGAGATTGCAAGAGGGGATCCTCAGATGACTTTCAATGTTTCACAGGTTTAACAGCCCAAAGCTTTGACCTTAACTAGTGTAAAAATTGATCAGATCAGTGAGCTTGACTTAACTAAAAATAATAACTAGATAATCATGAAATATTTTATGTAAAAAAAATAAGGACTTTCTTTCATTCACAATATCAACACCACTGACACTTAAACTCCAGTTCGACTGGTTAAACTATCAACAGTAAACAGTGGGATTAAAACACAGTGGCCAACGTTCAACATTGTTATCCCCTTCCTCGTTCACCAGTGAAGGTCAAACCTGCAAAACCACAGAGGAATATCTTTTTTTTTTTAATCAACCCTAAAGGAGTTGGTTTGACATTTTGGGAAATATGCTGATTTGTTTTCATGCCAACAGTTAGATTAGAGCTGCAGCCAACAGGCGGATGGATAATTTAGCATAAAGTCTCTACACAGTGAAGTAAAACAATCTGCCAGGGGTCATGAACCTGGACCGCGTCTTGGCCACCTGCAGAAAATACATGTATATTTAAGGTTGTAGTTCATGTTGAACTAAAGCAGGCAGCTATTTCATACTGCTACTTCTCCTTTTCAACGTGTTGTCGTCTATACCATTCAAAATGAAATGCACACTCGGGCAACATTCAATATTCAAGATTCTCAGAAGCGCTTGGCTCCGTGCGCGTCCTGCTTCCCCTCCACTTCGACCTGAGCCTTCGCTCTTGATTGCACAGAGACTCAAGGTCGGTTTCCATTTTATTTTCGCTTTACGTCACATAATGTAATGACAGGCTGTTGGGTTGCTCCGCTGCACACAGGATGATCAACATTAGAGCTGACACTGTTTGAAGGAGTGCTGGCAGACGCTTTCTGCTCCACACAATGCTACTGTTGAAAAGCTGTGGAGCCCAAGGGGTAGGAGGTGGAAGGGAGGGGGGCAGGGGGGGCGGGGCTGAGCCGAGGTCACCGGGGACCTGTTCGGATGGGTGTGCCTCCCAAAAACACACATCAATCAAAGCCATATAACATCACTGCCAAGCGGCCTGATTGGCTGACGGAGATGCAGAGGGAGAGGAAATGCTAAAAATAGACGTGACGGCCCATTTTGGCTTAATGAGTCCATGAGACACTGTCTAGGTCCCGCCCCTGCCTTGATGGTGAACATAAGTACTTCTGGCACAGGTTCTGCCTTCACAAGGCTTCTGTGTGTATTTCACCCACAGTATATAACACATGTGCAGCCTCACACACACACAAATGGCAGGCTGTTATTCATACTAAAAGCAGCAGTGAAGTGTAAACAAAGTTCTGAATCGCAGTGAGGCCTAATCTAATCCAGCTGTGGCTGTGTGAGTCTGTGTTAAAGCTACAATTTTACCCTCACCATCAAAACGCTCCTTAGAGAACTGGGAAGTTATATTTAGGCTTTATACAGCAGTTAAAGAAGCTCAGGCTGGCTAACCCCACAACCACAAGAGAGGGGAACCAGATCCTTTCTGCTGCGACTGCCAGAGAGCCCTATACCTAAATCATCGAAGTCCTTCTTCTGAAGCACAATAACCAGCTACACCAGCGCCAGCAAGTCATCATTTTAAAACTAAAAAGGCACAGGCTGACTCCAACACAGCTGTGCCAAGTCTATCTGTAGGGAATCAAACACAGCAAATTCAGGAGAAAAAAAGAAAGAGAGAAAAAAAGAGCAAAGTCCATCAAGTCCAATGCTCTGCAAACTACAGCAACAGAAGAAAAAAAAGAAAAAAGGAAAAAGCATGCACGCATCCCTGCCCCCTTGTCAGGGAACGCCGTGTCCAAAACAACAATGCTGCAGAGCCAAAGGGGTACACACACACACACACAGTATACAGAGGAGGACGAGACTAAAAGTTAGGCGAGCCTGGCTGTGTGCCATTTTTCATCCCGACCAGTCTTACTAACCTACACCAAACCCAGTAACCAGCAACGACTAACTACCACTTCTCCCTCCGTCAGCTATAGGTGGCTGGCTGTGTGCCATCACTGTCCTTCTGTCCTCATCTCCCTCCTCCTCTCTCTCTCCTCCTCCTTCTCTTCTCCTCCTCCTCCTCCCCTCCCACAAGTCAAGACACCCTGTGTGTCTGACTACAGCAGAAATCTCTGCCTGCTACAGCAGCACTGTCCTCAAATGTCTCCTCAAAACCGCAGCAGCATAACAGAGAGAGTGAATGGGCAGGAGAGGAGGTGGGGGTGGAGGTGGGGAGGGGAGGTGGGGGGGGATCAGATGGAGAAGTTGGTGAAAAGTCTGAAAATATACACTGCTGGAAAGCCAAGTCTGCTGTTGCTGACGACAACAACAACAACAACAACAACAACAACAGCAGCAGCAGCAACAACAGTAAAGAGGAGGTAAAGGTCAAGAAAGGAGAAGAAGTGACTTATAGCTCATAACTACCTATAGAAGAAGCAGTCGCAGCACACCAGAACCCCCATCCAGACGGCGGCGAAGCAGAGCCCGGGGTGGGTGACGAGGCTCCGACCCACAGCGACCACCTTTTTCCTCCCCCTTTTTTTTTTTTGTTGTTGTTGCACCTGCCTGACTCCGGCTCCTGTGACGCAAACTGTGGCTACGGGCGCACCAGGACGGCAGCTCCCAGCTCCAGCAGCATAGCTAACCTTGTGCAATAACGATGTGGCTGCTGCTGCTGCTGCTTCCTCCAATGGCCTTCGACTTTAAACGCAGCAGGTCATGCAGGACAGACACACAGACAGACAGACAGGCGGGTGGACGGACGGACGGACGGACGGACGCGGTCGCACGTACGCTTTAGGCCATTTGGCGACTGAGCCAAACAAGCATGGAAAAATGCACTTTCAAAACAACAACAACAAAAATCATTCACAAAAGCAGACGCACTTCTCTGAGCACGTTTCCCTTTCTCTCCTTTGCTTCCAACTACTGCAACTGCCTGCCTCACTTTCACACTCTTGTTCTCTCTCTCTCTCCGTCTCGCTCTCTCTCCCTCCCTCGCTCCCTCTCTCTCTTTCGCTCTCTTTCACTTGCTGGCTCCCACTTGAAAGGCGGGAAGATTAGCTTGGCAAACAGAGTCCCATAAACAAACTGCTGACTGCTGGGCAGCACAGGGTGGACTGCAGGGGAGTTAGAGAGGGAGAGAGATGGAGAGAGACACGAAGGGAGAGAGAGAGGGGGTGGGTGGGGGGTGGGCAATTCCTGAGAGGCAGCAATCTCAGCCATCTGTATACATCCTAAACATGACTAAACATCCTATCTCCACCTATTACGAAGACCAAACACACATGCTCTGTTTACTAAATGCGATTCAGAGTCTAATCCGGCGGGAAGTTAATAAGTGCAGCAGGTTAACCTTCAGTTCAATGTAATGGAGTCTGTAGCAGCAGCAGCACATGGCTAACTGTCGAATGTCAATACTGCGGAGGGGAGGGGGAGGAGGAGGAGGAGGGGGAGGCAGGTCCAGGCACGTGAATGTACACGCAGCAGCAGCACAGGGGTGTTACACCATTTGGTGCACGTATACAATAACCATGACTCTTCATTCACACAAACTGATGCAGAGGTAGCGCAGAGACAAGCCCCCAGGAGGCGAGCCAATCACTGCAGAGCACCGTGGGTTATGATCCAGGGCGAATAACGTGAAGGGCAACGGATTGCATTATGGGGGCTCGTTACATTTCTCCCTCTCTCCTCCATCATGCATCTCTCTTTCATCGCCCTCTGGCCGATCACTTGCTTCCTTACGGATGAAAATGCACACACACACAGACGGGCTCTCCGGAGGACCGCAGCGGTCAGGTGGAGGAGTGTATGTGATGCTGCAAAAATCGCTAGACAGACAGACACCGCCGTCGCCGACGACGCAGGACTGAACCGCCCATTCAGATGATGAAGGCAGCGGCTCAAAGTCACAACGGGCCGAGTCGACTCTGCTGCTGCTGCTGCTGCAGTCTGCCGACAACACGGCTGAGAGACAACAGAGGCAGAGGCGACAGTCACCTTCAGAAGATGGTTATGTAACAACCACGGGGGCTGGGTGAGATGTGGGGGGGGTTGGTTGGAAGGGTTGGGAGGGGGGCGCTTCTGTTCTTATTCTGTTGCTGACTCATCAAAAGAAAAGCCTGAACAGTGAGGATGGGTCTGACAGGAACTAGAGGTGGGATATAATATTTTCACCTCTCATCTGAAACACTAAACTTCACGAGACACCGGACCCCCCCCCACACACACACACACACCCTGCTTTGTCTCTCTGCATTTTCTTTTTTTGTTTTCTAGATAAAAGATGACAAAGAAGAACTGCAGCAGCACTTTTACATCCAATGACGTCACCCCCCCCTTCCCCCCTCCCCCTCCCTGAGGATCTGTCACCAGGAGCTGCAGCTAACAGGCCTCCTCTTTCTCCGTTTAATTACCTCATCCCACTCACCTGCACACAATCACAGACAAGATGTGCATGCATGATGCATGCTTGCAAATTAATAGAGGTAGTGTGTGTGTGTGTGTGTGTGTGTGTAGGGGGGGGGGGTCAAAAAGTAACCTGCACACTTCCTAAGTGAAATCAGAAAGTGGGAGTGGGGTGATAACAATCTCTCACATGTTTTCAGCTGTGTGATGAAGTGGGTGTTTGGCACTCATTAGCTCCCTTTGTGTTTTCACTACCATGGAGTCAGGATGTGGGTTTCGTGTGCGTGTGTGTGTGTGTCAGGTACAGCGGAAAGCCATGTGCCCTGTAACGAGGCAGAAGGGGAAAAGGAGTGCCAGAGGAAAAAATGTGAGAAACAAAAGTGTCCTTAAATCAACTGTCACTTTCAACAATATGGCCTCTGGCTCGTATGGGTTGAGTGTGTGTTTGTGTGTGTTTGTGTGCACTTCCTAAAACTTTTGGATCTTATCATGAAATCCAGACAAACAATAAAAAAAGCTAGACATCCGGTCTAACGGATCGCATTGGGGAGGGTTGTGTGACTTGGTTGGTGGATGGCAGAAAGACAAAGGAAGGAAGTATTTTTCGTATAAACTTGTGACTCAAAAAGAGAGAAAGAAAGAGAGAGAGAGAGAGAGAGAAGCAGTGGGCAGGGGAAAGACCCGACTCGTGACCGGGTTTAGAAAAGCCAGGATATGAATAGAGGCCGCTGCAATCATGTCAAGGGAAAGTGGGTTAAGGGAGGAAAGAGGCAGACACACAACATGGACATCATTCACACTGCTAACACACACGTAGAAAGTTGCTAGGTGATGGGACCTCGAGAAGGGGGTATTTCAGTGAAGGAGGACAAGGAAAAAGGGAGAGAGAGACTGTTTTGCTTAATGGATGAAGGGGGGGAAACAAAGGGAGAAGAGCCCACCCACCCTCCCACCCCTCCACCTTAAAGCGAGACGGACAGGTTTGTCCTGATGGAGCTGAACACACTGAAGTAGCCTACACGTGGACGCCACATTGATGAAACCCGGGCACACGCACACGAAAAGGAAATGGCATGACATGATCAATACAGTGAAGGAGGAGCAGGGTCCAAACTGATGAAAAAAAGACATTTTACCATCAAAACTATTAATAATTTGCATTTACAAGTGACCAAGAACTTCACTTATACTTTCTATTCATCTATCTGACTGTCTATCTGACCTCAAAGGACATTAATACTTATCACAATAAAAAATAAAAAAAATTAAAAAAAAACATCTGGACTGATCCCAGTGCAGCTGTGTGAGCATGATGTTGCTCATGTTGCAAGACCATGCTAGGTCTCCTATAGTAACATTAACACGGCTGTTGTATTGTATTATTAAAAAAACGTCATGAAGTGCAATAATAAAGAGACCAGAGAGTTGCATCTGGCTGCACGCGGACATCACAGACATGAACACAAAGTGAGCTGCTTTATGAGCTATGAGTGTATTAAAACGTGCCCCCCCCTCCCTCCCTCTTTCCTCCTTCCTCATATGGATAACACATTAATAAGTTCCCGCTGCTGTATAGCTAGGCTATTACTATATCACATTACACAGCAGCAGCACATACACACACAGCTCTTCTTACCTATTTAACGTATAGGACCCGTTCCGTTTAAACCTCATCCTGGACGACAGGAAGCGGATAAAGAAATCCAGAATTGACGGCGTTTGAAGCTTTTTAGTCGCACCTCGAAATAAACAACAAGCTCCCGTCCCTCTCTTCCTCTCTCCTTCTCTGCAGAACAAAAAAAACACGCGGAACAATACGGAGTTGCTCTTTGCAGTCCGCTCTCACTCTTCCAACACCTTTCTCCCTATCTTTCTATCGTTTCTTCCCTCCTCCTCCTCCTCCTCCTCCCTCCTCCCTCTCCTCCTCCTCCCCTGATTCCCCCCTCGATGTAGTTTCCGTGGGGCAGGGTTAACGACTCCTCAGACTGGAGGCGTTTCGATTAGACATAAGACGGAGAGAGAGAGAGCGTCTATCGCCGGACATGTGTGTGCAGGCTGGAGCGATGCAACTTGGGAGGAGGAGGAAGAAAAAGAAGAAGAAAAAAAACTGTAGTGATATGAGCATGGAGTCTGGTTAAAGCTGAGTCGGCTTTGTGTCTGTCCACAGCCGCGCGCGCGCTGACGCAAACCAACACGTATTTTTTTCTTCTCTTTCTTTCTTTTTCTTTTTTTTTTACTACCGACAAAAGAAAAAGGAGCAGAAAAGATGAAACTTGAACCTTTTCTTTCAGTGTCTCCTTATTTTACACTGGCTCCATTAAAACGAGATAAACCAACGTTTAAAAAACACAAAAAAACAACATTCAAAAATGTTCACAAGTCGACTGTCCCTTTATGAAAAACGCTTCTCTGCCTCCTTCGGCCCCATTCACGGTCCTGTGGAGGCTCTCATGTTTCAGCTTTTCCTATCTGAGGACCTATATGTATATATATATCCACACATAGACATTTATATTCCTCCATAGGCTCAATACAAACCAGACTCCGGCAACCCAACGCAGCTCCTGTCAACGCCTGAAGGGTGAGACAGATTTAAGGCTAAGAATAGGGCCAAGGATCCATTAATGCCAGTTAAATCCAAGTAGCCTTTCCAAGTGTGCTGTAAGTGTGGCTTTCTCATGGACATTGCACACTCACACTCACTTTACATTTCATTGCAGAGGAAGCTGGTGAACAGGTTTGAACTCCAGTGGCAGAAGCAGGGGCTTTTATTTTGATAAATCATTAGCATGTGTCACCGGGTTGAACTCGGGGAAGATTAAGAGTCTGCAGTTTAATAATGAAAATAAATTACACTTTAATTACAGCTGGATAATAATGTTGATGATGGTGATGATAAAGGTGGGGTCCGTCTGCTTAATTTGGCACCGCCGCACCGACGAACTCCAGCTGCCTGGATGTGGTGAGTAATTTCAATGCCGTGCAGCATTTTTCAGCATCCTCTCTGACAAACAAACGAGAGTCAGAAGAAGTGGCAATGAAATGAGTCGCAGGAATGTTAAAATGCTGAGGAAATGACAGGCTGGGTAGCTCAGAGTGACACTGAGCAGACACAGAGGTGACACTGGAATGACTTTACAATGATAGAGTGTGATCTTTATCGCCTGCACTGCCTCCAGCTAACCTCAAGTGTGTATGCATGGCCCCGGGGCAGGAAGGGCTACACTGTCCCTGCTGGATGGTCTTCAGGTCACTGCATGTGTGTGTGTGTCTGTCTGTGTGTGTGTGTGTACACCAACCACAGCTAGAGGTGAGTCAAAGCTGTTGTTGTATAAAGATTGGATTTATGCTACTGGGGGAAAGAAAAAGTTGGAGAGGAGAAAAGACAGATGGATGGAGAGAAAGGAAGGAGGGGTGTATGTGTATGTATGTTGAAGAGAGGCCCAGACCACAAAGACTTCAAAAATGGGAAGACCAGATGTGCTTCTCTTACGGCCAGTCAAGGAAGCTGACGTGCAGCGAGGGTCCCATACTGGATTTCAATCAAGGATATTAGTTATGGTTTACACGTACCACTTCATAGCAAGACATCCCAAGTTTTCTTTTCCTTAGATATTTTATAGCCATTTCATAAAGCCATCTTGAAAACTAAAAATGAAAAAGAGAAAACTTTTAAATCAAAGCTTCAAAATGATATATGTGTTATCTCCATGATAAAAAAAAAAAACTTCCAAGTCCAACTCATTTAAGAACAAATATCCAGTTCAAAGAATCATGAACTCCAAACCCGATAATAATAAAAAAAAACTTCACAATAAAATGAAAATAAAATGCCTCATTAACTTTTGTGTGTATTGGGCATGAGGGACTAAAGCAGAGAGAGAGGTACAAATGACGAATCCAGGCGAGCGGGAAGTTTAAGAGCGTTCAGGATTATTCAGCATTACATCATGGGAGTGTGTGGTGCAGTGTGAGAGTGTGTGTGATTCCTCTACTCCCGCAAAAAAGCACTCAGGGTTGGTTTCAATGGCTCCGAGCTCGTTTATTACAATAAGAGCAGCCTGGCACCAGAACTGCTGATCAATTGCACCACCACCGCTGCTGCTGCTGCTGCTGCTGAAGCTCAGTCAGTCACTGCAGAGTTACACAACAGCCACTGGAGGGAGGAGAGGAGGACGAAGAAGAAGAAAAGAGGAAGAAATGATGAAGTGAGGAGAGAGGAGGGTTAACAGACGACAGAGGGAAGGTATTAGAAGAAGGTATAGGAGGCTACGAGTTGAAAAAAAAGCACAAGGAAGAGAAGAGGGTGGACACTGCAGACCACAGAGGCACAATTAGTCTGTGCTTTATTGATGCACTTCAAAACAACCCCCCCTCCCTCTCTCTCTCTTTTCAGTCTCAATCCATTCCTCCTTCCTGCACTTATTCATTGCCAACACCTCAACTGCCCCTGATTTTATTGCTCCCTTTGCAGTCCCCTTCATTAAGCTAATTTGAGCTTTGTTACTTCTTTCGCAATCCTTTTTTCTATTCAAGCTTCTTTTTCCATGCATACCTCCTTTGCATAGTGAGCTCCCCGACCCCCCCTCCCTACCCTCCCTTCTTCTTCTGCCCATCTAGCTCAGTACATTCGTCTTCCTCTGGTGCATGTTGTGCAAGAATGATGTGAACTTTAAGCGTGTGTCTGTGCATACTAATGGCCTCGGAGCACGACGCCCCCATTTTAAAAAATTTTTTTTTAATCAAAGGAGAAATGCAAGCTGCAGATTTTTTCCTACAAAGATGCCGATATTAAGAAATCAGATAAAACACAGATGATCTCACGTCTCTCTTCTATTCGGTTCTGGTTCCCAGTGACGGCGGGAGGGGGGAAGCTTCCAGAAAACAGACCTCACTGGCTGCGGTGCAATTGTGGAACAGCCCTGCATGGCCCCTCTACTCCTACACAGGCTTTCCAGGAATACACTGCTGCACAGAGTCAAATGTTGGACCGCAGTGTGCGCATAAACACACGAACGGACACAGACACACATACATACACACTCTGCTGTGGCTCCAGCATCTTGAGTGCATGTACGAGAGGAGACGCCAGCTTTCGAAAGACCATGTCGCTGTGCATGCCAAGTTCCTCGGCACAGACAGAGGTGATACTGACAGAAAACACAAGTCTCTCTCTCTCTAATACACACACGCACACTCTCTACTGTGAATACACAAAACCAGGATGAATCTTATGAAACTGCTCTCATGTCTATTACGCAAGTTAATGCACACAGTTTTTTTTTTGCTGCCAAGGAGGACCAAGCTTGGACTGTTTTTCTCACTTGCACAAGTGTGGGTGCACCCTAAATATGCTTCAGCAAATAAACTCACACATTGAGCACAGTCATAGGTTTATGTGAGCTGGAGCCAGGCCAAGGCGTACAGTATGAAAGGGCCTATATATACAGCCAGGCTGGGTGACGCCAGGAGCCGCTCAGTCTGCCTGTGTGTCCATCTGTCATGTGCAGCCTGGTCTAAAGTGAGAAGACACTACTATAACTCACCTTTTACGCTCTATCTAAACCTATAGGCTTCCTGCCTGTGTGAGACTACGGCAGGCTGAGGTTTCTTCAAAAACCGCTGGTCTCTCAGTGCAGGTGCCTGGTAAGTGTGAAGTAATTGGAGCAAAATGGCAGGGATGTTGACATTAAGGTCCTGCAAAGAAAGGCAAATGTTATGTCTGGGTATTCCTGGTCTCCTTCCCCTCAATCTGTGTTATCTTTCTATATCTGGACAGCTTCGGGTTTCAAATTCCACCTGACGGAGGAAATGAAACGCAGTCTTACCCATGCAGTGATCAGTGCTCAGGCATTTTGAGAATGTGAAGCTCTGAGCCAGCTTAGAAAAACCATTAACTTGTAAGATAAGAAAATATTAAATTTTTCTCATTTTTTTCTATAAATTATGGTTCTGCAAAAAGAGTAGACGCCCTTTAGAGCTGAAACGATGAGGCGCCTAACCGAGTAAGTGACCTGCAGACAACTATTTTAATCAGTTTATGCTACATTTTAACTCATTTTTCAACAAAAAATGCCAAGTTCACTCTTTTGATTATCAATATAAAAAATTGAATAATCTCTAATGATAATATCAATGCCTTTGCATTTTTTCCCCATAGAAATGTAGACTTTTAGGAGTTTATATTTTTAACGCCTAAATCTATCCATTTCTATGGGTTTGATGACTTTTAGGTCACCTATAAATAAATTAAAGTGTTTAGCTTTTATCAAGTGCACATTTCACATCTAAATTTTCTTGTGTGAAATTTAAAGTTGTCAAGGTCTGACTTTTTTTTGCATCCTGTCACAAGAAAGAAAAAAAAATCTACTCTGAATGATTATCACTGACATTGTCTGTCACAAGGGGCTACCACTTCATTTAAAGGGCTCTCTGGTTACCCAGCAAGGCCAAACCACTGTAATAGGGAACTGCTGATTGTGGTGCTTTGACTCCACCTGCTGTTTACCAGAAAGAAATGCAGGAATAGGAACCAGCATCTCCACTTCCTCTGGGGGCTGCAGGGCCAAGTGAGTTTAGTGCTGAGGCTGATGAGCAGTGATGAGAGAAAGGCAGCAGGCGGGCAGGTCAGAGAACCTGCAGGCTGAGGTGGAGGCGCTCTCTGATGTCCTGTTGACTGGTATGCGGTCTGGTATCGCTGGCATGCGAAGAAAGGCTTTGCACCGGTGATAGAAGGGAGGACGCGAGGACAGAAGATTGAAAAAGAAGATGAAAAAGATGAGGGAAGGGAGGAAGGAGAAGGAGGGCAGCACTGATGCCTCAGTGACGTCTGGTATTGGTGGTATGTGAAAGACACCGAGGGCATGAAATGAACGCAGGGAGGCAACGCTGTTCGCTGCTCATGGTTCCTTTTATGAAGAGAATAAAATATTTGAAGGACATATTTTAAAAGCTTCTCACTAAATGCTGAAGATGGAATCACACAGGGAGAAAATCCTCAAACTAAAAGATCAAAGGATGGGGTGAAAACATAAACCACCACTGAATGACTGCATTGTGCAGCCACAGACAAATCCTAATTTGAACATCCAAATATATCCTGGGTTTGAAGAAAACTTCCACTTGAAAATGAATTTAAAAAAACAAAAACAAAAAACACATTTGATTCAAAATAACATGTTTCAGCTCGGAGAAGAACAGAACTATTGATCTGTGTGTCTGCCCTCTGGCTGCTGGTGGACTGGCATTACTGGTTTAATGCTGCAGCCGCTTGATACGGTCATGTGATACTGGACTGGAGAGAGCCCACAGAGCCCGGTGCACGCTGGGAAAACCTGCAAGCCATGATTACGCAACAAGATCTGATTTCATGCCCATGCACTCTCTCGCTCTCTGTCTTTCTCTCTCTCTTATTCTTCCTCCTTTTCTTTTACACTTTCTACTTCAATTTACTTTAGTCCTTATGTCACCAGTGTCTCAAACTTGTTTCCTTTTTAATTTTTTCTCTGTCTCAACACAGTCACACACACAGAGAGAGAGCTGAGTTTGCACCACTCATACTCATATGACGTGCTGAAATCAATATGATTGACCAAACAAAGTTACCTAACTGCTGACAGGTGAGCCAGTGGACTGGTTATGTGAACTGGACGTGTGCTGCCATCTTGTGGTGTGTTAGGGTTAGGGTCTGCTCTGCATACAGTCAGACTCTGTATGCAGAGTTGCAGAGTAGCTCAGAGAATTGCATGCATTTTACACAAAGGAAAGTGATAGTTCCTGAGTTGTGGCTAAGGTTTCCTTTACTAATGAGCTGAAGAAAAAGCTGAGAGACTTCTTAGAAAGAGGGGTGAAAAATGAAGGTGGTTGAATGTGAACATGATGTGCAGGCAGTCAGGACGGAGCACAGGCTCAGACTGAAAAAGCGTTAAAAACAAATGATGATTTTAGGCCCAAGGGCATTTGTGATTTCAGTGAGTTTTACCACTTTTACTACTGATAACCTGAATGTCCTTGAGAATGTATCAGCCTGCATCAAAGTGATTTAGGAGGGAATTTCTTTATAATATGTTAAATCTGAATCCAACACGCTATTTGTCTGCAACTAGGCCAACAACAAAATAATGAATCAAATGCCACAATGTCAGATTTCTTATCAAAAACTCAACAACGTAGAAAAGAAACGATGCAGAGTAAACACACAGTCTTTTAAATAAATCATTTCTTGTCGTGTAAATAAAACAACAACAAAAAAAAGAACACATACATCCTCAAAAGTGTGTGTGTGTTGAGGACATGCAGCACATCCCGTCTGCTCCTGGTGCAGTTACCAGAAGAGCCCATTGCCCAGGTAGCTAACCCCCCGCCCCACACTGTAAAACAGAGTATGCATACATGAATACACACACATGCACCAGCAAAGCGTGCCCTCCACAGCTGCTACTGGTTACGTAACAGCTGGTATGTGCAGCGGTGTGCAAATGTTTCAACGTGTGCGTTATCCAGTCTTTGAAGAGACCAGTGACCTCTAACCACCTCTGACCACGGCTGACCTTTCAGCTGCTAGAGACGCCATGCAGATAGATGCAGCTCTAATACAGCAGCTTCGGTGGAGGTCTCGCTGTAATAGAAGACTATAGGAGGTAAAACTGCAAGGTCAGCTGCTCTGAGCCACCACGAAGAAAGTACGTGTGTTATAAAGTGATTGGGACTGACTTTATTTGACACAATAAAAGCATTAAAATTTGAATTCCACCTGTAATCACATCAACTTCATCAGCTTTCAGAGACGTCATGTTCGCGTTATTATTATTACTCCTGTCGATGACTGGGCAAACTGACGGAGCATGGCGTGACATCACAGCAGCTTCCCAGCGGCCACTTCACTGCACTGTCACATTAACAAATGCTGCAGAGGACACAGAGGCTAATCATCAGTAATCAGGCATGCAATGTGCAGCTGCAGACAGGACATGCAGACCGAAAGACGCAGAGACAGAGAGAGAGGGAGAGAGTGAGACACGTGCGGTTAGAGACGGCGCTCACGTTGCTGCTTACTGATAAACCAAGCAAGAGTGACAGACGCCTTTTTGGAGCCAATGAGAGGAAAGCAGCACTTCCTGTGTTTGTGCATTTCACTGTTTGCTTTCCCTTCAGCGGAACGAGTGACGGAGACTTCCCTCGCTCCAGACTCCCTGGCCTGCTCTGCGGGTAAGGGAGGCAAAACAATGAAGGGTGGAGGGGGAGGAGGTGGGGGGGCATGTTACAGTACAGGGTGGGACATGGAAGGTGATAAAAGGACTAATACGCACAGACAGAGACACAGACAAGCACGTGGCCATATGCAAACACAGAGGCTCAGATACAGGTGTGCACAAGGACGACACACCCAGGTGGAACCCACACACACACACACACACATACATACACACACATACTCAGAGCAGAGAAAACCTCTTTTATAACTTCAAGTAAAAACTGCAGCCAGATGCAAGAAATCCCCTCAATGTGAAACCATTGACTTCTTCAGCAGGTCCCACTTCGACAGTGATTAGGAGAAACGTCCCATCTGTGTGCTCTATCTTTCGCCACCCCTCCCTCCCTTTCTTTCTCTTTGGCCCTGAGCGACACATGAACTCACCAGAGTGAACCAAACCCCTGGCCTACTGTTCTTCTATGAGAGGAAACGGATGTGGGGAATGTCTCTCTCTCTCTCTCTTTGCTCACACATAAAACAATCGTGCAAACCGAGACATCATGCAAAGGTTGAGGACAGAAACGGCCTCACCGAGCGGATATCTACGCTCGCCAGAGTCCACAGACACTTATTATACACCCTGGTTCAGAGCCATGGATGGACCCCTGCTACTTCCATCCCTCAGTACAGTGAGTGAGGTCACAACGACTCAATGCTGAGTGTGTTGCGAGGTACTTAGTGATTAAAGGGGTTGTTGTACTTATCTTAGTTTGGGCTTTGAGACTTGGGCCATGGGGAAATAAATGCAGGATCCAGTGTTTTTAGTGCTTGATGCTTATGATGATGATGATGGCTCCACCACTGCAGATCTGTTTGTACTGTGTCACTCAGAGGTTGCCTTATTGAAGCGCAACATTAAATTGCTGTAAGACTAGAGTTATCAGGGGAAAACTTGCATTTTCTTTGTGATGGCAAAGATGAACTTCAAGGTGAAAATACTTGTTGTATTTGTGTGTCATTACCTGGTCTCCCTGGATGTTATATACAGTATATTGCCAAAAGGCATTATTTTGTATTTTGTATTGAACTCCTGATCTTTGCTCCCTTTTCTTCCTAATCGTTTCCCAGGAAAACATCTCGATATTTCCATCTGTATCTTGTGTTACAAATGCTGAAGAATACAGAGTATGTGGCTGCATCTTTATGCTAAAACAAACTAAAAAAAAAAAAATGTCTTCCTTCATCGATATTTGCTTAAAGTTACAAAAGACTCAACTGGATCCCAGGAGCGTGTGCCTCTATTGGAGGAAGTGTGGAACAATCAGATCTCGGGGGGAGGCGGGGGCCTTGGTAAAAGAGGTAAGCAAGAACCTGATGGTCACTTTGGCCGAGCTCCAGAGATCTTGTGAGGAGATGGGAGAACATTTTAGAGAGACGGGCATCAGTGCGGCGCTCCACTGATATGGGCTGCATGGATGAATCATATCAGATCGTCTGACCAGACACCGGGCAACCTCTCCTCAGTCAAAGCTTCACTTCTCTACAAAGTGTCAGGAAAAAATATTTAAATCAAGTCCCCTCTCAGTATTTAATCCATCCCCAGCAGACGTATCGAAATACATAAGAAAAATGAAGAAGGCCGTGACGACAGCCCATTTAAAAATAGATTCATTTTGACATTTGGGATATTAGTTACATCAGTGTGTGACCAATCCAAACTCAGGGTTGCAGCACACAGAGAAAGCGAGCGACACTCCCAGTGACAATGACAAGAACTAACTTACTGTAGGAGAGGACATTATCACAGAGCATTAACATTTGTTGGCCACTTCTCAAAAATCCCAACATTAACCAGCAGCACAGAGGCCACATGAAGGTCGTGTAGGGAGGATACAAGCAGAGCAGCGGATGGATCAGGGAGGGAGATAAAAAAGAAACTGTGAGCAAAAGACAGGAGGTCAGGAGTCACCCTCTGCTTCACAGATCTTCTCCCTCCATCACTCTTTATGTAGGCTAATCTCTTCCATCTCACCTCCCTGAGCTGACCAGCTCACTTAGCCTCATTTAACCAGCTAATGGCCGGTAATAAATCAACAGGCAAGCTGCTCTCACCTCTAATCTGTGGTAGCCTGTTCGCCTCTGCACACTCCCCCTCATATATGACTCAGGCCACTCTGGAGTAAAGCAGCTACTGTTGCTTAAAAAAAAGAAAACCTGTTAGATATACAAGCCAGAAAAGAAACAGAAATCAGGTCCAGGTAGATAAAACTGGAGTAAGTCCACATTTTAGATTATCTGGTTTCCATCATTCATCTTTGTCCAGTTTCTTAGTCTTGTCCTTTAACAAAGTCTGTATTTTATCATCAGACGATATGCAGAGACAAGTTGAAAAACATGTTTGTTGAATTTAGGAATCTGAACAAGCACAGAATGCATGTTTTTTTAAACTCACAGCTATATACAGATATAATGTGGTTTATGCTCAGAAAAATACCATAGTCCAACGCTCAAGCCTTCTGCAAATGTTATCTGGGGGAGATCAAAACATTTAAGACCGGCTAGTTACTGGCTGCCTTTGTTAGCTTGGTAACTACTGCTTTTAACACCTGTAAGCCATCTAATCGATAACCAATAACCTTTTATGGTCACATATTCCATAATGTAAATACAGAAAGATGAAAGGTGCCTCTCAAGAGTATGACTGCTGGTAAATTACACATTTCAGGGAAACTTGTGTTGACAGAACATTTTGGCCCGTGATGATGAGAAGTCCTTCCTTCTCCTGGCTTCCTGGATTAGACTGTGCCAAAGTGAACTGCTGGCCTCGCTCCCACGCCTGGACTCTCCACAACATACCCCGTCTTCACAGCCTTAAGCATTAACCAGGAGCCGCCTCGCTCCAAGACCGCCATGTTGAGCAGGTCTAAGGCTGGAGGCCGGTGTTGTGAGATCATGGTAAACATCTGTGTATGCAAACGCAAGACCATGACTGTGCTGCACCTCACATGTGTGTGTGTTAACAGCAGATAGCACACGGACAGAGCGTGTTCCCCTGCGTGCCCCTCAGTCAAACTTATCCATGTTTACACACACACACTTCCTCAAGAGGATATCAGAGTCCTTATAGGGGTCAAATTCTCTGTTGTGTGTCTTGTGTCCAGCCTTGAGCTTTTTTTTCTGCCCGAGTCCAGGGAGGCTCGCTAGTCAGCAGCTCCGATACGCTGACCCTAACCCAGCAGCGGAAACCGGTGCGACCCTGAGCGGAGCACCAAACTCCCTCTCTGTTCTCTCCATTTGCCTTCATTCCAAGTCAAACTCTTCCCCTCGACTCCTCCACATCCTTTTTTAGACGTGAAGCACCTCGTGGAGCAAGCTTGTCAGCACGGTCACAAACTCACATGCTCGTGTTTAGCGAACGAGGACGTCTGTGTTGGATCTGCAGATGTAGATGTTGATGTTGCAGCAAGGCGAGGAGAGCAAAAAGCTACTGCTATTTTAAAACACGTGCAGCCACGTTTAAGAGGAACTATGCAGGATTTGTACCTTAACTCTGCTACATTTTTACCTTAATTGAACAGCTTTGGAGTAATTGCGATGGTTTAAATAAATAAATGACATGGAGGCTCTCTGCTTTCCACGAAAAACAACCTGGCAAGATCAGCGTCCCAGCTCTCATCCCCAAACGCGCCCCATAAGAGCCCTCAGAGCAATCTGATAATAAAGTATAATCTATCGATCTATCTATCCATCTATCTATAATCCGTATTTTTTTGTTTATCACAGATTAAACTACATACAGTAACTATACACGTCGTATCATCATATATGATAATAACGTCATACCACTCTATTGATTGATTTTTGCCAGCTTCGATGTAAACAAATGCACATGACTGGGAGGAGGGTTAGCAAAACAGTGGAAAAAGCAATTGGACTTGCATAGTTCCACTTTAAGACATGAAAAAAAAGATCAAAGTGCATAATCAAACTGATAACAACTAAATCTGCTGTTTATTTCCTTGGTGGAGAGGCGCTGCAGCTTTGAAACCTCTTCAGCCCGGGGTGTGGATGTGGTTGCTTAAAACATCAATTACACCACCAGTCCTGGTTTTTAGATCATCAGAGCTACACCCACCTCCCCTCCCTCTATCTCTGTCCACATGCTGTCCCCCTAGCCCCCCCTCCTGCCCCCCTCATGACTTGGATGTCATAGTGGCAGGAAGCTGAGGAGATGTACAGGCCATATGAACAGACCAGAGCCATATGGCGAGGGGCTTGTCAGCGGACACATATGAAACATATGGCTGCTGGTGCTGGCCTGTCAGCTATTAAGCCCGTTCTATCAGTCCCTTTAATCTTGCTAACCGCTTTGCCGCCGTTTAATTTCGTGCACAAGCCTCATCCACATGTGCTGCATGTATGTAATGTATGTATTCATGTTGGCCCGCTGCCTCATGTCTATTCCTGGCACTTACTGGTTGTAAGGAGGAGCATGATGATAACTGTAGTGTTTACTGGTAATTTGATGAACAAGGAAGTGAAAGCCTCACTCTTTCAATCACAAATCTTAAACATGACACCTCCGTGACGCAGAAATCACATGAACGAGCCGCAAAAGCGAGACGGACAAATGAAGAGAATGAGCGGCACACTGTACCCAGTTAACAATCCTAGTTTTAAAGAAGGCAGCGCGGCTTATCGTGACCTCTGTTCCAGTTCTCAGTAAAGAGAAGGAAACTCTTTACTGATTAAGTCGTTGCACAGCAAAAGGTGACGAGAGGTAGACGAGGCAATCGGCACACGCGCCTATGACATCACCTTCTACTTCCTGTCCAAAGCTGCTAAACAGGAAATTCACAGTTGACAAAAAAGAGCAGCCGTCTCCCTCTCTTCTCCATGTGCCTTCATATTCACATCTATGACGATGGTTATTAAGGATTCACATCATTGTCTGCACTTGACTGCTCTTTTCCTGTTCTTTATTCTCCTGTGTGTTGTCGGCACAGGCTCGGCTGCAGCTCCTGTAATCCCATTTAGACAGGGTATCCATGACACAGGGGCTGATCCATATACGTGCACACACAAAATAATGCACAATTGCACGCACCTACATGTGTAAAAACCAGCCGGAGGGTTGGAGGGGGTTGGTTGCCGATTAAGGGCAGATAAAGAAAAAAAGCGGGGATGCTGAGGAAAGACGAAACTTTAGGGAGGGGGGGTAAAATGAGGCAGAGGAAGAGAAGAGCCTGGAGTACTGAGATGAACTTGGTTCTCGGAGGCGTGTGTGCACACTCGGCTTCCCTCGCCTGATGCAACGCAGAGATCTCTAATCCAATTACAGTTCAGACCAGCCTAGCGGCCTAGCCTCAGCCACCAAGGACAAACCTAGCTAGCTCACTCCAGCAGCCCACCAGCTCTGGCTGCACAGATTTTAGCAGCTCACCGCCGAAGCTGAAGCTGAAGCCGAAGCCGAAGCCTCGCCCGAGGGTGCTGGCTACATCTTAGTGGAAAAATAAATAAAATCACTCAGAATTAAAGGCTTCCTCCTCCAAGACAAATTAAGGCCTCTTATCTCAGAGGCTGAATGAGGGCCTGATGTTCTGCTGGGAAAACACTCGAATCTTTGTTTCAACATTTTGGGAATTAAGTCAATGAATAGAGGGGTCTAGATGGTTTCCAAAAGGGTTTTTATTTTATGTCTCTGTTGACTTTCTCTTTCTCCGTTTCTGACCTGCATATGGCAGCGAACTCCATTTCTCCCTCTGTCACCAGCGGCCTGGGCCCCCGCTGTTAAATCTCCCTCTCTGTCCTCTATTGCAGACCTCTGCTGTTTCTAATCTAGCTCTCTGTGACCCACGTAGCCGCCTCCCATTTATCTCCATATCTCACCTATTGCCTCTGTGCCACTATTGTTTCCCTCCTTCCCTCACTCTTTAGCCAGTTTCTGTTTTCTCCTGCTGCTCTTCCTCCCCATCAGCCTCTCTCTCTCTCTCTCTCCTCTTCCTCCTCCTCATCTGTCCCCTCTTTCTTTTTCTCTGGTGCTTTCAATTCCCTATACCTTCCCGTGTCTTTTCCCACTGCAAGTCACATCCAAGCTGTCTGTGCTATTGCCAAAGTCAAGGAGGTATTGTGGTTGGTCCCTTTTGTTTGCAAATTACCCGCCGGGCAACTGAGAAACTTCTGGACTGATTTTCTATAATAATGTGGGGAGAAGTCAGATGTGATGCAATCAAGTTTTGGTGCAACTACAACTGCCAGATATGATAATCACCAGCTTTGCCTGAAATAAAAGGAGACTCCAATAAAGTCAGAAGAAACAGAGAGGGAAGAAAGATTTTTTTTAAAGTAACCCTAAGAAAATAAACACATAAAATAAATACATTGCATTTTTAAAGAAGATATTTTTGCATGAACCGGTCAGACTCCAGTGATATTGATGTCTGATAATTACCATCTGAAAACACACTGTATCAAACTGGCACATATTTAAGATACTGAACAGCTGGACCTCATAGCTTTTGTTGTGACTGTAGACTGCTGAAGCTGCCATGTTTATTAAAGTGTTTGACCTGGTAATATGAATGTAAAACTACAATTTATTCTGACTCATTTAATAGGATTTAATACTTATTTTTAGCTTTGCTTATTTGCATCGTCTCTAGTAAAAAAAAAACACCTTGTGCCTAAACATTAAAAGCAATCACATTATAATGTGGCTGGCTGGTGTATAATGACATAGTCATAAGTCATGTTCTTGTCTCTTTATTGAGAAAATGCAAGTGTTAAGTGAAGATACCCTGAAAACAACCATGTGAACTGACAGGTTAAATATGCTTTTCTTAAAAGAACAAAAGATATCGTTATGTAATTTACAGGATGAACTGGATCTGAAAGACACACGCATCCACTCCTAAAAAAAAGACATGCATTCAACTGCTCTGCAGGGTGTCGTATGTGGGTGGATGGCAAAAACAACCCCTAAATTCTGCTGCAGGGGGCTCCAACTTATTTTAGCTGATCTTAAGACAGCTCTAGCCGGCAGCGGTCCATGACTGTGATGCTCTGTGACAGAACAGTGGCTGCTCCCAGGCCTGCGGCGGCCAGAGCTGCTTCTGGAGGAGTCACTGAAGTGCAGGGTCTTTGTTGCAAAATTTGGCCTGAAATTAAATAACATTTCCTGTTTTGATCAAAACCAAAATAAAAAAAAGGGAGAGACCAAGAGAGAGAGGGAGAGAATAGCTGATTAGTCATGACTGTCCTGCCCTCTGTCCCTCTTTTCTCTTCCTCTGTCCCTCTCTCTCTCTCCATCTGATGGCGGTGCCAGTTGTGTGTCCTGGGCCCGGCTGCCCAGAGCGTTACGAAAGAGTAAACACAGTCACAGCATGGTGCCACTCTCCTGCCAAGTGAAATAGAGGCAGCACAGACACACACTCTGACACCACGGGCCGCGCCAGGAGCTACACAACACTGTGGCACAAATGATCAGAACATTGTCAAAGTGAACTCTGTGACAGAATGAACCAAGGAGAGATCAATATATTTTTCCAATATATGGCCACATTATATAAATAACAACCACAGTCTATGGTGCATTTTAGGTTCAGATATCGACTTCTCCCTCCCTATACCGACTCCGATACTTGTGCTGTGGATATAGTATAGTAGTATAGATAGATCGATATTATCAATTCACTCAAATGCATAAGTTTAGGTCAATTTGTTTGAATGAAAATCAGGTTTCTCTTTAACGTCTGCCACTGACGCTCCCCGCTGGGCTCCCGTAGTTTCACCCAAGGCTTGTGCCAATCAATTGTCAGTAGCTGCTCGCGAATGTCAGTAACAGTTTTAAGAGCGGTGACGGAGAACTGAGTCCCCGTGTGTAGCGTTGGTCAGAGCTAAGGCAGATAACTGGTAAACAGATTCCTGTTTTACACACGGTATCGGATCGGACTCCAGTACTCGCCGATAACGATGCCCGCATTTCCGGCAGCATCCGAGGCATTTCTCACACCGGTATCAGAATAGGAGCAACTCTAATTTTGGTGGTTACAACATTATGTCTATCAAAGGCTGCTGGTAAAATGTCAGCATTGTGTGCTGTTGACACGGTGAAATGCAGCTTTTGAGCAGGTCAGGACCCATTCGAGTGGGTGGAGAAGCGTCACAAGCTCCAGCCTGGTATTGAGTTGGGCTGCATTTGCAGCCTCTTGATCCATTACAGTATTAGGTTGCATCATCCTCCTCACACTCACAGCAACTTGCCCTCAGGCTTTTTAAAACTTCATCTTTACCCAAACATGCTGTTAAGAAAAAGTGAGACAAAAACAACACACACACACACATATACCACACCTAGTTCAGTTTACATCTCCGCCCCGGTGTTGTTGAGGACGGTTCTGGACGCAGCTGTGAGTGTGCATGCATTTGGATACTTCAATTATCCAGTTTTTGCATATTCAGTGAAAGGCAAAGTGCCGAGTCATTCTGGTATCACGTTCGTATCTAGGCCTCTCCCTGCCTCCGCCTGGGAAGAGACGATGGAGGCGTCTCCGGAGACAAACCTGAGAAGCATTTAGTGAGGAGTGTGTCTACGTATGTGTGAGGTTTTTGTACCCAGGCTATTTGCTTCCTCACAAGACATTCAATAGAGCCTTTATATCTCCTTCACTGACTGATCTCCTTAAAACCTCTCCATGATACAGCATTGTGACTTCACGCTTCACTCGGAGCCTTTTCTTCAAACACCATGCTGCTTTAAAACGGCACCACAACCCAACATGGACGTGTTGTTGTTAAGTTATAACACACAGACAGACAACAGTTCCTTCTGCGTTGACTGCAAACACTCTACTGGGAAGCGCCAGAGCTGCTAATCGTGCTTGTTACCGGATCAACTACTTGCTCAAGGTGTCATCTTCCTGTGAAACCCAAAGTCGCCGACACCTCTGACCCATGACAGGAGAAGCAGAGGAATCGGCGCACCGATGAGCAGCGAACACCGCCGAAAGTCAAAGAAGCGGGGCTGATGTCATAGAGAGGAGCTGAGGACTTGTTTGATTGGACTCTATCCCCTCAGCTCTTCTTTGCTTACCGCACTGCACCTCAGCCAAAGACACATTAGAGCAGCATGATGGAGCTTGTGTGCGGTTTAACTCAGCATATAGGCTGTGCTCCTCCTGCAGGTTTGAGCTCCGAATATGCAGCGAACACCCTGCGATGTAGCTTTTTGTTGTTAAACATCTCTGGGAGAGGGCTGAGGCTGCCCTGGGCCCGTTCAACTCTGCCTCGCTTCTCTGCGGCGCGACCGTCCAACACAGGCAGCAGCCAAGCACGCAAATGTCTCTGCACATCAGCATCCCAAAGGACAAGTGAGAAACAGGGGGAGAGAGAGTGAGAGTGTGTGTGTGTGTGTGCAAAACGAGGGAAAGACAGATAGAGCAGGAGAGACAAACTGAGTCAGGGCGTGAAAGACAGAGTGAGTCGCAGGGTTGAAAGTAACTCAAGTGCCCTTTCAAGGGAGTAAACAAACCAACCAGTCTTCCTGTCATCCAGCCAGTCCCTCAGCACGGCAGCACATCATGGTGGAGCAGCCTGAAGCCCCAAGGCCGGGGCCCAACGCCATCCAAGCAGGGCAGAGTTTATCTCAGCTCGGCCCGTAGAACCAGTGATGAGAAATACAGCAATCTCTGTACAGTTGATTGTAATCCATTAGCGATGATGAGATTTGGACTTTGAGCTTAAGTCTGGAGGATTTTGTGGAAAACAAAGGAAAAAGAGAGGTGCTAATTTTTGGTGGTGTTTCGCTGTGGTCAGCTGGATAAGATTTCCTCAGCTGGTATGTAAATAGAGGTGAACAAACTATTTCATTGTGTGCAGTTTGTCACAATCAAACTGGACCACATTACATCGTGCCTGGGCTCCCTTGATCACTGGGTCTAAAAACCCCCCAAAACTGTTTCAGAAATCCTAAAGCAACATCTTCAAATGTCAACTAATATTCAGTTTATTAAGACACAGTGAAAAGAAAGCCAGCAAATACTTAATTTTTAGGCTGGAATCAGTATCAAAATGATGACGGCTGATTGATTATCTGACTGATAGATTCGTTGACCTACTGCGGTCTAGAGAAGAACCCTTGTCGAGACAAAAGACAGAAGCTCAGGCTCGCAGCCAGTTGGATTCCAGTTTAATAACGACCTCGGCTCCATCACCGACGTATAAGTCCGTTACTGATTGAATTACTGGAAACTTAAAACTGTTTATGAATAAGTTATGTACCTAACACCGTCAGTCAAAGACGGACGTCACTTTTGCAAAAGTAACTGATGTGAAACACGGGGTCATTTTTCCTCAAGGCTGGGTTGAGCCACCGGGGCCGACTGCCACCCACCCACAACACGAGGCGAGTTTGTAAAACCACACCGCATTACCGACCGTTAAACGCTTAGCTGGCTTAAAGAACGGTCTTTAAACTCTTGGCCCTGGGTGTGCGTGTAGTCGTAAAGCAACTTCAAAGTCAGACACAATAAATTGATTGTTAATAGAGAGGGTTTCTCTGCGAGTTCACGGCTCCTTCCCACACAGACGCTGGGACCCTCTGGTGGGCTTAACACAGCCTGTAACGCAGAAACGCTGTGGAGGATTGCAACGCTTCAAAGGAAGGAAGACAGACAAAGTCAGACCCCACCCTTGTCTAGACCGAGTAACGCGGTGACAGGCAGCGCTGGTTAGTTTCTATTCTCCGGGCAGGTGACTGGCTTTGAGATGATGTCGGCTCATCTGTCACAGCCTATTATCAGCCCTGCATCTGCGGTGTGAGCAGCGGAAGCAGCCACCTGGGTCGAGACTGTGTACTCTGTGTGTGTGTCTGTGTGTGTGTGTAGACGTTCCCAATGGGGATTTTGCACACTGTAACCCTGTCCTCGCACAACCTCAGTGCCTTATTTCCATGTCCACACACGCGCGCATACACAAAGCCGTCAAAAACATAAGAGGGATATTATTCAAACCCAGACTCAGAGTGAAACTGCAGTCAGCATCAGCCAAAATGCTACCACAGCCTCTCTCATGCTGCCGTTCAGGACCGCATGCAGGAGTCGGTTGATATGTAAATACGGCACTGGCAGATTTGCAAGACTGATAATACTTTCATTTTTAGATTTCATAAAGTCTGTTTGACAGATATTACGTTTTGTGGACTTAAGGTCGTTTGGAGTCGTCTAGTAGAGAACTTTGTATCAGATATGAAATAGCAAAGTAAATACATAAGTAAATACTTGAAAGGTTCTCAACATAAAAAAACATGCAGTATTTTAAAGCTCATCATATTTCAAATGCAACCCATCCTTTTGGTATACTGAATGCCACTAAACAATACAAAGCTGCTCTACGCCAGCCAGAGCAGAACGCCTCGCTGCTAAAGCAAAGACCAAAATCCTGCACTCTAGTTGTTGGGATCAATCGCAAATTGATTCAAAATCCCCCCAAAAATTACACAACAACACAATCAAAACTGGGACAGCAGAAGTTTATTTTCACAGCACTTTCTGTATCTCTGCTCGCTTATCTGCAGAAATCACATGTTGAGTTGGAAGGAGCCTTTAATGGGGTTTTTTTTTTTCGTAAGGCACCAACCTTTTAATGATTTGATGATGGAATTGGAAAGTTTCACGCCCATATATTAGTGAACAATTATCCAATATGTAAAGAATTAACAGTGCTGTTATCACAGGAGCCCTAGCTGCCAGATACCCGCCACCCACGCACTCACTTCAACACTATAAATATGATCAAACACTGTGCAAGAAAATGATCTCCGGCTATTTAGATTGCTCGGGGTTGAAACTGAGAAGTGGTCCCTGAGGTGCTCGCTACGTGCTATTGAACTTGAAATACAGAATTATGCTGTACGCACATTTACATGACAGCTGTCTAACTGCTGGACCATGAGAAACTTGACACGAACAAACGGGGGCCACAAAATTGGTTGAGAAAGTGCAACACAAAGTACATGAGAGCTCCAGTAGGACAGCAGATTACGTGGGGTTTCTTTTCTTCAGACGTGAGCCACAGCGCTGAGACAGATGTGCCTCATGTAGGGGAAGTTCAACCTATAAGTGGTTCTTGTGAATTCCCCTTCTCTAACTTCAAATCACCCGAAACTGTCTCTACTGTCGGTTTTTCATTTTTCAGAAATGAGAATTTGATATTTTTAACCCACAACAAAGGGGAAGAAACAATTACACACCAGACACCGGAAAGGTGAGCAGCTGAAGCTGAGCTGTGTGTGCAGAGACAGAGTCTGGTCTCAGGGACACTTTCTATGAACAATCTTGACTTTACGGCTGTAAATGCTGTTTTGCACAACAAGTTGATCCTCTGCTGATCTCATAAGTTAATGAAGTTCAGATACAAACCAGAGCTGAGACAATTAATTGTTAATTTATCGTAATCTTTCTGGAAAAATGCCAGAAATTTGCTGGTTCCAGCCTCTCAGACATACAGATAATCTGCTTTATTTTGTCTCATATTACGGAAAGTAATTAAATCCTCTTGGAAAGACGGAAAGAAAGAAGATGCCTCGGTTGGGCACCATGGGAAACCGTGATGGCCATTTCACTGACTAAAATGACTAACTGGAGAAAATAATTAACAGATTTACTGATGATGATGAAAATACCAGTCTGTATTAGTCATATCAATAGATGCTGCAGCAAAAAATCAAGATCATATCTGATCAAAGAACAAGTAAACAAGAGTGTAAATTTATCAGGAAATAAGTGCCAACTTCGCAATGGAGACATTTCAGCTAGTTCTCTAGAAGTTTTGATGTCGAATTCCAGTGTTAATAATAAAAAACAACAACAACAAAGAATATTTTTACCAAATACAAGAAACTGACAAAAACATCATGGCAGAAAAATGAAAGGATGAAACAAACAAGGCCCTCATTACTGGAATCTTTCATGCCATTACTTGCATTACTCCACAGACACAAGGTAATGATACACTTCCTTCTACAGGTGATGCAGTGTGAGCTAAGTGTACATTAAATCCGACTCAGGTTGGGCGGCTTGAAGCATCGCTCCACTTATCCGCTGTAGTTTCCATTCTCTCGCTCTTCTCTCGGCATTACCAATCCATCACTCAAAAGCAAGGGGATTAAACATCTGTCAAAGCCTGCTCATTTCACCCAGCAGGAAGAGACGCATTTAGGCGTCGCGCATCTCCCCGGTGATTTAGCGTCCTGTCTGTTTCTGAGTCCGGACAGATGAGGTCATACCGCTCTGAAATAATGCTCTGTGTCCAAAATTTTACAAAGAAAACACAGCGGAGAGGAGGGAGACCGCGTGATGGTGCACTAACACATCTTGGCTCGGGGTTTTGAAGCAAGGTGATAGCGCTATTATACCAAGAGGTAGCTAACTGGAGCATCCTGCAGAAAGCACAGGGAAGATGTCTATTCTTGTGCATAAGCTCCCACATCACTCCTTCTATCTATCTGTCCACCTTTAGGAGGCCGCTGTGAGCCTGTCGTCTGCTGAAGACCCTCATTCCACCTAATGTCCTCTTTATTTTTTCTTTAACCAACCATTCCATCAGACGCATTCATATCCCCTCCCTCCCTGCCTTCTTCCTTCCTCCCTTCCTTCCTTTTCGATCTCAAAAACATATTGTCCCATCCCATTCCTCTATCCCTTTAGATCACCCTGCCTTTGCCCTCATCCATCTCTCCTTTTTCATTCATCATCTGTCTCCCCAAATCAGCTGCTTTTCACCCCGCCATCTCTCCTTCTTCCATAATCTCTGGCTCACTTTCCTCTTCCTCTTCCCCTCCTTCCCATCAGTCCTGGCTGTGGCGTCCTTCACCCAGGGTCTGTATTCAGAGTGATTACACGCTTGGTTAACTCATTCATGGCCTCCACTCTGTCAGTGACGCACGCTGCTGCTGCTGGACACATGCCTGCTCGCTCCTCCCGATGCATTCAACTCACCCGTAGAGGGTGTGCAGGTGAACACAAAGTCAACACGCAAAATCGCCATCAGTGGGTGTGAAGCCGGGCACACCTGACAGATGTAGGTACCCTGCTAGAGAAAAAAAGATTCTGCAACTTTCTCAACATAAAGAGTGTGAAATAATACCAACTACACTTAATAACATGGTAATCCCAACTGTGAGCAATAACACATGGCTCTTCACTTTCCTCACCTCCTCTAACACCAAGACGTAACTGGGTGTTGCTCTTGAATTCCTAACAGATCACTGAGCAAAGTTTTTTTGTCTGACACTGACAGCACCAACTGTCGGGGCGAAGATGTTATTATTATTTCATGTTGGTGACTCAGACAAAATGGAAAAGGAGGTTAAGATCTATTAATCACATTTACAACTGAGGAGAACTGATGCAACTTGAGACAAGTCAATGCAAGAACCAGTTTGCAGAACCAGGAAAACAAGTGTCAGCAGGAGAAGGGAAAAAACATGACGAAAAAAAAAACTTCAAGAGCGCATTCAGGGCGAACGCCTCAATTAAAACTGCAGATTTCTCGTATGCATAAGGATATTCAGATATAATATTCATAAAGGTTGGATGATATTTGAAGGAACTAGTCGAAGTCTGTGAGGATAAAAGTCTGAGCAACAACAACAACAACACAGATGAGTGTTGAACCAAACACTGGAAGTATTTTTTTTCCTTTCAGTTCAGTATGAATGGGCGCTGCTTTCAAAACTAATCAAAAGTCAATGAGGGTGGATGTCTCTCGAACCGGCTGCTAATCAGATAGACTGGCCACCGGGATCAAAAACAGATCCTCCTGGGCAGAGGTAACATTTAGTAAACAGTGGTGGCAGCTGGCTGGTTTTCCACTTGGTGGGGGTAAGCGTCATGAGGGGGCGACTTTGTTATCTCTCAGCCAAAATGTCACAATGTGAAGAAAACACCCCCGACATCAGGCCTCCACCCTCGCTCAACTATGATCTGCTTGTGAAGTGCTACCTGATAAGCAAGTCGTGAAAAGGAAAATAATGACTTCACAGAGGCACACCTTACTGTGCAAGTCCAAACCTTGTGTGTTACGCCAAAGGGCCTATTTGGAAAGATATCTGAAGAACTCACATTCACAGCAATGAAACTAAAGCTTAGCTATGTGCAGGTAGTAAAAAAACACACCTTGCACCATGACCTCAATGACTCCCTTCCGTTCCCTCTCCTTACAGTCAAATATGACTTACGGCCCTGACCAGACAGTAGTGCCTTAAGTTTGCATAGCAAATAGGTGAGTAAATGCAAGATAAGACACATCAGTTCTTCAACAGCAGACTGGGCTGACGGGCTTTGGGATGTTTCTCTATCATGCACACTGATGATGTCATAGCTTAATCCTAAATACAATGATCCTTTATAACCTTTGCAGCAGGTGTCATGCTGAGACATGTAGCCTGTCATTATCCGTAAAAACTAAACACAAACACATCTTACTGAACACCTCATAAGTGTTGTGCATCTTTGTGTTTTCTATTAAAAATCGGTCACTGCAGTCACCCAGCATCTGGCATTGTGTTTACATCTATCTCTCTCACAGGTTATCAGAGGTGTTTAGCCGACTCTCCATCAGTGAGCTCGGACGTTACATCAGGTTAGATTAGCAGGTTAGCATTGCTGCTAACCTAAGATTGGGCGCACCTTGCACAGGAAATAAAAACTAAAACCGGGCACACGCACACACACATACACACAGTCAGCCGCGTTAGCCAAACTGACTGCTGACAGGCTGCTAACGTTAGCCCCCTCCTCTTTTTTTGCTGTGCTCACTCATTCCTATAAATAAACTTCCTGTATTAAAAATATTCCCACTGCCTAATGTGGTCGCTGCTGCTATCGGTGCCCAAAAATATAAAATAAACCACCTGGCCGCGCCGTGCAGCAACAACATTATAGGTCGGGTTGAACCGCTGCAGGGATGAGCTTTGCTACCAAGCTAGCAGCAGAGCTAAGAAAAAAAGCTACGCTGTCGCTGGGGCAACATGCTACCCGATTTACGCGTAGAAAGTGGAAATCAAACAGTGTTCAGGGGCGACAAAGCAACATTCAAACCCACCGAGCCGTGGGTTGTTTGTAGCCAGCTGCGCAGTTGACCTGTCATGTCAGATGAGAGCAAGCTAACTAAGTTAGCTCGGGCTAGTTAGCCGTGTATGTGTGTGTGGCTGTACTCACCCCATTAACCAGTCCATGGTGCTGGCTGTCTGTTTGGAGCTGGCTCAGGAGCTAACGTTAGCAGGCAGGGGGGATAAATCCACCAGGAGGCTGGAGCTGGATGCGAGGCGACCCCCCGACTAGTCTCGTCTTATCCAGCCACCACCCTGGCTCCCTCGCTGCCCTGGCTCCCTGGTTGCCTGCCCCCCTCCCCGAGTCCCGTCGCTGTTGTCCCCCGCCGCGGGGCCTGTGTCTCTCCTCAGTCGCTGGATGGATGGATGGATGGATGGGTCCCGCCGGTGTCGGTCAAATGCAAACAAACAATCGCTTAAACTTTGAGCGATTGTCCTTGTTTTGATCCCCTAGCAGCGGCAGCAGCAGCTAACAGCGGCAGCAGCTAGGTCGGATCATGAAGTGGCAAGTGGAAGGAGGAGCACAGTCAGTCAGATCAGTCTGTTAGCTGGTAGCGCGAGCGCAGCATTGATGAGTGACTTTGAGCACGGAGGAGAGCTGAGCTGAGCTGGGGGTGGTGGTGGTGGTGGTGGTGGTGCAGCGATGTGGGCCCACACCCGGAGTCGTGCGGGTGTCCGGTGTGTGCAGTCAGTGTCGCCGAGTGAGGCTTCGTGCAGTTGGGGTTGCCGCTGGTCAACCCCCCGTAACCTCTGTCATGAAGCCTTGTATGGCTGCCGTGCTGCTGCTAGCTGACAGCCTGAACCTCCTCCACTGTGGAGCCGCTACTGCTCTCTCTCTCTCTGTGAGCGAAGTCTAAAATCGGAGTCCGGAAGTAAACACAGACCCGACCCACTCTGAGTGTGTCTCTCCTGTGCGTAACATGCGTGTACTAGTGTAAACGCAAGGGGGCTGTCTGTCTGTGGACATGATGAAGGCAATGGGATATGTAGTTAGGCTAAGCAGCTCAGGTGAGAAGATAAAGTCAGACACACTTGCTGTCGACCTGTAAGTAGCCTATGCCACCGTAGGCTATTAGACTCTATAAACTCAGTTAAAGGTAACATTTATGAGGATTGATGGGTCATTTAAAAAAATGTGTCTAGCAATTATATCAAATGTTTGAAAGAGAAGAAGAAAAAAAGATTCCTAATACCATGGCACAATAATAGTGAGTCTATCAGGTTCACTAATACACACTAAATGGGGAGGGAAGGAAGCCCTTAATAACCAACACACTGTCACTCCTTTAATTTTTTCATATCTAATGCATTTAGGATTGATTGATAGCTTCAGGCTTTCCAAACCAAGGCAGCCCTCACAGTCCAGGGTTTACTGCATTTCCAATAGGTGTTTGTAATTTGATTAATTGCACATGTCATTGGGATTTGTGCAGTGTGTAAAAAACATAATTCAAAGAGCTTCATTGTTTGAGTTTATTGTACCACAGGGAAACCCTCGGGCCAGATGGTATCATCCCACTACTAACTGATTTGAGGTCAGTGGGGAGGTCAATAGGAGCCCCACAGCAAATGACCCAGGTCCTGCTGGTTATTTTAGCCTTCTGTAATTTCCACCTTTATGATACATAGAGCAGAAATAACCTTTCAAATGAAACCCAGAGAAAATGTCTAGTGTGGCCATAAGTCTCAACAGAGGGGCAGTCATGTGCAGTGACCCCTCTGAGCAGGCACCGCAGTTACAGTAATGAACAATATATCAGTGGCTAAATTATTATACAGTGTCAGCCATTGTTGTACTTGTTCCCCAAAACGGACTGTCCCCTGACAGAGATAACTATGTTTTATATTGTAATTGTGTTTAACTACATTGTTTTACAGCGTGCTCCCTTCTGTGGTCACATAGCCTACTGTATCTCCCATTCTACACTTCATTGACCCAGACAAGATGATAATTGATCAGAATTTGTAGATGTAGCTTTTGCCAAAGACACTTGATCTGCTGTCTGTCTGTGAGTTAATCTGCCTTGCTGGTTTATGCAACTTTAGTCACATTGTAC
Organism: Decapterus maruadsi; assembly: GCA_030347415.2. Classification (NCBI taxonomy): domain Eukaryota; kingdom Metazoa; phylum Chordata; class Actinopteri; order Carangiformes; family Carangidae; genus Decapterus; species Decapterus maruadsi. The sequence continues at coordinate 19,193,301 of CM064893.1, read as the reverse complement.
ATAAAATAAGTGCTAAACCAGTTGAATAATCGATCAACAGAAAAATAATCACCAGCTTTTGATGATATTTATTGAACATCAGCCTAACTGCTTTTAAAAATGAAGATTTGTTCCTATTCAGTTTTTGTAAACTATACTATAAACTATATTTAAGCAGGGAACTGTTGGTTGAAGAAAAAATAGTGATTTCTCACTATTTGGTAACTTTCTGTTAAGTGAACAATAACCCACTGATCATCAAAGTAATGCCATTTGTATCCCATTTACAATGTATATCATACAAAATGTGATTTAATAACAGTTCAGCGATCCTCATCATTTGCCTTTCATTTCCAAGTTAGGGGTTATATAATTAATCACATAATTCATAGTATATTGCACCTGCCTAAACCTCAACTCTTGCCGAATCACTGTACAAAACATCTTTTCATAGCTCTTTCCCTTCTCTCATTCTCTGCTCTCTTTCACCCATTTTCCTCTTTAAGAAAACCATCAATCAGGCAGATGCAGCTTGCAAAGATGCATTAATGCTCTGCAAAAATGACTGCTCCACTCCCATCTCTCTCTGTCTGGCTCTGTCTCTCTCTCACTGAGAGACCATTAGAGCAAGACATACAATCGTCTTCAACTCCTAACATTCCTCTCTTTCCTATTCATTTTCTGTCTCACCCTCTCTTCACTTCCTCCCCCTCTCCCTCCTCTTCCATGCTCCACTGTGCATCTCCAGGCTTCTATAAATAACAGTAGCACACAGGCACTGAGAGGGCATTCAGAATAGGAGCCCTGTTAACAGGAGGCAGAGCCACATGATTGGCTCGTTGACACTCCAGCGCCCTGCCGGCCTCCAATCATTTCACAGACAGGCGGAGTTACAGTGATGATTGACAGGAGGCAGGCAGAAGGCAGAATGGTCAAACCTGCATGTAATACTGTTATCAGCCACACAAGGGCAGTATGGGATGATTGTTAACACTGGGGCTGTGCTGACACTACAATGACCTTAACTGCCAGTATTTTTAGTGGAAGTTAAACACAGAAAAGGTCAGTTAGAGATACTAATACTTCTGTTATTCTGATACTAAATATGTCTCCTAAAACTCACTCTGATCAGTGACCAGTCGTTCCCCCTCACTTCAGTTGAAAATCTACACTTTGTGTAGTATTAGTCGGATTATAATCATTCTTATGGGTGTGAATAAACAACAGAGTACAGTTTAAATACATACATGTTGAAAACATGTAGAGAACTTCCATACACATGCAAGTTTAAAGTAGGCATTATCTCAACAACATACAAAATTGTTGCAACTATTAACTAATAACAGCAGTGTCTCAGAATGAATAATCAATGAATTGGCCCATCCAAGCTGTAATCAATAAATTCTTAATAAATTCTTATTTAGTATCCTCATATGTTCCTCTAAAGGCCTGAGGTGATCAAATGTAGGCCGATTTTTATAAACACAAAAGCAACAGCTTTCATTTACTTAATTTAGAAATAGCGCCGTCAGGGCTTTTTAAAAATATACTTTATGTACTAAATCTAGCTCTACATAGTGTTTGGGTTAAAGTATCCCGGCATCGAGATGCTGAATTCCTGAATTGTGAGATTTCTGCCTCCACTGCCCAAATCAGTGGAAGTGAATTAAGTTTTTATTATTGTATTTGAAAAATGAAGAACTCCACCTTCGGGTCTCAAATGAAGACCAAAACCACCCGTATTATTAACAGGCACTGAAAACATTCAGATATGTGACTGTAAACGTCAGTAATACAATTAATGTTTATGTCATCAACATCAGTGACACCTGTGATTTCCTCTCCCCTCTATCTTCTCCATGAACTCTTCACAACACCCACGGTTTTGGTCACGCTCCCATCACCAAACCCACTACAGTGTGCCATGTGCATGTCACCCTGCAGCGACCTAAGACCAGCCCAGTGGACGATGTTTACCTCTCACAGGGACAGAAACCCGCAGTCTGTCGTCAGCACTGGTGCCAGAGATGAGCTGTGTGGGAAAACAAGCCGAGCTCTGGTCAGGTGCTCGTCTGAGTTAGGCCAAGGTCACTTCCTGAAATCCATCCGCTCGTCAATACTGAGCCATCCAGGGGTCGATATGTTCCCATTTCACATCATCCCAGTCGGCGCAGGCAGCACATGAGACAGCTCTGCGTCCAGTATCATAGCCAGACTCAGAGATACCAGCAGTGGATGCAAAACAACTATATGCAATCTGACAGCACTGCACAATGTTGGTGACATTGTGTGTGTATTTCATGTACTGAAGGAATGGGGAAAGCACAGTGTGTCATAAGAGTCCACTTTCACTGCATGCAAAAGAAAGACACAATCTCACATTATTAGCTTACTGTTGCAACACCATTGCCCTGGCCTTTCAACAAGTCCTGTGGAGCAGAGGAGAAATGTTGTGTGCATTACACACTATATACCTGCAGCATGTTGACACATACAGTATAATAGGTAATTGTGTCTATCAAGCCACCATCTCCGTGTCACAGTGTGGTGTTGAGAGTGAATTACAACCCGCGGAGTATTTGGAGCATAGCGGTCACTGTGATCCACACACAACCTCACATACACTTGTGCTATCAAGATAAGGAAGAGAAACCCTTAGGCCTTTTTCTTTATTTAAACCCAGGTAGAGAGAGATTAGACATGGTGTCAAAACAAAGTACACACAAACACACACACACACACACAAACAAAAACACTGCATACCTATGGATCAGCTCAGTGCAGAGTGAGTGAGGCATTGGCTGCAGCATGACTGATATGATTTATTCATAGCTGGCAGCGGTAACTCAAAAAGCCATTAGGAGGCATTAAAACGGAGACACCTCACATTACTCTTGCATGAATAATAAATGCTTAATAGATGCAGTGAGGACTGCGTGTGCATGTGTGTGCGTGTTTGTCTTTTTTACGTAGATTGCACAACGACTAGATCACAACAACATCTGTTTTTTTTAAATTACTTTTTATAATGCCCATGCTAATAATACAGCTGAAGATAAACAATCATCATCATTAATATTTAATCCTAGATAATAATAATGATCATAATAAACACACTTCAACATCATAAAAGTAATTCTGTGGAGAACAGCTGAAATGTTGACATAAAGCAGTTTTGTTCAAAACCAAAGCATGTGTGTGGGTGTGTGTGTGTGAAGCGTTTTTACCGTTAACAGTCTGATCTCACTACTGACTGGTTCATTTTCAGTTTCTCAATAATGATTACATGATATAAGGTGATGATAATGGCTACTTGCATGACTGGGTTTCATATTGTCGGCACCATCGAGTCTGCCTGCCTCTGTGTCGATTCAGTATATACTGTAATGTGTGTGTGTGTGTGTGTGTGTGTTGTGTCATAGCTGGCTCCACACTGACGGCTGATGTCTTGCTGTATGAGTCAGTCTTAGCCACATTACTCATGTCTGCAGACCTACCTGACTCCAGCGCTCCAGTCATAGAAGGAGGGATAGAGGTGGAGGAAAAGAAGGGGATGGGTTTGAAACTGCAGACGGAGGTTAAACTGGGTGTTGTTGTTGTGAGGGAGGAGAGAAGGAGGTGAAATTGATTTAAGAAAAAGGGGAGAAGGCAAACCAAGATGATCTGAAGGCACTGAGAGCCATTTAGGAGACGAAGTTGCAGCACATGGTGCACATGCAGTCTTGCCTCCGGTGCATCCAACCAATAATCTACTGAACGGTTAAAGCACGCTGTTTTAATGCACTCGATTTTCCGTGAACACAAGCGATACAAACCCCCATCCCCACCCCCCTCAGTGTTTTCACGCAAATCAGACATGAAGTCATTTTCAGCCAGAAGCAACTCAACAGAAATAGCTTGCATGTGGCTCTGAGGTCATAGGCAGAGAGAGGAGGAATGATAACAGAGGAGCAGCCACAGACGTGTGTGTCAGCAGCGAGCAGCAGTCTGCTGGGTGAGAGGTTCAGCCTTTGTCTTAGCAACATACAAGTCAACATGTCTGTGCATTTTTTAAACCAGTCCTCCACAAACAACAGTGTAGACAGTGGAAATGGTCTTTTGTTTTTCTAGACACGTCACTGCTGTGAAGGTGTTATAAGGTTTTATATGGACAACTTAAAGGTTCAAAGGTATATTGGCAATATACAAATGCTACAAATACTTCAATAAAGATGTATTTTTATATTTTGTCAAATGATTGTTGTGAATTTCTGGCCAAATATCATCTTACAAATTGGCATGGTGATATAGGTGACACTCTATATCATTTTTACAAGGTGGGTTGGGGGGTGGCGGTTAAAAAAAATTAAAAAACAATGTTGTCAGCCATATGTTTGACAAAAGAAACACAAAGATGTGACATGTGAAAGTGAGATGTTATTAGAGTTGACAGGTAAAGATAACAATTTAAAGTCCCTATAGCAAAAGTAGCTGAAGATTATCTATATCACGTTTCATGAAGAAGTGAATAAAAGATCGTTTATCTGAGACACTGAGGTTTGTTGGAAGGAAAAAGTGAACAATTATGACTAAACTTGATCTCCAAACCCCTGGAAACAGAACAGACAAAAATAGGCTGAATGCTCAAAGTGTCAAGTACAATTACACAAGATTAAAAAACTCATAACAGAATGTTCCAGTGCGGATCACCTTCGATTTCAAAGGCAGTGGAAGAAGAAAAGTATTAAACAAGGGCACTAGCTAGGGCAGTGAAAAGTGCACTTTGTGCAACCTGAAGGGAAATTATTAACACTTACACATGTGTCACCACCAAACCTGTGATTATGGTCGTCGGTGTGGTGAGGCAGCGTCTGACCTTGTGTCAGTAGTGCCATGCTGCATTCACCTGAAGCGCTGTCTTCTTCTGTGGTGGTGGTCCAGGATGTGGCTTTTGGAGGTGCAGACGCTGAGATATGGGATATGCTCTGCTGTGTTGCAGGAACAATGTGTGTGTGTGTGAGAGAGAGAAAGAGAGAGGGAGGGAGCATGTCAGTGCATTGATGGGAGAGAGAGAGAGAGAGTTGCAGTTTGTTCCACCGTTAGAAAGACAGAGACAGATGTCAGCACCAACAGCTGCTTTAGTCAGCACTTTGGCTCAAACATATACTCACATGCACACGCTCGCCGATGGTGAGGAGGCCATGCCTCACTCATGCATACACACAGTGGACAGAGAGGAGACGCTTTCTCTCTCTTTCTTTTTTGTCCATTCATTTCGTTTCATCCCTGAAAACAGAAGCTAAGCGAAACCTGAGCACCGACGGACTGACGGCTCATTCAATCTGCTGCTGCCGGCCGGCCTGACGCGTGGGACAAAAGTATTGATCGCCTCTCACCTTCCTGTTGGGGGGACAAACCCTGGAGCTGCTGAGGTTGACTGGCAGCCAGCAGTAGGTGGCAGCAGTCAGTTGCGCAACACCTGCCTGAGCAGCACCGGCTGTCTGTCTGCTCTCTGGTGCTGCTTGCTGCTTGTATCAAACCTCTCCACACCTTTTGCACATGGAAATTACAATTAACCCGTCTTTGTGGTTTTATGAAAATCAATCAAGTGGAGCTCTAATTGCTACAATGACTCATTTCTGCGAGCACCTCTGTTGTTGTTCATATCTAAGGCTCCAGTCTACACAGCATGCCCCTCGTAGCCTCTCTTTGTTTTCCAGTGATTTGCCAGTCTAGACACCCCCTCTCGTCTTGCTGTAACACTGCGGTGTGTAACACACAGGTGGCCATGACAACGCTAACTGCATTAAACTGGATTACCTGAGGCCTGCTGAGCCTCGGAGCCAGACGGGGATACCTCCCTCACCACAGGCCTCACACACACACACACAGGCAAATTCTCCTGCACTAATGATCTCCCTGCGTCCATTTATTTTAGCTCATTTCACTGCTGTGTGTTGTAATTCATGCTGAAATGAAGGCAGTCATGAATGTGCTTATGGCTGCACGAGGGCAGCAGCACTGCAGGATATTGGACACATGTTTGTACCAAGGCTCTTTTCGTGCTGGCGTAGAGGAGAGGGGAACTACCAGAGTCTGCTGGGCCTCTCAGTACTGCAGAGATCTACTTTTTGCCCACTTGCGTGAGAGATGGATAGGGATGAGAGAGAGGTTAGAGAGAGGGAGACAGACAGACAGAGAGAAATACTAGGACGAGCAGGCTGCCAGACTACAGGGTTATATAAGGACAAGAGGTTTCCATGGAAAAAAAGGGCAAGAAATGCTGTTTGGAGTCAGTCATCGCTGGTGACGCGTGGAAAAGTGTGGAATGCTGTGCTGACGCAACTTTCGAGCAGCGAGCGTGTGTAATGAGTGTGTGTTTGAGATAAAAGTGAGTGAAAAGGAGCAACGCAGAGGGAATGAAGAGAGTAGGAGAAAGTAGGCATGTTCTGTCTGTGCATGTGTGCGTGTGTGTGTGAATGCACTTTGGATGCGTGCGTGAGTGGAAAAGCGAAGAGTACCGTTAGTTCGCCTGCTGACGTAACGGTTCCTAACTGTTTCCATATAGAAGGCCTGAGACCAGGCGCCAGGCGGACCCTCAGCATGGATGTGTCTGGTACCCATCAGCCACCATGAGAGGAAGGATACACACCTCAACACTCATGCACATATGCACACTCACACATTTGCAACACAATTAGACGCATACATAGATTTACAGAGATATGGTTCAATAAACGTGACATATACTTAACCTCATATGCACAAACATACATAGATAAACTCCTGCATGCTCCATCTTTGATACACACAGGCAAGCACAGTACATTCATGCAAACATGCACGTACACAGCACACACACACGTCACAAATTAGGGAGGACAGGCCTCACTAACTTTGATGCTTCCGATGCTGCTGCTCTACCATCATCATCAAAAAATCTATGATGGTGAACCAGGCTGCAGGCTAAGAGTGACTTTAATGTATCAGTAATTAACAATGCACATGTGCACTATCCAGGTTACTTTTAAGTTTTGGGGTATGTTTGTGTATTCACTGTCTTTTCTCAGTCTTAAAGGGAGAATTCAGGTTTTTATGACAAAGGGTTGTGTGAGGCACTCATGCAAAGTCAGTACCTGCAGTACATTAGGTTCAGCAACCAGGAGCTCCAGCAAACTATAGAGTGTGTGGCTGTATATGAAGCCATTAGAAATAACATTTGGAAAATGACCATATCTGTTTAAATGTATACTTTGTGCAGAATGGTTTCAGTGTTTTATCTTCCCATAAAAACATCATTTTGCTTTGGAACAGCATTTTTTTTTACAACTCATCCTGACTTGTAGAATCACATATGTAAAGGTACATACAATCTGTTTGTAACTGTCTGTATATGATGCAGACATGTACATTAAAATTCACATACTGTTACGTAATAAACATCTCATATGCATAAAAATACACATGCACACATAGGAATGTATCAAAAACACATACTTTCTTTATATGCACATGCAGGAATTTATATCCTTTAGCATTGATTATGATGCTGTGAGACTTTCCCATATTTGTTTTAGAAAACTAAATCATGGGAAGTGAAGAGGCACTCTGGATGGTCAAGATATAAATAAAAACGTTTTAAAAAAGCAACTAAACACTGCATTGGAAAGCTATTTGAAGAAGTACAGTACACTGGCAACAGGAAACCTGCATAGAAGTGCAGACTTCAGCACAGTGAAGGGGAGACTGTAGATGGGCAAGTTATCCGAGATGCAGATCCATATAATACGAGCTGAGGGCACCTTGAACACCCACACATGCATGCTGTACAAACACACACCCCCACACTCACACACACACACACACGCACGCACACACAAGAAGCATATTGTGGTGGGATTATCCATTGTGATCCAGGTGATAAATACACACAGCACCATGTGGGGCAGGCGGTTCATTATAAAGAGAATGAAAGTGAGAAAGTGGGATTTACTATGTATCCTATTACCCTGGTGGTCATGTCAGGGAGAATTCCCATGATGGCCATGAAATAAAGACATACACACACACACGAAAAGCAGAGGGAGGGACTCAGCTGGAGATGCTGGTAATGCCATTACCTCTGCCTGTCTCCTATTGGACTGAGTGAAACGCTTATTAAGACGGTGTTGTGCTCGCTGACAAAGGCCAAGGCCCATCTGGTTTTGCATGTTTGTGTGTGTCAGACAGTCGCAGAACAACACGCTGGTTGTTGTGGCTGGATCAAACCAAACGGTGGGGCTTCAGGAGTGATGCTTTGTTTGCAGAGTGATGTTGCTTGATTGCAGCGCGGTGAAATTCCACCATGACATCATGAAACCAAAGCTGCCTTTGTAGTCAAGCCCCCATTGAGGGGACTCGATAAATTGGCCCCCTGCTGGATTTGGATACAGTTTTTTTTGTTTTTTTTTTGTAACATCGGTGTGCACTGTGTCCTCTGGGGGCAAATACCTTTCTGTGTCTTTCTCACACACCAAAAATACACACGCACACCAAAACCTCATCTCATTCTCTCATTCCCTGGAGGTAAAAGCACTGTTCAAACACATCACATCACTGGCAAACACCGCACCCTCGCCAGCTGTCTTCCCACTCCTGTGCCCATTGACACAGTCCGATAAGGAAGAGGTGGAGCGGGGGGAAGCCAAGAGGTGACGACCTGAAAACCAGTCTCATGGGTGTGTGTGTGTGTGAGAGAGAAAAGAGGAAGCAGAGGGATAATGAGTCAGTTTGGAGGAAGACAAGGAAGTACACGGTTTAACAGGTCCTTTCCCCGTTCTCAGACAAATATGCATCTATACTCTTTCCTCCTCTTTTGTGAGGTCATACATCAGTGTGCACTGTTAGCACGTGAGCTAACACTGATGTTGTTTTTAATCCTCTTAATCCTCATTTACAACCAACAAATATATCTCCATAGAAATAGAAATGGAAATGTGACCCCACAGACGCATGTGCTAATGCAGCTGTTGAGAGTTGTATTTAAGGTAAAGGAGATAGACAAGATGCTTTTCATTTCCTTCCACTTACTAAATGTGCTCCAGTACTTTCACAGGGATAGTGTACAAATTGTTTATCTTGTTGAGAACTAGAAAAAGCGTAAACCAAGGTTTTTGATGTTACATAAATCAAAATGTAATTTGAAACATTTAGTGGTGATGGTGTCTGGATCCTGTTTTTGTTACTAGATACTGTTGCCATCTTCTCCTTGTGTAAGCAAACTATTGTCTTTCCTAGTTTCCTTGTAGTTTAGCTACTGTAGCTACCTTCTCCTTTATGCTAAGTTTTTTTTCTTTTATACAGTCTATGGTTGTCATCCTTTCCTCATTGCTAGCTAAGAGGTGCCGTCTGTGCGCCACCTTTTCGTTGCAGTATGCTTCATTTTATGGTAAGTGTTCATTGCAGGGTCTTACTTACTATTCACATCTGTTCTAAACTGTCTCTTCCAATCTTACATCACAGGCGATAATTTGGAATGATAATAATAATGATAATTTGGCATGTCTTTCATGAAAGCAATTTTGAATGCGTCTTCTCTATTAATAATTCACCATTCAATCAGCCCGAGAAAGCATATGGCATTTCCAGTGTGTGGAAAGAAGAAGAAGAAGACGAAGAAGAAGAGGAAGAAGAAGAAGAAAAAAATCAATAAAGCTCTGTTGTGCGGTTAGAGTGGAGTTTGTTAAACATAAAATCAATAGCAAGGCTCCAGGACTCCGGATGTCGTAATGTGTTGTTCATCGGCCGATTGGAATTCCCTTCCCGTCCCTGTACAGCCCCCATGCAAGCACACAAGAAGAAGCAGAGAGGAGTTTGTTTTTTGTCATGTCTGTATTTTTGTCTCATTTTCACAAAACATGTACAGGGGAAGGAAAAGCCTTTCAATAGAACCTGAGGTATTTTTGCATCAAGCAGCCTAAGGTATCAGGATTTTCTTTTAAAAACTCATCTAAATTAATCAGTGTTCTTAGATGCGTTGCTATTTACACAACATAATAATAATAATAATAATAATAATAATAATAATAATAATAATAATAATAATAATAATAATAATAATAGTTCATTAACAACAATTTTAGCAAATGGGACAGCCTGCATCATCTTTGTTACATGTCATAAATAATTCTAACAACATTTCTTAAAAATATAGGGAGAAGGTGAGGAGAGGAGAGGTTACTTGAGCCTCGAGGGGGGACATAGGAATCTATCTGAAATTACTGTAGCTGCAGCAGCACAAGGTCAAAGGTCAGAGATCGCCAGAGAGAGAAAAGCTAATCAAGGGTCCAAGGAAAAAGAAAAGAAACACATTTTACATTATAAATAAATAACCATCTCGCACCAGGAGAGCAAAGTTTTTCATTTCTTTCACCTCAGGATATGAAGATCCTCAGTTTTTCCTATCTATTTTGTTATGCTGTGTTTTTTTTGTTTAATATCAAAGCTTTGGAAAATAAGAAATAAGGAAACAAAAGAGAAGGAGAGAAAGCGAGGGAGCTTTACGGACATGCATTGTGCTGATGTACCAGCAGCTGTGTACCCTGTGCCGGGCTTGGCTCACTGAAAGATCCCCTGAGAATGAACAAAAGGGTGTGTGTAGGGCCTTTGCTTTACATGTGTGAATATAAGTGTAAGTGCTTACAGTATGAGTGTGTGTGCATGTGTGTGTATGTGTGTTGGTTTCAGCTTTGGTGGGACATGCTATGATAATGACTGATGAACTGGTGCTGGCTCGGAGAGGACACTCGGTGCAAGTCTTTTAATCTCATTCTCGTGAGTGTGTGTACTGTATGTGTGTGAGTTGCATATAGTTGTTGTTATGCAAGCCTTCATGAAACTGGCAGAAAATGTTTTACCGTATATGAGCGATCAGAGAGTGTGTGGCTACTCTGTCTTCCTCTTCACACAGTCAAGAAAAAAACAGTCTTTTTAGTCAATGCTTAAGCCCTCAATTGTGACAAATCCATGAATTCACACTGCAGATGAGCCGGAACAGAGACCCTGTTCTCATAGATGTCACTAGGATGTCTGTACCATCCTCCTAACACCAGACAGAGGCTCTATATTTGCATTACCAAAACTCAGGTTTGAAAGCTTGGCTTTCTGAGTATCATATTACCAGGGTGTGTGGATGGATATCGAAATTGTTAATCAGAAAGCAGAAAAAGTGCATTTCAAAGTCATACATCACTCTCCCCAAAGAAGAAACAGCACATATTGCTCACTTGAATTTGTTGAATGTGTGTATTTGTATGAGTGTGTGTCCATAAATACCATACAGCAAATAATTATAATAATAATAATAATAATTCAACAAAAGAAAAAAAGAAATAAATCCACAAAACATTATATTATTTCTCATTACCAGAATGAACCAGTACAATAAATTAAAACTATAACTGAACAAAAAATTCCATTAGAAGTCCATTAAAATTGCTATATATATTCATATTGTATATATAGTATTTGTCTGTCTGTAGTCAGCCTTTCAGGTGCATGCTCAGTGGTGACCATAGGTGGTGACTGGGAGCGATGGGAGGGGGTTGGAGGTCTATAAAGGGGCCATGGACCATTAAAATTAACCCTCATCACCATCCCGAAACTTCAGTCCCATCATGCTGTTAACACTGGAAACAGGGGGGAGCCAAAGTCAGGAAAGACACGCTGTGCTTTCAGATGGGGGGTTGGGGGGTGAGGCAGACTGTCTGTCACTGAGAGTCTTCAACTCAAAAGTCTTTTCATCAACAAAACGCTGAGGATCCTTCATTGTTTGGATGCAGTACCGCCTTTAGATCAAGTCCTTGGGATCTCTCTGCCTTGTGCTGTGAGTGATGTTTCAGGAGTCTGTTATCGATCGTTCGTTGGTATCATAATGCAGAGTTTGTAGCAGGCAGAGCCGCTGGGTAAGGACGGGTGGGGAGTTATTTTAGAGGGGGGTGGGGGGGGTTGCCGTGCGAGGTTCTGAGGCTTTCTGACACCGGGGTGAAGCTTTTTGGGAGTAAAACATAGGGCTTGGTTCAAATCACAAGCTAAACACCCACTGAAGCACACTACATTTGACCACAGGCAAGCAGTTTGTGTCCGAACTCTGTCAAAATAGGGGGGTATTCTATATCGTAAGGATGCAACTTGGCCTGGGTCATTCCTTTTTTTTATATATATATTTATATATATCTGTGACAGAGCTCAGAAACATTAAGAGTTTCAGTACCTAACAGTTCAGCCACCTCCCTGTACGCCACCCTCCCCCAGACGATTTTCTTCAGATTTGTGTGAGAGTTCAGGATGGTTATGATCTGCCAAGCACCACATCTCAGGCTCTGTCCGTCCAAGTGAGGATGCTAGTTCGCTTTTCACATTAACTCTCTTGCTTTTGTATCTAACCGTCCTTCTCTCTGTTGGAGTCTTTAACACTGTCTGAGAGGGGAGCATAAAAAAAACAAAAAAACATCTCCTCCTCATATGTCCTCTCCTTGGACTCCCTCTTAACAGGTCCATTTTTGCCCCCAGGGGACAGCTCTGTTCATGTCCACTATCTGTCAGGATACCTCGATAATCTCCATGCTCCCAGAGAAGCTCGACTGCTTCCCGATCTTCCCCAGTTCCTCCCGGGACCGCGTCTCGGCGATGCCCTCCTCAAACTCCATCTGACAGCTGCGCCGTTTGAACTGCTTCTCTGACGCTGCAGGCCCGCTGTTGTTTGAGGTGTTGGACATGGGCGCCGTCGACGATGACGTGGAGTCCCGGTGGTCTCTCTGGATCTGTGGCGCCGAGGGCTTCTCCCTTTGGGCTTTGTCTCGTAACCGCACGCCTTCGCTGCACCCGAACGCCACGTACGCCGAACTGCTCCCGAACCTCACCGAGGACTCCTCTCCCCCTCCGCCCCCTCCTCCTCCCAGCTCCATCTCTCTCTCGCCGCCCTCCTCTGCCCCGAAGTGCCAGGGGGCGTCTGTGGTGGGGGTGACGGGTGTGACTGGAGTGGTGGCCTGGACAGTGTCTCTGTGTTTGGTCCACATGGCCCCGGACCCCACGGTGGGAAGGGACGGTAGTGAGAGGAGCAGGGAGCCCTTCAGGTTCTCGTCCAGGCTGGGGCTCTTGTAGTCCAGCGACAAGCCGAGGGACTGTGGAGGTTGGTGTGGTTGGGAGTGGACTGGTGAACTGTTGGAGCTGTGCTTAGGTTTCCTCCTGGGTCTGGACGAGGAAGAACTAGACCTATGGACTCCTTCATTTCCTCCGAGCCCCAACCCTCCGATGCTGCCCCCGCTGCCCGGTGAGGGGAATGGTGAATCAGAGGAGCTGGGGCTGTCTAGGACGGGGGACTGGGAGCAGACACCATTGGAGGTGCCTGTTCCTGGGCTGTCAAGCTTGCACAGCTTGGGGACGTCTTCAGAGTGTGCGGGCGTCAGGCTGGGGCAGTGGGGACTATTGGGGGAATAGACTGACTTAATGTCCAGGGAGAAGGAGCGTTTGAGGCGGTTAGTGTCCATGATCCTCTCTGCGGAGAGGTGCAGGCCGTTGAAGCCCTGCTGGAGGGAGGTGGGTGACGGTAGCTTGGGTTCTGGTGAGATGTGTGGCTCGGCCACAGATGAATCATAGTTGCTGTGGTGACCGTTCATCTCGAAACCTCCGTTGATCTCCGAGCTTTGCTTGATGTTGTTTTCAGAGATTTTGTCATCGGAGGTTGAAGTTAAAGCTTGGAGTATTCGCAGGCCCTTCTCAAACTCCAGCAGCTGACCGAGGAAGTTGAAGTTGGGGGATATGGACGGTCTTCGGTCCTTTACAAACCTGGAGGAAGAAGGAAGGAGAAAAAAAAGGAAAATATGAGCCAGAGCAGAGTGTACAAGGGGTGTGAAGCAACAAGGGATGTTTTAAAGGCAGAACTACCTCAGATTAACGTGTTTTTTTACTGATGTACAGCACATAATCCCTTGCCAGGCAAATCAAAGCCTTTTGTACATGCTCCGTTCCCTAGCAGCACATCTAACAATTTCATTTCTCACGACTGGAGGGGTGGGGGCTGAGAAAATCATCTAGCATTTCTGTCAACAGCTTGTTGTCTTTTTTCACAAGGCCTGACACCTTAGCTCAGCTGGTGGCGGACGGGAGGAGCGAGCGTACCTGTAGGCGTCGTCTGATGACAAGCCCATTGTCTTCATGATGTATGCGATGGCGATGGTTGCTGAACGTGAGATTCCAGCCAGGCAGTGCACAATGACTCTGCAGTTTGACACCTTAGCTTTGTCTGTTGGGGGAGGAGGAGGAGGGGGAGAGATATGAATACACACAACTCTACACAAATGCAAACAACAGATCATTGACAGGTCTCATCTTAAGCACAGTCTCTGGGGACAATCAGCACCTATTGAAAGCAAACTGACATTTCCTGGAAGAGTACAGGGGGGTCACCTAAACGGATGTGTTATACCTGACCGCTTTTGTTTCTTAAGCTGCACGTGAATGTTCAGCGACTATGACAATATGTGGACATGCCGTATTGAATATCATGGCGTTCTTTTTTAACACATAACTTGAGATGAATTTGCCTCCTCTTACCTATGAATTCATTTGTTTTGTCCAGCCAGGGAAGCAGTTTCTCACAGTAGTTGTCGTTTACTGGGATGCGCATGAAGTGGCTTTCGCTGATAAAGTCTGGCTTGGGGCAGGTGTTGCTGGCGTTCAGCACATAGGTAATACCATTCTGGGCCATCAGATCCTGCAGAGATAGAGGTGAGGAGGATTTAAAATCATGTTTGGTTGCACAGGAAGTGAATTATCTCTGGTGAAATAAATGATTAGATGCAAAAAAAAAAAAACTCTACCTTGTTGAGGACGTCTTTCTGTGAGCCCAGGTAGAGATGTGGCAGGATGCGAGTGGGCCCTACATTTGCCACAGGCAAGCAGGGCTGGGACAAGCTCATAGGTAGAGCAGTGGCAGGCTTCCCTTCACACAGGCCGGGGAAACAGGACGAGAAGGCAGCAAAACCTCCTAGAGAGACAGAAGAGACGGAGAGAAATGGTCAGATATACCAATGGTTTTCCACACAACATACTGAGATCTCTGTTAAAAAAAACTCCCATGAGCTCATCAACAGCACTGAAAAAAAAAAAGAAACCCAGAGAAAAAAAACCCATTTCACCACCATTAGCGGAGCAGACAGATTCTCTATTGACTTTCAGAGGTGAATCTGGGCTACAATGTCTGGGTCCTGCTTAGTGCAACAGGAGCAAAAAAGAGGCTCTGTGAGCTTCTGTGTGAGTGTTAGGTTAAACGCTGGGCAGCCAGGAATGTGTGTGTCTGGCCCTTTAAGAGGCAGGCGGCTCCACTTTTGGCATATGTGTATAGTGTGTGTGTGTGTGTGGCTCTGTTTCCTGCATGAGCTCATG
The DNA here is from genome assembly GCA_030347415.2 of Decapterus maruadsi. Lineage (NCBI taxonomy): Eukaryota > Metazoa > Chordata > Actinopteri > Carangiformes > Carangidae > Decapterus > Decapterus maruadsi. The sequence continues at coordinate 19,177,920 of CM064893.1, read as the reverse complement.
TCCTGTAGCAGTGCATTGCGTCAGGCTGGGGGAATGAGAGAGGCCACAGGTGCAGGGCCAGGACAGAGGCCCAGTAACATCCCCCTGACAACCGCACATCACACACACACACACATATACACACACGCGCGCGCATGAAATCGCATATACACACATACTAACAGGATGATACACTCCAAGACACAATCTGATAACATGATCACATAATCTTGCGGTCAACATATGCTCAGTATTCACTCTCACTGTTTATAATTTCATCTGTTCATCCACCACACACATGCACGCACACACGCACGCCTAATGTGTACCCACACTCATCATTACTTTGCAGTACAGTGGTTGTATAACTATGGGGTGGGGGCCACTGAGGGGAGATGGGGGGCGAGGAGTGGGTAATGACCTCGCTGAGGAGCGTAGAGAAGGAGGGAAGTGCTTCAAGGAAACCCTGAGCCCCAGAAAGGAGGATTAGAACCTAATCTAGGTTCAGCCCTGCCTGACCCAATCTGGGCCTAGCACACACACAAACACACACACACACGCGCGCACACATACACACACGGTCACAAAGTGAGAGTGAGTGAGACATGACATCACTGTTCTAAAGTAGCACACACAGCACAGTGCAGGCAGGACATTGCCTTCCGTTGTAACACACACCCAGCTGCACTACTTATGTAGCAACGGCTGGCCAGCACACACACACAGCACACGGTGTCAGCAGCATGAACTGTGTACTCAACAGATACGAGCTTGAGGACAAATAATAAAAAAGCTGCAAAAAAAAAAAAGGGGGGGTTGTGCAAATGTTCAGAGAATAGCAGCTTTGGTATTTGGAGCAATTTCACAACACCACAAGCCTCTGTGTGGCTGGATGCATCCTCATGACCCAGTGCTATTCTGGGTGCACTGTCCCTTTAAGAGCAAGAAGTGAAGAAGGCCTGTCTGTTTCCAGCTATTAATGGCAACCAGTGGAGCAATGACATCAGCGCTCCACATGGGGGGTGGAGTGGAGGGAGAGATAGATGGATGCAGAAAGAGCAATCAGATAACTTACATGATACATGTGGGAAAGCTTAATGCACGGGAGGGGAGGCTGATGGATCGCTGCTGTGCTAGCATGAGTCTGTATTACAATCTTTTTATTTTTTCCCCAGCTTTTATAAATGTAGGTTAACGCACACATGGAGTTTGGCACAGTTTGGCTTTAGACTGTAGTGGCGCTGTAAATCTCCACCAGAGCGTACTTTCTAGTGATCTTTAGGGCGGCGCAACGGCGTCACTAATTGATAAAACAGAGGGAGGGAGGGAGGGTAGTTGTTTGAAGGGTTTCTTCCTGCTTTCTCCATTCCCAAGCTGCTGGTATGGACACGCACGCACGCGCACACACACTTGCAAAGAAAATAAATGGTGCTACATATAACCTCCGCCACAGGCATATACTGTATCTGTGTGAGGAAGCGGTATGTTCCTGGAGACAGTTAAATCAACAGGAAAAGCCTCACGTCACACTTCAACCATTTCCCTTTTCTATGCGAGGACATTGTTAGAGAGTAGTTCGACGGGGCAGAAGACAGGACGTCCCACGGTAGACGCTCTTTAGAGAAAGTGCGTTTGTGTGTGCGAAGGGAAGTGAACACATGAATGAAAATACCCTTCTAAAAATACACTCGCCCTTTAATCTCAAGTGCATCTGGATTAATAATTACAGACATAACTGTTGCAGCTGACCTCATCTGTGTTAAATAAATAGTTAAACGGCAGGAAGACTGGGGAGCCAGTGTGCGGCTGCATGGGAGAGCGGGTGAGTAAGGGGTTACTGGCGTGGAGGGGAGATTGCAGTCGGAGATAAGAAAGCAGGACTGAGTGTGCCTGCCTGGTTTTTTAAGGGCTATTACATTACAGTGACATTACGTCAACACAATTACAAACACCCTCTGTGTAGTCGGAGCGGTCAGCGCTAATGGACGTTAGTCACACAGGAGATAGCATGTTATTGTCACCTCGTCACCTGACCCCACTCTACTTAAGGTTGTCATGATGACGAGGAAGGGCACTGATGTTGATGACAGTTGGCTCATCGTGTCCCCGAGTCTTGTCAAGATGGAATTAAACACACATACACATACACACTAAGCAAGGAAAAGGGCACATGGACGCACTGACGCGCACACACGACAGCGAGCACCAAATAACCCAAAGAGACATGGCCTCACATTCTCCAAAAAGAAAACGATGACACATCCGTCCATTCCAATCTAAGCACACAAAGCGCACACATAAACACACTGTACATTCACACTGAGGTCACTGAAAATACCCTGTGACACACACACACGCACACACCAGCCCAGCTGTCCACAGAGATGACATCAGAAAGTCAACTGGGAGAGATGAGTTCACCTTCAGCGGCGGCGGCGGCGCACCATGATAACCAGCAATGAACTAACATTCGACACAAGACATCAACTTAAACAAGAAGCAAGTATCATCCCACAACTACAGTTTGATCTGAAAAAATCCACTTTGTACGAGAACAAAGGGGCCTGTGAGGAACGGCGTCACGCTGAAGTCATGATCTTGTGCCTCACAGAAATACCATTCAAACTTTTATTCACTTGCGAGACTAAATCACCTTTTGCACTGCGCTGCGTCATGTATCTGTAACTTCTGGAAAATGTACTTGGACAGGATATGACTAACCCATTTCTGAACACATGCTCTAAAATAAAAAATAAAAAAAAAGTTTAAAAAAAAGTTTGGGTTGAAAGAAAACACACAACCGGGAAAGAGGGCACTGTGTCGCCAGCAGCGATACTAGCCAGCGGTGACTTCCTTTTTCCGTTTTCCTCTGCCCACTTCATCACTTATGCAACTGCTTATTTTCCTCTCTGGCCCTGTCAGAGCCGAGCACTCAGGCCTCCTTTGTTTGCTGGTAGGCGAGCGGTGGTCGCTCTCTTCTCATCAGTCATTTCCTTCTCCTCAAGTTCATATTCACATTTTCAGTCTGAACTACTGCTGTCATGAAAGAAAAGTGTTTAGCAGAAGATGTTTGGAATCAAACTTAGTTTTTTTTTTTGTGTGTGTATGTGTTTTGGAGTCGTGTTGCTAGGTGAGGCGATGCAGAAAGCTGAGAGATGAATGGAAGAGGAGTCCTGGAGATATTGACCAGATGAACAGAGACAGAAACACCTGCCTGGCTGTTCTGGTTAATGGGAGCTCTGCTGTTACGTCACTGCTGCTGGTACAATTGACCAGCTCGTCAATACAAGCCCCCCCCTCCCAACAACTCCCTCCGCCTCTGTGCCTTGTGTGTTTCAGTCTCTGTGTAGCTTGCAGTTGTCCTCTTTAACTCATCTGTTAATGGAGAGGACACACACACATACACACATACAGGACGAGCATGTACACACACACACACAGCCCTCCACAGCCTGGGGGCATTGATCTGCCTGAATGACTACCCCGCACCCATTCTTCCTCTGTGGTTCATATCAGGGGAGACATGACGCCATCCTCTGTGCCCCTCCAGCTGTCCCCTCTACTATGAGGGGACATTAGCATCTCAATGTGAACCCCCCCTCCTCCCCTCTTCCACCACCACCACCCCCCCAAACATGACATCATTGCACACATGTCCCACTCAGCTCCACAAAGGCCAAAGCTGCAGCCTGGAGAAGCGATGAGAGCGTGTCTGTTTTAGGGGGCTGAGAGCGGGGGCCACATCTGTCAGAAATGTGCAGATTGACAGGCTCACGGATGAGCTAGTAGGATGAGGTCATCGCTTTTCATGCAGATTGATGACGGGCGGGAACAACTGTATGATAAACACGTCATCCTGGCTGATGGTTAAACAGTTTATTGTTCCTTTATCTTGCTAGACGCCGGTGCCAGCGGGAATATGTCACTTTGATCAGCTGCTGTTTCAGCAGTAACATGTTATTGCACTATTGAGCTATAAACACTCCTGTAATTTGGACTGCATTCGCAAATCTATTTCAAAATAACCTGTGACATATGATTCTATTTTCACCCCCTACTGGCAAATGTGTGATTTTTTTTTGTTCTGCTAGCACTTCAACCAGGAAAACCTAGCTGTGAAGAGGTGAACTTTACACGCACACACTCGCACATGCACACCAGCAGTGTCAAGAACGGCAGGTGTGCAGAGCTGCTGTGCTAACTGCTTTGAACCGGCTCTCTGATATGCCCCTGATATGCATGTAGCACATAAACTTTACAATCATGTCCTCACACATTTATGACTCCAAGCATCCAAATATAATCAACACTGTAATGAATGAATGGCTGATTTGACATCTAGTGTAAATTGCAGGTAAAGCGTGTTGATTTTTTGTTGTTGTGGTCCAGCCCCGTTGTCGTGCATTGCCTCATCACTACTGTGTGAAAAGGTGTTACATTAAACACCTGCAGTGCACGCTGCACACATATTGATAACATAATCTCCACAAGACACCATTCTGCAGAGAGGGAACAAGGGAGAGAGTGAAAGAGAGAGAAAAGCCAAGAGCAAAGGAGAAGAAAGAGAAAGAGCCTTTGTGATAGTTTTACATCTCAATGACCACAGGCTGAGAGAGCATGAACACTATGTCATACCGCGGGTCACAGCTCTCAGCCCCCCCCCCTCCTCCTCCAGCTCCTTTTTTTCCTCTTCATCGCTTCTCGTTTTCATGATGTCATCCTCTTAATCCTCCTTCTTCCTATTCTATGTCTCTAAACACATTAACTGCATAAACAAAAAGGTGGGAGAACAATTAGTGGCTTTGGCTGGCTCCCTGTGATGTGTTCTTTACGCCTGCTGTGGCGGTAAATCTCACTATTGATCCACTGCACGTCTTTAAAATTCGCTTCACATCTATCTTTCATTTGCAGCATGCTTGGACTGGAATACCTCAATACCTGAGAACCCACCGTGCCTTTGTACTCATCTGCAGTGTACGAGCCGTCATCAGGGGCTTTCCCCCCTCGTTCACATCGTCTGTGTCTGTGTATTTCAAAGCCATTTACACTTCCGTGTGGTTACATCTAAGAATTCATATTAATCATCTTTCCATCTTCGCAAATATTCACATCCTCAGCAGAAATTAGAGTTTTCAAACTCACATTAACTTGACCACGCGCACACATACACACACACACACACACACACACACATCACTTCTCCCCCTCTGCGTCCAGGTGGATACACACCTCGTAGCTCTCTCCCCTCCTTCATTCGTCGGACCCTGATCTTCAGCCTCATGTCTGTTTCCTGCAGGTCCGGCCAAAAACAGTCCTCCGCTGGGGCAATCACCACATCCAGAGGCATCCCCCAGAACACAGTCTTGTCTCACGCGCGCGCACGCACACACATAAAAACACACACAGATGGAAATGTTCTGACAGAGGTGAAGCCCTCTGAGTCTGAGTGTGAAAATCCCAAAGTTGATAAAACTCCTGCTGGCGCCCAAGTCCACTCTGGTCACGTCAGCTGTTCCGGCGTCCAGTCGGAGACCCTTCGAGAGACTTGACCCAGTATACGAGAAAAAACTAGTCCAAGTATGTGTATGGACACACTCCTCAAGTCCACCTATGAACGAAATTCCATGCAATCACCACAAAAATTCCTAAAATGCTCCCGTGTCAATATTTAGCAGTTCTGTGGTTTTGGTGGAGAACGGCCGCCACAGAGGGAGCAGGAGGGAAAAAAAAAACAAAAGTGAGTAGCCTGTGTTGCCTGTATGCAAACGCCAGCTGTAATGTGCCTGCAGCTGGTTTACAGAGCGTCTGTGTGTCTCTCTGAGCCCTCTCTCTGTCTCTGTGAGTCCACAGCCAGAAGAGTAGCCCACTATTGTTGTGCTGCTTCACTCTCCGCGTCTCTCATTCGCTCAGTCGCTGGCTTACACTCCTCCCTCTCCCTCCCTCCTCCCTTCTTTCTCTCTCTCCCTGTGCAAAGAGGATGACGGAGCTGCACTCTCTCCTCGAGCTCTGGGGGTGAATGAGCTCACTTGCCGTGAGCTCAGACTCTGCCCTCCCTCCTCCCCCTCCCCCTCCTCCTCCTCCTCCTCCCCCTTCTGCTACCTCCCTTGCTCCCTCCCTCTCTTGTGGAGCCAGCGCTCCGTCATAGCTAATGTCTAAGGCATGTAACCACATTCCTTACTCACCCAACAAATATGCGGCCACCTCAGGGGCCTAGCTGCGAAGCAGGGCTCTATCAGGGAAGGATGGAGGCTAAGACGCTGCTATCAGGATGTTTAACAGATATGTACATGCTGCTGCAGGACAGATTTGTCTCTGTAATTGCAGAGAAGTAAAACGCTTGGCTTATGAAAAGAGACTCCAGCCGTTGACGTGAATGATGATATGTTTCGTGAATTAAAGAGTGGTGTTTGTGAACTTGACTGTTAGAAAGTAATGATTAATACATGAGACATAGAGTTAGACTTTATTAAATCAAATATAGCATTTTATATCAAAAGATCATTATCAGTCCTCATACTATAAAATGCACATCTTTCATTAAGGAGCGCAGAAGCTAAACAGCTACATGAGGGTGATTGCCTTAAATGTACTGTAGCTTGGAGGCACATTAAACTTTCTACAGGGGCGGATTAAGACTGTGTCAGTGTGTTGAAAACTGATTTGTCTCCGAAGGTGAGGGAATGCGTGTGACTTCACTGCGTTTCCTGTCCTGGTTCATGTCTAACACGCCGTGTTTGGACACTGTGTTCTTGTTGTTGAGGATGAGAAGGTAGGCAGGCCACGGGAGAGAGGAGAGAGGAGAGAGGAGGAAAGTGAAGCTGAGGAGGAGGAGGAGGAGGAGGAGAAGGAGGAGAAAAAAAAGACACAAAAGCAGACAAAAGTGGAAGGGAAGACTAGAGATGATGAGAAGACCAAACAAGCTCGTGGTTGGCAGCCATCATCCATTTGACAGGCCACAGACTCCTCGTACTTTACTATGGAATGACAAACATGTAGGCCACAAGTCCAGCCATGGAAACAAAGCAGCACTGGACTTAACATAACCGCTGGAGGAGACTGAATGGTACAGTAACTGGACGTTAACTAGTCATTATACAAATAAAGCTGCTTTAAATACATCTTAATCACAACTGACATGTAAAAAAAAAGTCCCCACAAACCTGATCTCAATTTCACATCTGCTTACTTCTGATTAACAAAAACTAGAATAAGTTTTTTTTTCACGTGTTGGTCAGTCAAATCTGACTGTCTGCTAAGCCTCAGGTTGAGACATCACGGTACACTGATTACATTCAAACCAGGTCAGATGGGCTTCAAGTAAATTAAGTCATCGTGCAGTGAGCACTGCTCCAAAAAAAGGCAAATAAGCTTATACAAGATGTCTAGTTAGGGGGCCAGCTGCATGCTGACTGACTGACCTCATCTCATCACCGCAGACCCCTGAATGATCACACACGGGTGAGAACAGCCTTACGTCACCCTCCGCTCAAGTACGGGTCACTGAGAGAAAGGAAATAGGTCACTTTGCTGATGATGGATAAAAAAAAAAAAATCGGGTTACTGATAAAACTATGAGCAAACACACAAGCATGCTAACACACACACACAGCTGCAGCCGGTTGCAGCAGGTGTGGCACGCCACAGTGGTCAACCGGGGCCACTACACTTCAAACACACACCAATCATCAGTTTGGTTGTTCTGTCTGTGTGGCTCGAAGCCATAAAGCAGCTTTGAAACACAGGACTTCCTAACTAACACCTGCAAAGCCACAGCAGTGGAAGCCAACAGCAACAAAACAAAGTAGCTGCTGCTGGCTGGATGTTTTAATGGTCAAACTCTTTTGAGCTAAAGTCAATACCGTGCCCCCGGTTCCCTTTATACCCCCTCTCCCCCTCCTCTAGTCCTCAGCAGGGTAACAAGGCTCAGAATAGTAGGTGTGTTAATTAGAGGATTACAGCCAAGACACTTTTAAATGACAGCCAGGGCTTTTTTTATTGACTGCACATGTGTGCCCTGCTGTGACAGAAATAGGTGGGACTGTCACCCCCGGCCACCACCACCACCCCCCTCCCAACACTTCCCTGACATCTCTTAGATTTAGAGCGTGCTTTTATGGTAGAGGGCTTGTTACTGGGACAACACGCAGTTTACATACACATACACATACATAGAGACCAGCCAAAACAGACTAGGGGGGGAGAGAGAAGTGGAGATGAGCATGAGATAGTGGTGTAAGACAGAAAAGAGAGAAGGTGCGGAAAGGCCAAAGGGGCCTTGGAGACCAGAACAACAAGGAGCAGCGTCTCCAAACAAGGCATGCTGGGAAAGATGTAAACAGCAATGGAGAAAGAAGGTCGCTCCCGCACGGGCAGTGAGAGTTACGGCTTTTTAAATGAAGGGTCAATTAATGAAAGAGGACTTTATGTAAGACATGACTCATCTGTGCAATAGACAACTGCTGGGAAAACACCAGTTCATGAAGTCATGTTTGGATTCAAACTACTTATTATGGAGCGTCTCATTTTGTGTTTGTAAACTTGCTAAATATCCTAAGTGCCCATACACCATGTACTGAAATAACAGGTGTGACCTGGAAATTGTCTGATGTCTTGATATTTACTTTATATCAGACATTTTGTGTAACTAACCTCATAATAACCTTGTTTTAAACAAATAACTTAATAAATTAAGTTATTGACCGGCAAGTTTTTTTTAAACTCACTGACAGATGCAAACTAACAAACAATTTCTCAGTAGGGTGAGAATAATTTTAAAAACACTGTAGATTTCAGGTTTAATAATCACAACAAAAACAAAACATAATTTCATATGCATATATAGCAGGACTACATGCTAGAATGTGTTCATTTTGTTAATGTTGGCCTTTGAGTTTAGATACCTAATATTTAATATATGCTAATAGACTTAAAAAAAAAGGTTAATCAAATATGTTTATATTGAATAGGAAATACATGAATATAGATAAGTCTAGTCATTTGAGGGAAGTTCTGGTATTCATAGAAAGCCAACACTCCTGATGTCGGTCTAATATAAAAAAAACAAACCAAACCAAAAACAAACTGTAAATATATTTGTTATAGGTTAAAATCTCCCGTGTAACTTTGCACTAGCATCATAAAATAAATCAAATCTTTTTGGCGTGACATATTTCATCAGGGCCCATCCCCACTTCCCTCCGTGCTGAGACAGGCAGCGTCAGGAGTGTCATTCTACACCGAAGATCATCTGTCAGGATATCACAGGAAAAAGAGACGTCATCCTCTGGATAGGTCAGGTTAGAGTGATGAAGACTGTGAGTTAATGTGGGTGCGAGTTCATCTTTGCGTGTGTGCGCGTGTGTGTGCACTGCACCATGTGTGAGGAAGATGAGCAGTGGGTAAGATGAAGACTAAAGAGGACAATAGAGAGGAGGGAGGGTTTAAGACCTGTTAGACACTTATTTGCATCAATATGGGTAAACACAAGCATGTGTGCTCGTGCACATGTTTATATCTTTTTATATGCATGTGTGTTGGTGTGTGTGTGTGTGTGTGTTGATCGTGCTGGTTGTCAGGGGATCAGTAACAAGGCTGCTCTTGCAGTGATGTAATGCCCACAGGAGAACGCAGCTGCCATGCCTGGGGGGTGAGGTAGTCACAAGGGGAGAGAGAGGGGAGGATGGATGGAGGGATGGAGCAATTGAGAATGGGGGGAGGCACTGAAGAGGAGAGGAGAAGAAATGAAGGGGTGATTAAAGGAGGAGGGGGCTGCTGGAAGAGAGAGGGGGTTGTTTTAATCCACAGGGAAATGCAAGCTGAAATGATGCGGTCATGTTGCAAAGGGACATCAGTGGCGTGCTGGGAAATTACCTGTGTGTGTGTGTAATTGTGTGCATGGCAGGGCTGAGTATTGAACATCAATAGTTGGTTTATCTATTAATTAGACATTTCTTTTTCAATTTAAGCATATATTCATATTTAATTTTCGTAATTTATTACCATTAATTGCCGTCTTACACTGATATCCAAATTAGATGTCAGAACTCTCACCTAATGCACACTTCTTCCCTCTAACCTTTAAAAAAACTTCCTTCCTGCCTTCTTACTCCAATTTCCAGACAGATTACAGGAGATCTGACAAGAGATAAGGTCAAAAAGAAAAAGGCAAAGTGGGTGAAGACGAGGGGGGAACTAGAGAAACATGAAAGAAAGAGATTCTTACAAGAAAAGATGAGGCGGGGGAGGAGGCATGTGCGATTTAAGGCATCACTGGTGCACTTCTTGGTCATGTGTTCATGTGCTCATGCATGAGATAGTTTCATCTCTATCTGTGCAGCCTGGAGGGAGGCTTGCTCTCATCAGTCATGCAGCAGACCCCCTGCCCTCCAAACAACTTAACCCCCTGGAGGAGCTCAGCACTCAGGGCTACTGCACCGCTAAATCTGCCTCACTGGCAAGAAATTAGTTTACACCCAGAAATATATACACTCACTCCAGCACATTTATAAAGACACCAAAGACACACACACACACACACAGATATAGACAAACACACACGCACACACACAAGGGAGAGAAGAGGGTAAGCTATCAAACACACCAAGGGGGGCTTTCAGGACCAGACGGGCCCTCATAAACCAGATGAACTACTTAAAAATCCCAGTTGGAGATGTTCAGTGGTGTGTGTGTGTGTATCTCTGTGTGTATGTGTATGTGCATGCAAGTGTGTGCATGTGTGTGTTTGTCTGTGGAGAAAAATGGGGGCTATAAAGCTTCAATATGAAATGAGAATGCACGACGTCATCACCAGAAGCCCCTCCCTAACCCTTTTTTTGTTGCGTGCACATTTTTGTTTTTGCCTTTTTTCTTAATACTCATGACAATTGAAAATAAAAAAAAGTTAAGAATACTGACAATACATTTCTGGGTTTAAAAAACAAAACAAAAAAGTACAAAAAACCCCCAAATTATTTCTGAAAAAATCAAAGAAAGGGAAAATACACGCAAGGATTTTCTTCATGTTGCAGAAGTGACATTTTCACACCTGGATACAGTTTATAAATGTGTTAATGTGTTTGCATGCATACAGTAAAGCATGCACATTGACTGTGAGCATATAAAATGTTAATTTTAGCCCAGAGTGAGACACTTCACAGCTGTTTTCTGCGGTTGTACATATTTGAGTGAAGCATAATGCGTGTGCGTGCAACAAAGGATAAATACTGTATATGCAGGGACCGTGCGTACTGGTATGCAGGAGTAAAAAAGATGAATCAAGTGTGCATGTGTGTAAAAAAAAAAAAGTGAGTGCACACTCTGATTTCCCCAGAGGTGAGTTTGTCTACACAGGTTCGCTTGAGCAGAACGGATGGTTATTTCATTCTGAATGCTAATGGCCCGAGCTGGGATGCACAGGGTTTCACTGCAGAACCTGAAGGCAACACTGGAAACACACCTCGTCTGTCTCACTTGTCTCACTGTCTCCAGCACGTTGGACAGTCTGACACACGCACGGGGGTAGCGGCGTAATAACGGGGGCGCTTGCTCTGCCAGAGAGGAGCTGACAGGGGGATCGGCTTGTTTTTAATCAGCTTGCACCGCCGCGACATGCAGACTGACAGGCAGGTCTCAGATCAGTTCAGTGTTAATTAGCTCCTATCAGCACAGCAGACAGGCTGACAGACACACTGTCCTCACAACAGTGCTGGAAGCCACGCCATCTGGTCCTCTGGTAGTTACACACACGCACGCACAGACACACACAGATACTCTTCTGTGTGTGTCTACCAGCGTCTCGTCTACCTGTCTCACAATTAGCTCAGACTGTCTTAGACGCCGTCTCTGTGTGTGGCGGAGGGTGTCGTCTGTGCCTGCGGCGGAGCGAAATGATCAGATTCCCCAATTTACTTTTACACACCAACTATTATCTCATCGGCACACGCAGCATGAGTCATGACACAATTTATGGCGTGTAATATGTAAAAAGACAATTCTGCGTTGGTTTTTCCAGTGTCCTCAGACGCACGTTAGTTATATTTTGTTCCTACGGAGAGAATTATTTTCAACTTATTCCATATAAAGCGGTAATATAATTTTTCTGCTATTTTTCCACCGGCGGCAAAACAGTTATGGAAAATATTTCTGGATATAAAAAAGACAAACAATGCAAATGACTGAACTTTTACTCACTCAGCTGTGTCCTCTCAGACACGGACATGCATAAGCGCTGTAAGGCGTTACACTCTGGGGACTGTATTTGGGCGTACAGGACATGGTGACAGCGGCTATCGCAACACCGGTGGTCAGGCTTGGCTTTCCTGCCATTACAGACCACAGAGACTGTATATGTGTGTGTGTCTGCGTGTGTTTGTGCGTGTGAATGTGTCACATCCACAGCCCGACAGTGACATCACTCCAACAGCTAACGGAGGAACAATAGAGAAGGAATGACGTGACGCTGTGAGAGGAACTGGGCAAGCTGTTTCTGTGTGCGCCCTGCCAACGCCTTCACTGTGAGTTTAAATGGGTTTTCAAGCTGCCTGTACTGTAGGCCCTCTGAGCGTGGCGTTTAAACACTGCAGCACCTAAAGATATAAATGCACAAACACATGCTCGGTCAGGACATACATTTGCGTAGAAAATCCCAAGACATCTCCCTCATCTTCTCACCCCAGGGAGCCTCGATTGCCACTTCATCAGAAACAGGAAATAGTTACACAACAGAAGGGGAAGTGGCCTCTCTCTGTAGGCCGCGTTCATCTTATGCATGTGTGTGTATCGGGTTGTGTACATGAGACCCTGCATGCGTGTGTGTTTGTGAATAGGGGACAATCTCAAGGGGGGGACCGGGAATGATCACAAACCGCTGCGCTTCTCAATCTGGGGGCCTTGGGCCTGCCTGGAACTCCAAAATTAGCTTGTTGCCGTGGCGATGGAAAAATCTCCTGCCTTTATCAGGAAGCGGTGGCACCCCCAGAGGTTCAGCCCAAAAGTCTGCGTGTGGTCAGCCCTGTATTTACGGTAATAAGACCTCTGTTACAAGTCTGTGTACATACCAGGAAAAGTGTTAAACCGCCAAGGATTAAAAAGTCTGTGCTCCGCTACAGGCAGCTAGTCCGCTCCTCTGCCAGAGAGCCTGGAAAAGAAAACCCCCCCTCCTCTGTCTTTTTTTTGGGAAAATAATTAGCAAACTGCACATTAAAATAGATTTTCTCATACTGTAACACACTTCAAATAACTGCCAAGAAATACAACACAACCTCATCCACGCGGAGGTGGTGCAGTTAAATCTGATTAAAATAGCCATAAAAAAAACATTACAACAAACAAAACAAAAAAAGGGAAAAAAAAAAACATGGCAACCAATAGGTAAATAAGGAAGCAGCGCTACAGCATGCCAGAGATAAGGTGCATCAAAGAAGGCAGCGATAAACAGGAATCCACCATTGTTCCAGGGAATGACGGTATGACAGGAGTGGCAGTGGGCAGTCCGAGCATGAATGGAATCTGGTGGATGCAGGCCAGCTCCGAGTAGGATAAACTAGCATAATTGTTAGCTACTCCTTTTCCTTTTTCTCCTGCACTTGGAAATTTCCACTCCACATGTGTGTCAGAGTCATCAGGGATAAAAATGCTGGCACGGTAAACTGATGGCGCAGCAACCAAACTACCGTGCCCTTGGCCCAAATTCACGGTGAGGTTCGAGTTATGAGGTGCTGAGGGGGCGTCGCGCAGAGAGAGAGAGAGAGAGAGAGAGAGAGAGAAAGAGAAAGAGAGAGAAAGACAAAAAAGCACGCTGCTCAGCTTCAGCTCCTGTTGACCTGATGTGTTGACACTGCCTAGGTAACAGTTTAAACAAACTATTTTTATTCCATGCCGGATGAATGCATGACAGGGGTGGGCTGGGATCATCAAAAGGCCTCTAGATAGATTTCAAATGCTGCAGGAGCCAGGAGGTATGCACTGTGAATGGACTGTATACACAAAGCTGCTTAAACAACTAGGGTTGAAGTATTCAGGCCACTGTGGTACAAACATCATCCTACTGGATCTTTATGACACTTAACATCTCGGAAGGGAAGAGATCAAAGGTTAGCGTGCGTATGTAGTAGCACTAATTCAAACTCTGAGGTGTGTCCTGAAACAAATGTGTGCTAAAAATGATAATCTTTTCCATAAGTAGTTCAGTAGTAGTTACGAGCTTGATTGAGAAATTGTGATTTCCAAATGTCGCATTACGACATCTTCAAGGGAACCGTGATGCAATATAACTAGGACTATTGACTGAATTTATGATCTCTTAAGTAATGGTAAGACGCGGATGGGAATGGCACTCACTTTGCATAAGTACATCGAAGCTCGAATATCATACGAGACGAGTGCGTCTCTGCTGACGCCTGGAGCTCTAATCTTCATCCTCAACTACTTGGAATTTTTTTCCCATCTCTCATATGATAGAAAATGTCATCCCCCCTCCTTTGCATGCTAAAGTATGTATGTAAGACTGTTTCACTTATGTGTGCGTGTGCGGCCTCTCTCTCAAGAGTTAGCAAGGGACTCTGAGTGATGGAGGAGAAAGGGAAGAGGAGCAGGAGGCAAGCAGAGCAGAGCAGTGAGCTCACATCATGGTGGAAACATTTGGCAAAGGCTCACATAAACACACACACATACACACACGCATAAACATCAGACTGTGCACGCAAGCCACACACACGCATGCTGGCCTGTTTTTGTTCTCCGGTTTTGAGGGAAAGAAGGGGAAAATGACATCAAGCTCATCATGTGAGGCCAATGAGACAGACGGGGGAGGGGGTGAGAACACTGGCAGAAACAGAACATTGTTACATAAAACTCAACTCGGTACAGGCCTCCTCTGGGCCCTGTTACCATATTATACGTGAGTCTGCCCATGTGTGCATGTATCTGCTTGCTTGCTGGTGCGTGTGTGTGTGTGTGTGCAATTTAAGGGTTTGCACAATACCTCATCAAGGTGTGAGGCTAAAAAGAGAGCTCATTAAATACCTGCAGAGTGACTGTTTGCAGAAAAACAGAGCATTATGTCACCGAGCAGCTCCGAGGGCTTCTCAAAAAGTCTGCAGCGACTTCTCAGAGCGCGGAGGAGGTGATGTCATGGATATTTTTGTAGGCCATTTTCTTTGACCTTTGTGCTCCCTCAGCGCTGGCTGGGGCTGGGGTGGGGCCAGTATGTGTATGTGTATGTGTGTGTATGTGTGTGTTTGTGTATCTACAAGCCAGGGTGAGAGCACCGAGGCCACTGGCGCCAGATGTGACGACCACAGGAGTCTGGGCCTAAAAATAGAGCTCTGTTCTCAGCACCGTGAAACAGAAGAGAGGGGAGAAGGAGAAGGAGGAGGACAGAGGGGGGGAAAGAGAAGAAGAAACGGGGATTGGGGGGTTAGGGGGGGGCGGTGGTAAAGGAGTGATGGAAGGAGGGGATGGACAGGAAGGCGAGGTCATTGAGAATAATGTGTCAGATCTCCCCAGGGAAGGTGAGCTCACCTCCTAATGGCACCAGTGGCTGCTTCTCAATGAAATCATTGATCTGCCGGAGCTCCCCGCAGTGTAATGGAGAGAGGTCAGATGGAGGAGGAGGAGGGAGAGGAAGGAAAAGGGGGCACGGAGGTGAAGAAAGGCAGGTTAAAGGGTGAAGAGAAGCAGAAGAAAAAGATGGTGACAAGAAGAAAGATGATGGATGGATGGAGTGCAGGTGAGCGTCGAGGCCTCTGGTGCACAAACTCTAATTAATGTGTAACCTCTCTGACCTGCACTGTGGCCAATCACAACGCACCTGGAGGATGGATCACTCATGCATTGTTTACACAGCTCATGACAACCTCACATAGGTATCTGAGATTTTATTTATTCATGTTCCTGTCGAAGCCTATAAAGGACTTGAGGTGGCGCTGTGGGCAGCACCTCTGCACGGGGCGCCAAACTGATTTAGGAGACTAAAGGAAAGTTTAGATAAGGAAACGAAACAATGATCTCATACACGTTCAGCAGCTTCTGATCACAAGAAAAAAAAAAACAGTGTCAGTATCCGTCGGAGCAATAAGCACTCACTCGCACACTTTACTGCTCTGCAGGTGTGCGTGCATGTGTGCGTGTGTCTGTCGTGCCGGCTCGGGGGATGTGGAGACTTCCTGCTGGGCTCCACAAGCAGGAGAAACCATAAAGCAGGACTTTCAGCTCAGAGGAGGCTGCACAGGTCAGCATGACGGCCTGTCTCAGTGAAAGAGCTCTTAGACCACACACACACACACACAGACTCACACACGAATAAAGGTAGCCAATTGAAAGCTTGCACACACACAGACACACACGCAAGGAGTATTACCTCATCTCCTCAATGGCTCTCTCCTCCTTCTGTTTTGTCTTTTTCCTTTTTCTCATACGTGCACTCTCAAACATTGCCTCATGCGCGTGCACGAACCTCTTCATATGCACATATTCATGCAGACATGCGCACAGACACACAAGAACATGCATACACAAAAAAAACACACACTGACACAAACAGACCTCCTTATGTAGCTCATTGGAATGTCTCTGTGAACGGCTGCATTGTGAGATTTGGCCTCCCACGATTACCTCACCTCTTCAGCTTCTCTCGGACGCACACGCACGCACACTCGCTCACACACACACACACAGACACACACACATACAGGGGCCACCGCCCCGTTGTATAACAGCGCAGAAGAATGACACATAACTGAATTGACCTTTGTACCTCTGTCTGTGCAGTCACACCCTAACCTGATCTCATCAAAGCCCCGGGGTACACAGCAGCTCCTGTGTGCATTTTGAGTGTGTGTGTGAGAGAAGAGAGAGATAGAGAGAAAAAAAGAGAGCGAGCAAAAAGAAAATGAGAGAGAGGCGGCACCTTTCATCTCCTAATACCTCTCATCTGTATGTCATCGTCATGTCTTATCCTGTGAGTGTTTGCATTGAGCCGTCTGGCTGACAGCGTGGGACTCAGCAGACTAACTATGTCCCACTTACGTACCACATATGAATACAATAGTACGCAGTATATTTTTCACACAACATGATACAATTATCACATTGAGGACGAGTAGAAAACTGTTTCTGAGCTTTAATTCTTTGCACATGTGCACATCTGGAACAACAACGTCTGTCAACAACGCACTGTAAAGTGACATGAATTGACTGTATGCGTAATGACATCTTTGAGTCAGGGTGGACTACATTATTTAAAACCTGACATTAGTGTGTGTGATGCTGTGAGGAATGTGACGCAGCTCGATCCTCACTCAGCCTGTTTAGGTGATACATGACGTAGAGGTCAGAGGTCACATCCAGATACCTATCTACTGAACAGGATTACAGGTTGTCATCAAGTCACCTGAGTGGGGAACACCTGGTTCTTTACTGTTGTTATAATCGCTTTTATTATTAATTGATCTATAGTTCTTTTGAGATTAATTGATCAATTTTAATTTAAATTTTTTTTACACTGACATAAAACAGACACAAGCATAAATTACTTAAGTGATAAACCAATTATCCAAATCAGTATATTGGTTAAGTACCTGTTTCCACACTGATAATTAGAGATAATTGGATAGCGTATGTGAAGTCACTTGAGTTCAGATGTTCAGTACACGCTGCCCTCCATCTCAGCCCAGTGCGTCCAGCACGTGCCTTCATCCCTTGTCTCTATTTCATTTCCTTGTGTGTCCCTCTTTTCTCCTTTTGCTTTATCTCTTTGACCCAGTGGTGCGGTGATTTAGTAATCCTGCGAAAAACACTGGCAGATGGCACTGGGAAAGATTAGGAGCAGTCTTGCACATCTGCAAACTCCACACACACATATACACACACACAGATTAGACTATTACACACCTGCTGGCCCCACACCTTCATTTCCTCTTTATAATGTCTTTTTTCATTTTTCGTGATTGTTTTATTTCTAGATTCTACCTTCTCAGCTGTCAGGTTTTACAGCGCTTTGACAAAATGTGTGCGCTATGAATAAAACGCGCTGTTATTTTTATCACCACCTCCTGTCCACTTGAAACCATCATCTAACTCTTTGTATTTTCATCTGAAGTACATATTTCACACTTTCTCATCTCTCTCTCTCTTTTTGATTCTTCTCTTTCTATTCTGTCACCTACGGCTCCCTTTGCTAAAAACTACAGCATGAGCTTTTGGATGCCAGTGTCAAAAAAGCTTCAAGCAAACATCAAAGTCGACGTGACGCATGACGGAGCTACGCAATTGGCTTCAGTTAACATACCACCTAGCTGCACACTAGCAGGCAGTGCTGTCTTTGGTTTGGCTGTGCACTGCAGCTCGGTGGGAAACATGCAAACTTTAGACCCACTGGGGAGGCAGCTGGCTCTGACCGAGTGATGTTCTCCTCCACACACACGCACACTCTCACACACAACTACGCACTACAAAAAGTCAGAACTCTGAAAAAGGCAAGACGCATCAGCCTGAGCTCCAACTGGGTGAGATCATTGCTGTGGTAAAAAAAAAAAAGGCTGTCCTCAGAGAGACATGATTCTCACAAACACTTTCACACAGTCGATGAAGAAATAACGCAAACACGCATGTGTACACAAGCACGAACGCATAACCCACGAGAATATGCATTTATGTTCATGTATTCATGTTCCGTCACATCCGGTGTGCGAACACATCCGTGTTTCAAACTAAACCCACGGTGATCAGCATTCGCTGCCTGGACGACTTGTCCCATTCACAAAAGTGATGGATCTGGTGGTGGAAGGCTTGCTCGATGACATCATCTCCATGTAGGAAGTGGTGTGCGCTCTGTGCCTGGCTTATTGATTATTAGTGAATGGAAAGAAACCTGAGAGGAGTCACCAGTTGTTTTTGGATCAATGTGTTCCCAGTACACGCAATTAGGGTTGTGCAGCCTATTATTTAAGCAGCCTATCTGCCAATCTAATCAATTAATTCTCCGCCTTTATAGGATTAAAATTGTGCTTTAAAATATTGAAAACATAAACCCGTTTTTGAAATGTCTGTCCCTGCAAGATTGTGCCCTAATCTCTCTCTGGAAAGCCTCTGCATGAGTAACAGTTAAGGCAGAAAATCCTCTTCCCCCAAGACAGCAAGCTCAGTAATTATTCTTTTATTCACCCTGTCCATCCCATTTATGGATTCTTTTCTTTTCATCTCACTATCTGACTCTACCTCCTCACCCCTCCCGAGCACATTAGCGCTCACTTGATTTGCAGCAATGTTACGGTGAGTGCGTGTGCGGTCTGCATGCGTGAGGCTGAAAATAAGTCATCAGTCAGATATGAAGTCATCGCAGGAATTATTAGCATCATAAATCAGAGGCTCCGTAAAAGGGCCGGGGGGGGAGAGGTGGAAAAGAGGGCGGTTGAGGGAGGAGAGGATGAAGTGAAGAGGGGGGGGGGGGGGTGTAATTTTAAAGTAGGTTGTAACTTTAAGAATGTGAGATCTAAAGTAAAGCCAATTAAATCCAGAGACAGAAAAAGAGGGGGAAAAGGGCCTCGATTTAGGATAATTCTAATCATCTTCTTGCCCATAAAACGTCAGAAGATAGAGAAACATATGGCAGCCATGTTTCACATTCTGATTGTCATGCATCCCCATTATCTAAAGCCCAAAAATACAAACTTAGAAAGTTACGAAAGCAGAGAGGAAAGTCCTCACATATGTGAAACTGGGAGCAGAGAACATTTGCGATCCATGCCTGATGGATGACTTAAACAGTTAACTAAGTGTTGTGCATTCACTCATTATTTTCTAATTAGGAACACATCTTGTAAATCAAAAATAATTTAAGCAGCGGCCGCTCAAAAAAGGCTCAATAAATCCCTACCAACCATTACCCCTTCTCGTAACTCACACCATCTCTCTCATGGAAACTCTGCAGAGTCACACATGCAGATCCTGCAGCGCTCATCCGCACGATGTTGTAAAGCATGAATGCATGCTTGCATGTACACGCAACACCCTCCATCCATCCATCCGCCCACACACGCAGACGCACATAAACATCCAGCATGCACAAAAATGCTTCTAGCTCCACTGACCCCGATAATACAGCCACCCAAACAACAGCCAACGCCATTGGCTGAGTCCTTCTGGGGAATATTCTCTGCCACTGTTGTCGTGGAAACAGCAGAAAAGCCGGGGCAGAAATGGAAGAAAAAAAAAAGGAAAAAGATTCGTTTTTCTTTTTTTTTTTTCTCCTGGAGAAATGTGGCAGGAGTGAGCTGAGGAGACTGATGAAGAGGAGGAGGAGGTAATCGCTGACAAGGGGTCTTTCATTAAGAAGGGTATGATGTCTGATCAAAAAGGCTGGGGAGGAAAATCCTAGCTTTCAGTGTGTGCAAAGCTGAACACTGAACATGTGTGTGTGTGTCACAGTATGTTCGGGTGTGCCCGGCCTAAGCATGTGCTCAGTACATCTCTGTGACTGCGACTAATTGTAGAGCCTGGGCGCTTTGAGGCAATCCTCAGCATCTATGAATGACTCAGGAAAAAAAACGCTAATCTCCCAGCGGAGGGGAGGTGGGGTGGGGGGACTGAGAGGAGAAGAAGAAGAAGAATGGGGATGTGGGGATGCAGAAAGGATAGCAGAGATTTGCCCTAGCAGCATGCCTCCGCTGTCTTATTTCCAATCCTGACTGAGGCAGATTACGTTCCCCTTTCTTTGCTGACACATTTGGGGTGGATTCGTACGCCTCCGCTGGTGGATGTGTGTGTAATGTCATCCCTTAAAAAAGCTGCAGCCGCTGCAATTGAGACGTTATTAACTCAACGAGGCTATTAACAGTCTTGCTGGGGCTCAATTATAAGTCTTAGTGTGCTTAGTGGACACTATGACAGGATAATAACTGTGGTAAATAAGGCCAGAGGATTGAAGTTAAGCTTCAGCTGTATTTCAGGGATGTTGGAGAAGAGGAAGAGTGTAGGGAAGCTTAAGCATCAAAGAGTCATGAGAGAGGCTTTGTATCCAGGCTCTCCTCATACCTCCACATATACCTGCGAACCTGTGAAAGTCTGAATACCGCCAGAAAAGAAAAGAGGAACAGCAAGTACAACATGACTGTGGGGGGGGATAAACACTTTTGTTGTGCCCGTGAGTGACACCTGCTGACTAAACTGTGCCATGACAAGCCAACAGCAAAAGGACAGGGAAAGGTAACAAACATCAAAAAGAAAAGAATAAAAAAAAAAATCAGAAGATGATGCTCTTGTCCATCCTCACACTCACAAAACAATCATCACGCATCATCATCACATCCACGACCCACTCGCACTCACATACCAGTGAGCAGGGAGACTTTGTGGAAGGTGCCCTCCAGTTTTCCCATGAGAATGTGCACAAAGCCGTCTTTGGACAGATGCCCCGCCTCCTTGGAGCTCTGGTCATAAACCACCACTTCCTGCTTCCTGCCCAGCTCCACCTGCACAAAATGATAAACAACAAAGAAGAGAGTAAAGTTCATCATTCGGTAGCACTGAAAGTCAATCATTTGGCAACAACAAGGAAGGCAGAGACGGTTAATATGACTGTCATCGATTTTCTCGTTTTGCAGTGTAGTGTAATTAAGTGTAATATCCCTTCAGAGAGGCTTTGCCCTGAGGATCATCTACTCTTGGCAGACTGAGGTCATCATGCAACAGTAATTCTGACAATAAATGCACGTGAGGTGCTGCACAGATCAAACCTGCTGCCGCTGCCCTGATGCACACCAGGAAGCAGAAACACGGAAAAAGAAAATGAACTCACAAACATACCGCTGGGAGTTGTGGCAATAAACACTGGCTGTGTCAATGCCAACGATGACAACAGTAAGCAGGAGGAACTCGAGGTGACTCTAGAGTAAGTTATGAGGATGGGATGAATAATGCATGAGGGCTGAGTGTTGCGCCGTGCAACCAAGACTGTAATATTTACTGTGCAGGTTCTGGTGAGGGGGTTATTTGTCATAATGGGAGGTGATATCAGTAAAAAATCATGAGAGCTGCCTGTGACACTATGAAGGGTGTGGGCATCCATCAATGCATCAGAGTGATGCTGTTTGTGTCAGAAGATTATGAGCATGCGCCAGCGTGGAGAAGAGTGTATGTGTGAGGGAGTGTGAGCATGTGCTGGTGGTGCGCACACACACACCAACCCGGCTGTGTGTTGTTCCCCATGTTGTCAGGCAGGCTTTGGTCACATGACCATCAGGCAGCGCCTACTGCAGCTATGAATCACTGCATCATTGAACCGCCACTGGACAGGAGAGGAGAGAGGGAGGGGAGGAGGATGGAGGATGCACGAGAGAGGGGGGTGGGGGGTGGGGTGATGGGGTAAGATGCGAGAGGGTTATGAAGATAAAAAGGAGGAAGAGAAGAGTGAGGGAAAGGTGATGGTGGAGGGAGAATGGGAGATGGAGGGAGACGAAGATGAGACAGGACAGCCCGCCTCATTTCCTTTGTTTACCTCAACGTACAGAACACCCTCCTCGCCATCCGCCTCTAAAATGTGACATGGAGCAGCCATTAGCTTCAAGGCAAAATTGCACTTTCTCAAGTGCTTGCCAGCCGCTGCATTCACTCTGCGTCTGCTAAGAGGCACGCAGTGGTGATGATAGCTAATGGTACACACAGCTACACGGTGTGCATGGAGTGCGCCTGATTATGTTTCTGCTTACAGAGCAGCTGTAGCAGGACGCCTTGGCGGAGAGCCATGCAGGTGATATGGACAGGACAAAGTCAGTCTGGTTAGAAAGTGGCTCTAGTCCAATAAAAAAACCTGGTTTGGGCCATGCTTTGCTGCATCAAACAATAACACTGACATAAAAGCATGAAAAAGCTGCTGTAACATCAGCAGATGATCCTTACTATCAATCCAGGAAGACACATGTCATTCCCCATCTCTCTATCCAGTTGTTTGTCATTTATCTTATCTTTGCTGTATAATGCAACAGTGATCAAAACTGGATGAGTTAGAAAAGCCTGGCAGCTATTATTAGCATTCATGTGTTGTTTAGGTAAAATATACAGTAGTGCTCACTCCATGTTTTTTTAATATTTAGGCTATAATTTGTTATTTTTCCTACTTGCATTCTCGTCTTCACATCTCTTTCTTTGTTTTAAATGCCCTACACTTCTATCTTTACTAACCCTGGATAATTTTGGCTAATAATCCTAATGGGCTCAGATCTAATTTGGGATCTTGATCTTAATGCTTGAGGATTACAGGCTGCACATACATGCACAAATGAGCACACAGAAAGACACACACTCTACGCTGCACACTACCAAACACAGCGCAAAAAAAAAAAAAAAAGTTTATTTTCCAAGGTGAAAACATAAAATGAATACGGGAGTAAAAATAGAACAGTTAATCAGTCTGTTACTCACTGTCGGACAAGCAGTGGGTGGGTTTTGTTCAGGTTGAACAAAACAGTGAGTCATTTATCCCTGCTTAACGATTTCATAACTTGCACCATATCTTATGTACTGTGTGTGTTTGGTGTCTGCAAAACTGCTCTATAAGTATTTCCACCTCACTCTCTGGACTTGCTAATGAGCACTGCATTGAGGTGTGCAGTATGGGGCTTATAATGTGATTTTCACAAAAACAGATGATTTTTAATAATCAGCACTGAGAGTTCAGCAATTATTTCATGTCGATTTTCTACAAACTCCATGGTGCACAGAAGGTTCATTCAGTGTTTCAGCCTGCAGGATGAAATTACACCTGATCTCATCCCCTTTGAACACACTCTCTGTAAGCTGAAAGAAATAGCTGCCTATATTAGATAGAGTATGTGAATGATAGTAGAGAGACATTGCATTGTGTGCGGCCATACGTTCTGCTCAGTATGTTATATGCATAGAGTTTTTGCTGCAGTGTTAGAGGTCAACGACCCAGGGGAGCACACAGGGCTGGCTGTCAAGACTGCAGCAGTAGTACAGATCTCTCATCCCTCTGCAGTGCTACAGCATCACCACAATTACTACTGTACTGGCCCAGGCGCTCTGACGCATGCACACTGCAGGTAAACAAGGAATGCCACTGGCAGAGAGAGGGAGAAAGAGGAAGGGAGGGGAGGAGTATAGAAACCGAGATGAACAAATGGGAAGAACAAGGGGAGGCGAGAAGGGAGAAGGAAGCAAGGAGAGGAAACTCAGAATCAGCTTTAAGGAGAGAGAGGAGGAGGAGGAGGAGGTGAGGGGGGACAGACGGTGGCACTGGCAGACCAAATGCTACAACCCTGCTGCACCCAGGCTTCCTGTAAAGGATCTGAAGGCTGGCATCTCAGCAGGACATAAACAAGAGGCAGACACGGGGAGAGAGGTTATTTTTCTCCTGTCGCCCGTAAAGGCAACAAGAAAGCCGGAGAAAGAGCAGATGAAATCCAGAAGGAGTTTGTATACTTGTGCTCGTGGTGTGAATTTAGAGATACTGTGAAAAAATGAAGGTGTTGTGCAAGAGACAGTGAGAAAAGACTCCACATCATCCGAACTGACCCGCGCTATGAAAAATGAAAGCAACGGGAGGAAAAACAAGGTCTGGCACATTAAGGCTTGTCCTTACTGTCAATGCTCCTCTGCACGGACAGTTTGTACGCAAACACAAACACACACTCACACACCATGAAACATAAATGATTGGTAGCTTGGCAACGAAAGATACCAGCAGAATTCTGGGAAGACACAGGCCCAAGCTGTCGTTTAAGTGCTTGTGTAAGAAAGTGAAACATGGTTTCCTCTGATCTCAGCAGTGTTACTGACCAGTGACAAGGTCAGTGCTGCCGAGCGGGACGCTATGTGTGTTTGTGTGTGAACTGGCCTGTGACACAACATCAGCACAAACGGTCTAAAAATGGCCCCACATTCCTAAAGCGCGGTCCGGGTTCTCGGAGTGCGAGCCCTGTAGGACGTCCCGCGGAAAACAAGTGGCTGCAGTGTAAACTCTCTTTGACTAACAGTTTCAGCTGGGACTATAAATGTAAAGCTGCACAGAGCCCCCGAAGCAGACACCGGGGAACAAAACACACTGTGCATTTTGATCGCACACTGTCTTTTAACATCGAAATGCACGGTATGACACACTTGACCCTGCATACAGTACATTACGTCCCGACAGAGGTTCTGCTGCAACAGGCAGTGACCTCTGCTAACAGTCGATCCGTCAGTTTAAGACCCTGCCACACACAGTGCAACAACATATACAACTCTCTGCGGTACAGATCCCACCCTGGGGCCAGATGATGATGTCATTGACTGGCACTGGCAGCTGCCATTTCCATGTGTGCTTTAGTAGGTGTGATGTGTGTGTCGTGGACTTCCTGTGCTTCTATCCTTGCGAGGACCGATGCAAAATAAAGTGTTTAGAGTTACGGTTTTAGGTGACGGGTCTGGAACTACGTTGATGATTTATCTGAAGTTTATGGGTTAAGAAATGAATGTCAACAGTTTAAAGTACAGTGTTGCAACTAAATATGTGTATGTGTGTGTGTGCGTAGATGGGTGTGTGTCAGACAAGGATGTGAAGATGTGGCAGGGTGGTGAAAGTCCCTGATGCCTTTGTGCATGTGCAGCGTGAGGTCATCACTTCCATGGATGTGGTCACCTGATCTGATCACACACTAACACTGCTGAATGTCAGAGGATCTCTAACACACATACACACACAGAGAGACACACACACACAGTACACACCAGGCCCCAACAGGTTACACTATTCAGATACAAGTAATTCCTGTACAGATTTATACACAAGTATACAATTTCCGCCTGTCTGTCTGTCAGTCTGAAAACTAAAATGCTGTCTGTCAAGAGCATGCATGCGGCAGGTCCGGTTATTCCTCCTCACTTTACATAGAATGAAAACCACAATTCATAACTGCAATTCATCTCCTCCATCTTTCTTAAATATCTTTAAAGTATTTATCTTTCTTTCTGTGTACTTGTTTCTCCTAGATCTGGGTGCAGTAGGTTGTGTCTGAAACTTTATACAACATATGACTGTGTGTCTATGTTAGACAGTAGGAGCTTCAAGCAAACAGTGATTCATGCCATGATCTCATCAAAGCAAACACATGACATGTCTGACTGTTGAAAAACCACCCCTGGCTACAGCGCCTTTGTTTGAACTGAGCAAAAAGGAAAAATGTGAATGAAATATTTAAAAAAAAATTCCCTGAGTTTGCCCTTCGGGTAATCAGGGAAACAATCCATGCAGTGAGTCATCAACTAAGTTCTACTGCTACTGTCAAGACAGATGACACACTCATGTGTTTTCCTTCTTTTTGAAATTGTGTCCTGCTTGTTACTGGAAACTTCTGTGTTCAGAACAATGAAAACTATATGGTGTTTTCCAGTGGCATGGCCAGTGTCTGACACTTAAATACAAGTCACTCTTTGTTGTTCCTGCTTGGCCTGACAAAATCCATAAGCTTATTTGTCTGTTTAAAAAGTAAAATCAAAAGTAATCAATTTACATTAAGCAGGGTTTTGATTATCTACATTCTAAAAACTGTTGTTGATCAATTTTCTGTCAGTCATCACATTGATTTATTGACTAATAACTCAGTGTAATTGATTTACCACATTCTTTTGATCAATTTCCAACTAGGAAATAAAAAATGTTCCTTTTCTTTCTCTATGCGGATTTCAACAGCAGATGTAACTCACTGCGTACTGTACTACTGCGCAGCAAACACTGAACTTACAAGGATGATGAAAAAGTGGTCCAGTCATATCTGGCTAATAAACCAATCCACTCATTTAGGTCAGTATGCTGATCCAGTGGATTTTTATGTTTATGTAAAATATGTCAAATCACCGCTCCGTTTGTGAATAGGCTGCTGTATTCTCCCTCCTACTTTAGGTCTCATTCATCTGAGGTCTGGCCTTCGTGTCTTTATACAGGGGGAAGGGTGATTCCCAGAGCTGACTGCTGGTAGCAAAAACCTCTGGTCCATCTGTCAGGTCTGCCTGCCTGCCTGCCTGCCTGGCTGACTGTCCCGGTCACAGCAGCAAGGATTAGCCAGACTTAAGCCAAGAAACCAGCCGCCTACCGTGCAGCCTGTCAGAAAAGGCACGAGGAAGCACCGTTCCCAACTAAGCCTAAAAGCCATCGCTCTCCCAGCAGAGGTCCGCTAGCACCTAGCCCACTTAGTGTGTCCGGCTCTTCTCTGACCTACATTAACAGAGAGCAATAATAAAGAGGTTATGAGGAGATGGGATGTTGAGAGGGATGAGAAAGTGGACACCATTTTGATGCCGACCGCTGCGCTGGTCATGGATGTTCATTCAGCTCGGTTAACTGAAGCGTCGGGAGCTTGTATGAAAGAGGGTGAGTGCAGCGCCTTGTGGGATGCAGGCTATTAGTGCTCAATGGGATGTGAGGCGGGAGGCAGCCAGGGAAGAGGTGGAGGCAGCAGCCCATCCATGAATACCCTCAGCACTGCTCTCCCGCTTCCTGCATTCACTTCCACAACAAAGCGCCACAATGGTGTCCTTTGCTGTCTTGGCTGGCTGAGGCAGCGCTCCTGGCGATGCTCAGAGCCATGTGGGGGGTAGAGAGGATGGTGTGTGTGTGTGTGTGTGCGTGAGAGGGGTTAGCTGGGAGTCGGCTTTAACACCATGCAGCCAGTCTGCACGTGCCCAGCCCGCGGCCTGCCAGTGGCCGCACAAAAGGGATGATGTCATGCTTAGCCAATAACAAAAGAGTCTGGGTCTGTCAGGCCCTCCTCTCTCACCCGGCTAGTTCCAGCTTTATCCAGCCTAGCATTAATCGCAAGCCTTATCCTCTTTACTGGGGGTGGGGAATGGATAATAACAAACCAGCCATGGGGCAACACCAGGCACGGAGAGGAAGAGGAGAGGAAGTAGGAATAAATGATGAAAGAAGAGGTTGGGTGGCGGTGGGACGCTGGAGGCTATGGTCGTGGGGAGACAGACAGATGGACAGACAGGCAGACAAAGCTGTCATGAGACTGAAAGTGAGAGAAATCAGGAGGAAGCATTGCTCTACAGGGTGCCACAGTGTGAGATCTGCCAACCACAGAGCCCTCACACAGGCATGGACCAAACACACCCAGCATAGAAATACATTTAAGCCTGCTGCACTGACTGAAGTAATGAAACTCAAACTGTGACTCGATCCAAAGCCTCACACACTTCACAGTTCTCCAGCTTTTCTTTTGTTGTTGTTGTTTTTTTTTACCCTGTCTAAATCTGTAGACTGGAAGAGTAGGTCATGCATCGTCACAACCCAAAATAAAACCATTATCTGAGCTAAACTGGATCTTTCGGTTGAGGTGAGTCACGCATTCTCGTATGCCGGCTCTCCCGTGTGGCCTTCAGGCTTTGGAGCTTCTTTTGTATCCAGGTACATGTTACTCTGGCTGGCAGAATGCACTAACACAAGAAGCATTACACAAGACCCTTGTCCCGCTAACAGTGGTAAATTTTGGGTGAGAAGAATGGCATGTGGGTTCGACTGCCAGAAGCCCTCGCAATAAAGCTGAATTAAAACTAATTGCAATAACAGAGTCTGTGAGAAACAGCAGGCACATAGGGGCCGTCAGCCAACGGAGCAATTATACAGATGCTATTAGCTGAACCGAAGGTCATTTGACTTGAGAAAGTAACAATAATGCACAGTTCTCATCCATTTTACCATCTGACCATGTGGAAAGTGTCAGTCACCTACAAGCGTCAACTATAATCCAACAGGAGCGGCAAAGCAATAATCTAGAGCAGCAGTGTGCAATTATTTGCCATTTGGTGGGCAGGGTGTGTTTTAGGTGATTAAAGTTCTTTAACCATGTACCAGACCGAGACAGAGAGTCAGTTTATCAGTCCTGACTCCACAACCGATACAGAATCTACAGTATACGGTGTAAAGCTGGTCATCTTCTTCAAATGGGAATGTAAGTAAATCCCTATTGACTGTATAACAGAAATAAACATAGTACAAAAGCCAATTTCCTCCTCAATAACAACTGTATGTGGAGTGAATTTATATAAAATGCACTTATAAATATAAATTGTATGTAAGTTCTGCAAAATTAAATAATTAAAAAACTGACAGCCAAAGTCCAACTTGGCTCATTTTTGGATTAACTGGGAAGTCGGTGGTCTCAGGTACCTGGCGACTCTGCAGAAACCTGTGTGACATCAGGGTGGTTGCTGGCCCATTTTTATTTACGACCTATGATCATAAGTCACTGTCAGTGAGATGAGTGACACGTCAGACTCACTTGCTCCTGGCAACCAGGAAGTAAAACCACAAAAACAAAACAATAGCATTTTATGGGTTATGCCATTCAAACCAGTTCAATCACCCGTTAGGTGTCACTGACTGGATCAGCATTTTATTGCATTGGGCGTGCCAAAGTTAAAAGTTAAACAAACACCTAAGAATAACATTCAGAGAAAGAAAAGCAGTCAGGAAGAGGAACTTCATCTGCCACCTGCAGAGCTTTGTCGTTGCATTTTTGTAAGTAAAAACTGTTGGGTGCTGCATGTGCCACACAAACTACTGTACACGGTGGCACAAAACACATCCCATACATAAAACACACAAACGTCACCTCCCCCTCCCCACGCCCGCTTAGGTTTCCCATCTCAGAGTTCCTTCAGTTTCACACGGCGACTAAAAATACTGGAGTCAGCATGCCACGGGTGGACAGGCCATGGAAAAAAGGCTGTCATATTCGGAGGAGAAGTCATGGAAAACGGGAGGATCCAATTTCAGGGCCACTGATAAGCAACAAACCTACAGTAAGCTGGCCTGCCTGACAAATATAGCACTGGCTGATGTGGTGCAGGCATGGGCGAGCGCAGAGAAGCCTGATCCAGAACCACAGTGGTACATGGATCAGGCTGCTGCTGCTGCTGCTGCTGCTGGAAACGTTGTAGGAAACAGATGGAGACATTAAGGTCTCTGGGACTTGCTCAAGGACACTTCAGCGGGGCAAACACTTGCTGATATGCAAACTGGAATCTGAGATCTCCGGTTCAAAGGCGGTCTTCCCATCCCAACTGACTGTATAGTACTGTACATGCATGGTGCAGTGCACACGGAGCGAATTTCCTGTGGCTCTGTGTTTCTTTAAACAAAGAATTTCTCAACAAGACATTTTGTCACAGCAGTCTCTTGTGTTTTGTCACTATGGTGATTCCGCTGCTTCTGCTGAAATGACAAGATTTCGCTGACTTGTCCCTGTTCACTGTACTGTAAATGCAGTATCTTCCCCCCATCCTCATTTGTAAAAGGATTTGTTAAGTTTTTCTATCTCTTGTCGCCCTGGCTTTTGTTGATCAGTGAGGAGGCAAAATCAAGGATCAACATTTTGACTTTGTAGCAAAGACCTTAAGTGCAGCTTATTGAGATCAAACTGGATTTAAAGGATCAATTAATTGATCAACACTCCATTGATCCCTATGATATATTATATTACCTGCCCCCTCCATGGGGTGGGCAGAGAGCAAAACTGGCACTGAGGCTTCAGCCATTGTCTTGCTCTCAGCGGCGAGGTGGAACCCTGCCACACGCACACTCTAAGTCTGGCACTTAGATAAAAAAGCTCTCTAATCACCGGCATCGCATCCCATCGCACCAAAAAGCATCACCTGTGGATACGCCGAGCTTCAACTCACCTTCACCTTGCCATTGGGTTGCAGCAGCTCCGTGACGGACACCTTGTCCTGCTGCAGCCGCCTCTTCACCAACTTGGAGCAGCAAACGTTGACCGCACCCTGCACGTGTGACGCGTTGTACTCGGAGAAGGTCCTGCTGTCGATCACCAGCAAGCGGCCCGTTCCCCTCTGGATGAGGCTCGCCAGGCGCTTGATGTCCATCGTGCTTCGCTTAACGGGCCCTTTTTCCCCTGCCATGATGTCGGAGGAGCTGAGTAGTAACCCGGGGGGTCACAGACACAGGGAGGGGAGCAAGGATTGGGGTAGAGGGGAAGATGAAAGAGGGGAAAGGTGGAGGAAGAGATGGGGAGGAGGAGGAGGTGAGGTCAGTGGATGGGGGCTGCCACCGGAGCAGGCGCTGAGTGATCCATGGTGCCTGAGGGGACAGGAGGTGAAGAGAGAGGGAAAAGAAAAGGAAGAAAATAAAACAGTTAAAAATACAGTCACAATGCTGCACGGTGCTCGGTGGTTTATTACAATGCTATTATTGGCCAGCTGTGACATTCACAGCAGCCTCTGTCAGTTTTCAGATGCTCAGCTGATGATCAGACATCAAGGGCATGATCATCTCTCGTCCAGAGCTTCAGTCCGATCGTGCCAGCGCAAAGAATAAAAACAATTCCAACCCGACTGCTACAAAGGGACAATGACAGATTAATTACGCATAAATTTCCGAACCAAAGTCCAGCGCAAGATGTATTTTTGTGCGTTTGAATCATCTTTTATTGTCAGACTTTGAGCACCTTGTGTATTAAAATAGCTACAATGCTAAACATGAATATAAAAGCTATTTAAAGACCCACAAGCCAACTGGATCATCCACTGGGGATTTATCCGTCCAGAGATCTGAAGGAACATCACAGATCCAGATACAAAGCCAGACTTGAGTTAGACATGTCCAACAACAAAAACACCAGGGTGTGTGTGTGTGTGTCTGCAATAAGTGTGTGTGAAGGTTGGTTGTTGTTGATCGGGTGTCTCTTGCGAGGTAGCTCATGAAACAGGAAACTGAGGGAGTGAGATAAATTAAGCCGGGGGAATTCAGAGAGCAGGTCTGGACACAGGCAAACGGCCTGTGTGACATCCTGTGTATGTGCGTGAATGTGTGCATATGCGTGTGTGTTGCAAAGAGCTGTCCATAAACTTGATGAACTGCCTCCTATCTATCACTACTAATCACTGTGATCTTCTCAATGCTTAAGTTCTCCGTGGAACTTCTGACATGACACACACACGCACACACACACGTGGTTGATTAAACACTGACTGCATGCATGAGAAAAACTGTGCCAGGCAACACAATCCAGGAGGCTATCATTCGTGTTGTGAGAAGAACACATAAATAAAAAACAATATGTAGTTGGCGACCACTTCCTTGGTCAAGCCAGGTGTCATGCGACAAGTGAGAAGGTCAGAGTGTGAATGCACTCGTGTTGTTTTATTTATCTACTGGCACGTGGTGTCATGAAAAATGAATGGGGCTCCTCTCATTTACCCCAAAGCCTAAATGGAGGTTTAAACGTCGGTTGAAAAGGGAGAGTACAGGAGATAGAGAAGAATCCTCGGCCAGATAATCATTGAAAACATAGGGAAAATGTGTCATGTTATGATAAGAATGCTTAATGTAGGCAAGGTGCAGCAAGGAAGAGGAAACCTGCAGATAAAGAGAAACAATTTTGCACACCAGACCAGTGGTGAGAAGGTGGGCGAGAAAAAGCCGAGACAAAGAGGGTGGAGAGTCTGTGTCTTCTGATCTGTCTGTATCTCGGGAAGACGGGCAGGCAGTTCTCTGCTCTGCAACTTTTCACCTCTGTTCTTTCTGACACTGTACCAGCAGCACACAGGATGGGAGACGGTGGCAGAAGCAGAGGGAGCAGGAGGGAGGTAGCGAAGGATGTTATTCAGCGAGCATCTCGTCAGCCTAGCAACTCAGCCGGGGAGGGGACAGTTGTGGAGATGGAGCAAAAGGAGGAAAAGATATGACAAAAAAAAAAAAATACACTGTTTGCAAGAAGGAGAAAAATAATAGGGAGGAGCTGTGTAGCTGAGACAGAGGGCAACAAGAAATGGAAAACTTGCCACTATCTGCAGTTCTGCACCTAACAAAACAATGTGGTATAAAAATGTGATAAAAGGTGTTGCAGAGAAATTCATAGCGACAAAAGCTTGAACATCATACCTCAACATCTTCTATCACATACACCAAGCTCTATCGCCGCCACGGGCTGCTGTCCTAACCCTGAACATGGATGTACACATGCTGATGCTGCCCTGGCAACCCGCCTGATGCAAGAGCAGCAGCACAGGAACATGGAAGAAAGTCAGATAGATAGACAGTAGCAACTGCACTGTAAGCACAGCCAAAACTGCTGCTGTACCACAAAAGTACATACAGTAAAGACGCCACACAACCCAAGTCATAACATAAACAATAAAATACTGTGTGCAAACATCACGCAGCGCATTTTGTATCTTTTAAAAACCCCCAAAATAGCAGACAAATAAATCTAATCTAGTTAATCCAATCTAATCTCCTCCCTGCCATAGTGACGACTGAGGACAGGTTTCTGCATTAATACACCCACAGACACACAATATGGTGACCTGCGGCGACACAGCATGTAGCATACTGACATAGTGACATTCCCCCCACTTTTACCATGATGTGTGCACCCCAGCAAGCGATTCTGCAGAATTACCAAGCCTTGCTGCAATGTCAGCGCTCCCTGAAACACAAACAGCGGCGGCCACATTACGACCTTTCCCCATCACCTGTTATACCATACCTTATATGGTGTAGAGCCCTTTTGGCCGGGCGGCTAACAAGACAAGCTTCCAGGGGTGTGCGAATCTTTCTGTTTCTTTCTGCTGGTTCCCTGCTGCTGAGCACAACATCTGACGCTGCATATGTCTAATGGCGACCGCTCCGCCACCCGCCCCGCCTCCTGCACGTTTTTTCCTCTCCGAATCCCTCCTTCCCCTCTCTATCACTGTCTTTCTTTGCAGTGGACAGGGATGGGTAGTGGTGGTAGGAGTGAGGAGGAGTGTGCAGGGGCTTACATGTGTGGCAGTAGTGAGAGGGAGAGATTGGTGCTCTGCATCTCTCTGCGCCGCTAGACAATCATCCTATGGTAACCCTGCTCTCTGTATGTTTGTGTGGACAAGAAGGGGAATGGAGGAGGAGGAGGAGGGGGGGGGGGGGGGACAAGGGGGGGAACAAAGAGAGAGACAGAGACAGGAAAATATCAGAATATATACAAGGGAGAGAAATGACATGGCAGATTACATTAGATAAGAAGCAGAGACCTCAGTGGGCTCAATCGGCACAACAATGCTACAAATCGTCTGTCTTCCTCCATCTTGCGTAGAGAGGCAGGAACAATACAGAGCAAAAACAAACAAGCTCCTCGAACTAAAATAGGCAGCAGCCAGGAGCTGGCTGTGAGGCTCCGGCTGAACGGAGGAAAACAAGCCAAGAGGAGAGAAAGCAAGAGAGATGGAGACAGTGTGTGTACAGGCCCGGAGCAGATTCTGTTGTTGCCATAGAAACAGCCCGGTTGGGGTGATCAGGGGGCACTGGTAGGGTGATGGTGAGGGGATGCTACTGGTGCTGATGCTTTATGAGGATACAAGTGTAAGAGCTAAAACCGACAGTGGTATACGGACACAGAAATAGATTGTGACAACTTGTGACCTGAGTTTATAACTAGACTGAACTTATCATGTTCCCCGAACTTACAAATCTCTGAGTTGTTCTGTAAAGATCTTGTCTCTGTTGTATGTATAGGCTATAGTGCCCATCCTCCTCTAGCCTGAGACAGCAAATTAAGTGTCATTGTTGTTGTTGTTTTTTTCCTTGGTTACC
This sequence comes from Decapterus maruadsi, assembly GCA_030347415.2. Taxonomy (NCBI): domain Eukaryota; kingdom Metazoa; phylum Chordata; class Actinopteri; order Carangiformes; family Carangidae; genus Decapterus; species Decapterus maruadsi. The sequence goes on along the minus strand of CM064893.1, from coordinate 19,143,362 downwards.
AACCTCTGTATTTCTTTCCTCAACAACCTGTCCACATGCAAAAAAAAGTCACAGCATATGATGCAGGCAGACAGGACTGTGCACTTCCTTAAAGTTCAAACTATGCAGTTACACCTTTACTACAGGTTGGGGCCAAGAAGAACCAGATCAACTGGTTGATTTTGAAGGATCTGTTTTTTGTTGAATTTAGTCACAGAACCTCCAAGTTACTGGAGTTTCCTTCATGTCACCTATGTGTCATTAAAACAAGAGAGAGCATGAATGCTAAGGTACCTGAACCAAACATTACCTCATGTCTACTCTGCCCATAACAAGCAACAGAACATTATCATTTATTAAATCATGTTTAAACACTAGCCAATTAGATGATAATGAAAACTCCATCTCCATTCATGAATTAATAATTTAAATAAATATCAGATAGAGACATACAGATGTATCTGTATAAAAAATGGCTGCCCTATTTTTTTTAGCTACAGAGGGAAGAGGAAACCCCAGAGTTATGTACATTTTCCCCTGGCTTGTCTGTCTCACAAATCATCAACAGATTACTGTCTCTACAGCTGATGGCAAAAGAATTGTCTCTATAATACCGGTACATCAATAAAATACATTAAAAAGACGTGGCTTCATCTGTGCACAATGGATAATCCACATACAGACATATTCACAGGCCCCAAACCATGAGCAAAGCATGATGGTCCGGCAGCGCTCAATAATGCCATATCAGACATCAGTGAGAGAGGCAAACACAAAGAGAGCAACTGGAGGGCAACCAACGCTGATGTAATACCATCCAGGTTATTCATTAACTTTGTGCATAACGTCACCTGTGGCTGCAGCCTTGAGTAGGTTGATATAAAGCTTAGTGTCATACAATGAAAGACAGGAGTTGTTTTGTTTAGGCCACAAACAATTACATCATCATAGCATCTCTGAGGCTTCAGTCTGCGCCACAGACTCTCTCCTGATCTGGAAGTTTGCATCTGCTTCTGTTTACGTCTGTCTCTTTAGAGAGTATGTGTCATTTACAGTTCAAAAAGCTGCCACAACAAGGCACAGTACTGGAGGAGACTGATCAGATTACATTTCTACTCAGAACTAATAATTATTTCCATTATTAATTAATTAATCTGAGGGTCATTTATCTTCCCAAAGGTCCATTGCTTGTGTTTACCACATAGGCTACTTTAATTCAAAACCAAACATTTAGATTGTTCAATATAGCTAGCCAGACATTGGAGCTAAACAAAAACACTCTGCTATAAAAAAAATAACTTGAAAAAGAAAATGACACCTAATTAAATAGATGTTTGGGCCCTTATGTGTGTGTTTTTTTTTTTTATCTCTGATTAGAGGGGAGCATAATCCTATGATCCTACCATATACTGCGATGTCCTGTCACCTACAACAACAACAACTGTAACTGGTTGGTTGAGAGCAGTGTGTGCAGCTGGATGTAAATAATGAATGTGCTCATTAGAAATAAGGTTAGTAGAGTGACGAGCCTGTCATGCAGAAGTAGCATACATGGAAGTAAGGAGTGCAACATGAGTGGTAATCGTGTAATTTTGAAAAATCAATTTCTGGTTGGCCCTGGTGGAGCAGCAGCGTCATCAGTGTAAACAACATAACCAGGTGTAAAGCCCTCTGATGTCCTCTGATCAATATTCCCCCAGTGAGGCTGCTGCAGATTGCGGGCTCATATAACGTGGGACTACCCCGGACAACACCATAATAACAATAATCACGAGATGATTACTGACTCAAACAATATGTCTGTTGTAAATACAATATGGCCTGTAAATATTTAAGAGCAAAAGAGAAAATAGGGGGAAATCGTTCGAAAAAGCTGGTTTATATGTTACATAGTGAGCGCACAAAGAAATAGACGGGACGTGGTGGCCTGTTTGATAACGTTAATAACAATGATGGAGGGTGAGCGGTCGTAGCGCACTATAATAAACCGACCTAGATTAGAAATAAGAATAGAACACAATGGGGACAACGGCCATTGCGTTTTTACAAATGTTGCACAATTTGCTTTAAATATCGTAACAGGAGACACAAACGGAAAAGATTTCTGCAGCGTTGTTTGAGTGGGAAACCTGCCCTGTGTTGTTATGACGCGTGGACATGACCGCATGCGAAGATGAAACTCTCCATTGATCAGACTGGCTGTGATGATCAAAAAACAGTAACGCGCAATGAAAGAGGAAATACGAATGAAAAGCTTCTTCTACCTACCTTGAGATGATCGGACGGCAAAGGCTAATAATAATAGGTTTGTGGAAAAAATAGATGAATCGATAACTTCAGCCTGGACGGGTTTAATTCCCATAATAAGACGAGCGCGCACAGGGAAGCGGAGAGCGCGCGCTGACAGAGTCGCTGCTGCAGCAGCGCGCGTGGAGACGCGTCGGAGGGGGGTGGGGGGCACGAGCGCAGATGGCGAGCAACCGCTGCTAACGATAAGCTAGCTCCGAGGGTAACAGCGCACTAGACAACAGCAAACCTTGTTCTATTGATCAATACACAACCACACACACGTACACACACAACACATGGCACTCACCTCAGGCTCCACGCGGCTGCTTTGTGTTATTCAACTGGCCTCCATGTGTGAGGGGACAGCGGCGGGGTCTTCATGGGGGCTGGCTGGTGTGTTTACCTGGCGCTGTGGCGGGGGGCAGTACAGCTGACCGAGGGTGACAGCGCCAGGAACAAGCGAGACATGAAAGCGCGGTGGTGATGAGCCCCGACAGCGGCTCCGACAGTGGTTGCAACTGTGACCGGGATACGTGTTCGTGGTCCTGGAGGGGGGAGAGATTAGCTTTGCTAGGCTAGGTAGGAGTTAAGACGGGTAGTCAGTGTGCCTTGAGGCAGGGATGGGGGAGGGAGGAGGAGGAGGAGGGGGGGCAGTTACAGAAGGTGCACTTTAGCACTTTCATGAACTAAAGCGATGAGGTCATGGTTCAGCAGGGAGAGGAGGAAAAAAATATGAGGTTGACGTCACCTCCAGCCAATCAGCGCAGACGGCTCAGGGGCTGGGTGACGTCAGTGCTCTGATCCGCAGATTAAAGGGACAGTTCGACTTTTTTCTTCTTTTTTCTCCTTTTTTTTTTTAAAGGAGACGCTTTACGCTCACATGGTGCAGCGAGCTAGTGACGCAAACATTACAATAATTACATATAATTTACATTTACTCGTTTGACAAGCGACCTCCTACAAATAATAGGCAAAACTGACGCTATAGGAGACTACATTTATCATAAATACAATGAATTATAAATAAATGATAGATTTAAACTACTACTACAGTATAATGATGTTTTAAATTATTTATTTGCTTCAGTGAGAATGCTTTAGAGAATTTTGTTTTCTCACATTTCGTCGCTGTAAAAACATTGTAGTCCAGAGACTCTAATCATGAGACATAATGAAAAAAGGGGGAAAAAGTGAATACAGTGCTTTTATGTTTTTCTTTTCCAAAATATTGTGTAAAGTGCATTTTGAGAACAATTCATACAGGGAAAACTAACTGTACTAACTGTGCCTTTCATGAGACTCACACATGACACACTGTAACCCAATTGCATCTGAAAGCCATTGAGCTGTCATTCTCAGTTAGGTTAGTTAGGGTTATTTAAGATAATGTACAATGTGGTCCACCCACATCGACATAAAACCAACATAAAAAGATCAAATTGTAATAGTCATTTTAATAGGCTATAAAACATGCAAAAAAGTTTAAAAACACAGTGACTGCGCTGAAAACACATACTAACTCTAGATTGTTTCTGATAATGCTTCAAGGCCCTGTGCACACCCACAGAGTTGTTTTCACTGAGCTTAGTAGATTAGATCTCTGGTTAGGTAGAAGTTGAAGCTGTGCTGGGAAACGAATGATGTCACCAAACTCTGCACTGAAAATGATAAAGGTGTCATTTTTAACAAGAAAAACTCACAGGGGAGTGAGGAAGATGTCAATCGAGCTGAGTGTGTGCAGCTCACACATTCCTGAGAAGAGCTCTAGACATGGAGCATAAGTGAAAACACCCTTGTAGCCGGGCTGTTAGTGTTTCCAGGCTTCAAGAAAAATAGAGTGGCCTATTTCAATGTATACTTTCTGTTATCCTAATACAGAGATTGATGAGATGCTGATTTAACACATTTATCACATTCTTACTAAAACAGCTGTTTGAATTCAGTATCATAAGTATCTCCCTCTGTTGTTTGACTGAAAGCCTTTGTTCTGATGCTGTGCCATCGGTGTGTTGGTGAGTAAGCAATTGAATGTAGCGTGGTAGCACTATTGGCAGGAGGTGCAATTAGGCACCACACACTGACATCTAGTGGTACAGATGTTGAACTGCACTCTATAGTACTGGGGTTTTCAAAATAAGATTAATTCAAGCAGTTCAACATACAATCAGTGCAGACACACACCTTCACACTTCACTCAGTCTATCAAACACAAAAGAAACACAGGTTCATGAAAATCTACCTTTATTTGGATGCAAAAACTCACAACTTAAAGCAATACTGTAGCAGAGGAGAGGAATACTGTTTGCTGGTTGGTTGTCTGACTGTTTGGCTAGGACTTCATCCTCATATTGATTGCCATTAGAGGAGCAGTTTTAAGCACTGAAAACAAGCAGTCATAATAAAACATTTTCAGTTAGGTACACTGGACATTATCAGAGGATTATGTCAAAAGTCTGACAATAGATTGTAGCTTTTCTTCTTCATCTCAGTCCCGTGTTCCTAGAGAAGGTAATTCTTTCTTTTTTTTTTGGCAGTTTTAAGTTTGCTAGTTGATTTGATGTTTATAAATTGGTCCAAGTGCACACAGTTAACTCCATCCTCTGATAATGTTCACGGCTGTTGATCTGATGCACTAAGCCAAGATAGAAGTCGTTGTTTAATTTTTGTTACATAGAAAACGGTCTTCACTGTTTTAGCTGCCTTTACACATAGCAATTGTTTCTCATGTTGTCAACTGAGAGTGGCCTAGAGTCACAGGTGGACTAGAGTGTGGGGACTGCGTAAAAAACTCAGTCTGAGGTAAAATTCTCCATGAAAACAATAAAAACATATACACAGAAAGCAAAGCATATTAAAGCAAAGCCTAAAGGCATAAAGTAATAATATTGAAGACTGAACATAATCTTTTTATTCTCTGTACTGTAAGGTAACTTAGGTAGTTGTCACATTTTGTCCTGTCAAATCTTGCAATATAAACCGATGGTTTGATCCACAGTATGAGCTACATTCCATCATGGTGTAAACGGAAATATACACAAGGCATCTACTTGAAAGGATTGTATCAAAATGTTCTAAAAATATCTCTGGTTGGTTTCACAAAAGCAAACTGTATCAAAAGCATTGGCCGAGAGCAAGCAATATAGTAGGCTTAAACCCTTATACACAACAAAAAGCAGGACAACCAATCACGTCGCTTTGATTGTGGACCTATGGAGTCCCATACAGCACATGCAATCCATTAAACTCAACACAATCAAAACACAATACAGGAAAAAAAAGAACTGTTACAGCTGAACATCAAAGAGACAACCTTAGTTGGTCTATTGTGCTTCATACAGATTAGGCCTGGCCTGTCTATACAACAATCATGGGCTTCTTACTTTACAGATGTGTTCAAGCTACTGTTGAAAGTCGAGGCGTCACAGATCACATGACTCTGAGGATGGGAAACCTCATGATGATAATGGGCCATGTCCGAGAACATTAACTTAATGTGAGCATCTTTCATCAATTTATGGTGCAGCATGGTGCTTTTCTCTACATTAAACGTCTTTGTGTGTAAATGCTAGAATTTCAGCTTTTGTTGTTGTTGTTGATTATCTGATATTTCTGGTTTCTGTCCCCTCAGTGTCTCCAGCTCTGTGACGCCTCTGAGTGTACGTCTATGTGGCCTTAAAAGCAGGAGTTGTTTAATGTAAACATCATGGGCCATGAGGACTGCACAGGCAGCATGGTAAAAGTGTAATACTGTAGATTGCACAGAAATCCTAATTAGTTAATTAATAACCTAATTGTCATACATTCCTATGTTCCATAACATTGCACATGCCTTTAATGAACACTTAGCACCATGCAACCTGAAAATGAGGTGGCTCCTGAATGCATCAAAAGTTGAAACAGGCCATCTGTCTTTTTTTTTTCTTTTTTTCTTTTTTTAAGTCAATGAGAGTCAGTGAGAAAAAGCCAGATATTAAGTCACTGATATTTAATACGAACTCTTATATCTATATAGAGTTAAATATTAGGCTGGCATTTGATCATTTCTGTAGATTTAATTTATGCTGGCACTTGTACTGTAAAGGGCCCTTACTACTGACACTACCTTTAGGACACTGGACTTGAATTTCCTCCTTACAATAACCTCGTGACTGCAGGTGATCTGATGATACTTCGGCTCCACTTCAACCTTTTGATCGCTGTACATACAGTATGTGAAGGGAGGGGCGGGGGCGGGGGGGATTTCAGACCAAGTACTAAACAAGGTCTTGAGAGTCATGTACAGTAACGTGATAAAAACCTCAGCAGTGCAAATGAAATGATGTCAGGGTTGCAGGTTATTTGTCTGTTCTGCTCAAAGACATATAACGATAAGCACAGATTTCACGTCAGCCATTCAGTCCTGTCTGAGCGAGCCTGTCTTGGGTGAAGAGATTACCATGGTTGGAACTTGTTAAAGGGTGAGATTGAGATGATGCTAGGTACAGTGGTGCATACCACCAGAGGCGGTACAGTGTACAGTGGTGTGTCTCGGTCTAGCTGTAGCGCTCACTCTACTACTCCTCAGCAGTGTGAGGCAGCTGTTTCTCAAACAGGCTGAGGACATGATGCACAAATTGGTACTGCTCACACGTTTGGATCATCCCACCCCTGACAAACAGACAGGAAAACAACCAATTCAGACACAAGAAGAATAAAAAAAGGATTTTACTCTATCTATGATGGTGCATGTTAATCAGTTCAACAATCAGACTGAAATATCTCAACAATTATTGGTTGGATTATGATAAAGTTTAATACAGACACTCATGTTCCCCAGAGGATGAATCTGTCTAATTTTGTAGATGCTTTGACTTCACCATTAAGTTTTTTTTATGGCATTGCCATTGAGTAAATAGATGAGGTATTGGACGGATTACTATGGAATTTGTCTTCCATGGTCCTCATAGGATGCTGTGTGCCATCATAAGTCAACATGGGTTGATTTGTCTAAATGTTACTAATTAGCCCCGGAGCACAGCTGTTCCAACATACAGCCTCACACAGCTTTACAAAACGGCTGGCATAAGGTATGCTACAGTACATCAACGTCACATATCAGAGGCATTGTCTCCTGCCAAGTCAGGCTGTTTTATTCATCCTCTTATCAAGATGATCAGCTAAAGTGTCTTGTAACTGCATGTCACACTCCTTTTATTATGAGGGGTCCTTGCTGTACACTGTAGTTTGCTCACTTACAATTTGAAAATTATCAAGTTAGAATACCATCGCTTTTTTGTTTATGTACAGCAGTTTCCAATTGTTTTGTTTCTATAGAATTTCTGTTGTTACTGTACTTATCCTAATTCAAAGTCTATACTGTACTGATGCCTCATGCATTGAATTTGCTCTGATAAACATTTTTATATATCTATTTTAGAGTATAACTGGGTCACTTTTTTAACAGCTCCAGCGAAGAATAAATGGCTCGTGACATTTTCTCAAATAGCCCATGTAACACAATAGAGCATGACATTCAGACTTGCCAAACACAGGTGTAACTAATAACACTAATAACGACTGCTTTCCATGTACTGTAAGTGTGCCCATGCACAGCTACCGTGCATGCTGGGTAAGTTATTAGACACACCTGTGCTTTTTCAGACGTGTGACTGACTGTCAAAACATTTTTTGGTGTGTATTTGCTCCATTAATACTCATGTGAGAGTTATTAACTGCTACACAGAGCTTTGAGTTTTGGTTCATGAATTATGTCGCACAAGTTGACTAAATACATTGAGTGATGTTTGATTTGGAATAGTGTGTGAAATTGTATTTTGACTGTTCGTTGGTGTAGGCTACATACATACATCTTTGTTTTATGGTAAACCCCACAGTGACCTAGCTTGTGTTTTGGAACTTAATCAACACAAACTACGTCACAACAGCTAAAGATGGACACACGAGCATGTGTGCGAGCTTAGAATATCTCACCTGTCCAGACGGAGCTGGCAGGTGGTTCTCAGGATGTCAACCACACCTTCAGTCCTTAGCTGCTTGCACAGGATGGAGGTGGCGATGAAGCAGCCAGTTCGACCAATTCCGGCACTGCGGAGAATACGGTGGAGGTGGAGGAGGAGGAGGGGGAACGAGGGGATAGATGAGGGGTAGGGACAAAGAAAATGGATGGATCAGTGTATTGATTAGCACTGATCCCACTAATCTGACTGATGCCAAATAGTCCCTGGGGAAATCAGACAGCAGAGGATTGGAAAGAGACAAATGTTTTTTTTTTTCCAGAAAGAGTGCCAAGTGGTGTCTATAATAACATTTTTCTCAATACACTTATTTTCTCAACAGGTTTATCATCAGCATTTTGACTCAGAGCCTCCTGAACACATAGTTAATGTCTTGAACATTGGCTCCTTATTTGTCTTGGCATCAAAAACAAGCTGCTTTTGTACCTGCAGTGGACAATTATAGGGCCGCTGGAAGGCGGAGCTTTCTCTCTGGCCTTTTCCACTTCCTGTACCAGTTCCAGCAGGGGCGGGGCCTTGTCTGGGGTCTTCTGATCAGGCCACGAGGTGTACCAGTATTGCTGCAGAGTGCGCTCCTCCCCATCACACTGATAACAAACACACGCACACGCACACACACGTAGACAGGCACACGGGCGTGAAATACGGATGTGAACATGTTGTGTGCACACACGTACACGGCGCAGACAGACTGAGAATGATTTTTGATCAGCCTGTTGCTCTGCATGTACATCCAAGATCGTTACCTTGGTGTTAGTTGCTACGACAACAATGAATGCAGAGCAAGACAAGAAAAGAGAGTGAGGATTATAGAGACAAGCTCACATAGTCGGTTTCTCCCCTCGCTCATACTGTACGGTACATAATCAGATCTCTCCGCTGCCTCTATTCTCTGAGTGTCAGTTTGACAATAATTATTAATCCTACAGACAGACAGCATAAACCAGAGGAGTTGAGTAAACAACAAGCTTTTAACTCTGAGCACAGTTGTGTAATGATCCCCTGGCGCTCACTAATCAGATGCAGGCTGCATTTACTGAATTATTATGTTTGGCTCACTCCAGTGCCAGTGCCACCATGACAGTGACCCCACATTAAATATAAAGCACTCATCATGAACACATGAATGGAAAATGAAAAAGTATGGCTATCGGAGAACATTGGGTAAACATCTAACAACGCACACATCTGTGGTGAGTCTGTGGGAAAATCGACAAGCTGGTGAAACAGTTGTGTAAAAAGAAACATTTATTTTGGCAAGAGGAGAACCTGGGTAGTGTTTCCTTGGTATGCTGTGAACCTAAGATCACAATCTGGTGCGATGGCAGACGAGACTACGCGTAAATACTTTTACTTTCTAGTACGTAGTTTCATATTCATCTTCACAACAATTATCTGAAAAATAAGTATTTCAACACACAGCGAGTTGTAAACAGATACACTGCACCCAATCCAGCATGTGTTGAAGATTTAACTCAGCTGTGCACAGTTTTCTCATTACATTTTGAGTTTTGGTTTTCTCTGTCCAGCTTATTTTAATTTCTCCTTTGATCCCAAACCAATTGTGACACACAAAGACACATGCATGCATGTCCCCCTCCTTTTCATCTAACCCCATCCTGAGGTCACATTTTTATTTCTTTGACTTATATTACCAAATACCTGCAACATTAGCAGAGGTTCTTTATCCCAATTAAGACCTTAATACCAACAAAAACACTTTTCAACAAGTAATCCACCCTGACACTGATACTAATTGTCTTTCTGTATTTTACCTTCAGCGTGAACACCCTCAGACTGTAGTCATCCTCCTGAGTTACCGTGACGACGGTGATCTCGATGCCCTCATGGGTCACAGTGTCCTCGGGCCAATACTCTGCACATTTCTGGAGAACACCAGGCACACAAGCAGGTTTTATTTATTTATTTCTTATCATATTATTAGATTATCTGTTGCATTTATCCAGTAATGCATCCATCATCATCATCATCATCATCATCATCATCATCCAAACTGACCTCGTTCTTCTCCTCCAGGTTGGTGATCATCACTATAATTGGGCTTCTCTCCTGCCACACCATCCTCCAGAAGTCCCCAACTGTATTCACGGTGGGACCCTGAGTGGCAATGTATGCATGCTCCACACCTCCATAACCCTGTACACACACAATTGTTTCACATATCTATGTCTTCTAATTGTGAGCAGGGACACAGAGAACATAGGGTCAGATTTGTGGAGAACAAATACAAAGTTAAAGCACATGGCTGAGAGCAAAGCTGGGACTTATGAATCCACACATCTTCACTTACTTTGAGATAATTAGCGTTGATGTAGGTCATGAGGAAATCTTCTTCATCCAGTGACTTCAAGATCACCCTGCTGTGTGTATCTGGAAGTGGACAGTATGGAGTCATCATGAAAAGAGAGACAGATGTGTGGCACTTCAAAAAAGAGCAGAGAAACATCTAAGCTATTATTCATGCATGTGTATTGTATTACACATTACAGCTGAGTTTTATTACAAGGTTGTTTCATGTTTTTTGTGTGTTTGCTGTGTCTCAATGTGAGTATCAATGATCTAGTGAAACAGAAACAGACCTTTCCAAAACTCATCAGTGCTAAATAGTAGATGAGTGTGTGAAATTATTAAAGGGAAGCAGCATAAAAAAAAGCTTCTTACAAGATTTATAAACCCCATGATCCATTTTTTAGTGATTGTTCAAACTCATGTTGCAGCTGTACTCACTGGGTAAAATGGTTTTGTAGCGATTCTTTCTCACAAGCCCTGGGTAGTTGTACTCCTTAGGGTCCACGAAGTTCATGGGAGTTTCCTGCCGATGGACACAGAACAATGGGCGCAACAACAATCAGCCCTTGCAGAAACGTAGGGGAAGTCCTAGTCTTGCCTTCAACAAGGCAGCAAAACATTATGAAATGATAACCAAGACATTAAGTCATCTAAACTGTTGCCGTCAGATTGTACAGTACGTAATTGAAAGGCTGTGGGCAAAATGTGTATGATCTTTTTACGCGCATCTCTCTGCCCACCAGATGCTGGACTACTTTGTAGAGGTTTGATTTGTATGCAAATAGTCCTCCATCTCTTCTTCCATCGCCCACTGTTAAACAGCGGAAAAGCTTACGGGTGTGTGCAGGACTGGATGTCGGTCTATGTGTTCGCCAGAGTGTGTATTTTTTCCGGTGAGTCTCTGTTAATCTAAAGCTTGTAGGTGGGTGAGCTACTGCTGCTGCGCTCACATAAAACTCTGCCTGCAGGCTCTGGTCATCCATGGCCCGCGTGTGTAGCATGGCAGGGGTCAGTACGTGTGTTCCCTGGCGGAGGTACTCCTGGGCTGACTGGTCTCTCGGGGAGAGCTGGGCTCCGTAGCCGTAGGGCTCGGTGCAGCCTGGTGTACACATGTCCAAGGTCAGGGAAACATTGGAGCCTCTCCTGTGTGACACATACACAATCAGACAAATACATTTAGAAGCGATCGTAACCATCTGCGGTATACACAGACGGATGAAAATCCTCTTTTTCTAACCTCTCCTGAAGCCCCACAGGTGTGACGGTGAGGGTGGCGGCGTCTCCCTCCGTCCTGGTGTCGCTACCGATGTCAAAGACCGGCGTCTGAGGCACAGGATCCAAGTCCAGGAGATCCTCCTGAGCGTCCGTCCACTCTGACAGCGTGAAGGACGGCTGGCGGCTCACCGACTGACGCCGATCACCGACGTCCCTCGCTACTGTTTCTGATGACCACAAGCCAGAACCAAAGCGCCACTTGTACACCATGTGGATGGCCTGAGGAGACAGAGGAAGTGTTTTTCAGTGGGTCTAGTTCATATTTGGGAATCTACATCAAATTTTCTGCATAAAAGGAGTTTTTGAAAAGGAGTGAAAAGCAGGTTTTACCATGATAATACAGATGGCCACACCGATGCCTACAGTGCCCTGGACGACCCAGTTGTGCTGCTCGGTGTTTACAACCTCCCTCATCAGCACCATGGACTGGCCAGGACAGAGAGAGGGAGAAAGACAGGGAGAGAGGAAAAGGTACATCCTCAGGGTTTTGTTCCTTTGAGCTGTTGCAGTTTGTTGTTGGATGAAGACCTCAAGGTCAAGAACCAGGACGGACACTTACGTCCACTCCGAAGATCGGGTGGCACGGTAAGATGAAGCCAAGGTAGAAGTCGATGACCTGCAGGGCTTTGTAGATGGAAGAGAGCGGTCCGTTTCCCTCCATCACAAAAAACACCCAGTACCCCTGGGAGAAGAAAAGCAGGGAAAGGCACATCGTCACAGCTCCAGTCATTCATGCACTGGTGGTAATCAGGCAGCGCTGTGGCTGCTCTCAGGTGGAAAGCAGACAGAGGAGAGAAGAAGATGGCCTATCGTGCAGGCATAGAAAATATGTAAATTGACCACATGAAGCTTGGTGTCATAATCATTTACGAGGCCGTTTTTTTCTTCTTCTTTTTTTTTTACATATGGTAATGTTGCACCTGTCCTTTTTTTTTCTTGAACATCAAACATGAAGTCAAGGGAGGCAGTAATGGGAACAGCATATGAATACTAACAGGGTGTCCACTTTTAGCAAAAAAAGACAAAGTATTTTGTAACCCCTGAATAAAGCACTTTAGAGAATATGACAATGTAATGATGCACATGAAAAGAAAATCTATGTGTAAAAATAAGGGTCAAGTTGAATGAATACCCGGTACTCAAGTGTGAAGCTGTCATTTGAATTGCTAATGTTGCAATTACACGACTCTGGATTTTTCAGTCTGCATTACATGCTGAGCTAGGAACCAAAGCTTGTGCTTAAGAGCAAACACACATTCAAGAACATCTACAAGTCAGTGGGGATTTCCTCCCTCCATTTTTTTTTCCCCATTTCATTTTTTTTACACAACTAAAGGGCCACATTCACGCACCGTGACTTGGGAAACGACAAACAGTGCAGCCCAGCAGTGGATTTCGATCACCAGTGCGTACACCTTGTGCATGAACACTTCCTCTCCCTGTGGGCTTTGGCCGCCCGCGGGTCTGTCTTTGCATTCTGGGAGTCCATCTTTTTTAGGGGCGGCTCCGTCGCCTATTTTCTCAGCCTTTGTGGGCTCATCCAGCCAGACGGGGTCCTCGTCAGGCCTCAGGAAGATGGAGTCCTCGGTGGGGGAACGGGTGCAGCTGCTCAGCCGGCGAGTCATTATCCCCCTGTTGAACGAGGCTCCTTTGTGTTTAAGATATTTGACAAGTCATCCATATCTATCTATCTATCTATCTATCTATCTATCTATCTATCTATCTATCTATCTATCTATCTATCTATCTATCTATCTATCTATCTATCTATCTATCTATCTATCTATCTATCTATCTATCTATCTATCTATCTATCTATCTATCTATCTATCTATCTATCTATTTAATTTTACTGTTATTGTTGTATTGTGTTGAATTACAAAGGCGTCTTGTGTGAGTTTGCGCACAGACTTCACTTGGCCATTAAAATTTCTTGGTAAGTAATCATCATATTTTTTATTTTTTGGTCTTGGTTGCTGCTCAAATTCACATGGACCCAAGAGACATCTACAAAAACTCCATAGGCTACTGATTTCCAGTTCAGTGATGTGCTAGCTGTGTCAGGTTGCATGTTGTCTGTGTGTGTGTGATTGTGTGTTTTTAAATGAGCGTGTATATGACAGAAAGGGTTGTGTTTATTCCAAAGGCCTATTCAGATGTATAGCTAAGCGGCTTGGAGTGGCTCTCATCTCCGGATCCTCTTGTCTCGCTCAGATTGGACTCTGTTGTGTGAATGCGTTTGTGAGTGTTTGTGCGTGCATGCGTGTGCGCGTGTGCGTGTGCGAGAGAGAGCTCTATTGTGGAGAGATGAGTCAGGGGTAGCGTGTTTACAGCCCTGTCCGTCGCCTTGGCAACAGAGTGGCTCTCATCTCTCTCATCCTTCCTGAGCATTATCATCTACTGACAACACGGGCAACACACACACAGACACACACACGCAGCTTCTCTGTATCAGTCAGCAGTGTATTCAAAGCCCTTTTCTGCCCTTCTCTTTTGTCCTTCAACCATTAATAAAGGTTGTTTTGTATATTTGGCTGATTACAGCCACGTGGTCTGTGTGGATGTGTCAGTGTGGGGGCTTGTGAGAGTGGTGGTGTACTAGTTTGCACACACATCGCTTCTGTGTGAATGTGTTGCTGATGGTTAAATCTGTAGTGCCTAAGTTTAGAACAAGTTTTCATCAATGGCTACGGACTGATGTCGCACAAGAAAGTGATCATCTCAGTTCGTCTAGATGGACTATAGATTAATAAAAACTATACAGGTCACATGACTCACCTATGATAGATGGCAGGGAACTGGGGAGAGAGTCAGATCACATGATCAAGTCAAATGCTGTATCCTGTAGCAACCAGCCGTTGTCAGCCATTGTGCAGCAGCGTTGAATCTGAAGGACAGAAGACGAGATCCAAACAGTGCATCATCTGGTGTGCATCATCAGAGAGAGAAAAAAACAGGAGCTACAGGTTATTTACATAAATATTCACAGTTTTGTCCCCTACATGCTACACTAGTGACACCTTGTGACTCAAATTCGACTGGTCACACTGAGACAGGGTTAGTAATCCAGTGTCATCTAAAGATGGATCGGAGTAGCACCCTTGTCGGCTACCCAGCTGTGCTTTCAGGAGCGGTGGATGGCGATGTAAGGTGACACAGTAAACTGTCAATATTCCTCCCTTCTCTCTTTCTTTCTGTCTCTTCCTCTCTCTCCCTCTCAAACAGGTGAGGATGATTCGAGCCAGACTGAGCGGCCGACCTCAGAAATACATTCAGATTGCTCCAGTCCAATCGGTATGCATGAAGTCAAGCCTTCCCTGCTCTCCTCCTCCTCCTCCTCCTCCTCCTCCTCCTCTCTCTCTCTACCATCTCTCCTCCTCTCCTTCTGTGCCACTGGACCCTGTTGAATGAACGGTGTGAGCTCAGCGGAATATGAGACCACACCAGCAGTGTGTGTGTGTGTGTGTGTGTGTGTGTCTTTGTGTATGAGTGAAACTGGTGAACAGAGGGGTGCTGCTTTGAGTCCTTTTCTATCTCTCTTTGCTTGCTGCGAAGGTGGTTTTTGAAGTGATGACGCCAGGCTTGTAGCCATGGCAACGTGCATACATACAATGTACACGCACATATAAAGTATGCACACACACACACGCGCAAACACACAGATAGTGTTGTATAAGAGGTTAAGCGGAGAAAGTTCAGTGCACTTCCATTTTTAAACAATGGATGGACAGGGAGATGAGTGGATCGAGGGATGAATGGGAGGCAAAGAAGCTCCTTTTTTTGTGTGTGAAGGTTGTCTGAAGCAATGACGCAGTGAGGTTGGCGTTTTGGTAACTGTGGCAACCAACATACTGTAGCGTGCACACACGCTTGCGCACACACACACACACTTTGGCCAACATGCTGCATGAAAAATGAAAAACACAAACATACATCTGCACTGGGAGAGCAGTGACAATATCCAGGTTTGTCAGAAGACTCCCGCCTCTCTTTGCTTTCGCTCTTTGAGGTAAATATCTTTTGTTTTTCCAGTCACTTCATTTTCCTGCTGAGGGCTTGTTGACAAATTCACTGGTACATTTCACCAGGGCTATAGCTAGGACTTGGAGTTACTGAGGTCATGAGTCCACGCCACAAAATTAACTCATATTATTACTATCCATTTAATATATTATTTGTATTTTTGTAGCTTTGGAAAGCTTTTTTGTAGCTGTGGAAATACTAAATCATTATTATAGGACTACAGTTTCAGAATTTCAATAAAGTATTTAAAGTATATTAAATAATGAAATCTAATATCCTTCTAAACATTCAAAATAGCCAGGAAATATACTGAGGACATGACCTCGGTCCACAGTGGCAAGCGCAGCACTGCATCCAGTATAGTGTTTCATTTACTGTTTATTGCAGCTCCTTATTGAAGCTTTAAGATGTAACGCTTGACAACAATATTCGACCAACACCTATTTTCGACCACACCACTTCTTGTGCATTTTAAACGCAATGCGTGATTCAGTTCCATCTGGTGTTTTAGATATCTGCTGTATTGTTTAGTGACTGTTTAGTAACATACAGAAAAGTGTTTTTAGAAATATGACATTTAAAAAAAACTACAATGTGAAGATGAATATCGCAGCAGAACACCTCCAAACAGTCTTGTGATCAGTGAACGTCAATTGGCAGTTAACATTTCTATTAAAACGTAGTGTTTTCTGAATCACGTAGAAGCAGGCCAAATGGATTCGTGGAGTCAAAGCTGACAGCTGATTCAGCCTCGTTCCTCGCTGAAGGTCTGCTGTCTTTAGGCCTTTACAAGCACCACCCCCTCAGTGTATGTATGTGTGCTTATGCACGTAGTGTTTCCATTGATCTGCATCCATTCAAAGCATCCACCATCCAGCGGAGGTTAAATAGAGCCATACATTTAAACCCATGGAGAAACACAGGACCAGGAGTGACTATCTCTTGGGACAGTTTGTGTGAAGCTGTTTCCTGGTGTCAGAAATGCGAGGAATTTAACATGCTCTCCTGTTTTTGCTCTGTTTGGTGAGCTGGCTCAGTTGGCTCACGTTTTTAATGGACATCCCTGATGCTTCCAGCGTCTCCGCCTGGAAAGACAGTGTGTCCTAATCGGTTTTCCTACTTAAAAACGCTTCTTTGTGTACTAATCGTTACAGCAAAATATCAAATTGTTATCCTATAGCAGCATTTCTTGTTTCCAGGTGAACCAAAGCTCATGACGAGTGAAGTATCGAGCGTGCCGTTCAAGTGCTCATGTG
This sequence comes from Decapterus maruadsi, assembly GCA_030347415.2. Classification (NCBI taxonomy): domain Eukaryota; kingdom Metazoa; phylum Chordata; class Actinopteri; order Carangiformes; family Carangidae; genus Decapterus; species Decapterus maruadsi. The sequence continues at coordinate 19,126,216 of CM064893.1, read as the reverse complement.
GCAGGGAGGCGAGGTAAGAGGAAGCTCTCACTGAAAGTGATGATGGGATGGTAATGTGAGATAAAGTCACAAGGGCCAAGACCTGCCTCATCAACCTTTACCTCTCGCATGCACACACAAACAAACCCACTCACACAGGAAAAGAGAAACCTTGATATTAATACACACGTAAGCTCAAAATGACCTTAAAATTAAACAGCCAGCGAGCCCGCAGCTTCCTCCGGTATATCACAGAGACAGATAATCAATCAGCTCTATTGTTTACATACACTCCTACAATCTCTTGCAGCAGCTCCAGGGGCATTTCAAAGTGAAATCTCATTAACACACATAGGAACTTCAGCCTAAGCTATACTGTCTAAATAATTGAAATATGCTGCATAGCCAATTGATTTAGTTTCTGTTGGAGATAAATCTGGATTCCCTGTGACAAATGATTGTATTACATGATTGCACTGCATCAAAACACCAGTGCAGGAATGGCATTCTCTGGCAGTCATTCATACTAAGACAAAACACCATTCATATCACGTACATGGCTACGGTGAGCTAGAGCAGCCACACAGTGCAGAGCTAGATGGATTAGTAATGAATCACCCAGGGAGGTGGACTGTTGCATCTCTCTCTGGTAACTCCCACATTGTCACACAGACATGATACAACACAGAAAAAAAAATCAAGGTTTGAAAAATAATAAATAATAATATTAATATTAATAATGATAATAAATGACAGTAAATACACAATTGATAACAGCATCAAAGAGCCAACCTGTTGGAGAAGGATCAGTTTTAATAAGCGAAGAGAGAAAAAACAACCAAAAAAAAAACACAAACACATTCAGAACCCACATCACACATCCCTACCTTTTCACAGCCAGGGAAGCGCAGCAGCCATATGAACCGTGGGGGCTTTGCTGAGGAATTGGTATTCACCTCATGTCGCACAGCCACGGAGGAGGAAAGAGGGGAGAGACACAGGGAGGAGAGGAGGGCTGGAACAGTCACTCACCCAGAGCCTTCAGTCTGGTTAGGATAAGTCCTCTTACCTGGCTGAGCCCGTCTTCACATCGCCATCTGCCGCGCTGCTCCCTCCGAGCCAAAGACCAGGAGCCAAACACCGAGAACCACGCCAATCCCTTTACCGCTCCTCTGTCTGGGAGACGAATGAATGTGTTTGCATGGGAGAAGGAGACAGACCGACAGTGAGAGACAGAGAGGCAAAGGATGTGCGTGAGGTTGAGAAAGGCAGAATCTGCGAATGTGGGTGTGTGTGTTTGTGTGTGTCTGTGTGTGGAAGAGAGATAGAGGTATGAAAGTCTGATGGGTTTTCTTTTGTTTGTATCCTGGAGGAGAGAGAGATCCACAGGCGGCAGCTTCATCTAGGTATATGCAGCAAGAGGCTGTACGGTAGCCTTGGCAACAGAGCCAGGATGAGGGAGAGCGAGCAAGGGAGTTGGAGAGAAAGGGAGGGAGGGAGGGAGGGAGGGAGGGAGAGAGCAGAAGAGAGAGACTCTGTGTGTGTATTTATCACATTGTGGGGACATCAATGTGTCATATTACGGGGACCCGGCTCCAAAAGGTTTTCCCCACTGGCTAAACTTTTGAGGGTTTATCCAAGAGCAAAACTGGTTATCATTATTGTCAATAAACGATATAAGAATACCAAAACCAGCACCATGTGTACCACCTGAAATGACTGTTTTGCTAAAAAAGGATGGTGCCGCTTATACTTTAAAGCCATTATTGCTCAAACACTATAAATAATGCACCAATCATGACGACATTCCCTTAATTACAGTGAACATGGGCACTGTAGTTTTAGTTTGAATCAATCCCATTGACTGTCCCGCTGACTTATATAGTAGGTATGTGCTCAGTAAAGCACTGGATGTGTATTCATCCACGACTGAAAATAGTCCTCCACACATAGGCAACACTCTGTAGTTCTTTTTAAAAAGCATTTGTACTTAAAACCTATTATAATGTGCCCTGCTGTTTTAGAGATTATTTAGCTTTTATTCTTAATTATCTATAGATTTATTCCTTCATCAAGAACCAATATGTTTCATCATGAGGCATTAGGGCGACAACAGAATGTCAACAGGCATTGTTGGTTTGGTTTTGATCATTTTCTGAGAAAAATATAGAATATTTAAAGCTTTATGAAATTCCCCAATAATACGTTGTCCTCGTTAAGTGACAAAAACACATTTGTGTGTGTGTGTGTAGTCGGGGGGGTCGGATCATAACACATCACTGAGCAGTGAACACCCCCCACTGTCACCTCCTCTGCTTCCAAGCTGTAGGCTCTGCCACCCACCTCACTCACCCTGTTTCTCACTCATCTCGATCCCCCCCTCTCCCCCTCCCTCCCTCCCTCCCCCCACCGACGCAACTCATCATCATCTCCCAGGTCTATACACTTCTTCCGGTCTCCATCATTTTTTGCTATCCCCGTGTTTTTTTTCACTGCTCTTGCTCATCCTCTCGTGCTCTGCCTCTTTGCTTTTTTACACTCTCCCCCCTCTGACTCTGCTCCTCCCTCTCCCTCTCTCTCTGTGTCTTTCTCTCCTTACAACCTCCTGTCATCTCTTGTCTCTCCCCTCTTTAGCGTGTTGCGCTCTCTTTCTCCCTCCTTCCTGTCTTGCCATATGGTAGCCTTTCCCTGTCAGCCTTAGGAACTGACCTGCAAAAAAAAACAACCAGTATTTTAATCAGCACAAATATGGGGAAACACAAATCATGTTTTTTTTTCTTCCCAAAATCGAATTTAATTAATTAGCATGACAATATAACAATGATTGGTTGGGTAAAGTTTATGGTTTAATATAATAATTCTGATGATAAGAAAAAATACTGTGCATTGGTTCACAGCTACAATTTTGTTGTACTTGTGCAATAACAATAAAGACATTCAATTCAATTCCATTACATTAATGTGGCTAACTTCTTAGTCAACTCTATATTCGCATGGCAACATAATTTAACCTATTCAACCCTGGGCAGCCAATACCCTAATGGCAGAATATGAGGTAAGGGTCTTAAAAAAGACTGAACCTGGAGATATCTTTAACTTGCTGGTTAACGTAGCTCAGCACAAACTGTGGGATAACAGAGTGGTCTGGCCTATACTATATATAAGTGTATGGTGGGAGGATACAGTGAACTCATTTAACCAACGAACAGCAAAAAAACAAAACAGTTTTGGGGGCTTAATTTTTACGGGTCACTTGCTAAAATTGTATTCAAGATTTCTAATTTATACTTAATTGAGGGCATGGTGCTTTGAGTGACAGCTGGGTGACGGTATGCTTGCTACAAACTGGCATGAACAGACGTCTCAGTCGCTACACCCCACTTCTCTTAGGTACTGCCAAGATGGTGACAGCGCAGCAGCCCACTGAACTCCTGTGGTCTGGTGACGTCATGGAGGCTACTGTATGTGAACCTTTATAAAGCCTATTTATTTCACATTAGGCCACTAGAGTATATTCATCTGAGCGATTAATTTAAAAAAAACCCAACAAAAATGCTCCCAAACTGCTTCTTCTGAGGCTTGACCCGTGACATACAGTAGGTCAAATCACAAACAGATTTTGAGGGGAAATTTATGCTCAGTCTTGCCGACAAAACATGAAGCTCCCTTCAAAATCCTCCACTTACCTCTCAGTTCTGTTCTTGTGACCACTACCGTTTAAGCTGATTGTTAAACTACAATTCATGTTATTGAACAGACTTTTCTCACACTGTCTCTTCCCTGTTTCTTCACTATTTATGACCCACTTCAGAGTGCTCTCCTCTCCGCCCATATATCTCACACATCCCACACATCCTCGCCTTCCTCACCTCGCTCCAATCAACTAAATGAACTCCTCTGTCCTTCCTTATCTTCTACTCCTCATCCCCCCCTTTTTTTTTTCTAAATGATCTCATCTCTACACAATAACTAACTCACACACACAAGGTCATTGTCACACAGTTTAAATGGTGAGTGTTAAGGCATCATCTAACCAAACTAATGATAGAAAAAGAGGTAGATATCCAGTGGCCTTGAAATGTCTGGTTCCCTAACAGATACAATGACTGCATCCAACTGTTATATCACTTCCTCACTTTCTCTCACCGTGAGCCACATTGACCCTGTTTTTTTACTCAAGCAATTTATTCTAATACAATATTTGAATTAATGTAATTTTAAATATAGGGAGTTAATGAATAGCCGTTTAAGAATAGTTACTTCCTGGAAATATTTGAGTAAATAATATAAAGTAGACACAGTGCGTGTATATACATGTATGTATCGATAAAAATGTATAAATCTGAGTGTAGGCTATATCAATAAGACAAGAGAGGGGAAGAATGGAGGCATCTAGTGGCCGTAATGGCGTACTGCTGGTGTCTGACTGACCCGGCTGAGTCTGCCTCATTATTGCATGCAGGAGAAGTGATGTTTAGTGGGCTGAGTTTTACAAAGTTGAATAATCTTAAAGTCCCCCAGTCTGTTACAAAACCGATGCCAATCTCAGATTTGACTGTGACTCATCATGTCACATGTCAGATAAAGCTATGCAGCTTCCAGCCTGCCTATCTGGAGCCACAAAACACAGTCAGTCTAACACAGACAGGCAGCTAATCTTGCTGCGCAATTTGCATTAGAGGTAATCAGGGAGCTGTAAAGTGTTCATATGATGACCGCAGGCTGCCGCAGTCACCTTGTTTCCTTTAGACACACTGTGATACTACAGAGAATTAAAGATCTAAAGGGAAATGCTATTTCCTGGAATGCTAAATGAAATAAAGAACTGGTTCACGCTAAATACAAATAAGGCATCACACTTGGTACAACGGTAACACCAGTAACCTGTTGCGTACTGTCATGTCATGCCTGTGCATGTAAAAGCAAAAGGGAACAAATTAAAGAGGAACTTTACTGATTTACACATTAAGATCATTTTACTGACCATAGTGAGTTTGCTCAACTAGATGGAACTGTCTAAAACATAAACACGTGAAATTTGGGTGAGCAGTTTAAAAAATGTTGGCTTTACATCAGGTAGGGAGGGTCCAACAAATAGATACGATTAGCTGCGTTATAGGAAATGTCAGTTGATCCAGTTGCTTAGGGGTAAAAGTCATCCTGGTCACTACTACTGAAACCTCTCTCATGTGAACTCCCTATATTAATGAACCTGCAGTACTGAATTGCTGAAGTGCTCTTTTAATTAATGACCACTTAAATCTGTGAGGACACATGTAATATGTGATATGATGCTATCAATTAGCTATGTTACAAATTCACATTTAAGTAATAATTAGACACTAGTTTATTAATACAGGATGAAGACTGCTGTTATATAACTCACCATTATCTAGTTACAGTATCTGTGTAGTCCTTGATGCAGAGTTACTCAGTAACTGTTAGCTTTTCATTAGTTCCTGATTTATTCCTCCCTCTTTTCCCACTTCACACTTGGTCTCTTTTTGATTTTTTGCTTTATTTGTCGGTTTATTGGACAGGAACAATGCAACACTAATCAACAGCATAGGAATAACTGTAAGTGAGCCAGAGTTAACCAATCAGGCTATTATATTCTGCTGTCCCTGGCCAGATGTTAAAAGCAACCTTAAAACAACAAAAAAAACAAACAAAAAAAAGAGAGAGAGAGATTGCATGACGATATTACTATGAAAAACAATTGAGACCTTTCTCAGTACAGCAGTGGGTTGATGTTTTGCATACTCCAACTAAAATGACAGTAAATAGTCAGAGAGAAGTTGTCAGTAGTCCTCCCATTTCCTGTGTTGTTATGTAAAATACTCAGACATGCCTCTGCCAGAAGTGGAACAGAGATGTGAACATGACCAGGGTGGGAAAGAGCGATATAGTTGAACTTACTGTAAAACGTAATGTGCAAAGCTCTCATGGCTATGACGAGAAGAAGTAGCTACTAGTTGTACGAGTAGGTGATAGGGAATTATAAACAGTTTTCCAGTGTTCATGTGATGTGGTGTAAATCAGTCAAAGTTTTTTTTGGATGAGTTTATCTGTGAATGAGTGCTTGCTGGGCCAATACTCTACCAACGATACTGAACATGCAGGATTTATTTGTTGTAAGTGACTGCTATGTTCATATGTTGTGTGTGTTTTTAAAAGAGAAAGAAGAGCAAGAGTCTATCTGAGACCAATCTGGGGGGCTGATGTCTTTAATAGGCTTTTTTTCTATCTGGGTGTGCAGATATAATGTGTTTCCAGTGAATCTCTGCCCTGGCTGCAGGGCTCAGTCACAGCGACCTCGCCTTGCCACCCCTGTTTGTAACGTCCTCTCAAAAGATTGCGTGATCCTTTCAAGGGTCTCCAGACTGGACTGGATTTCAAATGCTCGATTGGAAATCCCTGTTTACTCCAGCGTTCAAATCCAAACAACAAGCTCTGACAGCAAAGATGTAAACAAACATGTTCATGGGTCACAGTAGCAATTATGACCATTTAGCCAAGATAAACAACAAAATGAGAGTCATGCAGATGGAGAGATTGAGAGCAGAGTCACAGAATATCCTGCTAAGATAGTAGCTGTAATCTTTTTTGTTTTTGCACAAGTATAATTAGAAACTGTCTGTTTTCCCTAAAGTACACACAAATATAAAGGGGAACAACCCTTTTCCGCTTTGCCCTGTGGCCGCGTAAAGTCAAACAGTGGGAGTGTTATTCACACTTCTGTAATGTGTTCTGTAGATTGACAAGTTCAACTAAGTGTCTTTAGCGAGAATATGACTAAAAAGACAGAGGTGTTAGTGGGGGAAGTGCAGCAGCACAGGCCTGCAGCTTCATTAGTGGGGTGACTGATGGGAACAAGGCAGTGACAGAGGCCACACTGTACAAGTTACCAACCTATTACTCTTTAAATAAAAAAAACAGATCATCAAGGGGCGGTCTTTAGCTCAGTTGGTAGGGCACCTGCCCCATGTGTTGAGACAGTCGTCACTGCAGGCAACCCCAGTTCGAATCCCGCATCGAGCGGCCCTTTCCTGTAAGTCATTCCCCTCTCTCTGCCTTCCCATTTCCTGTCAGTCTCTCAACTGTGCCTTCAATTAAAGGCGAAAAGGCCCAAAAACAAACAAAAAACAGGTCATCATACAATTGAACTGTAATGTTTACGCAAAGTTATTGCATCTGTCTAATTTACCTATTTTATCCATTTCACTGACACATTTAGTGCTACAGCTCATTGCTTTTAGTTATCTGTCCTGTGAAATTTGTAAATAAAAATGGCGCCTGTTATTCTGACCATGATGAACATTCTGTAACCTCCAGCTCAGTCTAGGAGGCTCCACCACAATGCTCCATAAAACTCACAGTATGGATCCGGTCAGACTGGGTCACGACCTACTGGAAAATAAATAATGCTAGTGAGTCAGGCTACCTCGGGTCCAGGTTTCAACAGTGGTGTCAGGCTGGTTTGGGTTTTAATTTTCATGCCTGTTGAGAACTGTGAGCAGAGCATGGAGCTGGTTCAGAGATACTTTTCTGAAGTGATACAAAAGTTAAAAGAAAAAAGGAAAACATTGCACGTCTTGCGATGTGACTATTGCACATGTGCACATTGCAATAATGCTCAAACAATATATGTGCAGCCCCAGTTGAAGTATTCAGAAACGATCATTTCACTTGTCTGAAGGGTGTGCCTTTTAAAAAGCGTTGTACTTTACTTAGTAGACAGTCTGTTAGTTGGAAGTCTCAGTCCATTATGGTCTGTTGTGCTGTGGTGGTGACTGTTGATCACACTTCAAGCTACTCCTCCTTAACAGTTGTCACGTATGTCTGAGTGACACTGTAAGATTATTTAACAAGAGTTGTCAAGGCCACAAAGTCTTAAGGGATATTCCGACGTTAATTTAACCCATGGTCCAAAGCACTGTGACACCGAGGTAGACCCCCCACCCCCCCTCGAGAGATGCTGTCTGCTGGCCGCTAGCTTCTCTAGTTTGTAGCAACTTTAGCAACTCTATTTTCTCCACGCGCAAACCGCGATCAAAAAGCCACTCATAGCCCCAAATACTGCTCAGAACAGCACCGAACTTCATCAACAGTAAAAACAGGGTCCCAGCACAATATGAGGCATTAAACACCTGTTAGCTTTGCGTGCTTTCTATGGAAAAGAGACGGAAACAACTCACCCACTCTCCTCCAGTAATGCAGCAACTTCCCGTGTCCAGCACAGCGTCCAGGCACTGACAAAACTGCCGACTGGCAGCACAAACATGACTGACCACTCGAACTCCCCAGGTTCAGCACTTTAGACTCCACCGGGCTGTCCCTCTTTCACTTTTTCTCCATCTCCTCCAGCTCGTCCTCGGTAAACTCGGTCTCAAACTGATAGGGACGCCCATTGAAATGAAATGTGTCATCGTTGTTCTCAAACTGGTTAAAATCAGGCGTGTTGCCCCTTCTGTGATGTCTGCTTCACTGTACAGGCAGTCTCTTCCGGCAACAAACGTCGTCCTGATCTCGCATATGCTGATCTCGCGCGTGACGTCACGTCTGATCTCGCGCTTGTTTACGTGATTTTCTTCCGCAAATATCTAAAGTTAGACCTGCTTCTGTTCATTTCCCTGTGAACACTTGATAACAACTTTTATAAACTGATAGGTAAGATACATAGGAACTTTGACTGCACTGCATGGACTAATAATAATCACATTTTATCCTTGAGCTGCGGGACTCTACCTCACTTGCTTCCACGCCAGCGGACTAAGTTACCTGTAACCATGGCAGTAACAAGCAGACATCACACAGAAGGGACAACACGGCTGAGTTTATGCAGTTTGAGAACAACGACGACTGATTTCATTTTGATGGGCGCCCCTCTCAGTTTGAGACCGAGTTTACCGACGACGAGCTGAAGGAAATGGAGGAGAAAAGTGAAAGCGGGACGTGCTGCTGCCCGGTGGAGTCTAGGTGCTGGACCCGGTGGAGTCTATGTGCTGGGGGAATCAAATGGTCCTGTATGGTCACTGCCTGCCAATGGCTGCTGAGACTGAATGTTCCTACTTCCAGTCAACTGGAGGAGAGTGGGTGAGTTCCTTTCGTCTTATCTCTTTTCAATAGAAACCAGGCAAAGCTATTTCTGATGCCTTAAGTGCTGGGACCATCTGTATGGCTGGGACCCTGTTTGTACTGTTGATGACGTTTGGTGCTGTTCTGCTTCTGAGCATTATTTATGAGTGGCTTTTTGAACGTTTTGGAATTGTTGGATTGTGTATTTGATGAGTTTGATGAGGTACAGGGGACCAGTAGGCTACCATTCACCTCTGTTGTGTTCACTCGCATCTCACCCCCCTACGTGGATCTCAAGACAACACGCACTGAATCTACCCCTATGACTATAAGGATTATGGCAATAGATGAATTTGCCAAAATGTTGAACTATCCTTTTAAGACTTCTAATTTTGCAGCAGCAGACTATGTAGTAGCTATACAGCTTGGTTATGAGGCATTTAAAAAGAATCCTCCCACCAATTCCAAACTGTGCATGCACCTGATATTTCACATGGGAAATTATTGAGAGTTAAAAGGGAAAACTTGAATGGATTTTACTTGAAACTGCACAACTTCTGTGTATCGAAAATATAATTTAGATCAGCAGAAATGAGTCGCCTGTTCATGGTGGATAGAACGACCTCTGATTAACACCTCCAGTTTGAGTCTGTGGCTGATGGCCAACATACACATGCATAATATATTTTAGTTTTATTAGGGAAACTTCCCCATTGTCTTCAATGTTTTGTCTGGAACTTGAAATGCTTTCGTTTCTTTCCTGCATTTAACTTCTGTCAAGGAGAACAAACACGCAAAAGAAACCTTTTCAGACTCATGTCTGAACTTGAACTTGGTCTGCTGATTCTGTTCCCTTTGAAGCTTTGTCCAGCTACTCAACTACTAAGATATGTCATAAAAAAAACACACAAACACCATATTATCTAACCGGGCCATTTAGTTTACTCTTCCTACTTCTTTTCCTTCAGTTTGTTCTGTGATTATTAGTGCTGTGTGGGGCTCCTGCTCAGAGGCACTATTGTTATCCCGCATCTTTCTTCATCTTTCTTTCTTCTTCTTCTTCTTCTTCTTCTTCTTCTTCTTCTTCTTCTTCTTCTATACCGAATTTCGATAGGCTACTCCTCCTACACCTTTAAGAGGACCCAGGCAAATTATATATCAAACGTTGGCCATGACTTTTCTTTTTAATTAGAACTGATGAACACAGCCTATGGGCGCTAAGAATCACTTACTGTACGTTAGCTTATAGTTCTTCTGTGATCCTGTGATGTCAGATCTCCAGCTCCTTTGGACATGTCAATTTTTTTGGGCCACAAACAAAATTCTATTCACTATCATTGGCATATATCTCAACAGCTAGGCATATAAAACAGAAGTTATCCAGATATATAGCCTACCACTGAGCATATTAGTGTGTGATTTTGTCCTAGAAACTTAGAAATATTCTTTTCAATTGAATAATATTGCCTCTTGTAGTCAAAAACTACAAATTAACATTATTCTGCTTTTTTTTTTGCATTTGCAATATAGCTAGTAACTATCCATCCCAAAGTCAATGGCATTACCCACTGACTTGTCCAGCTGTCTGTCAGGACCTTTTAGGTTTGTTTAGTGTCGTGTCTTGTCTCTTGTTTATTTCCTGTTTTATTTCGGTGAGCTGTCTATTGTCATTCCCCTCTTCCTGTCGAGTCTCCTCTTTGTGATTACCTTGATGTCTCTCACCTGTGTGTCATTGTCTCCCCACCCCTCATTTTCTTAAGCTGTGCTCCCCCACCCCTCTGTGCCAGACTGTCTTGTCTGTTTCAGTGAGCATTTCTTTGTGTACTCTTTGACCTCTGAGATATTGACCCAGATTTTGACCCAGTTTCAGTTTGACAATGACACCCCCCCCCCAAACTCACAACCTGTTGATGCTTCTAAAGAAGCATCAACAGGTTGTGAGTTTGTTCAGGCAAATTAACAGGATTAATAATGCCCTCATACTGGCTGATTTACGTACACATCTCATTGTAGCAGTGCAATGACTGTCAGATTTGCATTATATTTTAGTAGGCCTACATGTCACCCATGAAAACAAAATCATAAACAATGGCGATTCATAAATGTAAAATACAGGAGAAGAACTAAATCTACAGCCATTTACATTTGGTTTGCATTTTATGGGTTGCTTATCATTTCTGTGTTTCCATTTCCCATCATTGACTGTGGGTAAATGAACATGACTGTCGTGACAAACACTTCCAAATAGTGGAAATGAAACAGCCATAAAACTTTATAGATTCATTGTCTGTGGCTGTGTGCTATTTCAGGAGCAATACGTTCATTCACTTTCCTTGAATTAGATTAGGCTAGATGAATTAAGGCTAGCTGTTTACGGGGTCATCCCTATGTTCCATGGGTTCTACTGTATGTTCCCTGCTCATCCAAAAAAGGCAGGAAACGTAGCAGTAGCACACTAATTTGAAAGACCTTCTAAAATGTTGCAAAAATAATAAGTGTGTGTTTCAGACTATTTGGGGTAGCACAACTGAATGGAAACTTTTTTTGCATTGTGTCACGCCCAAGACTATTTAAAATGCAATTGCAATGAGAACCTGGCCTCTGTGAGCCTATGTGAAAAGTGTGAGCTGAGCACCATAACCCTACAACCACGTTCTCCTCCTCATTGTGGGTAACAGAGGGGAAGCAGAGGAGTGGCAGCACTGCCATTTGAAGTGACAGCAAAAAAAAAGACACAGAGAACATCATGGACCAATTTCAAAGTGTTAGCCCCGTCATACAGTAGCTGAGTGGATCAGAAAGTGGTGCGCAAGTGTGATTGCACATAGGAATATAGTAATATAGTAGTTCATCTGATCATTGCTGGAACATAGCATCAAACAGTGTTGTTTTCACAGGAAGATAAACCACTGAAAATATTCTACATGAAGTATTGATTCAGTGGCGCCGTACACAGTAACACATAGTAACTCTAGGTCAGCTTTCCTAACTGGGAAAGATGAACTTCCTGCAGGTTATACTGACCATGAATGACTTTCCCACACAACCCCATGTAAAAAGAAAAAAACGAAATAACTTTTATAGTAAGTAAGACTCAGTAGGTTCCCACAAAAAAACTGTCATTCCTCCTGCTCACAACTGGCAACTGGAAAATCCCCTAACAATGTTCTTTCCACATCTGCGATTGGCGGACATGGTGACATGGGAGCTGGGAGTTAATCAACATTTTTAGAGCATGAAAATCACAAGGAAGTAGATTCACTACAATAATGTTGAGTCTTTACCAATATTTTGATCCCGCCCAAACAGAAACTGACTGAAGCCAGTGCAATTTATCATACAGTTACCTCTCTAGCAGGGGGTCGAGTGCTTGACATTCAAAAGACAGATTTGGGTGAAATAAAAGTTTCACAAAATAGAGAGACCTTGCACTTCAGAATAGCAGAGATGGTCTTATCTAGCTGAGAACTGCTCTGACACTTTTGTGCAACATTAACATCCTCTTAATACTTGTGTTGCATTACTATAGATGTGCTGTGGTGAGTGGCTGATTTTCTGACCTTTAAATAGTACACGGGATGCCGAAGCTGCCATCGCTTCGTGACTGACAGTTTCATAATGGCTGTTAAAAGAGGTCTGCTGATGTTGGCTAATGGAGATAGAGATGATATGAAGTGGTCACTATGACCCACCATTCCCAAGGAAATGTTATGTAATCCTCTGGGGATTGTTGCAGCATGCTTGGCTCTTTTTATGCAGCTGCTGCTGCTCTGTCCATTGGTGCATTTGTTGCTGTGTACAGTATAAAGTATGGATTTTTTTCTGTGTCTGTCTAATGTCTCCCGCCATCTTGATCAAAAGTCAATGCGTTTCATGTGTGAGATGATGATAGTGTGCAGGCAGGGGGACTTGGGAGGTATGTTATGGTATCTTCATGAAATTATAAACATAGTTCAGCCTTGGGCCTGAACATCACAGGCAGATTGAACTGAAGTTAACAGTGTGGTGGTACAGTCCCTCACATCTATTATTACATGGTCAACATAAAAAAAAACATGCTGCCCTCGATGATTTTGTAAGATTACAAAGTAATGCTTAAATTACAGGACGTTATTTAGGCTATGTGGTAATATGAAGATATTACCAAGAAATGATGGTCAAGCAGGCCATTTTTTACTGTAATTTTGTGGCAATGTGAAGAAACTGCCATGAAATAACAGTCTTAACATTAGAATAATACAGTTGTACAATACAAGTTGTAGTATAAGTTCTATAGTGTAGTATTATTTTTACAAAGTAAATGATTAGGTAATTAAGTAGCCTAAATCTAAAGTAGAATAAACAGGGTTGGTCGGTGACTATATCACAATTTGGAGGAATCTGGTATAGCATGGACAGCAGGGTAATTTCATCATAAACTGCCATTACTGTAACATGGACAGCATTTAGGCTAGATTTGTTTTTAGTCATTTCAGTCTAATACTGTCAGTATGTCAACATTGTTGTCACCCAAAATAAACTGGGCAACCACTTAGCCAAGCACTTTCAGTAATTAAAAAATATTTGTCTTACCTTTCAACAAGCCAAGAGGATAGTGTGGCTGCTGCTGGAAATGTCAGGTTTTTTTTAACTCATAGTTTAGTATTTATTAATACATTTCATCTCTAAACAAGCAGAAGAATGAAAAATAAAGATGAATGACCAATGACTGCCACAGAGGACTAGTCAGCATTTCTCTACCTCAGAGTCACAAGTCAGTTGGGTCATTCACTACACTGTAAATTGTGATTTTGGCTTTTTGTTATCTTAACATATTATTCTATGTCATTTGGACTCATGATCACTGAGGTTTTTATAATAACATGAAATTATTAGTTTAAAACGTCTCAACTACAAAATAAATGCTAATTAGAAAATCCAGGCCCAACTGAATTAGAAATGTAAGTCAACTTGACTTTTGGGATAAAAACGCCTACGTCATCACGATTTTCTTGAAATGCATTGTGGGAATGCACCTGGGGGCGGGTGAACATGTGCTCCTTTCCTCCCTTCCTCCATTTTGGACGCAAGTTGGAGGGCATCGTCAAAAGGTTTCTTCGGAGGAAAAACTTTCACTCGGTGAATTCAGGATTTATTCCGACGACACAGACAGCGCAGTGGAGGCAAAAACAAGCCGACAAGTATTTGGTGAGTTTTCTTTTGTTTTTCTGTTGAGTTTATGTGGTTTAACAATATACTTTTGAAGCTAACTTTAAGCTAACTTAGTCTTTGATAAATGCATGGGAGAAACTTGAATTCAACTGGTTTACTATTGTGTTTTTCGGTTTAATAAGTGATAGGCCTATGAGTGTGAGGATAAATGTTTTTGGCGTTTGGTGAGTTTGCTCGGTATTTATTCAGTTGCTGCGTGTGTGTGTGTGTGTGTGTGTGTGTGGGGGGGGGGGGTGTTGTGTGTCTACTCCACTGTAGACACACAACATGCGCTCGTTAGCGGCTCGTTGCCGCGTGCATTCGGTGCGACGACGACGGTATGTTTTTTTTTTCCCCCGTGCATGTCCGTGCTGCTGTGCGCCGCGGACATGCACGGCTGCTGTGATTTTTCGTAGTAGAGTAGAGAATACTTTATTCATCCCAAGGAGGGAAATTCAAATTAGTCCAGTAGCTTATGGGTTTGTATGAGATATTTATTCATATTCAGTGTAGTAGCTTCAGTAGATTGTAGTTAGCATACCCCCCAAAGTGTCCAGTTTGAGTATTAATTAAATGCATTCTCTGACTGTTCTTTGTTTTGTTTTTTATCCACAGATGGAAGCAGAATTTGTTAACCCTAACCTGCACTGGACCAGTATCTGGCAAGCAAAAGGTGGCATTGGGCCTGAACAGGTTGATGAGATCTCAATGATGATGTAAGTGTTAAATTATATTTTCCTCATCCATGTCTCCCACAGTTGTTGTTAGAATCTTTCACACCATATTTGCTATGGCACTGCAGATCAGGAAGGATCCTGATATACAGTACAGATACAAATGTGTAAAGTTTCTGCCCCTACAGCTGGCAGACTCAGTCATGAGCAGAGTTGAGCTGTCAGTCATGACATTAAAACCTGCTTTTTGTTGCATCAAGTAGCTAATTAAAAAAACAAATTGGGGAGGATTCATTTGATTTGTACTTGTCCTATCTATTAATGTGGAGGTTGAGTACTATTTTGTTTCTTCTTTTTTAACAGAGCTCCACACACCACAAGAGGACAGTTCTTCTGCTGGGTCTTCCTCACTTTCTCAAGGAGGAGCCGTCCATTTTTTAAGACTGTCGAGGTAAACATTGTTTTAACTTTATTGCAGTGGTCAAGAATAAATAAATTTACAATGACTTGTAGAGCCTGCATAGTGATGCCTATAAACAAATGTATGTAATGTGCTTTCTATAGGTATTAGACAAAAATACACAAAATATGCATACCATTCCCTCACAAAAGATCTGTTCAGCTTAGATAAAACTGATTCACATTTGACACAAATCACAAAATTGAACATTTTGTTCTGTGGCCCTTCAGTCAGCTAATGATTGGTATCGACATCCTGTCTTAGACGCCAACATATATTCATGATAGAACATTTAAAGATGGTAAAATATTTTAGCTTTATTTGAAATCTTGTGTTGTAGGCCACAGATGAAGAGGACACGTTCACAAAGGAGATGAAAGTTGGTGTTGTGATGGTGAAGGATGGAGAAGAAATCATTGACGCCACTTGAGACACCTCCATGAGGAAGCAGTGATCCTATCTGAACTGAAGGACGTCCCACGTGCCATTGCCTTGCTGATGGGTCAGCTTTTTTCTCTAAACAGACTATCCAAAGGACCCAAGGTACACATTTGAAGTCATTCAGGAAGTCCTGATGAACATCGGTGGAGGACAGTGGTCCTCACTTGTGCATGGTTTAAGAAACAGACTCCTGCAGAACACCATGTGAGATTGTGTTTGGATGACTTGTCTAGCTCCCGAATCATGTTAAAATTGTCTGGTATTCAAGTCCAAGTTCATATTTTGCTGTCTATTTTTTGTAGCATTTGTTTGCAAAAAACTGAACATTCCAAGTTTCAATTTATAGATACAAATAAATGAGTAGCTTTAGATGTGTAACATTTCAATATTCAACATTTTGGCAAATTGACCCATTTTAATCGCTATAGTCATAGCAGTGGGTTCGTTACCTTTCAGGAAGAGTGAAGCTGTGCATAGAGCCCATTGTCAGTGTAAGCTATTTTTATAACGGTGGAGCAGAGCCGTGAGCTGCTCAGAGCTATGCTATGGAGGCTAAGGGAATTTCTTGGTTTCCCTCATCAAACTCATCAAATACACAATCCAACAACTCCACAACGCTCTGATGGACAAGTTGTGACCTGCACATTCACCACGCTATGAGATAATAACACAACGTTACCACACAGAGTTGTTTTAGAGGGAAATTCATGCGAAACTGCTGATGCGCGTTGCGTTCAGGGACAGTTTTTCAGCAAACAGACTCTGTATTTACCTGGAAAATGGCTCAGTTTCATAACGTTCCATTATTACCTCATAGCGTGGTGAATGTGCAGGTCACAACTTGTCCACAAAAGCGTTTTGGGATTTTGTATTTCATGAGTTTGATGAGGGAAACCAAGAAATTCCCTTAGCCCCCATAGTGTACAGTAGCTCTGAGCAGCCTGCTGCTCTGCTCCGCCATTCTAAAAATAGCTTGCACCAACAATTAAAGGTAACGAGCCTAATGCTATGACTATAGGGGTTATGGCAATGGGCCAATTTGCCAAAAGGTTGAACTATCCCTTTAAGTGTATAACTGTGCACACTATTCTGCATCTCACATTTGTTGAATTGAATTTTTCAACCAAATCCACTGGACTAATTGTTTAAATTGCTGTGTCTTGAATACAAAGACAACACTTTCTGATGCAAAATTGTCAAAAAACCAAACAGAAAAAACAACAATGAATGATCGTGAAGATCTTCAAATAACTACAGTTTACTGTATGCGCCTCTGTTCCTTTGTGGATGAACTGAGTGTCATGGAAATGGGTCCATGTTTTACCTTGAACATTGCACTTGATTGTATGAAGGAGTTAGAGCAAGTTTTGATCTGTTGAAATATGTCCTGTGGTGTTGGATGAGAATGTTATCCTTGATCTTTGTGGCCCTCCACTGACAGCATTTTCATTTTTGGTGACAGCCAGATGAGCATCATGTAAAGCCATTCATTCTCTTATATGACAGTAGTCACATAATACTTGCAATGCTGTAAATTTTAAGGAGAATCAGTAAATCAGGTGTGTGCTCCAATAAATGTTTAACTGGTTGCATGTCAATTGTTGTTTGTCATATTTCTCTTTGAAGCAAACATGATCAGACTTCAAAGAAATCTTGGATAAGTTCAAATGATTGATTAATTTAACTAAGATAGATTTGCAAATTCAAATAACAACCAAGCAGTTCAACCAATTAATAAATCCAAGTCAAGTTAACTGACACAAGGTTTACATAACTTAGAGTTTTAATTCAAATGAAACAGATTTGCTAGTTCAGACAACTACCCCAAGTAGTCCAGTCAATTGAGAAATCCTAGTTAACTTAACTGAAGCAGAAGGTTTACACAACTGACTATTTCGCATTCAAACAACTACCTGAATTAGTTAAATCAATTATGAAAGATAAATCAACCCAATGTAATGCAGGTGTTAACCCAACAAGGAATATTTAACCAAGATAACAATTTTTTTTCTTTCACTTAACTTGAAATTTTAAGGCAGCCCTTTCACTCGTATTTTTAAGTTGAAACAGCTCGTTACATTTTACAGTGTACCCTGTCATGTTGGAGAGTCGTGTGTGCCTGTAAAAGATGCACATCTTTACACCACCTACCTTTTGTATTATTTTAACTATAGCCACGTGTGCAGTGTATTGATAAACTGAATGAGAGGCTGAACTCTTCTTTCCATGGAGAGTGGCAAATTTGTTGTGCAAGATTCTGTGTAAATAAACAGTCACTATTCATCCACTACTCACATGGTGTGCCTTTTGTTGACCTGTTCAACATTTGCTGAAATAAACCTAGTTGTCTGCTCTACACACCCCTCTACTCTAATGCTCTGGCCACTCAACCTCCTACAGTACTCCACAAAATGTCAATGGTCTGGTTCCAAAAAAAATTGAGAGCATCACATGTAGTTGTCCCATCAGGATCTGACATTTTATCCTCACTAAAACCCCCTCTTGTCTTATTTTTTTCTCTTTTGTTATTTAATGCCCTGTCATGTCATCTCTTCCTGATCCCTAATCAATCTACTCCGCAAACACCCCTATACCCATAACACACTACTTTAAGTGTTAGGTCAACATCTCAATTTGTGTATAAAACCAATGAAGTCCTCCATTCTGCCACTCTAGAAGACAGGAGAAACTCTGGGAATCTTGAAAATTTGCACACCTGTGCAAACTGCAAGTTCCCAGTATGACTGACCAAAGATGTTTTGTTGACAAAAGTTGGCTTTTTATTTTCATTCTCAACGATGGCATTTTTGTCCGGATGCAGGTCATGCCAATCAGAGCCTTTTATTCAAAGTTGGCAGAAGTAATACGATGAAATATAATAAACTGCATACACAATTTTATTGATAAGAAAATTGTATTTAATTGACTACAGAGAGAATTTGATCACTAAACTGTTCGCTTAATTTACTAGCCATGCACGTCACATGTTTTGTTGCTCAGTTGTCGTTTTATCAAGTTGAATCTAGAAGCATTGTGGTCTGCAGATGCTGATAAAACCCTGAGAATTGGAAAATGAACAATGAGCTTCTAGACCCCAAATGCCAATTGGTCTGGTTATGCCAGAACAATTATGGAAGTAAGTGGAACATTTCCGGGATTAAGAGAGCGCAAGATCAGTGAAGGGTGACAGGCCCTCCGGCTGCCACAATGGCACCATCGGCGGTGCGTTAGGCAGAGATGTTCGTCAGATGGGCCAACCTGCGCTCACACCACCTGGGCACCTGCCAATTGTTCACCATGTCCTGTAATCTTCCCAGTGAGCACCGTATCTATCATACAGAGACAATTTGAATATTATATCAGGGATTCAAATGTCAAATTGCAAATACTGATATGTAGCTGAAGGGCTGGACCTAAGTGTTAAATGCTCAAGTAGTAAGCAGGTCCTGATCATCTTGGCCTGAGAGGAGTTTAATACTCCACTTTGCAAGTCCTTTTTTTTTTTTACTCTGTTAACTTAAGTTTATGTTTTTTTGTTTTACATAAAAGGTGTCCATTTTCACACCCATGCTCAAGATGTGTGCGCTTGTTTCCTGTACAACGCTATGTGACGAAGCTGATTATATTATTCTATAAATAGACTTCACACGACGAGTCCTTATCATGCACACTCCTGTATTTTAAAAAAAAATTATTTACAATTCCTTAAAGGAGAGAGAATGGGGGCGTTGAAAGTTAGAGCAAGTGCAAATCTCAAGTATCCAGTCTCTGAATCTTTATCAGGTCTATATGACCTCTCTGGCCTCTGACTTAAATAAGTCAATTTCATTAGTACTAACAATCACGAATCATTTACTAAGAAAAAATGTGAACTCTGGCCTGAGTCCTGGTTGTCAGATGCAAGGAATGTCTGTGTTTGGTAAATACACTGCCCTTTCACAGCATTTTCTCAGCGCTTTACAATACAATTCATATCCACACACACGTACAGTACATGTCACACACACCACACCCACACACCGATGAACAGCCATCAGGCATTTAGACACTTTCAGATGTGCAGACTGGAAGAGCAGAGCATCAAACCACCAACTGCTGATTAGACAATGCAGCCTTGGAGTCTTGGAAGATGTGATGGTCAATTTGTGATTTGAAAATAATCAAACTTATAAATTAAAAGTCAGTCATGAAAAATAATTATTAATTCTTAAGTGATAGGCTATTATTAAAGATTCACGGATCTCATTGTGCTGCCCATAAACTGGGCAATACCCCCCCAAAAATCGATCATGAAGTCCGTGATCAATTTTTTTGCATTGGGCCAATATGCCAAAAAATGTTGAACTATCCCTTTAACTTAACAGGCAAAACGAATAACATAGTTCCAACTCAATGAACAGCGGTTTTTGTCTCTTTTGCTT
The DNA here is from genome assembly GCA_030347415.2 of Decapterus maruadsi. NCBI lineage: Eukaryota > Metazoa > Chordata > Actinopteri > Carangiformes > Carangidae > Decapterus > Decapterus maruadsi. The sequence continues at coordinate 19,105,973 of CM064893.1, read as the reverse complement.
TATACTTCCCAAAACCTGCAGAAAATGACATGATGGACAAACAAAAAATATTTCTCATCTTATTGCTAAAACTTGGGTCTTTTATTGTTTGTGAAAATCACCAAAATGTTATCTGGTGTTAAGCAAACAAGCCTTAAGAGGCCACGACTGTGCCCTTCAGCCTGAGGTCCCCTCTCCCGCCCCGAGCACTCCATTCTTTGCTGCGGCCCTGCTCATGTGAACTCTCTGATTTGGGCCAAGCTGCAAAACTTTGAAGGAAGTTTATTAAAAAACATTTGCTTTTGCTCGCTCGGTTTTGTGTAGTGTTAGTAAAAGGACCCCACCACGGATACATTCCTTCACCCTGCGTGGCCAAGTTATGGCAAGAATGTGGGATGACTCTTTTTCATTTCTGCATGACCTGGCAGCCCTTTCCTCATATAGTTCCCCCCCCCTCTCTCTCCTCACCCCGCGCCCCCACCTCCATTTAGAGCAGTGGAGCTGAGGCTGTGACACATCGGTGGGAGATAGTGGAGCAGAGCCGGCGAGCAGAGGAGGATGAGAGGAGTGGCAGCAACTCCACTCAACTTCCCCGAGTGACGCGCCGGGCTGCCCCTCCTCCCCGTTAGAAAGTTTCCCCTTCTCGCTTTCTTTTTTTTTTCTTTTTTTTTTTCAGTTCACCCGATGTTCACGGAGCGCGTTAGTAGTGACAAACAGTCAACAGGTAATGGTCTGAGTGAGTAGCTATATTGGACATGAAGGCTCTCCGCGGGTAGAAAGAGGCTCCAAAATCTTTTCCCCCCCAACCCCGAGCGAGCGGCATCATGAAGCCACTGCTGCGCTCCAGCGTCTCTTCGTGGACTCTCCTGGTTTTCATCGCTCTCCTTAGGGTAAGAAAGCCTTCCTTCATCTTCAGTTTGAACACAACCGAACTAATGTGGTGTGGGTTTTCTTTTCCTTTCTTTTTCGTTGTTGTTGTTGGAAGTTTTCATTTGAAACGACAACGGGGCGCTTTGTTTGGATGGTGAAGGTCGCTTGTTATCGGGTGTGACTGCACCTGTTGCGCAGGTAGCTGTAAAAGTATTTAACCTCGAACCGGTGGTTGCTTTAGGAAAGTTTACAAACTAAACAGGAAAAAATACATCCCAACAGTTAGAAACTGATTTGCTCCTGGTGGCAGTCCGAGATTGTAATGAGTGATTATAAGATGGACAATGGACCTTTGAGGGTTTTAATTGGATACATATTTATGTCACAAGTAATTAATACGCAGACCTTCAATTCAGTTTAACAATAGTGGACTATTTACTGGAAGAAGATGTGGAGAGAATAGAGAATTTAGTCAAAGCTGCACTGTTTTATCACATTTTTCAGTTCTTCATTCCTTTGTGGTCATTAAAGCAGACACTCAGATGAAGTGCTTGATACATGACATGGTTAATCATTTATTCAGGATTGGACGGGTCTTTGATTAATTGACATTGATTCCAGTGTTGTGTGATAAATATTATCCATTAGGACCATCTAAGCCCAAGCTTGCATAACATACCGTACAGCCTGAGGGACAGAGCTATAGCCACAGAGCCACCTGTCCTTGTCCCGCTGGTCTTTCTGGAGAACCAGAAAAGTTGACAGAAGAGGAGAATGGCATGTGAGGATGTGTGTGGCCAACACAAAGGGGTCAGGAAAGGAATGAGGTGCAGCTCAGTGACCCTGTTAGTCCTGCAGCCTTCGAATCATCACACCAGGGAACCACACACACTGACTTAGTTGTTACCTTATAAACCGTCCTGTTTATGATGTGGCAAGTTCTTTTGTGAAGAAAAAAAGTATGGATGAATAAACCAATGCTGAGAACGTATCGGTTACTCTGTTTTTATTAAATGCAGAAGTGGCAGAAGAGAAGGATATTTGGATGAATAATTATTACACATGTACGCCTTCGACACCAGTCATTGCCGTTTTTGGAACTTCTCGTCACTGCAGTTAGAAATGGCTTCCTTTATTGACGGCTGCAACGTTTGCCACACCTTGACAAGACCACACCAAAAGAAGAGTTAGTTTAGAAAGCGTTCATAGTTTAATTTAGCAGAGAAACAAAGTGAAAAATGAAATCCCATCTTGTCCATCTATTTTCTTGATAGAACACAACATTTTCCATGGGACAAAACCACATTGCAACATGTATTTATTAATTGGCCCCTTTTTTCTACTATAATCTGTATAAAGTAAGAAGACTCTAGTCAAGTTAATATTTCTGTTTTGTTGTATCTTTTTATGAAATGCACTGATATTTGGTAGCAAGTGGCAAAGTAACTGTTGGTTTCAATAGGAAGTAAAGGTACAATGGTCAATTAATGTAGACAACTTCTATGAAGCATAGATGTGTTGAGCAGAGATCATCGGAGGCCACATGCAAATGTGAAACAGCCACAAGCATAGTTGTTTTTTTTGATACAGTAGAGAAAGGCAGGTTCAAAGACTGATGATGGCTCATAAAGCAACCTGGTTATATTCAGTCAAAGATTTACTTTGTGTTCACATTACGGAAACAAAAAGAATACAGGGTTATTTATTAATAGATATTAATAGTGACAAGATGTTAGATAAACACATAACCCCTAATCCCGGGTTATGTGGGACAAAACATAATGTATTTTTTTAATACGACTCTATTTTGCACTGTTGATTTCCCCCTTTTATTGAAAAACCTATAAAATTGTCTCAATGATGTGTTGCCTGAGGAGCTTTGACACTCTTTGACATAGGTTTCTCTGGACCCTCCTGAAAACTGTTATGTAACAACACTTCATTTGGCGGTGCAGAGTGCTGTCTAATATATCAGTCCAAAATCTCTCACAGGTCTTAATTTGGGTGACCCCTTGTGCCCTATGAACGGGGCCATTGTTGTCCTCTCCACTGATATTTCAGGTTTTTCCTTTAATATGTCACCTGTTTGTACCTGTGTCTGAGCGTCTGTCATAAATTGACACTTGCAACGCATTTGTGCCTATATGTCACGGAAACAAGTCAGGGAGGGATGAGTTGTTGTTCATAATTTCCTAATAAATTACACTTAATCCGTGAACAATTTAAGGACAACAGCATATGTTTGCTTTCATAACCATTACATTGACTTGCACCGTCACAGGGATTATCCTTTGTTTTCAGAAAGCGTCAGATGTTGAATTTAGTTTGCGATGTGTGATGACAAACACGGAAACATAGTTTGGGTGAATTCAAGCTTGAAGGAAGTTTCATAAAGGGGAAATCTGATGCTTCCCATAAATTACTGTATGTTTTTGAATGTTGACATTTTCCATTCACGTACTGTACTGCGGCATAGCTCAACCACAAAAAACATCAACAACCAACCTAACTGTAAGGCAGTCCAGGCTAAAGTCTGTCAGTCTGCTCTGCATCTTATGATGCTCAGATATGCTGATTGATGGATAACACCTGAAGGCCACACACACATGCACACACACTTCTATGTGGTTGGCTGAAGACTGTAGAGGAGCTTAGAGACAAAACCATCTAATGCAGGGTGCAGCACATCATAGAACCACACAATTACTGTATATTATTATTATATTTCATTCATTATATGTTTTTATATTATATTACTATGTTATGTTCCATGTAAATGCTACCCACTGAATCATTCTACACTTGTGTCCGTCTATCTTGAAGTTACCATTAATGAAAGTTTGACTCAAGTGAATTTTTTTAATTCAACATATAATACTATCTTAAACATAACTGGTATATTAACATCTGATTGCATAATCCAGTTTTTTTGTTTGAACTCATTAAATGATTTTGTCTTTTCTCTCAGCCATGTTTTCAGTCTGCACAACATCAAGTACTTGATGTACTGTATTGCAGTTGTGTTGTACTTTTTATTACATTAAGGAGCTTTTGTGTAATGGTTTTTGTTTTGCCATCATGCAAATCACTTTGAAGTGGGATTAAAAAGAAGTTTTAAAATAGGGTACAGCTTGTCAAGATAAAGTGCGTGCAAAGTTTAACACTCACCCACTAATGACCCAGGAAAAGTACAACACTTTGCATGAGTTTATCATGTATGGAGCCTCTCTCTGTTCCCATCCACTGTGTCTTTCTCTGTCTGCGGCCTCCTCACAGCTTTCAGAAATGAGACCATGGTGATGAGGCTATCAGTGGAAAACATCTTGGAATAAGGAAATATTACGTTTTCTAACACTTAAAAGAATTGCCGTCTGTGCCCATTGACTCGGTCTGATGACCACACAGTCTTTTCGGCTACGGCTGCTGTTTTAGTGTCCTACGCTGTTATGAAATGTGGATGACGTGTGATGACTTGAGGTCTGACGCTCCCATCTGAACACAAGTATTTGTCTCCACAGTATCTGGATTAGAAAGCATGAGCCTCCTTGTCTTGCGTCCCATCATTGTTCTAAAAAGCAGAAGTCACAAATCAAGTCCTCCTTTGTGGGACATTGCACTTTCCACCCACTGTTCAACCATATCAAGGCTGTCCAGTCTCAAATTTACATCCCCAAACATGCTGCCTTCGACCCAGGCTGGCTGGAAGTTCAGCTTGTACAAAATGAATTACAAAGAGTCACAGTTCCCCAGTCCATGTAAATGAGACTTAGGCTCCTCTCTCAGCCTCAAAGGCCTTATTGTCAGCAGATGGCTATCATTTCATCAGTGTCCTCTGAGCGAATCATGGCCAGACGAGGCTTAAGAGGGGGTGAAAAATTATTAGTTTTTTCCTGTTTTACTTGTCGCTCTATGACTTGGTCATCCCAGCTTTTCAAATTGAATGACACAGTACATCAAGCAGGATTTAAAATGTCAAAATTATAGTAATATACAGACAGAGCTTTCTGCGGTCTGTTGTTGCTCGGTGCCAATGACAGCCAGGTGCTGAAATGACTGTATTCAAGCAGTATGACTGTAGTCTTGTTGAATGGATCTTTCAAAATTAAGGCAGGTTCCATTTAACTACAGCACCGAACAATAAACCTACGTAGCCACGGTCTGGACAAACATTAGCAACTTTTGACTACTTATTAAAGGGTCACTCACTATATCTAACTTGTTCACCAGAAACATAAAAACATGTAAATGGGAACACCTTCAAAAAGAATTCAGCTTTATGGAAATACAGTACAAACACAAAGGCTAGGAGAGGCAAACAGATAAGGGGTGAAATGAGATCATACTAATCAGAATGCAAATGCAATGCAATGATGTCATTATATATGCTAATTAGTGCTTTGCTCTACATTGAAAATAGTAGTAATATTCTAACTACATCCTCAATATCACACACTGAACATACACTGTCCAGTAATAAACTAGGTTTGGAGCTAGTCTTGTTTATAACATTGGCTTCAGTGCATTCAAAAATGTGAGTGGACAGTGCTTTAAGGACATGTTATCACAGCTTTTCATTACAAAACATAAAAACATTGACATTGACATTGTATTCCTTCCTTTACCATTTAAGATTACTTGATGAAGACGTGGCATGGCCGTGGTTGTTGATGGTGGTCAGTAGAGTCAATTATTTAATGCCTCTGCACTTTTTCATATACATCTGCATATGAGAGAGCCAAAGTTGGTAGAAGTGAAGAGAGTCGAAATTAACGATTTTTAAATGGAGGAAACATAATAACCAGTTTCTAAACTATTCATGTTGTTTAATGCCACTCGAGGAAGCAGCTTATCCCAGGATGCACTGTTCTTGAAAGCACAGAAAGCATACAGGCTAGTCATATTTTCTTTTATGTAATTTAAAGGCCACAATCACACCCTTTAACCACGAAGAGGCCAGTCACTAATAATACTAAACCGACATAGCGCTTTCTCTTGTTCTTTCCTCTCAGAAGACGAGCACACATCACACCCCACGCTCCACTTTAACACATTTTGAGCATTAATACTGACTTCTGATCAGTGTGATAACCCAGCCCTATATGTTCAGACCTTGTGGGTGTGGATATGCATTCATGCACATCTTCCTCCTGTTGCATTGCCAGCAGCACTAGGAGGAAGCTCTAATGGCAAGTAAATTGTACTCTGATGGGTATCTGCATCCAGCAGCTCAGCAGGCTGAACAGCGCAGCACAGTGCTGGGGACAGTAAATACTACGTCACTCATTTCCATAGCCTCTGATGTGGCCCACGATAGCAGCAGCAGGACTGTGGTGTGGGAGGCTGATACCTGGAGACAAAACAGTCATAGCGAAAGCTGCCATGCGCAGGGAGTTTTTGGAGGCTGTGGATATTTTTAGACATGGCTTTCGGCATTGTTTTATGATTCATGTTCCTATAGCACTTTAGATGAAGACGCCCATATTGGATTTCTCTCATGGAGTGATGTGCCATTTGTTTTCTCACTGAAATGCTATTTACACTGCAGATATATTATATTTTACTACAAATGTGTAATCAAACCTAAAAACTGAACGGATGCCACGAGGGTCAAGGGTAGGTAGCTCAATGCAATTAATACAAGAAAACTGACCACATTTCTTATTAGGGTTAGGGTTGTATATTTTACCTTATGTAACACAAAAAAGACCTATACACAAATATTAATTCAATATATATAACTATAACTATATATAACTTCATGACATGAAAACTAATGAGCATCAATTTCACCTTACAGTATACTTTACATTAGTAGAAATTGATTAATAGTTTATAAGCACAGAAAAGCTCAACTGTTACAGTAAAAGTCACTCGTTAAGACCAGGTGATAGAGGTTTCTCTTCCTTTTGTCTGTTGCACTGCACACTGGTCGGGTAGTGCGGTTAGAAACAAATTTCAGTATATTCAGTAAAAATCTAGTCGTAGATCATCAACATCAAGTACAGAACATTGTAATAAACCTTCTGACTGACTTCAGAGGAAGTGCTGGTGAAAGACTGTTGATTTTTGAAGAGCAAAACTAAGCAATTCAAAGCATAAATGACTAAAGAGTTTGAAATTGTAAGTGGTTAAATATTAAGAGGTAAATAGATTGTTTGATAATGGAAAAATGTTGCCTGAGAGGAGTACACATGGCACTGCAGAGGAAAGGAAGGAACAGTACAATCTGTGATGGTTGAATGTAAAGAACTGGAAGTATGAAGTACAGCCCAGTGCTTGACCTTAGAGTCCTTCATGCTGTTCAGATGTGCTATCAGGGGTCTTTGGATAGGCTCAGGAAGTGCCACAAAGTTATGTTAACACAGAAACAATGAGTAGTCTGCGCATGAGAAACTACGGAGGTAATGAACTTTAAATAGAGAACAATCTGCCAATTTATTAGAAGTTGACAAAAGAAAGTGAGGATTACAATTTTACCACGTGATATGGATGATGCTTTAATGTTATTTCATCAGATTTTTATTAAAAGCACACCTACACTGTGATTTTTCATTATGAAATACAAAGATTGATCCAAAAAGACTCTAAATACTTCCTTGAGATACCTCTTGGTGGTGTCCTGAGTTCATGTATGTTTAGTTTTATGTATTCTGACAGTGTTCTGACATATGATGTCGCAACCTATATGGTGGCATTGACACTTTGTTCATTTGCAGTGATGGATAGACAAACTTTCAAAAATCAAAAAACCATGTATGAACTTTTGTCAGGCTTAATTTGGAGGTCATCTGTGCCAAGACTTAATACTGTACAGTAATGGCCTCTGTTGGTAGAAATTGAGAAACCAAAAGGAAGCTTGGTTTAAAAAATACAGGCTGTAGGCGACTAAACTAAAGTTAGGGAAGGCAGCCTTTACCAGCATATTAAGTTTTCTATTTTAAGTTAATATATAACAAATTAACTATTTTGTCCGTTATGCTTCGATGAAGCTGTCGGTATCAAATCTCATTCACACGCACACACACGGCCCATTTAACTTATGGGTTCCAGTGTTTTTGTTTCTAATGATCAAGACCCAAACGCAGACACACACCCAACACACATTTCAGTTTGAATCAGATAACATGATTTTGCATAATTTACAGCTGTAGAGGAATCCATTTCCTCCACTCAGCAAGTCAACAAGGGCACCATCAGCAACCCCACAACCTCATGCAACTTTGCGTAATTCAAGGAGGAGAAATGTACTGTGCAATTTTTTTCCCCACCTGTTTTTGTTTCAAGTTATCAGATTATGAGAAGCTAAGGTTAAGTAGGCTGATTCTTGAGCAAACAGCTTTTAAGGTGATTTTTTGATTGTTTTTGGTTCCCAGTGTTATTATGAAGGAAGGAACTGGGGCGTTATCAGGAGGTGAGCAGCAAAGGCAGACTGTTAGGAATGAGAGGGATTCAGAGAGTGGCAGGCAGCCTGCCTTTAGGGTTGATGTAATGTTTATATAGTGGTCAGTACAGCCATTTCCTCCTCCTCCTGCAGACCGGCCCAGTCAGAGGGCACAGATACAGAACACAGGGCAAACAGGTCATTGGCTGAGCCCCAGCCAAATAGCCCATGCTTCACAATACAAACTCAATATTGCCCTATGTCTAATGGCTTTAAGTCACTAATAAGAAATTAAAATCTTCATATTCTGAGTTGTGTGTAGTAGCAAAAAGTACATTTTTTTCTTAGCTTTAAAACACAACATATACATTTAAGAATAAAAACCACAATGAGCCCATGTGGTTAGAAATGAGGGTTAAATAAAAGCAGTGAGGGGGGATGTCCAGATGGGTGGAGCAGATGATTCATAACGAAAATGATGTCCATGATTTGAACTTCAGTGTTTCTGGGGCAGTTTTTCCCAAATGAGACTTTGGGACTTTATTACTCTCTGAGCTAGTGCCAAGGCATAATGGCTTGAGACGTTGTTTTGTTTGTTTAGTCAAGAGAAAATAAGTCACTCTTAGGAAGAGGGCCAAGGAAAATTAAACATTCAGGAGTCATGGCTCAGAGAGATCGCATCCCCAGAGGTCAGTTTAACATGACTGTTTACATGCAAACATGAGATTGTCATTGTGTTAAGATGCATCTTTCACAAACTGGAATGTGACCATTACCATATTTTTGTGGACCTGAAATGGTTTAATTCATTATCACTTCTTTTGGACACCAACACTGGTGCAGTTTTGCTTTATAAAATGTCTGAACTACTAAACACTCTTGTGGAGGTTTGAATAGGCTACACAAAGTGTCTCTGGTAACTAAGAGTGATATTAAAACATTATCCCGTCATACTATTGCATGAAACGTGTTTGGCCCTTTGAGGACAATAGAAGCTGAAACATGTAGATATTCGTTTTTAACAGCAGTTAACAGTTAACAGCTCTCAAGTTAATTTATGTTTTGAAGTGTTGTTTTGGAGCCTCATGTGAAGCCATGTAACACTTCCTTGTTTAGCTTGTTTTGTTTAACAGACAGTTGGGTGGTGGAGGCAATATCGAGGCTACACCTGTCAACATTGTTGTCCTGGAGAAAGATGCGTCCTCAGTCAGTACAACATTTTTCCCAGTGGAGCACGTTTTTTGTGCTTGTAATAAGAAAGAGAAACTTGCTCCACTGGCAGATTTTTCTACTTATTTCAGGTGAAAATTTGTTTGAAACAAGTGGAAATAATCTAAAAACAAGTTATTTTTTGTATTTTTAAATGGAAAGAGTTTAGTTTTGACTAGAAATGAGACATTTTGACAAGAAATAAGACAAATATTCTTGGAAAGGTTTTGAGTTTTTCAGGCTTTTGGCAACCTGTTTACTGATGGATATGTTGAGAAAATAGAGTAAATTTAAAATTGCCACAAATGATGTTGATGTTAAGATTCACAAACCAAAAGTGGCCAAAGTATAGGCTACATTTGGCAATTATTAGCACTTTATCAAATTCAAAATTTAAACACCTTAATTTATACTTCCTAAATAGGATTTGGAACCAACCAATGTCCAAACCCAACTGCAGACAGAGGAGATCTTACAACTCTGCCAATGCTACATGTTTAAATTGGCCAATAAGAAAGTCTCAAACACCCGTCTTCACTAGCACTATCTGAGATTATGTAAAACTCATGAACGCTTGGCATATTCTATTGTAGTGAGTGACCCTCTCATACACAATGTAAAGACTCTCCATCAGGTCCTCACAGTACCTTACTCTTGAACTTCTGGTGTACCACTCTGCATGGCATCCTTGTCCTTTAGAAAGAAGAATAGAGTCTCAGGGGGTTGGGAGGAAGGGCAGGGTCACTGCTGTGAATAGAAAAGGAAAAATTATGTGTGGACATGTGAGGACACCAGTCTCCTGGGATGGGTGGGTAAAGGGGCAACGTTTAATACAGAATGGACCTTTTCTTTATCAGCTTCCTGGTTAGATAATAGCAATTTTTTAGAACCTCTTCGTTAATGCTTTTTTCCATATACAACTTATAATTCACTCTACATTTTTTATGTACAATACCACACACAAGGAACACAAGGAAACATATTTGCACACTGGTACATTTAAATGAATAATGGTAAAGTATATTCTCTCATTGTTAATGATTGATCTGTGATCTGTGGTCTTTGTTGGGGAGAGAAGGATGCGGGTTTGAACAATGATGGCATGTATTTAATGTTTAGCTGTTTGGTAAACATGACTGAAAAGCAACCTGTCAGTGAGTGATTTTAGTCTGTTTAAGTTTAAGATAATAATTAATTAATGGAATTAGGGCTGTGTGTTTAGTCCTGATAGGAGGATACTGGTGTGACCATAGTTGAAAGGCAGAGTTTGAGCTGTATGGACATGAACTTGCTTGGTCACATGCACAAGTATGGTTTTATTGTTTGCTGTGATCAGCATTTGTTCATAGTTGTTTTTGAGATGGAGAGAAATGAAATATACAAATGCAATCCTACAAGAGGGAAGTCCTACACTCTCAACACAATGAATACTAACCAACGTGTATTTGGGTCTACTTTCTTGTACTCATTGACACAAAATCATCACGTGAAAATCACGTGTTTTGGTAAATGATATAAAAACTGCTTTAAAAAGTTTGTTTCCTCATAGTAATTTAAAATAAATAAGTAAGATTTCATTATATGTGCTTACGGTGTGAACATATAAATCTATTCAAATGACCAATGGTAAATAAAAGGCTTTGTAGTGTGAAGTGAGAAAATATTTGAATTAAATAAGCCTTCTTCGGCCTCATTAAACAAGCACCCTTCTTGTGAATTTGACAGTCCGTCCAGTAAAGTGTTTCCTGGTAGTATGGGAAGGCATTGAAACATTATTTAAATCTTAATATTGGGATTAAGCAGAAAAAAAGTGAACCTGTCCAGATGCATCAAATGTTTTTCTTTATAGGAAGGACAACTTCTTATGGCATGTGTGAACTAGGGTTACAAATGATGCCTTCTAACAAACATAGGGAACATCACTAGTTCAACAATAGTTACATTTAATTATTTTAGTAACCGGCCTGTTCTGTCAGTTGTTGCTTAATTCACTGATGCCAAGTGACATGGTAGAGTTTCTAGTTGGTGCGTCAAAGTCATTTGAAACTCAATGCTGACCTCTGCTGGTGCAAACATGACCTACTTTGCTTTTCTCTGTCTTCATCTCCACAGGACTCCCATGCACAGTGTCCGGGTAAATATGAACTTGCTTTTTCTTAATTTTGATCAGTGAGGTACACTTCATTTGTCTCTGCACTTAAATGAATACAAGACCTGACACAGCACTGATTTTCGTGTTTGGCACCATTTGTTATTTGTACTTGTGAGGTGAAATGACTCAATTTGTTTTTCCAGAAAAATGTGAAAAGATATTTGGTTGTTGTAGGCTCTTTTAATTGATTGTTTGTTTTGTTCTTGTTCCCTATTCCTTTTGTTCTTCTCTCCCCTAGTGTTACAGATAACAAATACAACAGTCAGCATTGAACCCTCATCAAACTGCACAATATCCACTGAGGATGACCCTGGGAATAGTAAACTGACTGATCTGACTCCTGGAGCTGTCTATGAGATCTCTATTAATTGCTCTATGAATTGCAGTCAAAATGTCACTACTTGTAAGTCTCTTTGTTAATTCATTTAACATCTTACTGTTAATAAAGTATATTTTGTGGGAATTAAATAGATTAAAAAGAAATAAAGATGCATATGAGAATTTAGCACTATTACCTGTTTGTTTAATCGAGTTCCCTCACATTTAAACCAAAGTTGCTCACACAACCAATTATTCTCACACATATCCCATATATCCTGTAATATTTATCCAACTTCTGTGTTGTTCACAGACCCCGATGCCGTCGGAAATCTCTCTGTCACATCCTTCACCACATCCTCTGTGTCTGTGAATTGGACTAAACCAGAAGGAAACAGCTCCTTCTATATAGTACGGTGGACAGGGGGAAGTGTCACTAAGACTAAAGATGTGTCTGGAACATCTGTACACATTAGTGACCTGACTGCTGGCGTCCAGTATGAAATCAATGTTACTGCAGTGGCAGATGACAATCAAACAGAGGGACCGAGCTCTACTATTACTCAGTACACAAGTAAGTAAGCACTTAAATGTGGTTGATAGTGCTGATTCACAATCATAGTCAAAGCTGTTGCTTTCCTGGAGTAATTGTACTGATGCTGTATTGAGCACTTCTGTGTTATTGTATAGGTTTCTTTTTTGTCCATAGATTACTTGTCTGGATGTGAATACTTCTCCCTTTTTGTTCCTGTCGGCGATGCTGTTTTCATCTGACATTACAGATTTGACTTCCACACCCTCTCTTCCTCTCTTGTCTATAGAACCAGGTATAATTGAGAACCACCATATTGTGTCCGAAAACACCTCCTCCATCTCTCTGAACTGGACCCCACCTCCTGGTGAGGTGTTCATGTACAGGTTGGAGTGGGACAATGGTGGAGCTCCAATGACCAGATATATAAATGACACCTCTACTGTGCTGTCAGAGCTGATCCCTGGTACTAAATACACAATCACAGTGACAGCTGTTGCTGGAGACAATGAGACAGAAGGAGATCCTCATAGATTCACCTCAGTCACAAGTAACATATTATTGAATTCCAGTAGCTTGTTTGTATGTGCTGCCGTGCTCTCATGTTTTGCACTCACTGCAACCAGGAGTCTTTCTTCTTCTCCTCAATGTGAATTTATTCTTCACTCACAGGACCTGAAGCAGTGCAAAATCTCAATGTGACAAATGTCACCACATCCTCTGTGTGTGTGAATTGGACTGAACCAGAAGGAAACAGCTCCTTCTATAGAGTACAGTGGACAGGAGGAAATGTCAATAAGACTAAAAATGTGTCTGAAACATCTGTACACATTAGTAACCTGACTGCTGGTGTCCAGTATGAAATCAGTGTTACTGCAGTGGCAGATGACAATCAAACAGAGGGACAGAACTCTACTGTTACTCAGTACACAAGTAAGTAAGCTTGTAAATGTGGTTGATACTGCTGGTTCATAATCATAGTCAAAGCTGTTGCTTTCTTGGAGTAATTGTACTGATGCTGTATTGAGCACTTGTGTGTTATTGTATAGGTTTCTTTCTTGTCCATAGATTACTTGTCTGGATGTGAATACTTCTCCCTTTTTGTTCCTGTAGTCGATGCTGTTTTCATCTCACATTACAGATTGAACTTCCACACCCTCTCTTCCTCTCTTGTCTATAGGACCAGGTATAATTAGGAACCACCATATTGTGTCCCAAAACACCTCCTCCATCTCTCTGAACTGGACCTCACCTCCTGGTGAGGTGTTCATGTACAGGTTGGAGTGGGACAATGGTGGAGCTCCAATGACCAGATATATAAATGACACCTCTACTGTGCTGTCAGAGCTGATCCCTGGTACTAAATACACAATCACAGTCACAGCTGTGGCTGGAGACGATAAGACAAAAGGAGATCCTCACAGATTCACCTCAGTCACAAGTAACATATACATTTCTGACTTGCAGTAGCTTGTTTGTATGTGCTGCTGTGCTCTCATGTTTTGCACTCACTGCAGCCAGGAGTCTTTCTTCTTCTCCACCTCAATGTGAATTTATCCTTCACTCACAGGACCTAAAAAAGTCAGAAATCTTAATGTGACAAATGTCACCACATCCTCTGTGTGTGTGAATTGGACTGAACCAGCTGGAAACCGCTCCTTCTATAGAGTACAGTGGACAGGGGGAAATGTCACTAAGACTAAAAATGTGTCTGAAACATCTATACACATTAGTAACCTGACTGCTGGTGTCCAGTATGAAATCAGTGTTACTGCAGTGGCAGATGACAATCAAACAGAGGGACAGAACTCTACTGTTACTCCGTACACAAGTAAGTAAGCTTGTAAATGTGGTTGATAGTGTCAGGAAGTCTGCAGAGGAGACCTGGTGGAGGAGACTGAGCAATGATGACGAGCAGGACGACTTTCAGAGGTTGATGTGAGACAAGTTCAGGTGTAGAATAACATGTCCTCTTGGTATCTCAGGGTTGTACCCTGACAGGAGGGTGGAGTCGTTGGTGGTTGTACTGATGCTGTGTTGGGCATCAGCTGCAGTGATGCTGTTGAACCACACCTCTGTGTCAATGAGACAGTTCAGCAGTGAGGCAAAGCTTTGAATTTGGTTTGTCCAGTTTTGTTGTTGCCTGTTAGCTCTTGCTAATGTTTCTGGGTAGAGAGTGAGAGAGTGGGTTCATAGATACAGCAGATGAAAGAAGTTTACTACACAGGGTTGATTTTACATTTGATCTTTCAGTGGTATCTGTGTGAAGAGGTTTGGATACATGAAAAGATGCTAATTGAACCTCCATATCTCTTCTATGATGATTGATTATTAATTCACCCATATCACACATGTTCCCTCTCAGAGCCTGAAGTCGTCCTGAACCTCAATGTGTCCAACATCACAACATCCTCACTGTATGTGATGTGGACTGAGCCAAAGGGAGAGCGCTCCTTTTATAGAGTAAAGTGGACTAATGGAACAGCTGACTGGAGGACCAGTGTGAATAAAACAAAAATAAATATCACTGAGCTGACTGCTGGAGTGAAGTACGATCTTACAGTCATAGCAGTGGCTGGAGATACCCTAACAGAAAGTGAAACAGCACAGATTTCTCATTACACAAGTAAGAAGATGGATATGATTATTGCTGATCCTGGATCCTCCGCCCTGTTCTGTGTTTCATTGTTTCATTTTTAAGGGTTTCTGTGTTCATAGTTTATTTTTCTGGATGTTAACAGTTGTCTCCCTTTTTTCTTTTTGTAGTCAATGCTGTTTTCATCTCACATTACAGATTTGACTTCCACACCCTCTCTTCCTCTCTTGTCTATAGGACCAGGTATAATTAGGAACCACCATATTGTGTCCCAAAACACCTCCATCTCTCTGAACTGGACCCCACCTCCTGGTGAGGTGTTCATGTACAGGTTGGAGTGGCACAATGGTGGAGCTCCGATGACCAGATATATAAATGACACCTCTACTGTGCTGTCAGAGCTGATCCCTGGTACTAAATACACAATCACAGTGACAGCTGTTGCTGGAGACAATGAGACAGAAGGAGATCCTCATAGATTCGCCTCAGTCACAAGTAACATATTATTGAATTCCAGTAGCTTGTTTGTATGTGCTGCTGTGCTCTCATGTTTTGCTCTCACTGCAGCCAGGAGTCTTTTTTCTTCTCCACCTCATTGTGAATTTATCCTTCACTCACAGGACCTAAAAAAGTCACAAATCTTAATGTGACAAATGTCACCACATCCTCTGTATTTGTGAATTGGACTAAACCAGCTGGAAACAGCTCCTTCTATAGAGTACAGTGGACAGGGGGAAATGTCACTAAGACTAAAAATGTGTCTGGAACATCTATACACATTAGTAACCTGACTGCTGGTGTCCAGTATGAAATCAGTGTTACTGCAGTGGCAGATGACAATACTGACGGACAGAACTCTACTGTTACTCAGTACACAAGTAAGTAAGCTTGTAAATGTGGTTGATAGTGTCAGGAAGTCTGCTGAGGAGACCTGGTGGAGGAGACTGAACAATGATGACGAGCAGGACGACTTTCAGAGGTTGATGTGAGACAAGTTCAGGTGTAGAATAACATGTCCTCTTGGTATCTCAGGGTTGTACCCTGACAGGAGGGTGGAGTAGTTGGTGGTTGTACTGATGCTGTGTTGGGCATCAGCTCCAGTGATGCTGTTGAACCACACCTTCGTGTCAATGAGACAGTTCAGCAGTGAGGCAAAGCTTTGAATTTGGTTTGTCCAGTTTTGTTGTTGCCCATTAGCTCTTGCTAATGTTTCTGGGTAGAGAGTGAGAGAGTGGGTTCATAGATACAGCAGATGAAAGAAGTTTACTACACAGGGTTGATTTTACATTTGATCTTTCAGTGGAAAATCAGACTCTATGTCAAGCTGCTGTTTGTGTTTCACACAAGTCAGAGAAAGTGGTTGGTGAGCTGTTAAGGTTGACCCTGGGTATCTGTGTGAAGAGGTTTGGATGCATGAAAAGATGCTAATTGAACCTCCATATCTCCATACCTACATATTCTCTTCTATGATGATTGATTATTAATTCACCCATATCACACATGTTCCCTCTCAGAGCCTGAAGTCGTCCTGAACCTCAGTGTGTCCCACATCACAACATCCTCACTGTATGTGATGTGGACTGAGCCAAAGGGAGAGCGCTCCTTTTATAGAGTAAAGTGGACTAATGGAACAGCTGACTGGCGGACCAGTGTGAATAAAACAAAAATAAATATCACTGAGCTGACTGCTGGAGTGAAGTACGATCTTACAGTCATAGCAGTGGTTGGAGATACCCTAACAGAAAGTGAAACAGCACAGATTTCTCATTACACAAGTAAGAAGATGGATATGATTATTGCTGATCCTGGATCCTCCGCCCTATTCTGTGTTTCATTGTTTCATTTTTAAGGGTTTCTGTGTTCATAGTTTATTTGTCTGGATGTTAATAGTTGTCTCCCTTTTTTCTTTTTGTAGTCGATGCTGTTTTCATCTCACATTACAGATTTGACTTCCACACCCTCTCTTCCTCTCTTGTCTATAGGACCAGGTATAATTGAGAACCACCATATTGTGTCCCAAAACACCTCCTCCATCTCTCTGAACTGGACCCCACCTCCTGGTGAGGTGTTCATGTACAGGTTGGAGTGGGACAATGGTGGAGCTCCAATGACCAGATATATAAATGACACCTCTACTGTGCTGTCAGAGCTGATCCCTGGTACTAAATACACAATCACAGTGACAGCTGTTGCTGGAGACAATGAGACAGAAGGAGATCCTCATAGATTCACCTCAGTCACAAGTAACATATACATTATTGAATTCCAGTAGCTTGTTTGTATGTGCTGCTGTGCTCTCATGTTTTGCACTCGCTGCAGTCAGGAGTCTTTTTTCTTCTCCACCTCAATGTGAATTTATCCTTCACTCACAGGACCTGAAAAAGTCAGAAATCTTAATGTGACAAATGTCACCACATCCTCTGTGTTTGTGAAATGGACTGAACCAGCAGGAAACAGCTCCTTCTATAGAGTACAGTGGACAGGGGGAAATGTCACTAAGACTGAAAATGTGTCTGGAACATCTATACACATTAGTAACCTGACTGCTGGTGTCCAGTATGAAATCAGTGTTACTGCAGTGGCAGATGACAATCAAACAGAGGGACAGAGCTCTACTGTTACTCAGTACACAAGTAAGTAAGCTTGTAAATGTGGTTGATAGTGTCAGGAAGTCTGCTGAGGAGACCTGGTGGAGGAGACTGAACAATGATGACGAGCAGGACGACTTTCAGAGGTTGATGTGAGACAAGTTCAGGTGTAGAATAACATGTCCTCTTGGTATCTCAGGGTTGCACCCTGACAGGAGGGTGGAGTAGTTGGTGGTTGTACTGATGCTGTGTTGGGCATCAGCTCCAGTGATGCTGTTGAACCACACCTTTGTGTCAATGAGACAGTTCAGCAGTGAGGCAAAACTTTGAATTTGGTTTGTCCAGTTTTGTTGTTGACCATTAGCTCTTGCTAATGTTTCTGGGTAGAGAGTGAGAGAGTGGGTTCATAGATACAGCAGATGAAAGAAGTTTACTACACAGGGTTGATTTTACATTTGATCTTTCAGTGGCATCTGTGCGAAGAGGTTTGGATGCATGAAAAGATGCTAATTGAACCTCCATATCTCCATACCTACATATTTTCTTCTATGATGATTGATTATTAATTCACCCATATCACACATGTTCCTTCTCAGAGCCTGAAGTCGTCCTGAACCTCAATGTGTCCCACATCACAACATCCTCACTGTATGTGATGTGGACTGAGCCAAAGGGAGAGCGCTCCTTTTATAGAGTAAAGTGGACTAATGGAACAGCTGACTGGAGGACCAGTGTGAATAAAACAAAAATAAATATCACTGAGCTGACTGCTGGAGTGAAGTACGATCTTACAGTCATAGCAGTGGCTGGAGATACCCTAACAGAAAGTGAAACAGCACAGATTTCTCATTACACAAGTAAGAAGATGGATATGATTATTGCTGATCCTGGATCCTCCGCCCTGTTCTGTGTTTCATTGTTTCATTTTTAAGGGTTTCTGTGTTCATAGTTTATTTGTCTGGATGTGAATACTTGTCTCCCTTTTTTCTTTTTGTAGTCGATGCTGTTTTCATCTCACATCACAGATTGAACTTCCACACCCTCTCTTCCTCTCTTGTCTATAGGACCAGGTATAATTAGGAACCACCATATTGTGTCCCAAAACACCTCCTCCATCTCTCTGAACTGGACCTCACCTCCTGGTGAGGTGTTCATGTACAGGTTGGAGTGGGACAATGGTGGAGCTCCGATGACCAGATATATAAATGACACCTCTACTGTGCTGTCAGAGCTGATCCCTGGTACTAAATACACAATCACAGTGACAGCTGTTGCTGGAGACAATGAGACAGAAGGAGATCCTCATAGATTCACCTCAGTCACAAGTAACATATACATTTTTGACTTCCAGTAGCTTGTTTGTATGTGCTGCCGTGCTCTCATGTTTTGCTCTCACTGCAGCCAGGAGTCTTTTTTCTTCTCCACCTCAATGTGAATTTATCCTTCACTCACAGGACCTGAAAAAGTCACAAATCTTAATGTGACAAATGTCACCACATCCTCTGTGTTTGTGAAATGGACTAAACCAGCTGGAAACAGCTCCTTCTATAGAGTACAGTGGACAGGGGGAAATGTCACTGGGACTAAAAATGTGTCTGAAACATCTATACACATTAGTAACCTGACTGCTGGTGTCCAGTATGAAATCAGTGTTACTGCAGTGGCAGATGACAATCAAACAGAGGGACAGAACTCTACTGTTACTCAGTACACAAGTAAGTAAGCTTGTAAATGTGGTTGATAGTGTCAGGAAGTCTGCTGAGGAGACCTGGTGGAGGAGACTGAACAATGATGATGAGCAGGACGACTTTCAGAGGTTGATGTGAGACAAGTTCAGGTGTAGAATAACATGTCCTCTTGGTATCTCAGGGTTGTACCCTGACAGGAGGGTGGAGTAGTTGGTGGTTGTACTGATGCTGTGTTGGGCATCAGCTGCAGTGATGCTGTTGAACCACACCTCCGTGTCAATGAGACAGTTCAGCAGTGAGGCAAAGCTTTGAATTTGGTTTGTCCAGTTTTGTCGTTGTTTATTAGCTCTTGCTAATGTTTCTGAGAGACTGAGAGTGTGGGTTCATAGATACAGCAGATGAAAGAAGTTTACTACACAGGGTTGTGCTGCTGTGCTCTCCTGTTCTGCGCTTGCCACAGACAGAAGTAATTTTCTTCTCCTCATTGTGAATTTATCCTTCATTCTCAGGACCTGGAGAAGTCCAAAATCTCACTGTGACAAGTGTCACCACATCCTCTGTGTCTGTGAAGTGGACTAAACCAGAAGGAAACAGCTCCTTCTATAGAGTCCAGTGGACAAGTGGTGGATCGCTAATGACTGATAGCACCAATGACACCTCTACTGTGCTGACAAATCTGATCTCTGGTACAACATACACCATCACAGTCACAGCTGTTGCTGGAGACAACGTGACAGAAGGAGCTCCCAAAGAATTAAAAACAGTTACAAGTAAGCCACATTATTTCAGCATGTGCTTATTGATGCTCAGTATGCATTGTCATTTTTTTGCTCCTCTTCTTCATTGTGTATTTATCCCTCAATCACAGCACCTCAACCAGTCAGTGACCTCACCGTCACAGATTTCATCACATCGTCTATCTCTGTGACCTGGACCAGGCCAGAAGGATACAGCTCCTTCTATACAGTGCAGTGGACAAATGGAAGTGACAATCACACTACCAATGTGTCTCAAACATCTTTCACCATTCTTGACCTGACTGCTGGCGTTAAGTATGCAATAGATGTTACTGCAGTGGCAGATGACAATCATACTCAGGGAGAAAGCGTCAGCGTTTCACACCACACAAGTAAGTAATAATTTATATTTTGTTAGAAACTGCATAAAATGTTTTAGTTTTATCTGTTGTGTTGATCAGACAAAATATATTTGTACATCTCATTACAGACTTTGTGTATATTGGGATGGCAGTTCCTCAGTATTCTTCCATTCTACAGACTGCAAATCTATATTTTGTATTTCTTTTAAAACAATGCAATGATAAGAAAAACAAACAGCCTCTACTTGCTTTGTTTTTTTTCACAGTGCCCACAAAACCTCGGGACATTTCAGGGCAAGGGACGTTAGACCTGTCCATCAGCTGGGTCTTACCAGGAGGGAAGGTTGATCAATATGTGGTGAACATCTCAAATCTAATGCTGCAGGATTTTAATACCACTATCACAACCGACACCAAAGCCCACTTTAATGATTTGAAACCTGGGAGAATCTATAATGTCACAGTGACGGCTTTAGCTGGAGACTTAAGCAGCACATCTGACGTGGCTTCACTTGCAACTAGTAAGTTCAACATTGTTCTCTGTTGTTGTTTCATAGGGGTTTATTGATCAGATCCTTAGAGATGTCTATTGTACACATTAAACATGTTTTTAAGCAAATTTTGTTCACTTAATGGACTTAATGGACACATTCAGACATGAATATTGAGAGAGCCATGATTAAAAACACTGTTTAAAATTACATACCATCAGTCAACAATTAAAGATTGACAGCCAACAACGTTTAGCTTCACTAGGGCCTGACATGCTAGCCTTTGTATCTCAGTACGCCTACAGTTTTGCATTAGTTTTCTTGGACAATGCAGTTATGAAAACAAACTAACTAACAAAACATTGTGTACCTGTACCTTGTTTTTCCACGCCTCTTAGATCCCACACCTCCTGGCTCCCTCAACATCAGCAAGAGGACAAACTCTTCGTTGCAGCTGAATTGGGCAATTCCTGTCCAGATGGAGAATGCACCAGGCATCAGCTACAATATCACCTACAAGTCTGACGATGAAGAAGCACAACATAGCACAACAGGACTCAATACCATAGTGCTGTCCCCACTGTCCTCAGGAATACTTTACACTATAACGGTGGTGACAGTTGGACCCCAAAATTTGATGAGCTTGACGGATGTCAGTGTTTCTTCTTACACTGGTAAGTACAACAAAGCCAACACAAGCCAGTGTCTTTTCTTGCCAACTATAATACTGCAAATGTCAAATGTTACTCTATGTTATATATGATGGAATTCACCTCTAATCTACTTACTTTTTTTTTTAACTAACATGTCCATTTTGTTTGTCATCTCTCTAGTGCCCAACCCTGTGTTGAACCTTAGAGCCAGTACTCAATCCACCGTATCAATCAAAGTGGAATGGGAATACCCGCTTGGAGGAGACCAGCCCCATTTCAGATACTTAATTAAAGCCAACAGTGGCACAGGACGCGTTGTTAACAACACAGTTGCCACTAACAGCACTGTTTTAAAGAACCTGGATCCAGGAAGTAGATATAATATCAGTGTCAGCACAATAATAGAAGAAGCAGGACTCGTATCCACGGAGGAAGAGACATTCAGTTATACAAGTAAGACCCTTTTAAATGCAGACACACTGCTGAGGCCTTAATTGGCCATGTGCTACTTTAACTTGATAATACCCTACATACACAAATCCAAAAACCACAAAAATATCAAATACCATTTTCTGTTGAGGTTTTTTTGGCCTTACATAACCCTCTGCTGTATTTGCTGCAGTGCCCAATAAGGTGATCAACCTCACAGTGAGTGAAGTGAACAAAACAGCCATCCGGCTGACGTGGCTCAATCAAAGAGATTATAAGCCTTCCTACTCCTACCTGGTGATAGCGCTCCAGGACGGCATAGAGGTTCAGAAAAATGAAACAAAGACAGAGACTTATACCTTCTTCGATCTGACCCCTGGAAAACTGTACACTTTTAAGGTGTTTACAGTTGTAAATGGGGTCAATTCCCAAGAGGAAATCACATCAAGTTTCTCAAGTATGTCTTCAAAGTTTCTGAAATGTGTTTATATATGCAACAGAGATACAACTATGTGGTATTTCTTGGAAACAATCACAGTTATTCCATTTGTTCCCAGAAAAATTGTACACTGCAAACAGCTTGTGATTCTAGTGTTGTGTTTCTATCCCTATTACATTGTGCAATCAATTGTGCAATTAATTCCTAATCATAAGTTCAAGTAAAAAAACAACAACTTGTATCTCGCCACTTTAATCACTAAAATTACTAGAGGTCACAGTTTCCATGCAACTCAACAGAGCTGTCTATTTGAACCCCCTGACTTTTAAATGCCCACATATTTCAAATGCCACACCTCCATTTTGTAAAACAGGTCTTGTGATAAAAATGTCAAGTCTGTCATTAAACATTTTAGAAGACAATAACTATGTTACAATTACTGTGTCACTACACAGCCCAGACTATTTATTAGATTAACTTAATGTGGTCAATATTTTAGATAGATACCTAAAATGTATGGGGTTAGGGGGTTAGAGGGTTAGGATACTTAATAAAATCAAAATGTATATTACATTAAATGTATGTCTTTTTCCCTCCAGGGCCTGAAGCCGTTTCTAATATCACATTCACTGGGGACACAACTAACATGACAGTGAGATGGATGCCAGCAGTTGGGGGGGTGCTCTCCTACAATGTCCTGCTGTATAGAGGAGATCAGTTCCTCCAAAACAAGACGGATCTGCGAAACACAACTGTGGACGTAGAATTTACGGACCTGGAACCAGGAGTGCTTTACTGTATAGTGGTGTCCACCAAAAGTGGATTTCAGACTGACAGCCCTAAAGTTTGCAACGCAACTTGTAAGTTAAAACAAGATTGTGTCTCATAAATCTATGTGCACTGCATATATTTTGTTTCTATCTTGACGATTTATCTTGTGAATGTTTCTTTGAATTAAGCTCTAATGAAATAGTATTTCTTCTGCTCTTCAGTTCCCACCCCTCCTGGCCCCATTGCAGTGGAGTCTCAGACAGTGGAGTCCATCAATTTTACCTGGCCAGTTCCAGATGTCATGAACCATACTAATTACAACTTCAGTGTGTCTTCTGTTCATGGCCATAGTCTGACTGCAAACAACTGGTTCCTGTTGGACAGTGTGGAATCTGGAAGCCTCTACAATATCTCTGTTGTTACTGTTGGCGTGCTTGACTATCAGAGCACAGCAGTGACAGCACAGAACTACACCAGTGAGTGTTATTACTAGTGACATGCCCCAAAGAGATACTTGTTGTTACATATGTTCAATGTGCGAAACAGTGATTTGTTGAAAAAAAAAAAAAAATCAAATTCAAAAACTGTCAGATAATTAGGTACCAAACTACTTACTAAGAAAATATCCTTGTTGCACAAAAAAATCTGATTCTTTCCATTATAGTGATATTAGTTATGAGCTAGATGAGTGGATGGGTTTTATTATATCAAAGACATTCAAAAGCACCAAGTGTCGTACCTACCACACAGTTATTGCAGCATATCAACTCCCAGTGCTTATTTATTTACATCTAATGTCTTAAAGTTTTTTTGTTTGTTTGATTTTTTTACCCAAAAATCTGACTTAACTTTGGATATTCATTGTGTTTAATCTGTTTTACTTTTTCAGGACCATATGCTGTAACTCAATTGACACAGACAGACATCACCACAAATGCAGTGACCTTAAAGTGGGATCAACCTGACAAGCAACCTCATTACACCTATGAAGTGCAAGTCAGCAATGGCTCCTATTCTAATCAGACAGTAGTTGAAACCCTCACAGACACAGTGACTGGACTTTCATCTGGGAGCAACTACAGCTTCACTGTCACTACACGGACAGCAGATGGCACTCAGGCATCTCCTGTGACAGTCTCCTACTTTACACGTATGAATACATCTAACACACCTGGACATTTACACTTATTATGCTGAAGCTAAAAAAGCAAAAACCATTTGTTTGTCATCTTTCCTTTACCTTCTATTCAGTGCTGCTAATTTTACAGAATATGAAAGAAGACACAAGCTCAGTGTTGTGTTCAATAGTAATGCTTTCTTTTCTGTCTGTAGGGCCCTTTGCCATTAGATCACCGGAAGCTGAGACCTTGGACACGACTACTATAAATCTGACTTGGACGAAACCATTGGATCACAAGGAGGGATATACATATAGAATCGAGACAACAGGCTGTGGCTCCAAAAATGACACCGTAGAAAAAGAGGTCGCCCAGATCTCACAGCTCATGCCTGGGACCAACTGCACCTTCTATATTTCTGTCCTGGCAGAGAATGGCATCGAAGGGAAAGCAGAAGCCATCTCACAGTACACCAGTAAGATTTTCACCTATCATTTCTCCTTCTCTATTTGACATTGTCATTACGGTTGATCAGTTTGAATCACTCTCCCTCTGCACATTTATAGAGCCTGAGGCCGTGCAACCCAGCATCTCCAGTCAGGGGTCCAATAGTTCAATCCTGGTGTCATGGACCAAACCTTATGGGATGGTGGAATCTTACGAGGTTTATCTAAACAAAACTCCCTCGCAAGACACCTGGCAAAAGCTGGACTCTTCCAACACCAGCTTTCTGTTTTATGAGCTGTCTGCCGGGAGGCTTTACACAGCCACAGTAGTGACTCATAGTGGACCCTTCAATGGAACATCTGGACCCGTCACTAATGCAACTTGTAAGTAAGATAAATACAGTGTGTTACTGTAAGATGACACCTTTTTTTAGTTGTGTCAAACAGTTTACAGTATACAACTTACCGCTCGAGCGTCACACCTGTGCAAGGGCAGTACAACCATTAAAATATGGTGATGAATGAAAGACTTCACTCTGCTTGTTGATATTAATGTGTTTTAATTCCATTCCTCAACCCCAACCCCAGTCCCTAACCCACCAGGGCCAATTGAGTTTCTGAACAAGACGACCAGTTCAATCACGATTAGTTGGGATGAAGCCCCTCTGATGACTGGTGCTTCATTCTTCTACAAACTGATCATCACACAATCCCATGGGAGTGGAGACATCACAAGCAACACCTCCACCACCACCGCCACCAATCACACGTTTGCCTCCCTGGTTCCTGGAACGTCCTACAACATTTCCATTACAACAGTGGGTCCCTGGGGTTTTGAGAGCAAAGC
The DNA here is from genome assembly GCA_030347415.2 of Decapterus maruadsi. Classification (NCBI taxonomy): domain Eukaryota; kingdom Metazoa; phylum Chordata; class Actinopteri; order Carangiformes; family Carangidae; genus Decapterus; species Decapterus maruadsi. The sequence goes on along the minus strand of CM064893.1, from coordinate 19,080,367 downwards.
GGTTCACATCTCCTTGGTTACTACAAGTAAGAGCTTTTATTTCTTTACCTGAGCAATGATCGAGCACAAGCGCTATTCTCTCTCACCTTGACTATCTGGAGTAACATTTTCACCTTTTAAATGCCTTGAAACAAACAGATCCATTGAGTGTGGAGTCTCTTATGGTGCAAAAGACAGAGGAGAACAGCATGACACTCGTGTGGGAAAGACCTGCTCATCACAAGGAATGCTATCGTTACATTGTGGCATGGCAAGGCCAAAATGGGGCCAACAGTGGCAGTGGCAAGACGGACAAAACTGAGTATACTATCATTAACCTCGAGCCTGGCACCAACTACAGCTTTCAAGTCACCACAGAGGCGTGTGACGGGACGACACAGAGTGCTCCAACGTCAAATTCCATGTGCACAAGTATGAGCATAAACAACTATTTAATTTCCCTTCATTTCATTTCATGTTTTCACATGCATGTTTATTTCTGTTTTTAAGGTTCTTTAAATGAATAACTTTGTTGTTAATCAAAAGGTGACATGAATGAACATGGAAAACAAATATAAATTTGGCCAACATTTGATCAATTACTTTAATATCACTGACGCTTTTAATATTTACTTCTATGTCATGCAGAGGCAAGCCCAGTGACAAACATAAAATGCTACGGTCCAGACGAAGAATATGCAACAATCAACCTGTCTTGGACCAAACCCAGTGGCCGACACTCTAGCTTCGTAGTCAGGGTAAACGGCAGGGAGATCTCCACAAACACCTGTTGTAATCAGACTGTGTCCAACCTTCGGCACTTTACTAACTACAGTCTGACTGTGGAGACACTGAGCTGTGGACTGCCCAGTATTGTTGTGTCTCAGAACTGCAGCACAGGCATTACAGGTAGGACAATATGTGTTGAGGAGAATTATTTACATAACTGCAATGCAAAAACTTTAATATTACTGTTATTGTTGCTGAAAGACATACATTTATTGCAGACATATTTCCTCACAGTTTTAAATTACTTTTTTGTGTTTAAGTATGATATATGAAAAAAGTTCTCAAAAACATTTTCATTCTTGAAGCTCCGCCGATCCCACCTAACTATGAGTCACTGGTGATGGTGACTGAGAGGGTGTACGACAAGTTCTACCTTCAGATTGACAGAAAGCTGCTGAATGACACCAATGGGCCTGTCACACATGTTGGGGTGCTGGTGACAGGCAGCTCCTCTGGTGGGTTTCTGTTTCTTTTCCTAATGTCAGGGTGTTTTGTAATTATGTCACATTATCCTAATCCATCAATGCTTAAGAGACGATTTGTTGTGCATGACCTGTATCTTGGAGATCAATTTATTTATGTGTGGTAAAAGTATTTCTTATATTACTGTTACTATTATTACTTTTTTGTGTTTTTGTTTCATATAATTAACACCAAATGGTAATTCTATCCAGGAGGCACTTCTCTAAAGGAGTACTTGGGGAAAACGTATGCTCAGTGGAAGAAAGGAGAGACTGAAGTGTATCTTGCAACAATCAAAGAGGTCAGCGTTCAATCGCGCAGTGGAGAGGATGATATTAAGATGATAGTAGGTGATGGAACCAAATCGCATGGCTACACAAATGGTCCTTTGGATGCCACTGGAACATACTAGTAAGACCAAAAACAATACTGTGTATATTCAACAAATAATACAGCATTTGTTATTTTAGGGTCATTTTTTGTCACAGAACAAAAAAAAGCCTGAATGTAAGATCTGTGTTAATGAAAAAAAAAAAAAAAACATAAAAGAAAATCTCTTCCATCCTGCAGCTTTGCCATTGCGTTGTTCACCCGTCTGGGCACAAAAGAAGGGCTTGTGGTTATCCGGTCTGACTCACGGGTCTCTTACTTACCATCTGAGGTTGAAACAACAAAAATCCTCTTTCCTGGTGTTGTGCTCCCACAAAACCCAGGTACCCAGAATCAACATTTGATTTGTTTGATTTACTATTAAACACTCTGATAATGATAGGAAACACTCATTGACCTCTTCTGATGTCTCAATCTTTGTCAACATTGCAGCTGTCATTGGCCTCGCTATTGGAGTAACACTGGGGATTTTTTGCATTCTCTTCATCATCCTCATTGGCTTCATTATCTACTGGAGAAGGTTTGTCATCATCATAGTTGATTAAAAAAATCATTATTATGTCAGTGCATATAGGTGTTCACTCTAAACTCCTTATTTATGAACCACAGGTTAGCCAACAAAGAATCATCAGACATCCAGATTCATTCAATGAGGTAAGGTTTTTATTCTTACCATATTATTATACTTTTAAATTAATAAACAAAAGTTAAAACTGTCAGTCAATGTTACTTTCTCCTCTTTCCTTTAACAGAGCCAAAGTGTAAGTATAGATTCTGTAAATAATAAAGTATAATGAGAACTATGAAATCTTACACATCCTTGCTAGAACAGGCAGTGGGATAGTTTTCTGAATAAAACATACTTTATCTCTGGTGTTCATTTGAGCAGGAGTGTGGCTGTGAGGATGGAGGACTACGAGGATTACTACAAGAAGCAGAAAGCAGACTCCAACTGTGGCTTTGCTGAGGAGTTTGAGGTGAAACATTAACTCCTGAAAGAAAATGTATCTATTCATAGCAACCAGTTACTGATAAAAAAAAACAAAGAAACATTGATCCTTATTCTAAATTGATCCAGTCATGTAATATGATTAATCACATTAGGGGATAGAATTGCAATTAATTGACTATGAAATTGATTAGTAACTGGATTTTTGAAAAAGTTTTTGCTTCCTTACTGACATTAAGGTTTCTCCTGGTTGGGTGCACATGTACCAGATCTTGGGTGTAAAGCGAGGAATTATGAGCCGCTTTTTGTCCCCTTTCTTGTACAGGACCTCAAGCTTGTTGGTACGGGTCAGTCGAAAGCGAGCGCCCTGACTTTGGAGAATAAGCCCAAGAACCGCTACAACAACGTGCTCCCCTGTGAGTCACCTTAACAAATCCACCCTGGCTGCTCTCCACAGTAACACTCATCGCTCTTTCAACTATATCATCATCGCCTATCATTGTGTTTCTACTACCATTATCTTATCCCATTTTGTTTGGACATTAAATCATACAGTTATCAAACATTTTTCAATGCAGTAACAGCGTTTGGAAATACACTGGGGAAATTCATCCAATTTCACTCCTTTCACATTGCAGAAAACTGAACATGCTATAACATTTTATACATGGGAGATTTTTTTTCCATTTACCCTCTTCTCTCACCTCCTAGATGACTCCTCTAGGGTGAAACTCTCTATAATCCATGGAAGTCCCTATGACGACTACATCAATGCTAACTACATGCCGGTGCGTACTGACATTTGTTGAGGCAGCTGTCTGCTCTTTAGTCATTGCTTCAGTATCATTAATCATCCTGCTGAAAAACAAACCTGCTCATTCTTTCGCTTAATTCCATGCTACCATCTTTCCATCTTGTTACATAGTGATTTTTATTTTTGAGCAGCAGAGATTCTCAGTGAAAACTGAACAGGATGGGTGTTTATGTTGTGGGGCTGGGCTGATGTTTTGTTTGGCAGGGTTACAACTCCAGGAAGGAGTTTATTGCAGCTCAGGGTCCTTTGCCCACCACAGTCAACGAGTTCTGGAGGATGATATGGGAGAAGAATGTACAGACGCTTGTCATGCTGACACGCTGTAACGAACAGGGGCGGGTGAGTGCCAACACAAACACCACAACTAGCAGCAACATGCATGCTAACGCACATAGACGCGATAACTTTCTGTCTTTCCTTTCCAGGTAAAATGCGAGCAGTACTGGAGTTCTGACACAAAGCACTTTGACAACATTACTGTGACAACGACCTCTGAAATACCACTTGATGACTGGACCATCAGAGATTTTGATGTTAAAAACGTAAGTGGTGAGATGTTATGTTATGCCAGAAAAAAACAAAGCAATTTAACATGTATTAAGAGTTTGTGTGTTATTTGTTGTTCAGGTAAAAACAGCAGAGACCCGTGCAGTGCGTCACTTCCACTTCACCGCCTGGCCCGATCATGGGGTACCAGAAACTACTGAGCTCCTCATCAGCTTCAGACATCTGGTCAGAGAGCACATGGACCAATACTCCAGACACTCGCCCACTGTGGTCCACTGCAGGTTTGACTCAACGACACACACACACCATTAACTAAATAACTGTTTTGGAAATGAAAAAAACTAATTTGCCTGTTATTCTCTCTCCCTCTTGTCCGTGTGTTTACTTTGTCTACATTCAGTGCTGGAGTTGGCCGCACAGGCACCTTCATATCCATTGATCGCCTGATCTTCCAGATAGAAAGGGAAAACATTGTGGATGTGTATGGCATCGTCCATGATCTGCGTATGCACCGGCCCCTAATGGTGCAAACAGAGGTAGGATCTTTAACCCTTTACTGTAGCCTACATGTTGTCTGAATGATGAGTATGCTGCAGCGTGGGCAAACTTTTTGCATTTGGTCTTATTGCAGGATCAGTATGTGTTCTTAAACCAGTGCGCCATGGACATCATCAGGGCAAGAACTGGAACCAACGTGGATCTAATCTATCAAAACACCGCTGCGCTCTCTATTTATGAGAATGTAGAACCCAAAAAAGGTTTCCGCAAAAACGGGTACCACGATGCATAGGACAGAGAAACTGCTCAGGTCTTCTGCTTCTCTCTTTACTCTTAGCAAGAAACTGTGCAGACATTTGTAAAGGGAACACTGTAAACAGATTGTCCTGCAACTGTTTTTTGTTTTTGTTTTTTTATACCTGTTATGCTCTTGTGAAGGACCCTGTAGCTTTCTGGATTTAAATCTCCTTTTCTTGTATTTATTTGTTAAAAATGTTGAATGTTTGACAAAGGAGAAAACTGTACATAGTGGACATAATCACTGACCAAAGATGACTTTGATTATTTTTAAAATTCTGTCTTATAATTACATACTTTTTTTTTTTTTGCTCAGTTGTTTTTCTCAGCTTGCTTACTACTGTATATGACTTACGGATGATTGCATCTTTGGCTCAGGTAATATGTTGGATGCTGTATAGGTATTATTACAAACATTTTAAACAAAGGAAAATCTTGCAATTAAATAATCTTGAGAATGGCTTGATAAACATGCTGATATGAATACCGTGTGCCTTTGAAAAACCTGTTTTAGCTGACACTCTTATTTTTGTTTTCATCCTGTAAGTCAAAAAGTAAAAGATAAAGTGATTTTACCTTGTCATAGGAACCTTAAAGATACACCAGTATGTCATATTTTACTGAAGTTTGTCAGTTTGTACAACCAATAGTTTTTGCACCTCTTAAGGCAGTTTGAACTGTGTAATGCCTTTTAATGAAGGAGTTTTGTTGTAATCTTTTGTATTTGTATGCACTGTAGTGAATAATGCACTGGATGCATTTGTCTTCCTGCACTGTCCATCTTTAAAAACTACGAGATGTTTATTTTTTATCAGTATCTTTGAATTACATTTTGGCCAGTTCTATATGATAATGTTTGTGACCTTTGTCTTTTCACGGTGCCTCTGATTGTTCAAGTCCTACTTTTATATATTTTTGGAAATTAAAGAGATGTTTTGCATTAAACAACAGCTCAGGAACTCAAATTATGACAACTGAACATGTTATTGGTGGTATTGGAGGTGTGATGTTAAAAAATCCATACTGTGTCAGTGTGAACTTAGCCGCATCCATTGTTTTTTTGTGTTAGTGTCCTTTTCAGTGTACATTCCTCGAAACAACGATGTTATATCACTTCCTGCTGCAAAGCTGGCCATTTCCTGTGATGTCAAAACCACCAGACCATCACAAACTTCATTTTCAGTTTCTAAAGGGCAGAATTTTCCATGAGACAGGTACATTTTTTTTCCAAAGACAAATAATATGTGCAGTTAGGCTGCCCATGTTTTATTTTTATTGGATCGTATTGTATACTTAAAAAGATTGAAAGCACTTGGGTTTTCCAATGAGAAACAAGAATGGCAAATAGATATGACGTTTTAGGATATTTTTGAAATGCTTTTTGAGATGCTTGCTGGTACAATGCAAAAAAATGAATATAAAAGGAGCAAGATTTTAATATGTATATCCTTCAATCTGTCAAACAAAATGGGATTAAAGATGTTACTACATTTCTACCCCATGTATGTGTATGGTCGTAGTGTGTGGTACGAGTCTTTGTGCAGGTGAGCATAGTTAAATTTTTTACTTTTAAGTGTTACACAATACCAAAGGTCTCAGATGTATTGTAATAATTTACAGGCTAATATTGAAAATGTTCCACGTCTGTGTGTTAGCAATTAGGCCTACACTGCTGTCGAATTCATTATACAAAAAGTATTGAGATTGTTTCGGTCAATGGTAAAGTATTAAAAGGAGCAGAGCAACTGAATATGCTGCATGCTGAACAGAAGAATTGTGCTGGCACACCTCTGCATTATTCAGAGCAACTTTGAGCTTGCAGGTAGCAAAGTGCACCCTCGAAGGATGAATAAATAATAACACTTCTACTTCATGGGGGAAAACCTTACACAGCATTCCTTGGACAGACTTCAAAAACTTGTAATTTTAAGGCTCACATCAGATATGTACATGGGGGATTTTTTACATTATGGTGGAGTTTGGTGGGTAGTCATTCTCAGACTGTAGCCACGGGGAACTCAACATTTTGTCAGCATGTTGGCTTCATTAAGCCTGATATTTCTCAAATTGCATACTGTGCCCTTCCTCCTTTACCACCAGTTTCTTTACATCCACTCCTCCTCCTCCTCATTGTACTTCTTTCATGTCTCTCAGATCCACAAGTTGGTGCTAAAAATAGATCTGGCATTTGAATATCTCTCTCTGTTCTCCCTGTATATGCTGTGATTTGCAATAAAATAGTATGCAGAGAGCTGGAGCCAGTATGACAGCGATCCAACCTGCGAATAGAAAATTAAAATAGGACAAACGATAACTGGGTGATCCAAATTTAATGATGAGCTTGAATGCTAAATGCTCCACTAAATCCGCCATAATGGATTATGCCTCTGACTAAGGTGGTAATAGGTTTATTTTGGGATTCTCTGAAAATATAATAAAAAAAACTGTCAGACAAGAGGAAGTGGGCTGCATTAAGTGGCCACACAGCTTGGTGGGGACCTGGCTTTCAGTTAAGTTAAGATGTTCAGACTTGTCATTGTGATGAGTAACAAGAGTATGTGGCTGCAGATGTCTGAAGTGTGGTACAAAACTGCATTTTCGTGTCTCCAATACTAGCATGTTTCTTTGATTTTTACAGCTCTCTCAAATCAGTCCAACAGGTACAACAATTGTTTATTAATAAATTATTAATGCATTAGTAGCTAACAATAATCCAATAAAAATTTAATGAAACCGATAAGAACCATTGAGATGGCTAATCAGTGGTTTTACAGAATCAAAGTCTAATGTTTTGATGGTTTACATTTTAACCATTTTAGTACTGATAAAGCCTTATTTTTTTATTGTATTTATTTAACCAGATAAAAGACCCATTCAGGGTGACCTCGCCAAAAAAGGCAGCAGCACACGTCATAAGTAATAAAGACTGATAAATAACAAAACAAACATTGAAATATAAAAGTGCAAGCAATTAGACAAATATAACATTGTTTGACTTTTAGTTGAAATGCAACATATTCTAATTTTCCCCATTACTTTATTATTTTTTAAATTGTATTTATTTATTAACCTTTATTTACAGGTAAAATCTCACTGAGAACCAGGGTCTCACGAGAGACCTGGTGTCTCTAATTAAAGTTAGTTGGAAGAAACCCGTCTATATTTAAATGTTTGGATAAAAAGTGTGTTATTAGGCTATCCTAACAATAGGCTAATGTCAGGCCCTATGAAGTTTGGCCACCTGACCTCCGTGTTTGGTGTCTGCTGTAGCGCCACCACGCATGCAGGAGCTGCTGTTCCCCGCTGCGGCCACAGGTGTCGCCAGAGCTCCCCCGTACAGCAGGAGGCAGGCTGGCAGTCAGACAGTCAACAGCCTGGTGGTGAACTCACCGCAGCAGCAGCAGCAGGAGGAGGAGGAGGAGAAGGAGAGGAGGAGGAGGAGGATCCAGTCCGCTCCACGCTCGCTCTCCATGTTGAAACGGAGCAAGTTCTCCTCCAGCCGAGCCGACTGCGACCATCCGCCTACACCGCACTGCACAGTCCGCTAGCCCGAGCTCCAAACCCGCTGCTCCCCCACCACTGCCCCCCGTGTTATGACGCTGGACTGGGAAGGAAGCTCGTAAAACAACTGTATGAACTACCTTGGTCGACAAAGAGTGAGTTCAGTTTATCTGCTGTATTTACTACACCACAGCAACACGCCAAAAGGAAATCAACGTTACTTGGTTATTTCCAGCGACCGTTACTCGCATTTCTTGAACTAACATGTTTAATGTGCTAACTTAAAGCTAACTAGCGGATAGCAGCACTGGCTGCTGGTAGACTGGAGAGGGAAGGAGGGAGGGAGGAGAAGGAGAGGGGTAGGCAGGCGACTGTTTGTGATTTGTCTTTGAACATATGATACACACGGTAGTTTTCTGGCATTGTAACGACGCTGTAGTTACTCAAAGGGAATGTGCTCAATGGAGATAGTAACGTTATCTCTGTGTGTTTGGCTTTTAGCCGTCTGCTGCTGTCTGGGTAGTGGCTAACGTTACTAGCTTAACCACCGAAAGTAAACCCTTATCTCCACGTTAGCGGGGCGGCACAGACACACACACACCGTGCCCCATGCGACTGCTCACTGCTCCGGCTGTCACTTGTTTGCATGGCAACCATACATGTAACCGAACCGATGACAAGAAAAAGGGACAAGCATCTTGTGTGTGCTCGATTCCCTCACGTTCATCTCCCATCCTGCTATCACCTTGCCTTGGCGGTGCATTGGCAAAGAGGACCGCAATAATCAAAACTAGATCATAACGTTAACCCACGCTACAGCACATGTAACAGAGCATTATTAATAAGCATTGCGATTAATTGCTGGCTCGAAACAACCTCCATTATTACACATGGGAATCATTATATAGCCTAGTCGGTAACATTGTCATGCGGCGAGTGCAGTGCCCGGCGTGTTGCTTGCAGTAGTAGCCTATGTAACGTGAACATATAATGCATCGTGGTGTTGTAGCTGGTTTTTAAAGGAGAGCCTTTTAAATGTGTCATGAAATGCGGTTTGGGCTGATGCATCTTTAGCTTTAGCCTGGTTGAACTCTAGTGTTGCTGTAAAGATAATGTCATGTGTTGTTCACTATACCAGCACCAGCATCAGCATCATTACTGTCAACAGGCTTCTCTGCAGAGACCTTTTGCAAATTAACATGTAGGGCAGTAGGTGATGTTTGTGTGTGTGTATGTGTATGTGTGTGTGTGTGTATACAACAGAAGCAACCTGTTTTTAGCTTCAGAGATTTATACATTTTTTCTATAAAATTGGACATACATATAAGGAACATTCTCATGTATGTATGTATTGAGATTTCCACCTTAGTCCCATTAGCAGGTTGGTGGTGTCAATAAAAGGAAACAGGTTTATGACCTCAAGTACTGATATCAGAGGTAGGCTCACAAATCTAGCACAGGCCCATACCTGTTTGATCATGACAAGATAATGACTAAATGTGGAGATTTCACAGTGGCACTTCACCTCATCCATCTGTCCGTTCCCCCCCCATGCAGACAAAGATAGAAGAGCTCATCATCTTTAATTGTGTGTGGTGTTATGTGGAATTGAGCTTTGCTCGAGATGAGAATAACACATAAGTGCACTTTAGTTAATAGTTAAAAGGCTTTACACGGATGTGTCGCTCGATTCTGGAAAAAATAATCTCAAGAGAGGGCAATCCAAGCACAAGAGGAAATGATTACCAGACTGCCAGAAGTGAAATGTGAGGTGATGCTTGGGAAATTGCAATCGAGAGAGACAGATAAACAGGCTCGCTTTTGTTCTCCCACTTTCTCTTTTTTTTTGTCATTGCTCTGCAAAGTCTTGATCTGCTCTATTGCTTCAACCTTCCTGTGATCTGTCTCTACTGTAAGTCGCCTCTGTTTTTCAGATTTCAGAGAGTTATATGGAACAATCAAGGACTAATATCGAGTATTAGGATTCAATGACAGACTTGCATTGGACAAAAATTGATCTGATATTGAATGACCGCAAAATGTCAGACAGCGAGGGATATCAATAGTAGAGAATAGATGGTAACATATCAGACATTTGAAGGTCATATTGCAGAGTGGCTATTGGAAAGAGGTCATGAGATCAATGACAACAAACACCACTCTTGTTTGTACCTGATGATCATGTCTGTGTTGTGTCAATTACTGTTTCTCATGACCTTCACCTGAATTGATCTTAATCATCTGTAACATAACGAAGTAACATACAGTTAATGCATTTTTCAAGCCCACCTTTGGCAATTATGGGAGGTTGTGTGTGGTGGTTTACCCACATAAGTCCGGTCATGCCATGTGACAGTCTACCTTGCACTAATCAGGCAGGGACATTTAATGGTCTTGGTCCCTAAGCCTATCAACTAGAACTCTGGCTTTGCCCTGCCATGAATTACAAATGGGAAGAGAGTGGTAGCCTAGTCAATGAAGGAAAAAGAAAAGGGTGGTGAGCATGTGAAGAGCTGTTTGAGTCATTTTCTGTGGGTGGTTAGTACTGTTTTTTTTTTTCTTTTTCTATCACTGCTTTCCCTAGCAGGAAAGACACAGCAACAGATGTCCCAACTTCCACGCTTTGCTGTGAGGAATACTCAGAAAATACCATGACCAACCAACCACATACTGTCGATGTGACTCTGCAGAAGAAGCTGCCCAGGGCTGTTCTGGTGGTGTAGGGATTTAAGAGCCGAGGTCTTCGCTCCTCGCTTTCCCTACCCTCATTTATAGTCAAATCTCTAATATCCATTTTCCCTAGAAGAGAGAAAAATACGTCATAAAAACGAAGTTGCCCTGTGTCAACATGTCAGAATCAGGAAATGTTTCTTTGGGAATTTAGTTGAGCACTGTCAGAATTGTTTTAATATTTTAAAAGATCAGCTTGATCTTTCTTAAAAAGATAGACATTACAAAGAGCAGGAGAATGTAACAGAGAAGCGTAAATGTTATCTAGTGCCTTTTTCAGTGGCATTTTGCTCCCACACCTTAAAGTGCTGCATGCAAAGTCCAGTATAATGCCAAAAATGCAAGCATGTGATGCAGATAAAATGCATTGCTTCGAAAGCAACAAGCTGAACTGCATTATTGGAAAAACTGGAAGCTCAAATGCATTTCCTGAGGGGTAGACCACACCCTGGAAGTGCCTTATGCAAAGTGTGCTCCGTGCTGTCGTAAGATCAAGGAGAGAGACGGTACTATACACCCATGATGTTCACATGTGCTAATAAAAGCACTGGATTGACATTCAGGGTTTGTTATTCAGGGTATCATTCAAACTCCAATGATTACAAATCCCGCTGTGGAATTGTGTTACATAACGTATTGGAAATTGTTCAGACTTTCAGAGCTGGACAAAAAGCAGAGGGATATCCATTGGACGATATGCAGTTGACCTGTGCTGACGAAGACTGGAAGCACAACAAACCTTTTCTACCATTTTGAAGAGGTAACGGAACCATCTCACCGTCCCGTTGCACAGAAAGCCAGAGTGTGCTTCTGATCTGCCAGCTCCTGCATGCAAGTTCGCAAGCAAGTCTACCCTTTTCATGTTCTACCCCATATAGTATTCAAAAAAAGAATCGGGGGACACAGCGAGTGCAATTTCATATCTTATAACGGAAGTTAGAAGAAAGTAAAATGTCGGTCTCCGAAGCGCATGAAAGCACTCGATTCTGGCGATGAAGTCCCAGGATGGAAACATTCTTCAAAAACATTGCTGACTCGGCTTCATGCAGAATTCAGGGGAAAATGGGAAGGGCAACTTTCACTACTGACATTTAGACTATCCTTACACAAGTCATATAATCACGTGTCGGTTGCAGACAGCAGCACCCAATTCTTGACTCAAATATAAATGATTGTTTAGAACCAGAACAAACATTTATAAACATTTAAGTGGGATTCAGTCTTTAACGAATGCACTTGTTGAAATTAAAATGAAAAGGTTTGTTGTAAACAGTGTTTGTATTTAGCCTTCACGCACCACAAAGTGCGTATCCTTGAGGTCAAACAAGCGTGCTGTGTCGCCTTAATTGTAATTCAGGTGGCATTAAATTAAATTTTTGATACTGATCAATATGTGACCATCAGTGCAACGTAACAAACCATGCACTCTGGTGATGTGTTTGTTTTCTTCACAAAAAAACTGTCAACAGGAAATTCAAGCGTTCACATATGGTCACTGTTCACAGTTAAACTGTGCACATGCGGTGCACGCTCAGTGTCTTTGCTGACACTGCTGCGCCATTACCACGGTTCAATAGTGGAGGAGACAGGAAGAGATGAAACAATGGATAATAGTTCATTTAAAATGAGATGAGGAGGGACATTTGGAAAAGGCCAGAGAGTGAGAAGAACCAACAAGCAGTCATAATTGAAGCTTTGGCCTGATGCTGCAAACTTCCACATCAGGTGTCCAAAGTGGAAAAAATGTGCTGAAGCAGTCTGGAGGCAGGCTAGGTTGTCTCAAACATAATGTCACTTCACACTGTTGTAAGGCAATCTTTACCAAAACAAAAGGGAAAAAAGGGCACAGTAAGTGTTTGATGTGTGAAAACCCCTGCTAGTGGTTTTCCAAAAGATGCCCTGACCACTAAACTGTGAGTTTGAGTCCGACTGCCCTTAACAATGCAAGTGTCCTACTCCAGGGTTTGATAAGTGGCTCAGTGCTGTTCCAGTTCCCCAGAGATATAAATGCTTTCCCCGACATCTAGTGGGGGGAATCTAGGCTAATACTGCTCCATATTGAATCTGTCTCTCTGCCCCAGGAGAACAGATGCACTTTTAGCAGCATCTATTGTGCCAAGATTCCCTTCCCCTTTCTTGGTCTTGCAGAGTTTTTTTTGTTGTTTTTTTTGTAACCAAGTTACTTTTGAGCTGTGAGTTGGCCTTTGAAACGAGTCTTCAAACGAGTCCTTTCTCACAGAATGGCACTTTTTCCAGGTGAAAACTCCTCAATTTTGTCACAGTACAACAATTTTGACATTTTAATAGCTCTGCACAGGTGACCCAGAGCTGCGTCTCATCACGGTCTCTGTGACTTCACAAAGCACATCTTTGGCAATAACTCAATGCTTGTACTAATTATGGATGTCATATTAGGATAAAAACCAGGCACACATCAACTTTACAGTGCCATTATAACAAACTTCTGGCCTTCTGGCATTGCAAGTCAGGGACGGTTTATTTCCTGCAATCTGACTGATTGACAGAGGCATCCTCCCACCCGTTGATAGTTGTAGTCATTTAATGGCTGCATCGTTAAACTTGGAGACAACAGAAGTTAATATGACGTATGGTAAGAATCAAGATGCACACATTTATTGCACTGAGATCACTCTGTAAAAGCTTCATTACAGCGATGTGAATTTTGTTAAGCCTGTTTGTGAGATGCAAATCCCCTCTGGGCCAACTTTAACTGTTGTATTATTCTTTATGCTAACATCAGGACTGTAATATCTGTGTACATTACTGTTTTGTGCTGGCATCACATAAATGTTGTTAGAAACCCTCTCCTCCCTCTCATTACAACAGTTAGACACAGTGTATGGCTGCCTGGAGATGTTTTTGTTTCTTTTATAGGATTTTCATACAGATTACAGGAGCCCTTAATGTTACATTTTAATAGTTCATCACGAATAATCTTTGTAACCTTTTATATAGTCAAAAACAAAAGACTGCATCAAATTGTACGCTAAGGATGACACTGCTCCTCATTCTTTGTCAGCCTCTTGCTTAACATTCATCCCGCATACAAATTCAGGGTTTTCCGATTAACCCCCCTGACCCCCTCGATGTTTTGTTTCTATCCTGCTGGGTAGCTGCCTGGTGTATTTATAGAGTAGCTTTAACACCATAGATCCACTGCTCTTCTTTTCTCAGAGGCAGAAGTGGCAGCAGGAGCCTTCTCACGGCTGCTAGCGCCTCTGCAATCGATATTCACCTCTCTCTCTCATCTGTGGCTTAATGTATGGAGCTGGTGCTTGAGTCAAAGCTGCTAACTTTACTGTGGAACGAGTGCTTTGACCTCGTTGCACAATGAGCAGCGAGGTTTGATGTAAGGTGTGTTTATAAGGTAGCTTTCAATGTGTGCTCTGGATATTTATAATGTTGATAGCGATCATGGCTCCAGTGATCAGCTTATATGGATCAAACAGAGCTCCTGTTCCTGCCGACTTGTAAAGCGTATGACTGTCGCCCCCGCTTTCTCACAGCAAATTAGACATTAGGATTATGAATATAAAAATATTAAGTGTACATAAAAATGTCAATCAGATGAAAAATAATCTGCATGAAAAATAAATTAAAATCAGTTTTAGCAATCATCCGCTTTAAATCAGATCAGATTGGCACAGACTGTAATCAGTTTTCCGCTGTACCTACAAGTATGAGGCTGAGATTCACAAGTCGTTCTTATGATCTGCATTTGTTTTGAAGCCGTTTCTGAGTGGCAGGCCTCGCACAGGGACTTTGTCCAGTTCCAGAAAACGATTGGCACCGCGCACAACCCATGTCAAATGCCTATAATCTGCAGTTTCAAGGGATAAGCTGCAGTGTCTGTGTTGAGTTTACAGCTGGGCTGCTGTAGGTTTTTTGACATACTTTTCACCGCGTTTTATTATGAAAGAGGTGTTGCTGAGAGGCTTGATTACGTCATGGTTTTTACATCAGCCCATTAAAGCCTTCTTTGGAGGTCATCATGGTCCTCCATGCAGACCGAGTGAGATTGGCTCTAATTTTTGGCATCTGGTTACTCATTTTTTTCCACATCATGGAATTTCATTGGCTACAAATAATCCTCTTGATAACTTTCAATACCAGAACTTTGTTATTAGAATATTAATACGCAAGTGCCAACGTCTTATTTACGAGCCCGCAGTCTCCGTTTTCCTAATGTAGTAGTCAGGTGAGTGGAGAAAGTGACACTTGTGTTAAGTTACACTATAAGGAAACTTGTGACAGGCAAGTATAGCCATCACTGCCAAGCTGCTCCAAGAAAGCAAGCATCGACTTAACCTTTAAGAAAGACCTCAGGTTTCAGAGCATGGACGGTTTCCATGACACGGGATCATCATCTGATTTCAGTCTTAAAGTGGTACTACACCCCAAATCTGTCTTTTGGGTATTTAACACTCAGCCAGTGTGTATGAGAAGTTGCCACAAAAAGGGCTGTAGATTCCATCATGGCAAGTTTGGATTATGTTGGTTCAGATGTTTTCCAACAGTGATGTGTCTCATACAGGACAGGAAGGAAGAAATAATGAAAATGTCCATATGAACCAGTGCAGCAGCATTCATCTCTCCCTCTCCACTGTTTGTGTCTCCCTGCTTTCAGCCTTTTCCCCTCTGCTTCCGCTCTTTTGTACTTGGATAAATACGTCTTGGTTTGATCTTTTTACTGAATGCAGGGATATGAAATTGATATTGATCTTCTCACCTGACTCTCGGTATGAGAGCAAACAAGTGTGTTTTTCTAAAATGTCAGAGAGAATTCTTTTAATGTCACATTATGATGGTTTTGTGATGGAGTGCTGGCTTTGACATTTAAGCTTCTTTTAGTGATCGAGTGACCGTCCTCTTCCTGTCATGTTTATAATTTTCGCACAATAGTTTATTGGCTGCTCCACTAACCTTTGTGTAAACTAGGAAACTGATGATGTCAGGTTCACATGTGTCAACTTTGAAGTGGATGTCCAAATATTAAGAGTTCTTTTTTTCTTTTTTTTTTACCAAGCTGGAGGAGAGTACCTACCCACTTACATGCATGTTTTGCATGTGGCCAATAAATAAATCATTCCTGTACTGACCACATGTAAAGGAGAGGAAGCGCAGTGGAAAAAAGAAACCTAGCCCATCCAGATTGACACAGTGAAGTGGATTGGTGGTCCATGTGATTGGATCCACAGCGTTGTTCCTGTCCCTGGTTGACACTGGTAGACACTGGTTAACGGTTCGAGCTGGAAAATTAATTTAATGATATTGATGCTAAAATGGGAGCATTGGTAAGAGTGGGTAAGCGTGGGAGAGAGAGCGAATGGAGCAAACTAAAACTGAGATTTACTTGGCACTTGGAACCACGTCGTACCTGTGTCTCCTTTAAAAATGGGGTATTAAGACACCGTGTCCTCCCTCTGGCTGCAGTTTTTGTCTCTAATAAGGCTTCTGTAACATTTAATGGAGAGTGCAGCCAAATTTAAAAACTTGGCCGCCCAGAGCAGCAGTTCACAAGTGAAGATGAATTGCCGTTAATATTTTGGCAATTATCTTTTACAGAGGCATGAGCTCCACAATGAGAAGAGGACTAACATAAATGGACGTGATGTTTAGCGCAAGATATTGTATTAACAATGGCTAACTTAATTTTTCATCAAAAACTTTCACAAAACGCAAATTCAACCTCATAAATTGGACGTGGGGTCCATTTGTTGCTCGTCTCCTTTTGTTGGATCCCTGAGAAGAGTTGGTACCTGTTAAGGAGTTAAACCTGGTTCCCCTGACAACAGGAGAACAGTTTGGGAGAACAAGTGATGAGCAGTAATTAGCCTCAAAGGCATTTGAGTGCATTTAATGCAGAGTGCTCTTGGAACCAGTGCCACTGCATTTAGCCTAATCTGCCATCATTACGATCAGTGAGTGCTCACTTTGGGTCCTTGTGTCTCAGGCCTCTGATTTTTCTGCACCTATGCAGGGAGAATGATTAGGTTGATGGTTTTCTCCCGTCAGTGTGCCCTATCTCAACTGGACAAACCATCTCTCTGTACCAGGCATGGACATACTAAGGCCTGCTTTTTAATCCAGCCAGTTGAATATTGGTACACAATTGTCCAAGTTAGAGCAACTTTGATGTACTGGCAAAAAAAGGGTGACCAACAACACTGCTCTGTAATTTGAATGTAAGTCTTCTTTAGATTTTAGGTAATGTCTTTCACATGTAATTAATATTAGTTCACACAAACATCCAGCCTTTTCTGTCAGCTTTTAAAACTCATTTTAGCCCCTGAGCCAAAAAGTTTGCCCACCCCGGCTCTATGCCGCAGGACTTTGTAATTATCAGCCTTATTAGAGTCTGTGATCCAGCAGCAGATGAAGGACTTTGCCTAATAATCAATTAATTGAAAAGACCTCAGACACCGACTTCATATCTGGTTCTTGTCAACTGTCTACCTTTTACTGCATAACCATATGTGACCTTAGCTCAAAATTGCATTAAGATAAGTGGCCACGCATGGATGGAGAGGGAAGTGGAGCTGATGGCTGATGAGATGCTTGACTTTTGAAGGTTTAATGTTATGAATGGAAATCCAGGCGTTTGCCCACTTATCTTCAGGCTTCTTTATAAAAAGGTCATCAGTCAAAGCACAAGACATACTGTAACCACAATCATGCAGACAACACAGTGTGTTAACCGGATAACAGTTACTGTAACAAACCCCAGGTTATTAGATGACAAACAGTTTTATAGATTGTGAATTATTCAAAACATTTTGTAATGATATGTTAAGTGTGTCTACATGCACAATTTATATACTGTATGTGTAGAATTTGAATGGAAAGATGCAAAATTTGCTCACATCAATCATGTCTTACACTATTGAAGATATCAGCTGGTTGTTAGTTTTGCATGAGTTTCTCGCCGGTTGCCGTACCTATTTTGCCTCAAATACTCACACATCCTTCCTATTGTTTTCCCTAATTGAGCCAGAGACACAACTATAAATCAGTGGGCAGGATCTGGCCTGGACCACCCCTATGAGTCAGTCTTGGCTCTCTCCTGGGAAAGTTGGCCAGCTCAGTGCTCTGATGTAAATGTTACTTAGCTGTATGCTTGGAGAGAAGCGTGCAAAGTGCTCGTTATACAATATGCATGTGGCAGTGTTTCACGCATCCGCAATCCATACAGTTTTCAATTTGCAGTGCCGGTGTGGCTAATTGTGTCCTTGCTGAGTTTTACTTGGCGTCGCTTCCCTGAGACTACAAGTAGAATTTAAAAAAATAAAAGACTCTGGCAGTACCACAGCTCCCTGCGGTAAGTGATAGTTTCGAACGTTATAGCTTCCTCGACCCAGTGCTGTGCACGTTTCTCCTCGTCCTTCGTCATGTGCCGAATGCAATATCACAAATGTCGTTTCTACAGTACGTGGCACATGCTTCGCCTGATACTTCACATCTGGTGTGAGAAAGTGAATGTAGGACACTGTGTGTGTGAGAAAGTGGTGGCGATCTGGAGTCCCTCCATCCAAACCATGTCACATTCTGGGTCACAGTGTCTTCCTGCACTTTTCTCTCTTTGTATTTCACATTTTGTTCAGTTTTTTTGTTTTTGTTTCAGATGTCATACAAATCTGCCTGGAGTAGGAAAACAAATACACATCAGTGTTTTATTATTTTGATAAAGGCGTGCCCCCAGAGATTGTCATAAATTACCCTCCCTTATCTTTTCCCCTCTCCGTGTCTTTCTGTTTTCCTCTAGCTGCTGTCTGCGTTTGGCTCACATCTCCTTTGCGCTACCTCCCCCCTTGTCTTTGTCCCTCAAGCGCTGTCAGCCCCGGGATTCTCTCTCAGTTCACTTCTTATTTAGGTTAGACATCCTCAAGTGTTATGGCTTCCTCCTTTAGCTCGGCAGTGGGATTTAAAGGCGCGGATAACACCCCTACACCCAACCCATTGCACTTGTTGGCTTCCCATCAGATCATTAACTGAGTCGTCATCTGCAGAGATTCCTGCAAAGTCCTTTTCTTAAACTGTTAAAGTTTAGTTTCATGTCATGCAGGGTTTATAGAGTCACTGAAAACTTTGTCCGAGTGGGAATTTGTGATTTTTTTTTAGTTGGCGGAAGTTCTGCTGGCTGTGTGAAGTGCTAATAATCCAACAAAAATATCCATGATGTATGGCTTCTGTGAAGATATAGCTGAAATTTCATACAGACAAACCTCTACTATGCAAATGGTTCGGTGCAGTGCAGATTTTTAAGATTTATATAAGATTTATATATTTATCACTTTGCCCTGACTGAGTGATTACAATATTGCATTTGTGGAAGCAACACTGAACTGAGACTGGGACTCAGATTATTGCGTTTATTGTATATTAGGGTGTGTGTGTTAATGGATGTTGTTGTATGAACTGATGTGTGCGTTGTTTTGTTTTTTGGGGTTTTTTTGGATTTGTGGCTTATCACACATCCCAGCTGTTGGAGAATGCATTGTTCTTTGCCCTGGCAGGATTAGGAGGCATTTCAAGGGAAAACAAAACACCAGAATGGGATGTTGAAATCAGAATTTATTTGAGCTGTAAACAATACACTATATGTCGAGTGCAGCCATTCAGAATGAGAGGGCAAATTTTTAAATTGCAATAAGAAGAAAGAATGGATTCCCATGCACCTGTCAGATACCTCCAGTCTTCATGGATTGTGGATTGTGATTGGCTGCTGCTGTGTTTCTGTTATCTAAACCTGCACTTAGTAGAATCCTGTTTCTTTCAGGAAATATCATATACCCTAATTATGCTTTTATACTGTTTCACTTGTACTGTCGGGCCTTTCATACCAAGCCTATATATGCTACACAGACTAATTGTAACTGACAGTGGTGCATGTGTAAACACAAGTGTGCACTTAGCCCAGAGTGATGTCAGTGGCTCTCTTAGGACTGGGACTGTGCGGGGCCCCGCCCTCCTTGGCGCTATGGTGTGACCAGGAGGAGCGAGGGGAAGGCGAGACTCCGGTAGCGCGGCGGTTACTCTGTTTGTACAGTGTGTGAGTAATGGTGAAACCTGTCTCTAACTTTGCGTTGTCTCTGCAGGTGAGACAGGCTGCTCCCACAAAGGCTTCTGGATGCGGTGTCCCCTGTGGCTCAGGTGAAAGGTAAGCTGAGCTCTCACCTGCAGGCCCCCCCACCCCCGCCCGCATCCCCTGTTTAATGCCTTAATAATGCATACGCTCAATTAAATGGGCTACCTGTTTAGCTTCGGTTACAGAACCAGCTGGTGCCGGTTACATGTTGCAGTTAAAGCTTAAGGTTTAATATGTGAACCCAGACGTCTGCCTACTTTCAGAATTCGACACAAATACGGACACGTTTTTACCCAGCCGTTACCAGGAGGGTTAACTCGCTCTTTTAGCAGGAGGAGGAATTAGGACATGTCTCTTAAGGTGTGAAACAGATGTAGTTTCTGTTTATGCCAAGTTTCATTAGATTTTCCAGCTATCTCTCTGCAGCTATTCCATCCCCGTGTCGATAAAGTAGCTGTGAAATTAAAGCTGTTTTGGAGACCAGTGCTCGTCCTTGTGAGCAGTTGTGTGTCAGCGTTGCAAAGCCGAAGCACGGCACACACAGTGCAGCGTTGTAAGAAAAGAAACAGTTTGACAGAACTCGGCAGCTTACAGGGTGTGTCAGATTCATTTGGGTTAGAAGGGAGTAAATGTTTGGGGTTGTTTGAGGACAGCTGGATACAGAGTGATACTTCAGAGAGATACACAAAGCTTTAAAACAGGCAGCGCGCCTGGAGAACATGTTGAGCTTTCATTCAGTGGCAGAAAACGTGTAATGACTAGTTGCCGTTTCTTTTTTCAGCCCACCATCCTTATTACTCTGTGTATTTTTGGTCTCTCCTGGAAGAATAAAGCGTCTTTATGTATGTCGGTCAATACTAGAGGCAATCAGCTGTTCAGCACATCTGTCCATTGGGCATCAGCGTGGAAACCAGGTGTTCTTATAACACTAATCAACTTACACTTACTTTCACTTCTCTGCTTTTGGTAACCTGAAACTTGAATTCAGTTAGAAATGTTTTGCTCTCCGTTAGTTGCAGGCTCCACTGCAGTAGTTCTGCGGAAAAGAAAAGAAAAGCATCACTTGCCTGCTTATATCAGATAGGAAATGTTTGGATACAGCCTTGCCCAAGCTGTTTATCTTGGCATGTGTGTGAGGCATGAAGACATATGAGGTTTAACAGTAAATTACACATTAACCAGGCAAAATGGGTTTGAACTTGCACCCAGTAGCTCATGCTCAGATTGTTCTCTCGTCTCAGTTTTGTCCACCGTTTAAAGCCACAAACATTCAGACCATCTGATTTACTACGACAGTGAGATAATGGCCATAAATACTTGACAGTTTATGTTCCCCGCCGACTGATTTAATCACTTTTCTACATAGCTTCCTTATCTGTGTTCCAGTTTGAAGGCACGGTGTAGTGCAAACACACATCCACTCACTGAGCATGGCGTCTAAAAAGTTCATGTACTGTGAGTCAACAGATGGAGGATGTCTTACTCCTCTCTACGTGTCCTAGTCCAGCACATCAGCAGTGAATCGCTCTGGCTCGGCTTTGTTTGTGTCAGTCACCCAATAGCAACACTTTTTGAATCTTACACTGTGACCATAGTTAGGTTAACACAAGAAATACCAAAACCTTTTTCTGTCCCTTTATCTCACACATCTGTTTTTTGTTGTTTTTTTTCTGCGCAGTGGTCATCAGTGTTAAAACTGCAAAGTTAAAATAGCAACTTCACAACCTTTACAGTACTAACGACATGAGGACTGATTCAGCTTTCATTTCATCTAGTACTGAGGTAGAAATGCTCTCCTTTGTTTATTTTTCTAAGAGTGTAATGCTTATCATCGTTTCCATCAATAAATGTCTTGATCTAGGTCAGGATAATAAGGTCTATGGGTCATACCCTTAATTAGCATAGGCACATATGCTGTTGCACAATAACATCCTGGAGCCAGGATATGAATATCTAGTCATTCATTCATGGTCTGAGTAAGTCCAAATTGGTTGTATAACAAATAAAGGGGGTGTTAGTAATGCTAAATATCATCTGTAATGAGTGTTGTAGAAACCCATTCACAGAAAATAGAGTACCCAGCAGTCCCTTTTGATCAGCAAAGCAAAGTGTAATTTAATGAGATCAACACTGAGGGAGGCATTGTGTTCCTGACGGTTGCAGAGTGGCTCCGTCCATCTTTGTGTGTGATCTGAGAGTCTCTGAGTGTATTAGTGATGCCTGGAAAAAAACAACCTATTGTGAAACAGCATAAGGACACTAAGTGCAACACACCAATATGAAAAGGTAGATCTTTATTTCATTAAGGGGTGGGGCAGTAGAGGTGTAAGAGGTGGCACATAAAAACAAGGCTGGAAGGCTCTGTAGCTAGAGAGGCTGCCACCCAGAGAGAGTGAGAAAACATATTTTTATGTCATTTGGTCACACTGACCCTTAAAGGTAAAGCAAAGTGGCATCTTTAGGAGAGCTATCACTGTTTATTAAGATCACCCTATCACCAGAATGTGTGTATGATTAGCGCTCTGATTAGTCCATGTGTCCGTCGATGAGAAGCCTGCGAGCTGCTGCCAGTTTCTATAAACGTATCCGTCAGTGGTGGATGACGGGACGCGGAGAGGGCAGGTGGCAGACAGGGAGAGCAAGAGGACAGACAGGCTGTGGGAAGTGTCGATCTGTTTAGCGAAACCATAATTCTAATTGCTTAATCACTACTGGAGCATCATTTAAATATATAATGATCTTATACAAACAATATGCAAATCCAAGCCTTATTTTCTTTTACATTGTGTTACCTTCTCACCTTTTCAGTTTAAGAGGGTAAATAAGTAAAGATGAGGAATTTCTATAGAAACATTTTGTAACGAAGGTTTTGATTTTATTTTTTATTTTTCTTTGTATATTGTTGGCTGTTAATATGCATTTCATCAGATGTAAGTGTTGTTTTCTTCATTCTGCTCATAATAAATTAAATGAATTATTATGATATGATGTTAATATGTAAAAGATTGGAGAAAACAAAAGCATGAAATGCATGGTTCACCTATAAGACCAAAACATAATCAAAGTCAGGTAGATAACTTAAACTTCGAACATTTGTTTTTACCGTTGATGACACCCGTGTTGAAAAAATCTCACAGGAAGTCGAACGTAAAACCTGCTACAAAGGGCTAACAGCCTCCTGATGTCTGACTGTGACGCAGCAGTCCTCTTTATTTCATTATTTCCATATTGCCTGACTTCTTGTCTACTACTTTAAAGGACACGGTGACTTGTCAAAATGTTTTGGTATGCCACACTTTTGTGTAACACACCGTGGTTGCTCAGTCATTGTATCTATAAAGAAAGTCTAACCTCATTATATTAAATTCATTTGTCTCCTCTGCCGGCCTGTGACATGACTATCAAGTATGTGTGGAGACAAAGGGGAGAGCCTGCGCTCTCTGCAGGTCGACCCAATTGCTTCCCATAAAATGTACAAATCATGAGCAAGTCTCGCTGTGGCAGTATCCATTCATCTTGGGTGTGAGATCACCTAGCAGTCCAATACAGAGCGGTTTAGCCAGCTTTTTTGTTTTTGAAGAGTTTCTGGCTGGTCACAGAGGTGGTGTGAAGCTGGTTTGTTCCCTGTCTCACAGTTTCTCATTGAGAGAATCCCCCAAGCTGTGATCTCAGGTGGGAGGAGGAGGAGGGTAGCAGCTCATGCATCTCACCAGTTTCCAGAAGGTGATTGGAGTTAATCACGAGTGTAGATTAATGTATGTGATTTGTCTGCTCGTATGCTGTGTTGGCTCTGAAAGGCTTGAAGCAGAAATACTGATGGTACAGTATAAAACAATAATACAGAAATGAGTCAAAATCTGAGCTATTGCATTTTCAGCGCAAGTTTGAACACCAAAGAAAAATAACAGACAAACAGCACAATGTACTCAAGATACACTAAGTCAAGATTACAGTCTGTGGGACCGGCTCAGCCATCTTTAACTTCTCCTCTTATCACCAGAGAGATAGAACAGAAAAGAAGTGGACTGTGAAGATAATACTGCGGAGAGGACGTAGTAAATGATAGTTCAAAGAAGCATGACTAACTAAGAAATGTGGGCTGGTAACATCAAAGCGTGTGATCTGGATCTGATCTCCTGCCTGCCTGAGAGAATCTGATTGGTAGAAGTAGAGAGGTGATTTTCCTCTCTACCCAATTAATTTTCAGCCTTCAGAAAGGCACCCCGACCCCTAATTGCATCAAGGGAGAGTCAGAGGTCAACAGCAATTTCACAACTCTCAGTTTTCATTGTGCAGATGTTTGAACGCGTAGCCGGGTAGGGCGTTATGAGAAAATGTTTGATGGATACATGAAGGTGAAAGTAGAAGAAGTCTTGGCAACAGATGACTGTGCTTATTTACCAGAAAAGCAATTGATTTATGAAAATATCTAAGAGTTTGACAGCAGCAACAATTTTCCTGTTAAAGTACCCTGAGTCTACACGACACTGCCTCACTGCTCTAAATGTCAGGCCTGCGTTTCCACTGTCAGAGCTGAAAAAGCAACATATCGGCTAATTTTACCTATCACATTGCACTTTAAATTATATATAAGGGCTATGTAAATTGGATTCTCTGCTGCACTTCAAATGGCTGCAGCCTGGCCTTTTTATATAAGCAGAGACCCTCTGTGACAGAAAATGAAATAATGAGAGGTAGCGGTGAAATAGATATAGACAAAGGGGAGAGAAAATGAGCTTGTGTTTGATTAAGCCAACTCAGACTAGAGCCTGGACAAAGTGTGGTAGTAACTTCTCAGGGGAGGGACTGTGGTGAGGACGGGGGGGGATCCTCTGCCTGTCTGCTGGAGAGACGAGGAGGAAGTGTGAGGGGCTGGGAGGAAGATGTCAGCCAGCACAGACCTAGAATCTGCCTGTATCCTGACGTGACAGAGGAAGGGTCATTAAGTAACGGATAATAGATGACAAGGTGTTGGATAAATGATTTTAATTAATGATGCTAAAGTAAAAAAGCAGCCCAGTGGGAGGCAGAAGGTGGGAGCCCACGCCATCACAGACTCCTCATATTAATATCACATTTATTTATAGCTGAGCTTTTTAACAACTTATTCTACTTTTTTATTCTTCTTTGCTCCTGTTTTTAACTCTGTGTTTTTTTGTATTTAAGCACATTGACTTGCCTTGGTATGAAATGCGCTATATAAATAAAAATGCCTTGCCTGCCTTGCCATTTAATCAATGGCCAGTGTCTAAAGATGAACAAATGCTGTTTTTTATTTGGGATGTCCAGATCACCATTTTTGCCATGCACTAAACTGGACTAAACTACACAGCAAACAGTATCAGTGTGACTACAAAACAACCCTATTTATACAGAAGCTAATGAAAAACAAGCAGCAGATGAGTTCTGTATCATGTACAACAGTGAGGAAAATAAGTATTAATGCCCTGCTGATTTTTGCTCTTATTTCATTTGATCAAAACCACATATATAGGCTAACTGTCCTTTAAATGATGATATTATTTCTGTTTTTTTTGTTGATATTCTGTCTCTCTGTAAAAAATAAACTAGACCTTCCATTTCTTCTTGGGGAAGCAAACTTATAAAATCAGCAAGGGATCAAATACTTATTTTCTCCACTGTATGTGCGATAACAGTGTACAGAATAGATGCATGTTTTTGAATCAGAACAACTTTATTGCCAGGTATGGTTTTACACATACTAGGAATTTGTTGTGGTGATGAAGGTCAGAAAGGCAGATGTGTTTCTGTATCAGTTTCCCTCCGCTGACGATGAGTGGCAATGTCCTTACTGGTGTTGAAGTGGTGCTGTCCTTCCTCAATGCTCCAAGTGGAGCAACATGAGAATGAATTCGAGATGCGTCGCTGCAACTCAAAGTCGCGGCTGCAGACTCTCACCACGGAGGTTCTGTGACTTTATATGTCCTTCTATCGTCTCTCTGTGTGTACACACGTGTGCATGCGTTCTTGTCTGTTGCATTTTCATGTAAACGAAGGGAGCCATGCCTGGCACCACTGCTGGACCCCTTCCCATCAGCTCAGCCCGGCCGGTTTTCACACAAACACACACACACACACACACACACACACACACACACCACTTTTGGCCTGGATCCAACCGTATCAGCCAGCTGGCTTGGTCTGCCGGGTCAAACATGGCTCCAGTGTGTGTGTGTGTGTGTGTGTGTGTGTGTGTGTGTGTGTGTGTGCCGGGGGGACATGCTCTCTAATTCAGATTTATTCTATGAAAGCAAATGTGAAGAAAATGCAAAGCAAATTATATTTTTAAATTTGCATGTACTGTAATACATCTGAAGTCTTGGAAATAAATGACCGTTTGAGCAAGTGGTGCTGCAGCTGTATGATTTATTGTTCAGGGAATGATAATGCAAAGTAATGGAGGCCCATCTGTAACGAGTTGGAGGAGATTCAGTGATATTAGTTTCTGTCTTAGAAAATTGGTATAAATGAACACAGCTTTTTTTCGTCTTCTTCTTTTCAAAGAGCAACATGACTGCCTCATCAAATCAGTTAGGAATTGAATATAACCAGAATATAACCATTGAACATTGTTGTTGATGGACTGACTGAACTTGACTTTTCACTAAGCGTGTCAGACATTCTCCAGTGATCCAGTATTCATGCAGATACATGTTACAGCTAACAATACAAAATGATACTGATGAGCCTGTGATGAAAGCAGTGTGGTTAGTGTTTTTTGTGGTGATACTCTTTTTCGATTCATGCGCTACTACAGCTTGCTTTAGATTTCAGCCTGTGCGCACGGTGAAGTCAGACGTTTTGTACAGTGATAATTTGTAACAGGAAGGTGTCTGGAGGGAAAGTACAAACACACACAAGCACAAGCAGAGAGATTTTATTTTGTGATTAGGTTTAGTTTTGGATCCGTGGCTCGTGTTTTCATGTAGCTGTATCTCCGGTTCTGTTCTCAGATGCATAATGGATTGTATTTGCACCCCTGCGTTTCACCCCGCAGCCTGTGCACCTGAATCGGAGCTCCTTTCCTACCCCCTCGAAGGGAATCCAAGCTATCATTTGCAGCCTATGTTTACCTTGCTCTTCCCTCCTCCCTGACCAAACTCTCTGTTCTCAGAAACCTGCTCTATGTACAGAGGGAGGCTGTTTCCCCTGCCAGTCTAACCTGAAGCTCAAGGAATAGTGAAAGCATTGTGCCCAAGTGACAAATTCTTTGCTCAGGGGCATACAATTAAAATTCAAAGAGGACCAGTTAAACTAGATCAAGGCAAAGGAGGGGGGTAAATAATAACTCCTCCACTAATGGCTCTTTTCTCATTTTACGGATAAGAGCTGCAATAAGTGCAGCAAACCACATAGCAGAGAGCTGATTAAAAATGTGCATCTTAAAATGTTGTGCTTAATTTTAGAAAAGTTTCCCCCTCTCTTCATTTCTGGTAGCATCATCTCAGCAGTCCCAACCACTCTATTAGGGAGGGGAGGGAGACTCTGAGTAGGACAGGGTGGATGTTGGCTTTTACAAAGGTGTAGTTAACATTTACCATGGTTGATGGACCACCCGAGTCTGCGCAGAAGTAAAAGGGGGTTTCCTATTTTAAGTCCGATCTAATGGGAAGTCTTGGTGGAAAGCATTTTCTCCATGTGCATTCCTTAAAATATACCTGCTCCCCCCGCAAGACTCAGAATAGAACGACTAAACCACACATCCTCCCACAGAGTGTCACAAAATTAGACCATGTGTCTGCTTTTTTTAAACAGTAACAGTAGACCTAGTTCTGCCTTCTGCACGTCCTCCTAGACACACTACTTACAGTTTTTAGATTTCTCCTTCCCTTTCACTTGGTAGAAGATATTCTTTAAATATTTTAGATAAATAAAAAAGTTGATGGTAGATGGAAACAGTTTCTAAGACTAAAAAATCAGGTCAACTTTTCTAACAGAGTGGTGGAGCTGCGACAGTTGCTTAAAAATATTTCTGCTGCTTAGGTTCGGTCAAGGCGGATGTATGCATTTCCTGGGAATGATTGTTATAAAAGTTTGATTTACTGCAGTCGGATGAATGAGCATATGTGTCCCCAGGCAGCTTTGTTTGTGCCTTGACCTCAATTCTTAATGCTTTCAGCCACACTATGGATAATGCTCTAACACCACGAGTGCCCCGGGGTCAACTTTTATTGTTGATTACGTGATGTGTTTTTCCGCCAATAATAATTGTTCCAATAAAGGAACAATAAAGGAAACTGAACAGGTGGGTCTTGTGAGGATAGAAACAATATGTCTGAACTAACTGCTGCAATAGAAGAGGTAGAGGCACTGCAGATGAGCAAGCGAAAGAATAAATGTCTGCACATCCTTCTTGTGCGTGTGCTGCACTCTTCCCATGATGATGAAATGATTCCCATTTATTTTCTTACAGTAATAAAAAAACTGTCTGCTACAGTATGTTGCTAGGTTCAACGCTGATGCACATACAGTACTTGGCGACAGCCCATTGGTGTATATCTAGGTCATGTGGCCATCCATTAGTCTTGTTGTCACTGGGGAGAAGGGGTTAACAGGGTTGGGGGTGCTGAACGGAGGAGAGATGGAGAGATGGAAGGATGAAGGGAGCGTCTGGACTTAATCTGTGCCATTATATTAGGAACAGCTGGCTGCTGGTATTAGAAGGCTCTCACACTCTCACACACGAGCTGAATCCATACTGTGACACACACACACAGTCACTTATTTGGTCTCAGTGTATTTATCGAGTCGAGTGTATTTACGTAGCAGTAGCATTGTTTAGTCTCTCTAAACAAAGTATCCTTTTGAAATTGATACTCGGATGGTGGATGTATAATAGATCCATGGTATATTCTCACTCACCCCTTTATTTATTTATTCTTTTTCCTCATAATTCATACTAATTCATTATGAGCAGCTGTCACACTATTTCTATAACTGTTTAAAATGTGTGTTGTGTGTATTTATTTTTACATGTAATTAGATGACTAAACATCAGTTTTTGAGATCAAAATTAGTTTTAAAAAATTACTTAGTACTGCTTAATATTACTATAATACTGCTCTGTAGCCCAAAAGTTACCACAGGCAGTTGCCCATATGTGTTGTAAACAAATCTGTCATAGATGATAGTTAACCATCACCATATCAGCTCAATGTAGTGGTGATATAGTGTGTAGTATGTTCATTTGTGGCTTTTGAAGACCATCACTCTACTGAAATGTGCGTGTGTGTGTGTTTGACCTTAGCGAGGAATGACAGAGGGGAGTCAGGGGACAGAGGGTGAAGGGCCACCACGAGTGCTAAATTGGGGAACTTAAACTCCGTATGACATTTTCCACCAAAAATAGCGGAAGAGTTGATAGCTGTGGTTTCATTGTTATTTACGATTGCTGTGCATCATCATGTGTAAATCAAAAACAACTTTTCTTTTCAGTTTGAACTTTTTACCAGAAGGAAAACATTGAATAGTGAGCAGGAGCAGAGCTTTGGAAAAAACACTGGGATTGATTTTTGTTAAGCCCGGTTGGGGGATGTTAAAAGCTATGGCTCTGTGTGGCTGTAGGAGAATGATATCGACAGGAAAACTAGTGTTTTTCAAAGTTAGTAAAGCGTATTAACATCATACAGGTTAGAACATGTCAACATGTTTCCTTCCTGACACCTCCCTCTTTTTTTCCCTCTGCTTTTCTCCCAGTTGGTGGAGTTGATTACTAAAATCAAGCGTGCCCCATGTGACCTGCTGTCACATGGGGCATGGCGCTTCCACCTTGATAAGGTAGCTGTGGGCCGCACACTGTTGTTGTTGTTGTTGCTTTATCTGTCCTCCCTCTCATAGTTCAAGGTTAATGTGCGACGCAGGAATGTGTGTTATTGACCGTGCTGGTGCAGCTACTTTACTCTTATCTTTTCCACTAGATGTTCATATCACCTGGTCAATATTAGTTTAGCACCTAGCACAGACGAAGTTAATGTTAGCCTAGCTGGGCAAACTCTTGTGAGCTGAGGTGAAGCATGATTGCATGTGGCGTTTCAATATTAACAGAAGGGCAACCAAAGGGTAGAATGACTGCCCTTGGGTTTCCACTGGACAGCTTCTCACATTTTCCTCTTCATATTTAAAATAAATGTGATCTGGAAAAACCCTACTTTTTTTTTTCTTTTTTTTTACTCTGGAGCGATAAGACGGCTCCTCCCATTCCAGTGTTTTCAGTGTCCTGACCAGGCCACAAAAGGTAAACCGTCATCACCACGTATATTTATGAGGGTCACGCTGATATATGTAAATGACCTTTTGCTACCGATGCCCAGTTATGTTTCCCCTCACGGCGGCACCTTCTCCATTTCACATTATTAAGTCCTCTCTTACTTCTGTTACTTCTAAGACTGCACTTCTTACCCTCAGAGGATTATAGGCGCCAACTATTTAGATTTATGTTTTGACATTCATTTGATTTTTATTACGTTTTGTTGCAAACATTCAAGGGCAAACGTATCTGCATGTGCAGGTATTTGCGGGGATGTGTTTTATTGCTCCTGGGCATTTATTTCATAAACTCCCAGGAACTCAATGAGCAACATTTCACTGAAAGATGTTTCCTCATTATGTGTTTGGATGATGGTGGTGGTGGAGAGTGGTACTCTGCCAAAATTATAAATGTGATGCCTTGCTTTTCTGCAGTGCAATAGATGAGGAGATCTGACTTCTTCAGGGACTGATGTGGGAAGTGTAATCACCCTGCAAGCATCTTAGTAAGCAAATGACAGAGGAGGCGGCGGCGGCGGCGGCACAGTTAACAATAACAACAACACGCTAAATGGCAGCAGTTGCGGATGCAGCAATAAGTGACTTGTGGAAAAAAACTAACACAACAAGCAAGCCTGGTATTTGGAGACATTCTGTATTCAACATGGATCTACAAGTTCAAGTCGTAGACAATGAAAAGCCAGTATGCAAGTCTATGCAAAGAGCATTTTAAGGAAACACCACAAACTTATCTGCAACACTTTGCAATGTTCACTAAAGCTAACGTCAGCTTGTTTTGAGACAGGTCCACACAACGACAGTAGGCATCTGCTATCACCAACCAGTCTATCAAAATATAACACTCACTTTTCACACCATACATCCGTCATGTTAGTCAATAAACTGCTGTGTGACCATGTGGAGGTGTGTTAAATTGAGATCTGGCGACTGTAAAATTAATATTAATTGCACACTTATCAAGCCGTTCAGAAATGACCTCCGTGCAGGCGTCGGTGGAACATTTATTATGCTTCTTGACTCATTTATTCGTGTTTTGCTGTTAATTCGTCACCTGTGTGTGTGTTTGTGTGTTTGTGTGTTACGTGTACTCAGCGGCCTCCTCCACCACTACTGCTGAGATTGGCTTTCTCTTCGTCCTTGGAACTACATCGTGTGCATGTGTAATCCTCCAGTCTGCAGCAACGAGGCAGGCACACTCTCACACTCACATACACACAGTCACGTATGCACAGGACACACACTCATTCTCTACGCTTACGTCATTCAACACTCGCGCAACGTGCACACGCTCTCTACCGGCATGTCCACTGTATAGGCTCAACTGAAGGGCCCACACATAACACAAACACATTAAGTATGCCGGGATGCCGCACCCATGCTCAGTCTAGACTGCGTAATGTGCTCGGACACAGTCGTTTTCCCAACAAATCCCGCCCTGCAGCTGTCAGAACCAGCTGTGATTGGTTGGTCCTGTCGGTCTGCATGTCTGCCCACATCTTGACCCGCCTTAGGGCCTCTACTGTAAGTGGTATTAATTCTATGTATGTATGTGCGTGCGCGTGCGTGCGTGCCTGTACAGTTTGGCAGCCGCGGCTTGCGCTATCTGCTCTGTAATACCGAAGCTTGAAGCTCTTTTCCATGCAGCCTGCACCGCACTCAGGGTTCAGCACTGTGCTACACATGCACATGCACTGCAGCAATAGACTTCTATTTTTAGACCTGCCCCACAAGGACAAATAAGGCTCCTTTTCGGGAAGAACAAATTTACCTTTTCACTCTCATATCTCGGGTTTGTTCATAGCTGGTTCTTTGGGAGGACAAAAGAAGAGAGGGTGGGAGGATGAAATGCACAGAGGAGATTGCAAGATCAGAAATTAAAAAGGAGAGTCAAGCAGTTGAGGGAATGAGTCACAGAGGCAGAAAAGGAAAATAGAAGGAAGCAGGGAGTGGCGTGACGAGTATACGGATGTGAGTGTTCTTGTGTATATTAAATATGTAGGGACCTTATGGGGGGGAGGGCTCAGTTGTTTACAGTCATGCCTCCTATAGCATCACATACAGTTTCCACTTCAAACATTGTCAACCCACAGGTTTTTGCTTGTGTCACTCACCAGTAAGCCCTCTGCTCTCGCCTCATGCACCAACTCAACGACGTGGACGAGTCGGGAGATGAATCAGTCTGTGAGAATATTCTATGAATGAATTTTTATGTAACGCGCTCTTCTTGGATGTTGTAATTGAGGACCAGTGGGCGAGACTGCTCTGTAGGCTGCGAGTCAGAGGGGTCTTGTGTCTGCTGTGTGTGTTTGCGCACTGAGAGAAAATGAATAGGATTATATTGATCTGAGCGGAGCACAGTGTGGCCGTTCAGACAGTCCCAGGTGGTAACAGTTACGCTCCATTAACCTCAGTGTTTTACCGTCAGCCCTGATTTGCTATGATCAGCTCGGCACCCATTTGAACAGGCAGAATGATCCGTCTGGAAACGGCCTTGACCCCCTGACAGTTATTTATAACATGCTATGAATTTTTGGCAACTTGACAGGAGTGACAGAGCTCAGTAGAGGAGAAAACTGTGTCCCAGGAATCAGAGAACAACACATCCTTACAGAAGGTGCAGAAGACACAACTGACTTTATGTGCAGACGTGTGTTCAGCATTTAGTGTTTGTGTGTTTTTTTTTTATCTTTGTCCTCTTTCTGTAGACAGACACAGTAGCCTAAACATGTGACTCATCCACTCACCTCTGCAAATTACAGCACAGTGACAATGTTAAGCTGCAGAGCCGCAGCTTGATCCTGCACATGTCTGCATCTGTCCTCTTTTGTGTGCCGAGATGTGCATCTCATTAGTGGACAGGAATCCTTGTGATGGATACCACGGGAATGAGGGAAGAAACCAGTATTTTCTCTCTTGGTGTAGATGGAGGCCTGTTGTTGCAGGCCGACCGGCGCGATGGAGGAATAGTGGTAATGGTGGTGGGGGGTCGTGTTGGACAGTGAGTCTCTGTAGACTGGGTGGTTGGGCCCTCTGTCTGTCATATACTCTGACAATGTGCAGTCTGAACTGCTTGTCACTGCCACGCACAGTGCCATTATGTAGACAGGCTGACATGTCCTGGTATAGTAGGTCTTTGTTAGTGCAGGGGAGGAGAGAAAGTGTGGGGTTCCCGAGAGACGGATATACACAGAGCGGAGGAGTGAGGATGGCGTTTGAGAGCTCACAGTTGGTGACAAAAGAGAGTGCAAACGAGTAAGATCAGATTCAAGGAAAGGGACACAGAGGCAGGATGGATCGCTCCATTGACATTTTTGTAAATTCTATTATTCCAGTTCATCAGAATGAAAGCAATGGATTGATATTTGAACTTGTTAAAATGTTCTTTTGTTTTCATCTGAACTTTCTTTCTCATTCTCTCTGTCTCCTTTTTTTTGCTTCTCTGTCTGCAGAGGACGAGCAGGTTGTCAGGATGAAGGAGGAGAATTTGTTCCATCGGAGGTTCTCTCTGTGCCCCAATGCCACCTCCCCACCCAAAATTGACCCCCGCACCCTCACGCGGAACCTGTCTTATGGAGGAGACAACGACCTCTACAACCTCAGCCCAGGTAAAAGACCTGAGACATCGCACCTGACACATGGGATGTGAATATGACTGATATTACAGTGACGTGTGATTCCATTGTCTGTTTTTATCTCATACCAATCAAAGAACCTCGGCTGCTGCTTTTTAACTGCTTTTGGGGCTGCCTTGCTTTAATTGTCTGTCAGCAGGTTTATTCACTTGAGTTAATTTGTGTGTGACTTGTGTGTTGTGGGTTCCCACCAGGCAATGAGACAGACAGGAACGGTCTCTCCATGCTGAGTAATGAACTTAGTCCTGCCCAATCACCAGGCAGCAAGGTAAGATTGAGAGCTTTCGATTGGGCAGCTCTGTGACTGACTCATCGGGTCAGGGTGCAGCCCGTGTCCTTTTTGAATTCTGTGATGATTTGTTTTCTACAACCTGAAACACATGCAAGGAGTTAAACAACGGCAAACTACAATTGTTGAGGTCTTGTGTGTGGAGGAAGTCCTGAAATATAAGGGTGGTTTAACAAGTGGATCGTGAACTGTTTGAGATAGAAAGCAGCACTAACAAACTCAGAATCACTAATTTTTTAACTCAAAAAGCTGAAACCAGTGTAGTAAAGTCATGTAAAAGCTGTGAAATTGTATATTTCAGCGCCATGGTGGGAACTGTGTCTTTAGCGCCACAAGCCATTTATTTGGCAGCGGGGACTTTAGTTGTCCTGGTGCTGCTTCTCTTGCATATGCTGCATTAGTCCTGACAACCTTGTGTCCATTCCTTGGTAATACTAATGAGGAGTGGTCAATAAATGTCTCAGTGGCAGCCATGTGATCGCACATTGTCTCGTCTCTTCTCCCGTTGTTGCTTTGCCTCGCCTTGTCTTGCAATATTGCTTATTTATATGTGGAATAATTCTCAGGCGCAGCTGCATCTGTAGCCCTTTGCCCCCCTCGTCCATCCTGTGAGTCCTTTTGGGACAATGAGACAGACTGAGCACAGCCAAATGCTTGCACATAGTCATTTATAGTGGGTTGCAGCTGTCTACTACTCCTGAAGAATAGCTTCTTTCCACACAAATAGATAAGTCTAAGTGCTTGTGTGGGCTCCTCAAATAATATTGTGAGTCATATTGGATTTAGTGCATAAAGAACAAGTGGTTATGTAATTACACATTGCAGTGAAATTACAGGATAACTTACTACTGAGATTCTGATCTCTGCTTACCCGATTAGTGGAGACCATCAGCCGGTGCCTTTTGCCGTATAACCAAGGAGATCAGAGGCTTTGTGGCTGCAACATCAGAGCTGGCTGCCTGCTACGTAGCCTTGCTGGCTGAAAGGGGCCACCCACCTGTTTCACACAAACTTATGGCCGAACAGATGTGCCACATGGCAACAGGAACAATTGAATAATGTTCTGTTCAAAAGGCAGGCGGGCCAAGTTAGGTAACTCCTGGTGCAGTAAATCCGAAATTAATCACCGTTATTCTAACATTTCATAAGACAGAACTATTTATGTATATTTGTGAGGTTTGGATTTATTAAAACATTGACGATCCATTATTTTTAAATCGTTTATTTTCATAATAGAACGCCAGGATCAGTTTTAATAGCTTTCCTTTATTGTGAACTCTCTTTTCATCCTCTTCCTCACCCTTTCTGATCATCTCCCCTCTTCTCTCCTTCAGTCTGAGTCCAGGATGTTTAATGGTGTCGAGAAGGACTGTCCCTCCCCTACAGAGAAGCTGGCCCGGAAGGAGTCTCTCAAGGTCCGTGTCCCTTCCTTGCTTGAGACAGCTGTGAGAACTGCCTGCGTTATTATGCACTGTAGCACTCACATACTATGACTCTG
The DNA here is from genome assembly GCA_030347415.2 of Decapterus maruadsi. Classification (NCBI taxonomy): domain Eukaryota; kingdom Metazoa; phylum Chordata; class Actinopteri; order Carangiformes; family Carangidae; genus Decapterus; species Decapterus maruadsi. Next base: position 19,044,639 of record CM064893.1, on the reverse strand, counting down.
CACTCAGTGGGGCAAATATACCCCAGCTGGGAATCTTTTAAAACATTTCTAAATTATATTTTTAACATGCCATCCTTAATAATGTGTTAAAAATAAGCAACAATATTTCATGTTGATTAAAAACACAGCTAAATAATTCCTGGATGAATGCTAGTATTTGTTTGGCTCTGCTTCCACCTAGTGTCGCCTTTCAGACCCGTTCTCTAACCTGTGAGACTGATGACTCATTCATGTAAGTGTGTGTGTTTTCTTTTTCTTTTTCTTTTTCACAGGTCCAAAAGCAGAATTACAGGCAAGAGAAGAAACGGGCAACGAAAGAACTGTTCAGTGCACTAAAGGACCCCAGCGTTGTCATCATGTCCAACTGGCTAAAGGTACAGTTACGTTGTCCCAACAGTGTAACAGAGAGCAGTTACATTAACAACACACTAATAATAATAAAAAAAATTTAAAAAAATCATCCATCTTGTGAACCTTTTGGTATTTATCAGCCTTGATGATTTTTTGCAAATCATTTGTTACACATTATTTTGCAACTCGGCAAAACGTCTCATCTCATGGTGAAATAACGTCCCCCACTCCTTGGGTTTTCTAGATATTCTCATACTGAAATCAAATGATCTCAATTTTTTTTTTTTTATCGATGTTACTCTTTAGATCCGTGGCTCCTTAAAGAGTTGGACCAAGCTGTGGTGTGCCCTAAAGCCTGGCGTTCTTCTGATCTATAAGACCCCCAAAACGGACCACTGGGTGGGCACCGTGCTCCTGAGTGCATGTAAGCTGATAGAGAGACCCTCAAAGAAGGACGGTTTCTGCTTCAAGCTCTACCACCCACTGGACAAATCCATCTGGGCAGTCAAGGTCAGACATGTTTGTAGACTCACTATTATTTCCATGGCTCCAGTAGTAACTGAGATAGCACTTTTAAAGTAGTACACACTATTAAGCATTAGTTTAGCATTAATAAATACTGAATTCTTCATTTATAATGCATTAATACTCACTCGTATGTAGTTTATAAATACAGTTAGTGCTTATCTATGATGAGTAAAACATTTTTAACTGTGTTTATAAACTATACTAATGCCTAAAGTCGTACCGTAACTGATAATCAGGACTGCTTCAGTGGTCCAGCTTAGACCATCTAAGATATAAATAAACATATTTATTCAACACAAGGATAACTGTATATGTATTATGTCAAGATGTAAGTGTCAGGAAAGTCTCATTTTGCTCTTTTGCGAGAGGGGTTTTGCTTGTATAAACCCATGTACATGTATCTAAGATTAGAAAATTTCTGACATGAGTGCCACCTAGTGGTAATTTTGTATTATGCAGTTGTGTAACAAGCACTGAGCTGTTAAAAAAAAAAAAACTCTTCTCCACAGATTTGTTTGCTGTTGTCTCACTGATGGTACTTAATTTTTTTCAGTTAAGTAACACAGGAAAAGAAAAAGCAATTAAATTAATGCTGTTTTGTCAGCAGTCGAAAAAATTCTAACTCACCAGTCATAGTTTTGATTTTTAAGCAATAATATTTCTGTTCAGTGCTCCATTGTGCTCAATTCTGGCCCCTCAGAGAGCCATTTATTTCTGTTGGTACAACATAACTGCAGTTGCATGAAGCATGAGTCACTCTTTCATCCATATGCTCAGGGTCCCAAAGGAGAAAATGTTGGCTCCATCACACAGCCTCTACCCAGCAACTACCTGATCTTCAGAGCTGCCTCAGAGTCTGATGGTGAGTCTGGTGTGCGGTTGCCTCAGTGGGAAGTGTACGATCTCGCATATTTTATTCATTATTTTCACAGGCAGGATTTATTCAAGGTATTCCTTTCCATCTTTTAAATGTATCTGTCTCTTCAGGCCGGTGTTGGATGGATGCCCTGGAGCTGGCTCTCAGCTGCTCCAGTCTATACAAGCTGACAGCCAAAGCAGCGAGGGAAGGAGACATCAGCACGTCTTCAGAGTCTTCCCATATACTCCACCTGCTGCAGTCTACTGCACTCACTGACACAGAGCTGCTACAGTGAGTAATATACACTCAGCTGCATACACCGAAAGTCACTCAGATGTAAAGTAATTCAAATTACTTGCTGTTATTGCATTGTCTACATTTCCTGTAATCACACTCCAAGTCGTTACATTTGCCGATCTACACACAAGACGGTTGGCATTGCTCCCAAACACATTGACACTGTCTTATTAGTGCAGAATCTGGAAATTTCCAGATATAAAATAGAGTCTCTTTAGAATCTCTATGCTCAGAATTAGTACATCTGTGGAGATGTGACCACTCAGAGATTTTCTTTGCTCAATGCAAAACACCAGCCCCCTCTGCAACAGACAAGGTTAGCCATGTTATGCTACAGTATGTAGTGCTAGTAACATTATATAAAATACAGGTTTCCAAAAATATGGTCTGAATATGTACTCACTGAACAAAATTACAGTTTAAAATATACATTGACATATTCAATATAATCACACTCTTTTACCACTGTCTTTAGGAAGCTACTCACTCTGTAATGTATGTTTACACTAGACAGGGATAGTATTAGTTAGAAATAGAAGATCCTGCCATGATTAATCATAATCAAGGTTTGACCGTAATAGTTGCCCAGTTGCCCAAGGCAACCAGCTCCTGACCGTCAAACATTTAATTAAGTTACAGTAAGGGGCCCATTTTGAAAACCATGTTTCCCGTCTTCAAAATAATTAGCAGTAATTCTTTGGTTTAAAATAGAAAGTAAAGTGGAAACTTATCCAAGACTTGAAAGGTCTGATGATAAACACACAGAAAAATCAAAGTCAAGTACAACGGAGACGACACAACAAAGTCAACACAACAGAGTCCTCATTTCAAAATAGAAATGCATCAAAATAACTTTCCAGCAGCACATCGTCACATTGTAAAGACAAAATCAAAAGCTGATTCACCCTTGAGAATCAATTCCTCTGCAAATGGAACATCTCAGCAGTGTCCCCGTGCTCAGTCTCGCACCGTTTGATTTTGCTTTGTTAGCGCAGGTAAAATACACAACAGCAGGATATCTGTGGGCCTACCTGTGTGTGTGATCTCTGTTGCCTGTGCATGTGTGTCTGTGTGTGATGATAGAGAGGGAAAGTGTGTCGCCTTTTTGTTGACGAATGCTGTGGAATAATTGCATAGAATTTGCAGTGTGACTCCTCTCTTGTGCTCAACAGTGCAGAGCATTGTGTGATGTTGTCCTAGTTTGATCCCCTCATGTAATCATCTTTTTTGCATTAGAACATTAGGATCCAGTAAACTCCTTGAATTGAGCTCAGCTTCACTGAGTGTACAAAAAACCCCTGTGTCTGAAACTCTTCCAGCCAGGATTTGCTGCTGACAATTATGTTGTCTGTGAAATATTCTGCTTTACAAGGAGAGTTTGAAATGAGAGACTGTGCAATTCTGACTACGAACGTGAACAGCATCCATTTTTAGTTTGCTGTGAAGATATCTCTCTCTTAAGGTACAGCTGTTTGTTGCTGTGAATTGTACAGTTTGTCATGAATTAGTAATAACACTGGTTGACGTGGCTCTGCTGAGGATTTTTCAGTCCTCGCATGCACCACTTATTCCCCCATTTCTGCATGAACGTGTGTGCATCAGTGTCTGTGTACTGTTTACATCATACGTTAGACGTCCTTTTTTTCTCCCCACCCCTCTCCTCCCCTGGTTACCTCCTCCATCCATCCCAGCTTTCCCTCCTCCCCTTGCTCCTCCCGCCTGCATCCAATGGCAGCAGCCCGTGCAGTCACATGACTGACAGAGGAGCAGGAAGATGGAGTAGAGTGTGAGCCATTCCCCACCCAGAAAAGAGACGGCAGCAACACAACCGTTGCCAGCCTGCACGCACACACACTCACTCTCACATGCACGGTTGCACACAGACCGAAACACACACACACACACACACCCATACACACATTCAGGAAGCAGGTGTGCCAGAGAGACGGAAACGGCACTGCACCTTTTAGACAGTAGATCAAAAACATTAGCACCCATACTGGAGAAGAGATAAGGACAGACTGTGTCTCTGATTGGACGAACTGCTAACATCATTGATGCTGTGTTGATTTCCGAGGGAAGAGTTTGTCTGTATGCTGCATGTCTCTGAGGTAAGACAATCTGCTTCTGTTCCAGGGCGTGTTTGGGTTAATAAGTAACATCACTGGTTGGTTAGTGATTCACAGAGTACGCAGGAATGTGATTGTGCAGGTTTGCTCTGCTGAGCCCTCCAGCATTTTGAAAATTGAACTCTTTTCTATTGTTGTTTGCTCAAACAAGCCGATTCTTTGATTTCTGCAACCATGATAATCCCTTCCCTGAATGGTGGTTCAGCATGACACACTACAGTTGTCTTGCACTGTCATAATGTTTGACTGTATTTGTTGGATGCTAAGCGTGGCTTAGATATGCTTATTATTAGAAATGGCTTTAATGCCCGAGTGTGTGTCTGTCTCTTTGAATGTGAGTGTGCTTTGGGATGTGAGCCACTGGAATATTACAGACGTCCACTGTCTGGATCTGTGAGACGGCTGTAGGATTTTGAACAGCAATGTTTCTTCTTAGCTGTCGATATAACCTTCATTCTTTTCCCTCTGCTAGTCTCACTTCTCCTTTCTTTGACCGTTTATAAGCTGATGTGTGGCTTTCTTCTTCACTGTGTTTCTCTTTTTTAACTTTGCTCTGGTTTGGTAAAGTGCTGACTGACCTGATGTCTGGATTTGATCTGTTCAAGAGTGGAAAATTCCACAGTGAGAAAACGATTCTGCACCAGATGCAGTTTTGAAATTGCTGTTCTTTAACTTTGGTTTGTGTGCTTGTGTGCATTTGTGGCCGTGTGTGCATGCATGTGTGTGCGTGTGTGTATGCAAAGTACCTGAATATGAATGCATGGTCCTCTTTGTGTACAGTGCCACTGATTGTAGCCCGTCACATTCAGACCAGGTTAATGGGAGGTGTGAATCATGGGATGATGAGGATGAGGTAGTGGCCTGGTTGTCCTGGCAACCAGACAGATCAGGTTTACCAAATTCATTCAAAAAGCTTTTTATACCTCTGTGCTCATGAGAAACAGGGTTAGAGAGGTATTATGTTTTTTAGGTGGTTTGTCTGTCCCCTTGTAAAGGCGTTAGGGACCAACAAACGTCCTTTTGAAACAGGATGTAGGGATTACATTTCATCAGGGTCACAAGGGATTTTTTTTTTTCAGATTTTGTGCAAATATTCACTTTCACTCAGAGATGCACTGATCAGATTTGGGTGGCCAAATGTAAAAGCCATGGTAGCCAATCAAAATCTATTAAAACACTACCATTAAAATGTAAAATTGTTAACTCCGGAAGCACCTCATTAATTTCTGATGTTATTAGTCTTGGTATGTGATCTTGAGCAGCATTTCCTCAGTAGGTTTTTCAGAGCTTAATCAGCGAGTGGATTTGCAGCAGCAGGGAAATGGTTTAGTATCAGTGTCGCTAAATACAGTTCTAACCTTGTTGTTCACTTCTCCTCCGTTACTATTAGGTTGAATGACACTGTGCTGCTGGGCAATCACCACATGGAGCATGACGGCTTTTCAGACAAATCGGAGCGCGAGGCTCATGACGACTGGGACACTACGGCCAATGAGAATGGTGGGAGGCTGACGGAGGAGAGCGACATGGACCAATCAGACGAGCTGTCCCCGGGGCCACAGGCCACAGCCTACGTAGAGCAGAGCACAGAGGAGATGGCGGAGGTGAGGCCCCAAGTTCATAGATGTGTATGCAGAGAGCTCCGCCTTTAATTTGACCCCTTTTTGTTCAATATAACAAGGACCATTGTACAGTAGTTGTTGTAGCCAATGTTAGCTTATGTATGGACAGCCCCCAGTGTGACCAGGCCACCATCATCCTCACTCATGTGCCCCTTCCTCTGTCTGTATGTGTTACTTCAGGCTGGTGAGGCGTCCCAAGTGGAAACTGTGTCAGAGGAGAACAAAGGTCTGATCTGGGGCCTGCTGAAGCAGCTGCGGCCAGGCATGGATCTGTCCAAGGTGGTGCTGCCCACCTTCATCCTGGAGCCTCGCTCCTTCCTGGACAAGCTGTCTGACTACTACTACCACGCTGACCTGCTCTCACAGTATGTGACTTAAGTTTAAAGTAGAAAGCATTCGTGTGTGTGTGTGCGTATGCATGTGCGTGTGTGCATATTTTAAGAAAGACAGATGGAGAATCTCACAATTCACAATTGTGTCTCGCTGTCCCTTCACCACAGAGCTGTGCTGGAGGAGAGCGCATATGGTCGGATCAAGCAGGTGTTGAGATGGTACTTGTCTGGTTTCTATAAGAAGCCTAAGGTAAGATTTGTTCATGCCCAGATAGCTTGTTAATATTCTGATCCTTGTTTTCTTTTTCTTTTTAATTTGCAACACCTGTTCTCGGATAAAGACTTTTAAATGAACTACAATTAAATAAAATCAAGTTTAAGTATGGAGAGAAGAGACCTAAGGACCCAGTTTTCAGCTGATAACCAGTCCTGTCAATGAACACTTCCTCATTCATTAATTAAACTGTGCTCATTCAACATTTTTGGGGCTGATGACCTCTGAGTGGTGTTTACCTGCTGAATTACCAAGTGCAGACAATTGCTAATGTCTTCCATAATGCTTTATGTCTGCAACTTGACTGCTTTAATCTGTGATGCTGTGGGTTGTCCGCATTGTAATTGTTCCACATCACCGGGTGTTGGTGAACCGTAAACAAACAGGAATCTTGGATAGATATAAAAACAACAAATATTGAGCTGCTTCTACCTTTGCCTTGAAAACAAAAAAAACAGTTTGTGTCAGAAGAGGCTTACATTGATACTAATGCTGCCATCTCTGTTTTTCTCTCAGGGTCTGAAGAAGCCTTACAATCCAATTCTGGGAGAAACATTTCGTTGCTGCTGGCTTCACCCTCAGACCAACAGCTGCACTTTCTACATAGCCGAACAGGTTAAACCAGATTCATAACTGAAACGTGCACCCGGATGAGATTCATCCCATGTGTGAAATGTTCTGCACAATTTGACAAGCACACAGAGCACACACACACACACACACACACACACACACACACACACACACACACACACACACACACCTGTGAACGGCAGCACGTGTAAAATGTAATTCATGCCAGAGGATATATGACACCTCTCTTTCTCACTCTGCTGCTCCAATGTCTGCCTCCTTTCCCCTGCCAGGTGTCGCACCATCCGCCCATCTCTGCCTTTTATATCTGCAATAGGAAGGATGGTTTTTCAATCAGTGGAAGCATCCTGGCCAAGTCCAAGTTCTATGGTACGCAGTATTATGCAATATATAATCAGTATAGACTTTTTTTTTTTTGGAGTCGAGATAAATTCCCAGCCTGGTTTCAGAGGCAAAATGAATGGCTTTCAATGTCTCTTACATCATGAGCGTCTCTGTCCTTCTGCTGTGGCAGGTAACTCTCTGTCAGCCATCCTGGACGGCAAAGCCAGGCTGCTGTTCTTTGGCAGGGACGAGGAGTATGTCATCACCATGCCCTACGCTCACTGCAAAGGTAACAGGTTTACAGAAGATAATGATGACCATAACTATCACTAAATCTGTTCATGCTCTCGTTGCTATGTTACCACCGGCCCTATGTTCCCATGACAAATATAATCTCCTTCATGCTGCCTCATCTCTTTGTATACGGCTACTGTGAATTGTATTGTGTGGAGATACTGTAGAACAGGACAAAAGGTCCATTGATGCCGTTACATTAATGACAGTCTTACATAACCAAAGATGGCTCTAATACAATACATTTAATACATTGCTTAATATATAAACTCACCTATCCGGATATTAGGATGAGCTGAGTTTGGGCTGTAAGGTTTTAATATATTATATTACAACACTGTACCTGGCATTTATCCATCCAATAGGAGGTTTTTGCATTCTGTGCTGTTGATTCACTGTAACATTGTCTCCTGTAGGAATCCTCTATGGCACTATGACACTAGAGCTTGGCGGGAAGGTGACCATTGAGTGTGAGAAAACAAAATGTTTCACAGAGCTGGAATTCAAACTAAAGGTATATTTCCAAATAATTGTCTGTGTAAATTTAGCTTGACTGATTTTTTTTTTTCTTCTTGCTTTGTGATTTTGCTGGTTCAGTAGTTTGCGTCTAATAGCGTTAGAGCAGTTTTAGTGAAGGTGTTCGATGACTGTCTCTGCAGCCTTTCCTCGGAGGCTCCTGCTCCGTGAATCAGATCAGCGGGAAGATCTTCGTGGGAGAGGAGCTGATGGCCAACGTCGACGGACACTGGGTGAGAGTTTAACACTGTCTCTGCCTGCTGACTCCAGTCTCTTACCTTCTCTGCCTCTGCCTCCATGCCCATGACGATTCGGTAATTCTCAGTAGTAATTAGAGGCAGAATTGGTAATTAAAGGTTTAAGAGCAGCGGGGACACACAGTAACAGTTTAGAGGGGCTCTCTCAGTTTTCATCAACATTATAAATTAGTGGTGGCGTCTGTGTGGTGGTACTGAACATTTTGTTGCCTTTGCCGTAATCAGGACAACGAAGTGTTCATTCACGAGAAGCGCTCAGGTCACCAGGAGACGCTGTGGAACCCTAGTGCAGACATCCGCAACAGCCGCCTCAAGAGACAAGTGGTACAGATGGAGCAGCAGGGAGAGTTTGAGTCTGAAAGGTATAAACCACACACCAAACATTTTTACTTGCAAAGGTCAGGACTGGTAACTAGTAGGATTGGTCATTACTTCAACAACATGTGCCGCATTTGCATCTGATTTCACTGTCTTGGCAGACTGTGGCAGCACGTGACCAGTGCCATCATGGATCGGGACCAGCTGCGGGCCACCCAGGAGAAGTTTGTGCTGGAGGAAGCTCAGCGGAGAGAGGCCAGGGAGAGAGGAGAGAAACCCTGGATCTCACGACTTTTCCATCAGGACCCCGTCACATCAGAGTGGACCTACAGGCACCTGGAGTATGAACACCCATACAAGCAGAGCAAAACATGTTCTGATTCAACCAAATGTTCAGATTGAACTAACATGTTGATATGTTCGGCAGCACACGACCGTGGGACCCCGAGCGCTGCCTGGTTCAGTTCGAGAAGGACGGAGTGATTCAGACGCATGAGAGAAGCCAGAGACAACACAACGGTCTCTCCTTCAGCCACAGCTGGGCCAGCCAGCAGAAGGTCAGACAGACCACTCACAAAATACCAGAGCTGTATTTCTGTATCATTACTGCTTTGTCACTGACATTTTGTCAAAGTGAAAGCTGCTTTACTTCCTTTTGAAGCAGACTGCCGCTGACATTTCAGCTTGCACAGCAGCCCTTTTCTTCCTCACTTGTTATTTGCTACAGTGATGCACAGACAGTAAAATTTCATCTCAATCCAGGTAGTTCACTGTCAGTTTGTCATATGTGAAGTTTCAACTACTTAAAAGTAAAATGTCCTCTACCTCCGCCCAGGCCGAGGTGAACGGGAAGCACAGGAAGGCCAGCAGCCAACCGTCCAGCTGCAGCCAGAACACGGAGAGCAGCAGCACCACGCCAGAACCCACACACGAGTCCTCGGACAATGAAGGTAAGGTGCATACACACACACACACACCCTAGCTAATGCACATTTTTTTAATGCATGGCCTAAGTCTTATGGCCTCCCTGCCCTGTGCCCAGGCTTTTCAAACCAGTGTGCACGGTGCAGTAAAGAGGTGAAGGACATCGCTCTGATCGAGGCTTCCATCACGTCTATACAGAAGACTCAGCAGGATATTCAGAGGTGAGAATAAAACTCACATACATTGGTAAAGACAGAAGAAGACAGAAGTAAATATCCTTCCAAAGAGTAATGCTGTAACTGAATATTTACTTTTTCTGTTATGCACAAATTAAAGCATAAGGTGTCATGACTGGTGACTGGCTTCATTTTGCGTCGACACAGTTTGGACAACCAAACGGTGGCTTTTCCTTCTCAGATCATTGTAACTGAAGGATTTTCCTTAAGTCTCTAGAACATAACCACAAATCTGAAAAATAAACAATCTCAAAATGTCTTATCCTTTAAGACGTGTCAAACAAACTGCAGTTTGAGCGGTCTAACCCTTCTCTCTCCCTGTAGGAACCTGGTGGCTCTGAGTCGTCAGCTGGCTCGTCAGAGGACAGCAGAAGACAACGTGTCGCTAACAGGCCGTCACTGTCTCATCCTCTGCGTTCTGCTCCTCTCGCAGCTCCTCCTCAACTACGTTTTCACCTGAGCCCACTCCTCGGGGAGGAGTTTCCCTCTGGCACTGATCTGGCATTAGATCCCTCCATAAAGCACAGACTCTAATCAGCGTAGGGGGCCAGACAGACCTCGGATCAGTGTCAGGGGAGCAACTTTGTCCCTTTGTTTCCTCTAAGAGGGGAAGAGCACGGACATTATAGCAATAAACACAGCCACAGCCACCGCCTGTCAGTCATCTGCAGAGAGGAACGGCACCCCCTAGTGTAGCCAGACTGAAACACCACCGGCACCCATGCACTTTGGACAGGAAAGGAGGGATGAAAGGCAAGCGCGGCTAAAAAAAAAAAAAAAGATGAAATGTATGATTAAAATGAAGAATGATTTTGAAAAAAAAAAAAAAGAAATGACAGAGAGGATGTTTCACCATTCCTTAGTGTCTTTTTATATTGCCCTGCAATACTGTTTATCTGTGAGTGTGCTTGTATGTGTGTTGTTCATACCTACCGTAGGCCCTATGGGCACAGGCAGATCACCGCTTGGACTTCTCCTTCTCCCCTTCCACTCCAGATTTTGGGCCTTAACGCTGAAGCCAAAAAAAGAAGAAGCAGAAGAAGAAGAAGAAGAAGAAAAACACAACGTAAACAAACGAAGACGGAAAATCTTCCAACAGTGCAATTCTTTGTGTTTTGTATCGATGTACGCTCAAAAACACTCTGTCTCGTCTTTTGATGATGATGATTTTACCAAAACAGTATTTATAATCTGAAAGATCAAAGAGTACTTGTTTACAGGGAGCACTGTGTGTGTTCGTAGTGACACACAGGAAGGAAGGATCATGGGAAAGAGGCAGGGCAGAGAGCCAAACAGAGTGTCTTTGAATTTGTGTGCCTGTAGTGCTGTAACTGAAGGGATAATAGCATAGCACTGCTTTGGTCTAGACCACGACACTAGTGTGTACAATCAGTTATGTAAAGAAGCAGAATGTGGGGGAAGAAAGAGAGAACAAGTGAAAAAAAAACAAGAAAAAATGTTGATTCTTAGGCCTAATAGAAGGAGTTTGAGTGTGTGCATCTTGGTTCACACCATGTTCAAGTGACTGTTTGAAGATGTAAACACTTAGTAATGAGTTGCTTGTTTATTCTTTTAATCAGTTTGTATATATTTGTCTGACGGTCAATGTTTCAAAAAGAGATTTCAGAATGTATTTATTGGGTGATTAACCTTGATTTTCCTAATCTAATTCAGCTTGGAGGACAAAGACCAGGGGTGACAATCACTCTCCCATGGTCGCAGGGGGTTGATCATACTTTATGTATGTGCGTGCGTATGCGTCAGTGTGAGGGAGCACATGTGTGCGAGTAAGCCATTATGAGTTGTGCTAAAACAGAGCCGGGTCTGTGATCTTGGTTTTTAGCCCCTAGAATTTCAGTCGCCATTGCCAGTACTGATCTACCTGACCGGAGAGAATCGGAGAGCACAAGAAGGACGTCGACTCTTTGAATGCTTTTATTCACACTTTAATTTTTAATTATTTTTTCTTTATTTTCCTCTTTTCTACTCTACTGCCATGTCGTTGGGATTCTACATGCCAGATATTTTTGTCATATGGAACAAAACCACAGAGTACATGATGTTGCCCGATGTTTTCATTCATACCTGTTGCATACTGTAGCACTACAGTAAAACATTTTAACCCTGCTGCTGACTTGACTCATTCATGTCTTTAAAAGGACAAGTGCATCCACTGCCCTCAAAAAAAAAAAAAAAGTATTTGAATATTCTCCACCAGAGGGAGATGTTGACGTGTGTAAAATATTCGTCATATCTTGACTGCAAGCAGTTGGGCTGCTAATTCCAGGAGTTATATTGGGTTTAAATGAAAGACAGTGTCGGACTAGACAAAACTACACAAAGATCTTTGAATCCCTTGATCATGCGACAAAGATCCATACAGCCGCCCACCCACACACACAGAGACATAAGACTCAGCAACTTTTTTTTTTAGATGGGGGAGGCAACATTTTTGGTGTAAATTACATGAGAACTGTGGTGAGTAGCTGACTGATGTGGTTACTGTGTAGAGCTGTGAGCACGAGCCTGAGAGTTGAACCTGAGCAGGTGAAAATCTCTTGGTAGACGCCACATGGATCAACAGATATACCACACACAGATTTAAGCCCCAGTGAGGGGTAGCAGGATTGTGTTAAAGAGTCTCGTAACAGTGCAGAAGGCCTGAGGAGTGACTGATGTCCTGAAGTAGAAGCACATGTTAAGCTAATGTTATTGTAATATAGTATAGTTACCAAGTGTGAATTTTAATTGGATTCAGTGGTTAGAAATGTTATAAAATGCTCATTTGTGTGCTGCCACTACACCACTGTCTACTAAAGCAACAGCACTAATTTAAATATCCCAAAAAGTAAAATCACTCAGAAAAGAAAAGAAAATGATTTGGGTATATTTGTCAAGTTAAACAGTCCTTAATTTCCTCTTTAATCCTATGTGAGCGATGGCACAACAGAGTGTCATTTTGCTTTCTCGAGAATCTCTTTGAAGTGTGATTAGGTGAATACCTGACATATCAGAAAGTCAGGTCTATCCAAACAAAGATTAAACTACTGAAGAGGAATGTGCTTGTGGTTTAGTGCTCACTGTAACTATACTTGGATCCTTTGGTGTGGTTCAACCTGATATGAACTTTTCATCTGTCACCTGAAACATTCCATGCATTATAAACCACACACAAACACTTTTATACACCGAAGGCTAAACTAATTATCCAAACGCCAACACGGCCTGCAGCGATGCTACATTACACTGTAATTATTCAGCAATAGTGATAAAAATACATTTTATTTATAGGCACATTTCGAAACACCAAATGTCACATTACAAGGCAGTGTTAAAACAACTCTACTACAATGAATAATAAAAAAAAACATAATAATAAATAAATAAAACATGTTTACAATGTAAAAATCAACATTAAATGAAGGAATATGGTCATATGCCAGAGAGTTTTGAGGCAGGATTGGAAAACGGGTCATCTATGCATGATGTAACCAGGGTGTGAACAAGAACTGCAGCAATACAGGGTGTGAGAGATGGGTGGAGGTGATCAAAGTTAAATGGAAATATATAGACCGAGGAACATTACTGATGTCTGCTTGGAAATGCAGTGTGCTGGTGAGGATGACACCCAGACTCTTGATCAGATGGGACGGGGAAACTGAACAGTTTTCAGTGGCGCCAAGCTGCCAAGTTTTGTCAAGGCTGGTTTGGTACCAATGGTGGGGATGTTGTTTTTATGCATTGTTGAGAACCAGGCTTTGCAGTCGGAGGAGGAGGTGGGCGGGTGGGTGGAGGTGGGTCTTGTGGACACGTAGAGCTGGGTGTCATCCACATAGGATTGGAAATGGATGTATGACTGAGCAGGACAAGTTAGTTGATGAAGAGCAGGGGCCCCAGGACAGAACCCTGGAGAACACCGGACACAACTGGAAATGAGTGGGATTAGGAAGATTTGGAGTTGGATGAACTGAGGGGCAGCCACAGAGATTTGATTTACACCAGTTCAGAGGTGTAGTGGTGATTCAAATGGAGGCTCATCTGTCAAGGAGGATGTTATTATGAGAGCTGGTGTCAAAGTTCTGCACTAAGACCGTGGAGAATGAGAATGGGTGACAGTCCAGATTCATTTCACCACCATGCTACCATGAAATAAAATGCCATGCATTGATTTTGCCCTCTATTTTGGTTCAAACCCACAGAGCCACTCTAGATGAACTTTCATTTCAATCTCCACTTTATGTTGGGGTCAGAGCCAGGGGTCAGCGCCAGAACAATGTGTCTTACACAAAGACACTTTATTGGGGCAAATACTGACTGAAGCAAAGGGTTTATATCCAAACCTCTCTGGGCCGATAGCAGTCCATATTCGACTGTATACATCTCAAAAATCAATGTTTGTACCATCATTTGTTTCTCTCTAAAAAAAGAGGCAAACAGGGTGACGACAGGGAGGGGAAGCAGCAGAGTGGGCAGTTTGGTAGCAGGGTAAAGATCAAGGGGTGATCTCCTCCTCCGTAGCTTGTTTCCATTCCCCAGAGTTAGCTGGATGTTTGAGTGGGTGCACACTGGACCATTGTGTTGCCTGACAGCGTGTGTGTGGCTGATGGAAGGAGTGACAGTCCAAATTAGGCCATTGGAGTGTGTGTGTGTTTATTTTCCAGGCAGTAAGCACTCCATCAAAAGAGGTTCCTTTCAGCTTATGTGTGACATATTGAGTTTATAACACTTTCTCCTCCTGTGGATGGCTCTTTGTCTTTGTCCATGTGCATGGGTCTCTGTTTACATCTACTGGCACTGGATGAATGAAGGGTGTAAACTCTTCAGCAGACATAGTGCAGGAAACGTTCAAACATCACTGTGTCAGACGGGAAGTGGAAGTATAGGAGACATCAACCAAGACTTTCTCCTTTTTTTTCTCTTTTTCTTTCTACTTTTCTACTCCAACACATCCTATTCAACAGTGACATAAAAAGGTTGTGTTCATGTTGTCTGATTACGATCCAAATATCTTAACTTATCAAAGCAAGCAATAAAATACAAATGCATTCATGATGTTTACAGGCTCTACTGTTTACTTCAGCTAAATAGAACAAGTAGCAAGTATTTTAGACCTCTGAACATAGAAAGGTAGTATGTTAAAGTATTATGTAACCTATTTTATGACGTTTCACAGCACCAAATTTAGCATAGGGTCATGAGAGTGGGGTTGATATTCGTCTAACTTTTCAAGAAAACTAACAAGTGTATTTAAAAAAAACTGGTCAGTGGTCATGTTATGAACAGTGGTCATGTTATGAACAGTAACATGAGGTGACTTTATATTAGACTAAGCCCCGCTGAGACAAAAATAATCCTCTTATTCTCCCTCTGTGATCTATGCCCTCTCCACCCTCTCCTCCTCCTCTGTTTATCCCCAGGTAAACTCGGTGCGAGGCCAGCTGCGGTGGGGTGTGTCCTGGTTGTTTTGGCTGAAGTGCAGCAGGAGGCAGGTTGGTTCGTTTGCACTGTCAGTTGCTGTGTTGCAGCAGTTAAGGCTTGTCCCGTCCCACAGAGGCTGAACCATGTTGGGGAGGTGGGGGAGAGGCAGGGAACTTGCCCGGACTTGTCTTGGTGAGGACAAGGGAGGGAGTCTGGACTGGCAGTCTGCGGCGGTCTGGGGCACCCTGAGGCAATGTGTGTGCTTATCTCTGCTGCTGTGCAAGATCAGATGTTGTCAGGTTAGCTCTGCTAAACACACCTCTAAATCACTGCTGCACCCTTGATTTTAACAATAGGGTAATATAGGGAGCAATGTTAACCAGTAAGTACGGTAAATTAAGTAGCCTACTGCACATTTACAGTTAGAATGTGTTTTACTTCAATGTTATCTTCTTAAAGTAATTTTCCTTGCTTGTTGTTGAGCTTTTTACAGTAACACATGGTCATAATTAGCAGGTGAAGTTTGTGTCACTGTTGGCTTAAAATTAACGCTAAACCTTCCATACAATATAACATAAACCAATAGTCTAAGCCTTTGATTTGAGGCAATCTCTGTAAACTTTAGTTTTGACTGAACTTTACCTGCTCTCTTTCCTTGAAGGGGTGATGAAACCAAATTCAAATAACTCGTTAAACTTGGCCTTTGATGATTCAAAGAATGAATCATCTGGCTTCACTATAAAAAACCCTTCTAGGCAAGTACTGATTTGTTGGTACGACTCTGTGCCCTGCCTACCTCTCGCCATGCCAACCACCATCATCATACAAAGGATCCGTGGTGGTCCTCTTGTACAGACAGGTAGACGTGACCTGGTAAAACGAGGGCAGCCAATCATTTAGAGAACTTTTTAATTTTTACTTTCATAAAAGAAATGATTCATCTGCAGTGGAGTTGTGAAATGTCAAAAAATAGCGAGTCTCTCACCATCCTAATAATACAAGTAGTGATTTACCTGTACTTGAACTCGGTGAGAGACTAACCACCCATTACACAACCCACAAATACAGTTATTACAAGCAGTGCACTGTCATGCTTTGATTTGTTGCCATGTTGGCCTCGATGTCTGTGTGTGTGGGGTTTTTTCAATGCAGAGCTGCAGCTCTTGTTGAGTCTTGTCCTTAAGCACTTATCCTGTCCCACAGTTTAACAAGACAATCACACACTAAGTCAGAGGGGATTTATTACCACACACCCATCAACACCACACTTTTAAATCATCCAGAGAAAAAAAAAAGGCCATCGTGTTCTGTCCAAACAAAGGCAGAGTGTATAACACAAACAAAAAGAGAGAGCAATACATGATTTTTATCATGTGAATGGAGAAATGTCCTTTTACTTGTACAACATGTTCTGTATGGTATCTAAATGAACTCTGTATTTACAGATCTCATCTCATCTCTTCTCTCCTCTTCTCTTCTCTCCTCTTTGTCAAACAGTTGCTGGTGATCTAATAAGCGGAGGAGAGAAAGCTGTGACATGAGGTCACAGCTGGTGTGTGTGTGTTTTTGAAACCCTACACAGACGTCATACTTGCTACCAGGATCAGCATCAGCATTAGCACAGAGATGTGGCAGTTTGTACGCATTACTGTAATCTGGACTGAGTTTTAATGCAACCCTTTTATAGGAACATGAAATCGAAGGAAGAAAGAAAATTGCATTGACAAAAGAAACATACACAAGAACACCAAACATCTTCCTTGACAAACCTCACACACAGTTTTACAGCGTGTGTGTGTGCCATCTCACTATGGAAAGATAATAAATTGCATTGCACTTACACAATAAGTACAGACAAGCACACACTGTACATGCACCCTTCAGATTTCCTACAGTAGGAGCCTTTGTTACAGCGGCCATGTCCTCTGTGGCGAGATTCTGACCCTGGTTTTAGACACAATACGTGTATGTACTGTATGGGTGTGAGACTGTGTGTGTGTGTGTGTGTGTGTGTGTCATTGTCATCCATGTATATACACACTGTATGTGGCCTGCCCACTCAGCTCTTCCACCCATAGGCCCAGATTCCAGTGGACCTCCCTGCTCGGGTGTTGGAGGGGCTTTTGGGGCGGGAGAGCCGGCTTTGAAGGAGGCTCCAGTGACTCATTAGCCAACAATCCACCCACCCTTCATGTCCTCTACACCCCCCAAACATCTCCATCCTCGTCCCTGCCCCTTGTCCTTTGGCTCACATAGCTGACATGGACACACACACACACACACACACACACACACATACACATGTGATAACTGGCTGAAAAAAGGAGATTCTGTTTCAGCAGGGATTGTGCAGACTCCTGCAGTGAAAGACCCCTCTGTGTGTGTGTGTATGTGTGGTGCTGTCAGTGTGCACTATGACATTCATACGTGAAAAGCCACAGCATTAAGTCATCTAATGTTTCACAGTTTTAAGAGCATGTGGAACTACTTTTTTTTGCCAAGATATCATCTTTCCAACTTTTCATATGTGTATAAAATAAAGGGGGGGAAATCCTAATCTCTGGCTCCATCTCTCCTGCTGGAGTAATGTCCATGGGGAGTGTGTAAAGCTACACCACAAACTCCTGTTCCCACTGCTCACATGGGCCATACACCCACCTTTGACTGGTGTGAACACAGATCCGTGCACCTCATGGGGGAAAACTGGACATCTGCGTCTTATGTTTTTGCAATTGGTTCACAGGATATGTATGTTTTTAACATACAGCAGGGTGTCGGCATACAGAGCATTCATTAAAGATGACATCCATAGGAGATGACATCATAGGGACTTCGTCTCGTCTGGAGCGCAAGGAGCAAAATTACATTTTCAAATACATACTGATTCACAAAACAGAATAATAATTTGTGTCTGCCTTCATGGGAAAATGTTTCCAACAGAGTCGCACGTAATGGATTTTGAAATAAGTGCGGAGAATACTGCAAAGCTCACAGCCTGCGCCCAGTTTTCAGTCTGATTTAATGTGAAATGTGAAACAGGGTGGAGGAGACTAGAGTCACTGAGGCTGCTGGCACCGATCAGAGCTGAGTGTCACTTTTTTTTGCCTTTACATTTATTTCCAGTTAAAAAATAAATAAGGAAAAAAAAACTTGTTTGTAAAAGGACACAGGTTCACATGTGTGTAGAAGAATATCTGTGTGTGTATAATGCTGAAGTGTGTTTGCACTGCATTCTAAGTGCGCTGTCTAATTTGATTAATGCTGACATCTAATATAACCGTAGCCTATTTGGCAAAAGGTTGCCATGATACTCAGTCTCAGGGCAGCGTGTGGACAGAGAGGACCATTGTGAATTCCCCCTGCTTCTTGGGAAAAACCCTTGAGCGATGAAAAACAGGATTTCCTCTTATTTTAGGCCTTAGTCTTCCCATTTCCTTCTCCTATAGGAGATTTGTAATAGGCAGCCACTCAAAACTCTGATATATCAGATAAAACTCTGATATATCAGATAAATTTTCACGGTGAAATCCAGCTTTAATGTTTCAAAATGTTAAAAATGACAGGTTATTTTTCAAATTTTCAAAGTTAACATGTAAGTCACTGCTAAACATTAAAAATGTATTACAACTTACATCCTTACAATTTTAGCCAAGTTCGCTGCAATTGGAGAACTCTGCTTTTTTTTTTTTTTTTTACACATTTGATGATTAAAAATGATTAGAAAAACAAATGAAACTTGGTGTCACTCTCTTTCCCTGTCTGCTTTCTGTGTGTTGGAGCAGAGTTTCTTCTCTCAATCCATTGATCAACCCACGCGCTCACACACTGCTCCAGGACGGCTGCTGTGAGATCACATCCCCACAGCGAAGGTATGCAGACTCGGAAACACAAGCCTACACCCTGATCAGCAGTGGTTAAACACCATCCACTGTCTGAACAATACACCTCTGCTGTGTGGAGCTATGATTGATGGAAACATTTGTTGCTGGGTCAATACCACACTGCTGAAGTGATCAGGGAACCAGAGCCAAGCAGCAAAACATGTAAGACCCAGGACAGCAGGAATGCATTGTGTGAGAACCTGTGCTCTTACGAAGGGACTTTCCAACGTCCCTGGCTTGTTCTTGTTTGCATCCCACTGACAAAGACATTATCTAATCACCTTGTAAAATATGCATTATTGTAAGATTAAAATAAGTCAAATACTATGTTTGGCCTCCTCAATGTATGTCCTATGAAATCAATTCAAAAGCATCATCTGTTACATTTGGCCAAGAAACACAGTAGGCCTACTGTCCTATCAAAATGAAACATTAACAGCTAGTTTTGGCCTTCAAAATCAACAATCCATGTATAGTCACCTCAAGAAATATGGCACATTCAACATACATGTTGAATTACAGTATATTCAACATGTATGTTTGAAGGCCAAAAGCCAATATTATTCAAATGGCTTCATTTTAGTCATGTAAAAAGTAAACTAGACAAGCCTAAAAGCTCATGTTATTGAAATGGTAAGAATAAGCCATACTCACTATCCACTTCACCATTAAGTGAATGCAACATGATAAGTTGTCAACAACCTTTGCTGCCGAGTTTTTCCTTCAAATACATGCTTTAGACTTAAACTATCAGGGCTGGTAAGGCCGAAACTTTACCTTGGGGGAAGTAAGCTAAATAATAATGGTCTCCAAACAAACCTTTACCAAATATCATCATCTTTAGGCTATATTCTGCAATATTACACACCAGCTTCACCCAGTAAACACACAAAAAAACCCAATAATGAAACATCATAGCCCTATGGGCAATTCGATGCGGACGCGCCCCCCCGCCACTGTGAAACACCGCCAGTGCAGGGCGGTGCGCACATAGATGGGCGCGCAGCGCAGCCGCAGAGGGGCAGTGGAGCAGGTCTGGGGAACAGTGGGACATGTGGTAGGTGTTGGTGGTAGCGGATAGCACAGTAGCCAACAGGTGAGTGATGTTGCAAAGGGAACTAAAATGTGACCAATATGAATTGTTCTTTTACTTTTGAGTGCAAGCGCCATGCCAACCGTGCCCACATGCATTCGCCCATCTCCCATCACATAAATATAACGTCTAGTAGCCTGAACTATCAGCAGAGGTGTATAGTAACGAAGTAGATGTACTCAGTCCTCATTTGAACCGAACGTGTATGTGAAACAATGTGCTACCTGCTTTCGCGAGCCACACGCCAGTCATTGTCGGAGAAGGTGAGGGGGTGTTCACCTGTAAAGTTTGGGCATTGGGGATAGGAGAACCAGTAGAGTAGCCATCTGGCACAACTTAAACCAGTTAGCTAACAAGGTGCATGGAGAATCCAGGATAGCCAACTTGAAAAGAACAAAAGGCTCCAGCAACACTTGTAACAAAAGAAGACTTTATTTGACAAAGTTGTCTTCTTTTGTTCTTTTTAATTATTTGCATCTCTACTGGACTGTTTAAATTTATGACTATTAATGTAGTGTCTTTTAGATGTTGTTTAAAAACCAAGGAGCAATGGAAAACAATTAACACTAAAAAATGGGTATTAAATCACAGCTGTTTTAATGCTGAGGCTGATGCAAGCTCATACCATTTCTCTAAACATTGTCATTAGATACATTTCTTTTTACCCTGTTTTCAGAATTTATGAGATGTCACCAGACTTTCAGTGGCTCCATCAAGAGGCAGCGGGGAAACATTTTGAAAATTGGACTGTACTAGCAGGAAGGAAACTGCGCACTGCTGGTTGCAGTGACACCAGGTAAGCTATTTCTTATTGCACTATTATAATGAAATAAAAACATTATTGAAATTAGAACAATCAGGTGGTAAATATAACTTTGCTGTGTGTAATGTGTAATCTTCAATGGTAAAGACTGCAGTGAGCATGGTTAATCTTTTTTTTAAAATAAAGACTGCTGTTCCATTTCTTTACTGATGTCAAACCATTTCCGGACAGAAGAAAGACAGAGAAAGATACATTGACAATCATTTAGTTGAGTGTTTGCGCAGGAAGTTGTGTCTCTCCTGAAAGATCACTTGATTGGGTTTTATCTGATATATTGTTGGCTTTGGTGTGGCACGGGGGAATTCCTACATCCATTTTTGTTCCCCTTAGCAAAGTCGTCTTATTACTTGCAATATTCTCTACGCTGGAATTTTCCCTCTTTCCCTTTATGCGCTCGTTTATCTTTCTTTCTCTTTCACTCGCTTGCCTCTTGTGCAATATCTACAGTGAGCTAATTTCCTCTCGCCCTGATAATAGCTCTGGACCCAGGGTCATGATTAAAGGTTATTACAGCCATTCATTTCACCCTCAGTTTCTTGTCAGGCAAAGTTGATCATGTTGCCACCTCATCTGCTGCACCAACAGTCTGATGTAACTCACTGTAACTCATGAGACTGACAATAAGCTGTGGTGTTATTTGGCGGGACTTTTGAGGAGATCTCCTGACATCACTATGATTTCAGATTTCCTGTTGAGCAGAGATGATTTTATTCATTGATATTGCGACAGAGTTCTTTTTGAGCGGAAAAATGTGGCAATCAACAGCAGCTTATCAGCTATAAGTTTCAGTTTCAACTGATGTTGTTGATAAGATAGAAGGATTTTTTTCTTTATTTCTCAACAGGCAGAACCCTCAGACTCAATTGGGACCATCAATAATCTAACTAATGTCAGACTCAGCTCGGACCATCAATAATCTAACTAATGTAATGGCACGGGACAAAAAAAGTCAAATAGTTCTGAATTTTTACAGATGTGGGGTGGATAGCCATTTAAGCTAATGGTTAGTGATGAAAGAAAACATTTTACTACCATTAGATTTCCACTACTAGTGATTAAATGCTTTCTCTGCATCTGGACAAAACACACAAAACGAGTCTGAATCATAAATGGTCAGAAACCAGTCTGCTTTTAATCCATCCACAGTTTGTTCATATTATTTTCCCATCCTCACTGCAAACACTTCAGCATAGATCTCAATGTATGCAGGAGAGCGATTAGTCCCTGACTCCAGTGGATTTTCCCCTCACCTGAGTAGTAGAGAAACAAGGGCTGCCTTTTGATCTGTCTGAAAAGTCGGTCAAAGATTGTGGAAGAATCAGCAGCGACTGCAGACGTTCAGCTCAGCCAGAGTAATTGGGATATCTTATTTCTTTGCCTCTTTTAATGATGACACGTTAAGTGCATTGATATGCTGCTTGAGGTTTTCTGACTGTGAATGAAGAAAGAATGGAAGAACAATAGATTTTTCTGCACATGTAGTAATGTCTGTTTGGTTTCAGTTGTTAAATTTTAAGTCTCAATCCAGTGATTTAGTGCTCAATAGACATTTGTTAATGTAAAAATGTTGAGCTCTGACCGATGTCTCACATGAGACTTCCTGGGACATGTAATGTTATTGTAATCTGTTCTTGCTCATCTCTTCACACACCCACTCAGGCAGGTGCTGGTAACTGAACCTCCCCTCAGGAGCCCAGTTAGACTGTGATCAAGACCCCTGAACCCCAGCTGCTCTGCTCCTCTGCTCCCAGTCCCATCGTCCACTGTGATCCACATCTTTCTGTTATTGACATTTTTAAATGATTGGTCCTGGTTGTATCTGGCTATTGTGGTGTTTGCTTTGTCAAACCTCAACCTCTGGAGACTTTCGCCCCCATCCCTACACATTGGAGCTTAATGGAATTTAATCTGTTTTGACCACAATACTGAAAGATTACTGAACATTGCTATAACTGTTTTTTTTTTATCTATGAAGTGGAACAGGCATTTTATGTGGGAAAAGATGCACCTATTGACTTTTTAGCCATGCTAGCTATGTGTCTTAGGGTATGCCAATGCCAGCTGGACAATCAGATCATCACTGTGGTTAGCAGTGACATATCATCAGTTATTGGGTGGACCATGACACTGTCCAGATATCTGTGGTATCCAGAGGATGATGGTTAATGATGTTAGTCATCCAATGACTTTTAGTAACATCATCAGGTCAAAGTTTCACTTTTCACTGTGAACGTTTTGTACAAGCATTCTTGTTTCCCATTTCTTCATCCCAACTATAATTGGTAAGATAATCAGGAAGTGAAAGTATTTCAGAGTTTCTCTTTTACTCAAGTCCCACTCAAGCCTAAAGTTTGAAGTCATTTCTGTCTGATGCTAATTTTGCGTTGCCTGCTTAGACAAGCCTCGGAGTGGTGGCGGAGCTCAGTCGTCGTCAGCCGTCCGCCCCCTCACTGCCTTGTAGACATTCCTGACAGCGTCTCCTCTCTCTGTCTGAAGCTTCTCTCTGGACAGCTGGGTCTTAAGCAACATGATCCCTGCTCGGCTCTGCAGCTCCTGCCGACACTTTGTGTGTATATATACAGCCAGTGTGTGGTTTTGTACATCCAATACACACGCATGTCGTAGATATGAGAGGTGCCACATTCATAAGATTCTGCGTGAAAAACAGGCCACCAAAGAGAGATAGGGTCTAAATATGGGGAAATATCACCTTACATAGTTTGCTTGTTGTTGTGCACTTTTTTTCTATATTTACGGTGTAGCGGATGTGGTCTGGACATTGAGAGCTATTAGGTTGCTACTAGGAATATCTCACAAACAGTAAAGAATAAATCATCACTCCCCTGGGAAGTTTTGCTGTTGTAATCTCTGAAACATGCTTCCGAGTCTCATGATTTAATTCCAACAAAAGGGTTTGGAAATGGTTCAGTAACAGTGACACAGCAGTGCTTCTTGCAAATCCACATCCAGAGTGGTTCTGTAACCCCTGTGACCCTATTTAAGTTACAGGTTTGTGACAGTGAACGTCGCAGCCAGCGGGTGGGCCGAGAGAGCTGAAGATGCAGATCTTGGGAGTTCTTTCCCCGTGACTCAGCAGACAGAAATGGATGTCCAATATAAAAACAAAAAACGGCTGTCATGGCTACAGACGATTAGGAGAATGACGCCTTTGTGGTTAAGATGAGCAGGGGAAATTTGTCCAATTTATCCAGAATACCAGATCAGGGAATCAGATGACCTTTATTTGGATGAAGGAATGATAAATGGGAAACAGCAGTGAACCATGGAGAGCTGGGTTCGGGTCAAACGCACACATTTCTTCATTTTCGGTCCAGTTTTAATTCTCACAAAAGTTCACTTTCCCATAGAGACCTAGGTGTCTTGACATTGCCGTTGCCATGACCTAAGGGCGTGTGTCTGTCTCTGTGTATGCTCAAGTATTTGCTCTGGTATGCGCTCACCTGAGCCATGCGTCACTAGGTGAAATACCTGCAGAGTTTCTTCCTGTGAAATGAGTCTGTGAATAGCACTGAAGTGAGATAATCCATTCTTTGGGTCTAAGAAAACAAATGACATACTACTCCCCTGCTATTATTTTCAGAAGGCTATAATGTTTCAAACTTATCAGAGAACAATGAGTATAAGCCGTCACGATACACAATAATTAGACGTAGGTCCAAGAGGTTGTTAGTAATCAAACTCCCACAAGGCCTTGCATAATCCCGGTGGTCTTTGCTGTTTGGGTTTTAGAGCGTTTTTATTTACATGAAGCACTAGCGTTGTGTCCCGCTGGCGTCAGATTGGAATAGAGGTTCCAACAGATTTACAGGAAGCAGCGCGATACCCTCCTTCGGCGTGGGGAGCTGCACTGAGTCATGACGCATAGTAAACTGGTAAGTTACGCCTTGCGAAGTGGTTGTAACATCATTAAGTTCTTGGTAAGGCCACACTGTCGGGAAGGCTTCATGTTAAAAACATGACACGGTCACTTCTTATCTTTGTTTAGTATCTTTCGCCGCTTTCCACAAAATAATCCAAGCGCATTCTTCTCAGACCTTTCAACCACATTTAATGACTTTGCTCAATAACTGGAGTTGGCACAGGTGCCGTCCTGTGAGCTGAGTGTAACTGAAGTCACACAATAACAAGACTATGAGAGCAGTCAAGGAGGCTGATGAGAAGTAGTTGAAAGCTCCGACAAGTGGTTGATGGGCCTTTGATCCTAATGATCTAGGATGGAGCCAGGATTTTTGGAAGTACTGAGGTGCTAAATATCAAATCCTTCCCACACTGCTCCCACCCTTTGAAGAGGTTTTGGACTGAATATTACAAACATTTCTTATTATCCTAGTTTTTTTTTTAACTAGTTGTGCATTTTATAGCCTCAATTAAATCAACCTTGATGCTGGAAAAACAAAATCTATTTTATAAGTGCTGTGTTTAAAACATGAGAGTTAACCTTTTAAACCCACATTTTCCGACCCAGAGCTGAGAATGTGAGCATTCAGTTTTAGCTGTGGCCCTGCATGCGTATGAAAGAGAAATGAATTGAATTATATAAACATTATGTTTTGATGCTTCACCTTTAATTGCATCACATTTTGTCAAATTTCCATCCTAGCCCACACAATGCTCTGATGGCCTGACCTCTTCATGTTGAGGCAAACGACTTCTGTAGGAGAACAATATCAAAGCCTTCCATCTGCATGTCAATACAGATTAATGTCTTTTTAGATGTTGTGCTGCTGTGGACTTGAGAAGAGTGTGTGGGAGTGCAGCAGATGATGAAATGTAACGAGACATGTTCCTTCTGGCCACCAAACTTCACCTCACAACACCCTGCTCAGCTGTTGCTCCACACACAGCAGCTTGCTCGTCTTGTTAGCGCGGCGTCTCGTGTTTACAACAAACGCCTGCGAAATCGCCAGTTTTTGTCCCGAATTCTCGGTTTTAAAAGCTGAGGATGTGTACATACGCAGGTCACGGCCTCACGCACTCTTACATCATCTCCATTTATTGCATTTATCTTGAGAATGAAACAATGAACTCAGTGTTGCGCAGCTATGCCATCCACATAATGACGGCCTATGGGGCGCTGACGCCAAGGCTACAAGTATGGCCTAAGTATGTCAGCGCTGCGTCAGAGGATGTTTATACAGCCTGAGATCAGAGAGGAAGACACAGTCTGTATGTTCTCCTTGCAAGTGCGAGTCCAGGAAGACGGCTTCACATCCTGTGGCCAGATGTACAGTTCATTACGACGTTGGCTATCAACCTTTGAAACTTCTGCTGGAGCTTCTTTTGGGGGGTATTTTGGGAGTGGCTTGAAAAGGAAATTTTTACCTCTAAAAAAGACAAACAGGATGTTATTGTCTAAAAAAAAAAACTTCTCGTGTTGACATAAGAACCCTTTTGTGAACTGTAGCTCAGGGACTAAAGGTGTATGTATGTATGCGTGTGTGTGTGTGTGAGATTAAGGTGGTGCCAATTTGTGAAGGAATATTTTTAGAAAGGAGGCCTATCCGCTCCGGTAATACTCCTCAGATCAGTCTGACCCTTTGATGCATTCATTGTAGTGTGATCCCACTTCAAAGCTGCACACAGGCGCGGGATGGGACGGGGAGGCGGGAGGCTGGGGGGCGGCGAGGCGTGCGCCCTTGCTACACACTTCATTACTGCCGGCCAGAGATTCAGCTTTGTGTCACCTCTGACCTTCGGGCATTTGTGCTCGTAACACACTTCCACTCTGTAAGATCCACAGCCGGAGGTATTTATGTGGAGGAGGGCTCAAGGCAGAGCCGGCAAGGGTTTTTGTTTTGTTTTGTTTTAGCTCCAACGCTGTCGATCAAACTCCTATTGTATTGTATGAGCACCTTAAAAGCACTTTGAAATAAAGTACTTAAGCATTTTATCATTATGATCACGGCAAGTGCTCAGATCTATGAATGGATAAACATAACCTCCCCCAAGTTTACAAGTGTGTCTATTTTAAGTGAATCTACAAAACACTGTTGTAAAACCAATATCTCATAATTTTATGACAGTATAGCAAATATTTGTTTCACATAATTTTTTTTTACCTACATTTTTTGACCTCTCGGTTTCTGGAACATGACTAAAGCCTTGCTCACTCACTCTTTTACAGCGGTAATTACATGGGTGTGTGCCCACGTTGTCACATTATATCCACTGACACAGCCCTTATTTTATGATAGCGGGGCAATAAAGCGAACTTCCTGTGTGTTTTTCGCTGCCTTGAAAAGAACCGAAGCGGCTGATAAACAGCCTTCAGAAGGGATTTGTCATCCGACCACCTGTTAGAAAGCTGCTTAAATATAATTTAAAACCACACACCACAGGTAACAACACACAAGTAGCCTATTCCCCATTCATTTAAAGCATTTTCTTGCCACGTATGTCCTACTATACACCTACCACACCTCAGAGGCAGTTAATGTGCGTTCAAAGGCAACGCTGAACCTTTCAAGTGTCCCGTGCTGGGGACTAAAACTGCTCCCTTATCAGTTATGACTCAAGCCTTGAAGCCTCCACTCACTCAGTGTGACATTCCACCTGACAGCAGACAGGAAGGGGACTTTCCTGTCCTCCACTCCCTTTTTACTTCTGCATGTCTGGCATTTGCTTAGAAATACTTTGGTCGGAAACAGCCCCTGACTGTCAAATATACTGTTACTGTCTCTGTACTAATCATGTCATCAGACACTGTCAGAATTTCAGTATAATAAAAGTAGATGACAGCAAGGATTTATGTCAAAAATGCAGGAATATTTATTCAAATAAATACAGTGACACACTGAACACACAGTGATAGTGAATAATTTAAACAACACAAGCTGTTTGCCAGTAACACACTGGAAACAAATAAATTAACATCATGGTTTTAGGAGTCAATCCTCCCAGGAGAGCAAACTTGAAATAGTTTTGACAATTCAAGGGTTCAGTCCTTTTGTGTGGAGCTTCTAAAAATCTCTCCGTCTGTCGGTTTCGATCAGTTGTCCCGTGTCTCCGAGAGCTCAGTCCTGAACAATCCTTCATCTCTGGACCGGATGACCTCGTCTTCCTTTTTGGTCCGCTTAGTATTTCTTTATGGTCCACATTGACTCTGGAAGGAGACAGGGGGGAAAAGCACGTGTCATTAGTTTTAAGATTCTGCCTGTGTTTAGATGAAGTCACTGGTTATTTTTACACATTTATAAATCATATATCATGTCAGCTATATGACACGGTGCGTCGCTCACCATATTAGGAGTGGTTAAGTGCCATGAGTAGCCCTCTGCGGCTCAGGGCGCTCTCGCCATGCGCCTCTCCTGCTGTCCGGGCGACGCGCTCTCATTGTCCTGCCGCGTTTTAAAGTCCTGGATGGCCTTTCTGTTCTGGTAATCGATCAGGGCCATCGTGATCACCGCATTCCAGCAGTTCTCCTCCCCCGAGCACCGGAAATCGATCTCCTTATTGTCTGTGGTTACGATGGTGAAATAGACGAACTTGCCAGTGCGCTCCACGCAGTCCACCTTCTTGATAGACTGCAGCTTGAGCTCCTTGCCCTTGGTGCGCTTCTGCGTGTCCGCGTAAATGTTGAGGCTGTCCGTGGTCAGGACGCACGTCTTCCTCTTCCAGAATTGGAGCAGGTTGTCGCTCCTCTTCTCCAGCTCTCCCTCTTTGAGGATCTGGCTGATCTCCGCCGCTGACATTTTCATTTTTTACGCCGGGCAGGTTTGTGAGACCCCTGCTGTGCCGTCCGAGGAGCCCGAGGAAGGCGCTTCTCTACACGCGTTTTTGATAATCCAGAGTGCAGTTGTGAATGAACCGAGGTGCCGGAGCACTTTTTTATAGTCGACTCTGGTCGGAGCCCTTCCCACTTGACGTCATATGGTTTGGGAATGCATCAACAGTTGCCAGTGGAGTAATTCAAAGCTGTGTGGGCGGAAGCTGCGGCGCAGGAGGGGGCGAGGACAGAGGAAGTCCTAACGTGGACCTAATTACACGGCCAACATGTTAATTAGTAATCCACATCCTACTGCGGAGATTAGTACAAATATTTGCCCACTCTGCAGCAAGTGATTCAGTCTAATATCCTTAATTGCCAGATGCGCGCCGTGCACACAGCTGAGGTCGTGCGTAAAAGTCACCCTCTCCCTGTAAACAAATACAATCAACAATCATCTCAGAGGGATTTTTAACACGAAATCACTGTTTTTATTTCGCCCCACGTCTGGTAATTCATTCCCTTCACAACCCCCACCCGTGCCACCCAGCTCTCTGGTGATACTTTTAAAAGTTAACCTTTCAGACTAAACATGCATCACATCAGTGGTGTTTTACATAAACTCTGCTATTCCTGTCTGTGGATGTCAAGCCACTGAAACGCACCCAAACAGCCCACAGGCTGCAGTTTCCATTCAGTGAGCACGAGGTTCATTGGTGTTTACGTCAGCAGCAGCAGCAAAAAGAGAAGGGGACTGGAGAGCACAGGTAGTCAGACTATATGAATCATTCTCATCTCCATGCTGCTTTTAAAATATATTTTTTATTATTTCTAAAATCTTAAAACCAGGACTACTCTTTTCTGACCTAATGAGCGCAGGGTCTACTTAGAACTACTTAATTAAATCAGTAATTTATGCGGATGAGGGACTGAAGGAACAAA
Source organism: Decapterus maruadsi (assembly GCA_030347415.2). NCBI lineage: Eukaryota > Metazoa > Chordata > Actinopteri > Carangiformes > Carangidae > Decapterus > Decapterus maruadsi. The sequence continues at coordinate 19,014,901 of CM064893.1, read as the reverse complement.
TGCATGCAATCATTTCCCCCGTTGGCAATTTTCATGAAAATAAAACTTCCTGTGAGCGAAATCAACCAACCTTGACATGTAATAACACCAATTTTCTATCAAATTATCTGTTTTCTTGAAACTACAAGAAAAAATAAGCCTCGGGATAGTTTTGACTCTGAGGACAAGTCTGTGCTTAAAGGATGTGGGGCAGATATAAACAGAAAGGTCAGCTGATAATGTGTGGATTTTGACCAGGTGTCATATGATGCAGCAGGTGGACGTGACCAAAAATGAAAGCTACGTTGAATGACTCAGATATTGCAGTCCAGGTGTGTCCACTCTCTTATCACCCTCAGCTGTCACTTCCTGCCTGGAGTCATTCACGTTCACAAATGAGTGTGCGTTGGACTGACTTAATCATGTCAGACTGACAGTAACAGCCTGTATCTGAGCTGAGCTCCTGGAGTGTGAGTGAATCAGTAGGAAGCTGTGGTAAGAAGCCAGATGTTATTGAGTCTTCCTCCCCGCAGTTTATCCGGTCCTGTCCCGACACAATCAGCCATCCCGACCCCTGTTGTCTGGTCCAGATACGTACATCACGCATGCGTCAAGCACCCACTTCAGGCTCTCCTGTCTGCCTCCTCTATCTGTCTCCCCTCACAGACCTTGAGGGAGTGAAACGTCATTGTCGACTTCCATCCTCTCCAACACACAGTTCTCCAGCAATTACACAAATTACTGGGTGACCTCGTGTGCTCTGCAAGTAGGGGACCACCCATAAAACTTCACACATCAACACCACCATGATCTTAAACACACGGGCGGCAGCAAAGGCCACAGTGAATCAGCTTGACAGCCAGTCAGTCAGTCTACTGAGTAACCCCTGCATCAGGTCTGACACTGGCATCCTGTTTAATCCTCTGATCTCAAAGAAAAGGAAACCACATGTGTGCAATGAGTCAAACAGCGTGCCAGCTTCTGTTGAACGAGGAGGCGCACCACTGCCTCTTCACCTCCTTCCCCCTTTGTATTAGGGGCTTTTCTTTTTGTTGCCTAGCAGTGTGTGTGTGTACATATGGACATATGTGGGTTTTGTCTTTGTCTGAAGGAGTGCTGTGGTGGAGCCTCGGAGACATGCCCAGGCAGTGACTCAGCGTGTGGTGAAGCGCCTTACTTTGGAGGCGTGTGCTTGCCAAAGGAGGGGCAGGTGTGTGAGTCGGAGGGTTGCACATGTGTGTGTGTTTACATAAGTTGAAATCATTGTCTCTGTCCGTGTATGCATAAGGATGATTATGTATTTTTCTTGACAATTAGGTTTGAGTTGAATTAATCACATCCTGACGTATTGCTTTAAAAGCAGACATCACCTCAGAGTTACACCTCAGAATAAATATGAGACATGTTCAGGCTGCACAGTCGGTTTTCTTTACATTGATGGTTGTGGTTCCCTTTAGTAAACTCCCCCACACATAACACACTGCAATCAGTGACAGTGGTGGTTGAACTGAAGCGCTCAAAACATCCCAAACCGCATTAGTGAGACTGCTCAATTACAGCAGCAGTAAAACTCAAATGTGTCACTGTTTTCCTTTGTTTCTCAGGCGTATGGGAAAGTACATGTATTTCTGGAGGGAATCAGACTGTGTGATGGATTTCTGGAGGTGTGTTGTGACAACCCTGGCTTCATATCAGTGCCCTCCAGCCCTCGCTGTCTCCACATAGACAAAACAAAACCCGCAGAGAGGAAATGAGATAATAGGTCAGCAGCATCAAGTGAGGAGGGTTTTTTTTTAATCACAGAAATGAACAGATAAACTCTGAGTAACTCACCACAGAGGTTAAAAGGGCTTCATGTCTTCTCCTTTTTACTTTGTTTATTACAGTGTGATGGAGCTTTGCAGCCACGGGCGCAAAGGTGTGACAAGGCAGCAGGTGGAAGGACCAGAAAGACCCACAGACCGGGAGTCATGTCGAGGCATGAAGCTGCAGAGTGTTTCAAGTGAGTCACAGTATATAAAAGAGACTGAAGTACTGTACAAGGAGCTCAGTGAACCCTGCAGGAAATGTTTTCTCTTCATGTAAATACAAGATCCAGGGTTATATAGGCCAGTATAACCAGATCACAGAACATGAAATGTAATAAATATATAATGTGCTGCAGCAAATGGCATTGTGCAGTTTGACCCAAGGAAGCCTAGAAAACTTGTAAATGATAGACAGATTATTTTTAGAGTTATATTATTTACTTTTTATTTAATCTACGGTCTAAATGACTGTAATAAAGATTTAACGTCTCTGATGAAAGAGAGACGTGGCCCACTGTAGATAAAAGTGTGGACTCTGTAAACTGCCACACCTAGCAATTACTCTTACAACACTCAGACATCAGTGGTTGTAATGGGCTGCTGTATCCTGGGCACAAAGTTTCCCCAAGCCCATTAATGAGATGAAAGAAAATATTGTGCAAGAAAGTAAAAAAATAATAACAATAACTTTATTTATATAGCACCTTTAAAAACACAAGTTTACAAAGTGCTTGACAAAAACAACATAGGGACCACAGAAGACAAGGCACAAACAAGTTTCATAAAACTATAGGATATGCACATACATAAAGCAACACAGGCAATACAACACCTCAACAACAAACTGAGACCAGCAAGAAATCAAATTATGTTCAACAGCTTTTTTTTTTTTTTAACATGTGTGTATATCAGTGCAGGTAAATGTGTTGATGCTGTGGGTGTTAATGTGCGCTGCGTTAGCCGGTGAAAGCCTCCCTCAGACTGTGAACTATACATAGTCGGTCTAACAATGGGCAGCAGTATGGATGAGCTGGCTGTGATGGGCCGTTGACAAGTACAGCAGAGCCCGCAGGTAACAGCTGCATACTGTGACACATTTATGACTTTAGCCTGTCTCTCCCGTACACACACATGTATACAAACACACACACACACATATATACACACACACCCTCTTCAGCTCTTCTGCTCTTTGGTGACATGCCCTTGTGATGAGACTCCAGAGCTATTTGAGGCATTGTTCTGATAAGCCCTGTGTGTGTGTGTGTGTCTGTGGCATTCAGCAGCGTGGGAAAAAGAACAAATGGCTGATGAGGGCAGCGTGCACGGTCAATCACAATGCTGCAAGAGGAACCGTTGGAGAACAATGAAAACAGAAATGACTGCTGTCACACACTCTGCACTGTTTTAGGAACTGGGCAACCCTGTGCGATGACAGAGATAAATAAGGCCTATCGCATTCTTCATAATCAATCAGCGTCTTTCCTGTTACATTACAGCAAGGTGGAATAAGTATTAAGATCCTTTAACTTACAAAAAAAAAAAAAAAAAACTTCACTTAACTTAAAAGTAAAAGCAGCAACATGTATGTTGTATCAAAAATGAACTCAATGTGTAGAGCGGCCACTGTAATATTTGACTGTCCTTCAGCACTGACATTTGTTGTACTGTAACTATCTATTCACTTTGGGTAGTTTAATCTATAATATGTACATACATTAATTTGCTGCAAAAGGTTGCATGGAGTTGTCAGATCAACGTAATGGAATAAAGATGATGAAACACATTTCTCTAAAATGCTAAAAAGTATCTCAAAGTGTTTCTTAAGTTCACTCTGTGCAGGTGTTTTCAGAGTTGAGCTGCAGGGAGCACTCAGATTAATAACTGTGATTGCACTGTTGTATCCCACACTCTCTCAACACAAAGGTTTGTGATTAGTCTGCGATAACCATGCTCTTTCACACGCACCGCCAACCATGTGAGTTATGAGATGTGATCTAGCGAGTTCCATTGAGAAACTTGCCAAATTTGACTCTGCAAAGAGCGACAGGTATGCAGGTCTGCGATCCTTCTCCTTAACAGGAATGTAGCGTTCACTTTGCCAGCTGCATAGTTTCACTGCAGCTTACATGATGAACCTAAACTACTCTGTGATGGGAGCAGGGCCTTTTAGATTTAATGGTCTTGTGTTGTGATACATTTTATGATAGTTTATCCAGTAACAACGCGCCCTTATTGTATAGAAAATGTATACAAGATAATGCCCCATTGTCAGATAATTTGCATAAAGCCAACAGAGGGAATGTCAAGAAGATGAATTAGTCGGAAATTCCCTTGAATATATTTGCTCATTTGTGCAGCAGCAGTGATTGAGCAAGTCTAAATTTGACTGGAAGTCATCAATCAAAATCACATCATTACATTCTCATAATGATTACCTTTTATTACCTCATGCTCCCATGAATTTCAGGATGTTTAAATAAAGCAGGGCACGCTGCAGCAGGCAATCCTGACTTATGCTTAAACCAGCTTTGCTCTTCTTCGCCTACTTTTATGTAACCTAATACCTGTTCGTGTAGTCCAGGCTGACAGGCAGCTTCATCTGTGCTCGGAAATCAATGAGCGTGATTCAGGTTAAACACACCGCACCTAGTTCCCTGTTCATTCACTGATCCATTCATAAATCCGGAGAGAGGTGTGCTGCACGTCGCTATGCTGTAATTGGGCGTGAAGCTTGCTTTCCCACACATACCAGGCAGAGCAGCAACATGATAATGCAGTAAAGCAAATGAGATTAGCTTGGTGATAGTGTCCATTGTTTATAATGTTACATCTTAAGCACACACAGATACATTTAAAAGAACAATGCGTACCAGGCTGACAACTTAAATGAAATAGACGACCGCAGAATGTCTCGATAACTCAGGTACATTCAGTTTTTTTTAATTACTTTAAAATGCACTGACATACTTCTTTACAGGAACCTGATACATTCTTCTTACTCTATGATAGGTACTGTGTCTCCTCCCACAAACATGCCAGTCATGTCAACTGTGTGCTGGGATAGAATCTTTCCTGAAATAACCCATGATTGTGTTATTGCCAACAGCTGTCAAAATCCATATTTCCATCATCTGACACCCACGTAAACCAATCAAACACTCCAGAACAAGATGATTGCAGGGACCCGAAGGATATGGAAGGAACAGGTTCGCCTGAGACGATGGAAAAGGTTTATTGTGAAACCCCGTGTTAGTCACAGCCATGTTTGGTCTCGCTCTCGGAGGAGATTGTGCGCTGTTCCCTTCAAGGACACTGCTCTTTCTCAAACACGAGTTTCCCATGAGGTCTTGTTTATGTGCAGTCAGGTATACTGACAACAGAACCTTTGCATGTTTATTCATATATGTGCTTTTTATTTGAACAACATGCATAATTCCCACCCAGATTGTATCTTCTTTGGTCTTGGCTCACTTAAAAATAAAATTTTCTACTCTGCTATGCATCAGATTTGCAAAAACTCAAGTTAGAGGAACGACCAATCATTTATCACAGTGGTAATGATTAACTGAACAGGGTTGTCTTTTTATCCAAACATGCATGAAATGTCTTTCAAATTGTGAACACTTCCACCGGGGTTCTGAATGAGTTTGCAAAACTTGCACAAACAAACCTAAACGTCTATCGCCGTGGATTTTCAAAAATAAATGTAGACTTTCTAATGGACCTAGATCATCAATAAGTTGCTCCATTTTATTCTTAGAAAACTTCAATGTTTGTCCTGCATTCAGCAGTTCACACAAAACTAAAAATGTCAACCTGAACCTGAGAAACTTAACGTTTGTACTTCATGGAGCAACAGATAAAGCGACAGAAAGATCAAAATGTCTCTAAACCAGACATGGCCATAATGGGTCTGAAGTCTGTGTGAGCAAAGCTGAGAGTTCTTATGTCAATGCCACCAGTAACATTATCAGATCTAAGAGGTAATGGGCTCTTTATCACGCTGCCAGTTCAGCTCATTCAGTTCTGAGCACCAACCCGCCGTCAGCAGCATAAAGCACCACTCTATTCCCTTTCTCTCTGTGGAGCTCTATCTGGCTCACTTCACTTCCGACCGGGAGAGGACGATACAAAAGACCCCACACAGACAAACTCGCCCAAAAACACACACTCATATTTATGCTCCCGTAGAAGAGCTGCCAAAAGCACCTTAGGGCCAAGAGTGGGTTGGGTGGGTGCAGCTGCGTTTGGGAGGAAGGTCGGAAGAAGACTGTGCCCTTTACACTTCTGCTGGACAAGGATGAGACGATGGCGGACGGCGTCATTTAGGGATAATCCCAGCACTCTGAATACTTTCCTTTGTTCTGCTGCTCTGAACATGTGCACGGCATAAAATCATCTCCTAACAGATTTCTTATATGTGTTTTTGATATAGTTAAAAAATCCTCTTTGTCCACTCCTCTATACATGTACACACTTGTCAAAACATCAAACAGCTGAGAGAAGAGGAGTGTGCAGAGGAGGTCAAAGAGAGCGCAGAGGATGAATCCCTCTTTTCATTCTCCCTCCTCGCCTTTCAACAGGAGTTGATTTAAGTTATGAGTCAGTGTCTCACTTTCTGGATGTCGAGGACAGGTGCTCTTATCAGGTTCAATGACACAAAAAATTGAACCCTTCAGGACAGAACACCAGGCACCGCTCATCGCCCTGGCTAATACCATCACTATGGTGAAAGCTGGTGGTGACATTTCTATGTGGGCAGGGATAAGGAGACTGATCCTTGAAGAAAACCTACCCCAGACTTAAATTGTCCTTTCAGCATGACGAAGACCTGAAGCATACAGGTAACACAATCGGACTCAAAAACCGAGGCACTCTCGAAGTTGAAAAGTAAAAAGCCTTTAATTCAGCGTGGCCATTCACAGATTAAAAGCCGGCCTATACGCGTTGCAGCCATAGGTCTTCAATCTTGCTGGTATAAAGTAACCAAGTCACTTTCCACACCTCTTTTTGACATGTCTCTGACTGAGCTGTCTGGACTAAAACATCTGTAGAGCTGAAGATGGCAGTTTACAGATGCTTTCCATCCAATCAGATGGCTCTTGAGAGGATGTGGGATGAATGAATGGGATAAAGCATCCAAATCCACCTGTGTAAAAGCTGATGTATTGATCTGAATGTGTGTGTAATTGGTTGACATAGGCAAAACATGACACTTTAGATTTCAGTTTTAAGTGCAAACCAAAAGCTAGTGTGAGTACAGTTCCATTTCCCAGGCCCTGCTACTAAAAGGCACAGAAATGAGTGTTCAGGCACAATCGGGCTCCTTGTTACAGTGAGGCAATTCTCAAACCCCCCGCACAGCAGCCACAGCATGAATAAGGTCTTGTTCACAAGTCTGTAGGGCAAAATCCCCAAAATTGCAGAAAGAGACTGGAGAGTTTTCAGTCTGTGGTTTGTCTGTGTGGGACAGAAGGATCAGAATTCACTGCTGCCGACTCGTTTCCTCCAAACATCACAACTTCTTGTACATTTTGTTCTGGTACTTCTATTAATAATGAAAACAGTTACATCGAAATGGTGTTGATAGTGACCTAGGCTGCAACTTGATCTTGATTAAACCCAGACTTGTGTGTTTTCTCACATTGTCTCGCTGTCACTTCTGTTCCCATGAAGACAGAAGTCAACACACACACACACACACACACACACACACACACACACACACACACACAGATGCTAGTGTTGCTGGACAAGGTGACAGGACAAGAAAGCACCTGTCTTTCAACACTTGACAAAAAAAAACTTGGATTGCTAGGACACAAGTGTCGCCATCCTCCTTCAAAAACTTCAGCGCACTCAAGACGCTATCTCCCACAATGCATTACAAGGGTCTCACAGAGGAGCATGCATGTTTCCTTTATCTAGATGACAGGATTCCAGACATTCTGGTCGCTTCGCCTGTTGGGCTGACCATGAGGAAATTCCTCCGGCCTGGATACCGCCCCGCTGTCACAAGTCACCATGTTGTCGGTGAGGCAGAGGGTCTCCGGGCTCTCAGGTCAGCATGCTGAGGCTGTGACTGCTGGCTTTGCTCTAAGCTCTTGCCAATTATTTGCAAATCATCACCTGATGCCCATGAGGGTAAAAGTCAGCGTGTGGGACTCTTCAGTGTCCTGTCACATTGTGCTGTCAACAGCGTGTGCATTGACCCGTGGTGCACGGTCTCTTTCTTGACAGTAATAGAAATGTCATGAGCTGCTGAGTTTGGCGTAGTCCGCAACGTGCCGTGCTGACTCGGCCTGACAGACATGTTGAAATGTCCCAACAGGAAAAGTCCAAGGGGGAAATTGTAAAAATACAGATAACATGACATTTAGCTGTTTCAGTGTCAACGTCTTGCACTTGAATCAAATAGAGCCCAATGTGTCGTACCTGGTGTTAAAACCAGCAAAAGGTCAATGAGTTTTACGAGAACATCACTCCATTATTTTCACAGCCCCCCTCCTATTTATTAGGGCTTTAAAATACCACACATGATGAATCTGACATTTATACGACAGGACAGATGAAAAATGTAGTACTTAAATCAAACGTTTGCATTTGCTTTTTTTTTTTTAATTGTAAAAAGAGAAACTTTGTGTTTTGGTAGGGTAGAAATGTTTTCACCAGGTGGGGGACAGACATAAAACCAGGGACAAAGAAGACAGCAGAGACAGCTCCATGTCACACAACTTTAATAGAATATTTTAACTAACTCTGTACAAATTGAAAAGAAATATTGCGCAAGTAACAAATTGTGAATAAGAACCAGTTAAGGCCATTGCTAGCACACGGTCCAATGTGGTAGATTTGATGTCGACCGTGGCTCTGAGAGATCTGTCCAACAAGATCTACAATCGTTCTTTTTAAAAACAGAGAAAGGGTGGGTTATTATTTCGCTGTCGCTGCTATCGATGACAAGCCGCCAGGCAGAGGGGTCCAACCGAACGGCCGAAATCCAAAAGCAGTATATAAAATACATTGGCAACCTCTTCCATTTGTTTTCCAGACATTCTACAGAATCATTAGACAATAACAGAAATATTTATATATTCTTAAACAACTTTAAATGCTGAATTAGATTACATTGTGTTAATGACAATTGGCAGACAAATTCATAAAAGAGGACGGTATGTTTTTGTCTTTCCTTTTGGCTTCTTGGCAACGAAATTTTCATTTATTCCAAACATCCTGCACCCTGTCCCACTGCTAAATGAATTCATTAGGAACTAAATACATACCAGTAGAGATCTCTTATACACAGAGAAAAAGGTGGTGCGTCAGCCAGTGTGTCTGCTCATTTCATTTATCAGGCTGTATATGACTATTGACGATGGGTAACCCTCGTCTTAATTTCATTCTTTGTTCTATGTAACACAAATTAAAAGAGCATCTCACAGGTGATGAGGAAACAGGGAAGAATAATAATGAGGTTACATCTGAGGTATAACCACACATCTGTCACATGATCTTAATTAGTGTTACGCGTCTACCCAAGTGCTCAGTTTAAATGCTTGTTTAACCCAGTACAGCTTGGCAAAAGTGAGCAGTATTAGTGGAGAACAAAATTCCTCAAAGTTTCAAATGCATTTTGATAATAACAATAATAATAATTATAAAAAAAAGAAGAAAAAACACAACTTGGCAGTTTTCATGTTTTTGTTAACCTGCTAAGCCCAAATAATGTTTGAGCCAATCAGAGGGGGCCTTATATACTGTGGCTGTGCCTTAAAAAGATCTGAAAATGCACCACTTCATACAGCTGCATGACACCAGAATAAATAGTCCAATGACATGACAATGAACATTTAAAAAAATGTAAATTAAATTCAAAATGATACATTGTATGTCTCTTAAAAAAAATAACACCATAACAAAACAAAAACCCTTCAGCAACCCCAGTGAAAGATTAAGTCAGACTTGTTCAGCAGTTTCCTGGTTAACTATCACTTCTCTTGTTGGCATTAAAAAACCCTGAGTAACTGATTTATTTCCATGAAACTAAAGTTGGGATCCATTCCTTTTCTATCATTTTCTTTTATTAGGTGATGTTCTGACTTTTCTGGCAGTAGAAACCTACTCCACTTTACCAAGGAAGAGAAAGACTGACCCTATGTGGTGCCACGGTATTTCAATCTACGTCAGGTCACTTTCCACTTTAGGTTTGAATGAAGCCAAATAATAAAAAGGGGTGAGATGGGCGCAAGACAAAAGAAAAAGAAGTCATGCACATAGTAAAAACGCAGTTTGGTTTGCGTTCTATTGCGTTCAGGTGAGAGTTCATAAAAGGGCAGAGCCTGTAAAGAGTAGGAGGACTTGCTGATTGGCTAAGATCTGGATTGACTGGCAGCAGGTCTCTGCCTCTCCTGATCACCACGGTTACTGCTGTTTGCATTCGGCAGGCTGGGGCTGTTCTTTCTGTAGGGAGCAAAGAGTGAGAAAAAAAACAGATTTTTAAAAAAAATATGCAAAGATGGTAGTAATGAAGCCACTGGGCATGAGCTATCAAGGAGAGGAAGCTAAGAAGACAGCAGGCGCTACAGAGTGAATGCACCTGGTTTGGTACAGCAAAAGGGAACAATGTTAGACAACCTTGGATGGGACTACAGTGGGAAAAACAAACTGATTGAAAGAGCAAGAGGACAGGAAGAACAGAAGTTGTATCTACTCAAGCTGTGAGTTAGAGATCCTAAACACCTTGGACTACCAGGAGAACGGAGGATATATTGAAAGAGAGAGGCAGCCAGAACAACAACAGCCAGATAGATGAGGACAGTGTACAAATGTATGTGGGACGCCTTCCTTATTTCCCCCTTACCTAGAAATGCATGGGATGAGAATGATTGATTATGCCTGTAAATGGAGGGGAATCCAGGGGAGGGAGAGACAACAATATGCACAAGTTTAATTGTCACATTGAGAAATGGCATAGTGAGCATAGTGAAACATTGATGAAGCTGGTGAAATAGCGCCCTGGATTCCTGGGGCAAAATGAATAACTGATAAGAGGGCAGCAGGTACCACGAGAGGAAAAACTCAACAACATGCTACTGAGGAAACTCGTTCTCAGACACAATGGCATCGTTGTTCACCCCTTTAAAAAACTGCTTACAGGACATGTGATGCACAATTACTCACTATCAGACTGGAATAGCTCATAATGGACCATAGTTATTTCAATTTAACTGCAACTGAACAAAATAAAGCTCTCTCTCTTTGGCTGTCATTACATAACATTTTGTAGTGAAAGAAACTTAATCTATATTATATTCTGTAATTTGAGTTAAGTTCATGACACATCTCAGATTTAGTTAAAGTTAGCTCATTGCGGTGGAGGTGGGAGTTGAAATTTGGGTGTGAGTGCCTCATGAATACAACCGTGAACACACTCTTATGACCACCCCAGATGACAGGCACACTTCCAATAAAAACATGAATGCAATTTTAGTTTGGCCTGTTTTGCTAGATGGTCAGTGTGACTTTGGCACAGGGGAAATGGAGGGGAGGGGGAACAACCAGTAAGTGCCCACACAGTGCTAATTTAACATGAAAATAATTAAATAAATTGATTAAGTGATGTTATTTGCTTTGTGGTTTTATATATGAAAAAATGTCCTGACATACAAATTAAATATTATGCTTGAAATGTAAACTGACCTTGGGATCAAAGTCTCCCTCATCATCGTCATCATCAGCTTCATCGTCTTGCTCCTGAGACACAAAAACAAGCCAACGGTAAGATATGCAGACGAACATTGCTACAAAAACATATGCTGGAGGGACTGATATAGTCAGTGGTGACCAGATGTCTGGTATTTCAGAGTGTCAGTGGTATTACTAAGTATTACCAACCTCCTCGTCTCCCTCTTCCAGCTCCTCCTCTTCAAACTGCAGGAAAAACAATAAAAATCACAAGTTAAAATAAACATTTGGAGCATCAACTAGTTTGGCCTATAAACCCTCAAATGAGTCGCTTTTCCATGTTGTTACAAGAGTACCAAAGTTTTTCTGTTTTCACGTCAGAGGGGGAACAAAACACTCACGCTCTCGTCATCTTCAAGGGCCTCTCCAGTGAAATACAGCACTGCTCTGGGAACTATTCTCTCACGGAAGAAATGACCGATCTCAAAGTCTGTGGCTAGAGTGAACTCAGAGTCTTCGTCCTATAAAACAAACACACTTTAAAAAAAACACACACACACAACTACAAAGCCAATATGTTGGTGGTAAAAGAAGAAGCAATAAAATAGGTGACGATTTTATTAAGACCTCTACATGGCTCTACATTTTACTCACCATTTCTCCATCTGGTGAAGCTGAAAGGAAAAGTACAGACAATTAAACCAATGAGGATGTGATCAAATTGGTTTATAGGAAATTTTAAGCAGTTAACTATAGTGGGGGAAAAATGAATTATAATTAGCAAATTCATTTTTTCAAACCACCAGTTACGTCAACCATCACATGATATAATCTGGACAGCTTTTGCATTAGTTCTAACTCAAACAACAAGTAAAAGTCCATTTATGGTTAAGACTTGTTATACATGAGGTCACAGATGCTGTGGCAGGCTGTTAGCAAATAGCTCTGCTCCACCAGCCTATCATTAAACTGACTAAGGGTGAAGTCACCCATCCTTCCAACCCTGTCAACACCATTGTATTTCAACTGCCGTTACACTTCTAAATGTCTGTGCTCACATAATCATAATTTCACTGTGCAGGGCCTCCACAGTACCATCAATTTTAAAAAACAGACTAAATGACTCATGCTCTCCTGAATAACTGCAAAATCTTGCCCCGACAGGTCTTTATTTTGCTTGCATTACCCTACACATCTTCATTTATCTGGATCAAGAGATCCACACTTTTGTTTGTTTTCCAATTCCACACTTTCTTAAACAAAAATAACACTTGAATTGTATTGCAGGATGTAATTATCCAGTACAACACTAGTTTTCTATTAAATTTTAAGTAATTTTTCTTAAAATGGGAAAAACTTTTTTAAAGCATCGACTGACTTCACAAAGCCATGTCAAATAAATACCAACTAACACATTCAGGTCAAAAACATGGATTAATTTATGTTTTTTTGTGATGGATGTTCAGTCAATTACATCAATGTTTTGTTTAGATGATTCACAAACACATTCTCACAATAGCTCCTCTTACATCCTGATTGATAGATGACAAAAAATGCATGCACCACTCGTCCATGCTTTAAAAGGTCAATCACTTTTTCCAGTTATTCACCGACTGTTTAGCAACACAAACAAAAAAGTAACCCACCAAGATGGAAACTAACAGTAAATCATATGTAGTTGTGAAGATTTCAAAGTTGAGTGAACACAGCTTCATGTACAAAGTCCAATGACTGCAAGCCACAGACATGTTGCCTTCTCTGCCTACATACTGCAAAGTGACTGCATAATGTGACAGTGTGAAGGAGTCTGGCGCCACCTGCTGCTGTATTCAGTTCAATGCACATGAACCACATGACCAGTAAGTCTTTCCACACTGTCTGCAGATTAAACAAAAACATGCTGACTGCCCAGCAGGTGAATTTGCATGTGGCTGGACACATCAGAGCTTTCAATAAATCTGGGTACGCTCAAGAACTGTGACAACAGAGATAACAGAGCAAAGCTTTGAATCTAAATTGTTACTTGTATGTGAGAAACATGCACATGCTTTAAAAGTGACACTTCGACCTTCAGAGAAACCCAATGCTCTTCGTGTGCGGTCATTAAATGTATCGGTGTTATGAGTGTTCTCACCTTTGACAGGATTAAAGAAGTTGAAGAAAGAGTCATTAGGGACCTGTTTGGTAACAGTGCGAACGGTGCCACGGCCTTTATGCTTCTGCTTCTTCTTAATAGTTTTCACTGTCACATCCTTCCCCTTGTGCCAATCTATCTGACAGCTAGAGAGAGGAGGTGTGGAAAGAAGTGAGAGGCTGCAGAAAGTAAGGACGCACAAGGGTAAAAGCTAGAACAGGTGCCAAGAGGAGGCTGATATGTGGGATGTAGATATAGAAAGAGTAAACAGAAATGTTTTATAAACCACAAAAAATCCATCCCATTGACTTGACAAGTTAACACCATGACTGCCCAAGCAACAGTTTAACACGCATGTTGTGTGCTCTGGCACTCACCCTTCACAGTCGATGATCTCTGGCCCCTCAAATGAGAATGGGTCTGAGGCATCAGGCTCTGACTTCATCTTGTAGACTTTAGTGAGGACTGCATTGTTGAAGTAGCCATTGGGCTCGAAGTGGAACTCTAATGTGAAACTCTGAGGGAGAAAAACAATGTAGGTAATTTCACAGATTTTTCCCAAACTAGTAAATAGTTTGGAATGATAGTGATTTCATACTGGGACAACAAATGCTCCTTTTCCACTAGCACGACTCAACTCGACTCAGCACAGCACGGCCCTACTCTTTTTTTTTGCTTTTCCACTAGCACCTAGTACCTGCTACTTTTTTGCTAAGGCCTCAGCCCGGGTTCCAAGCGAGGGGATAGTAAAATGTGACGTCCGCCGACTGCCTTCCACTGATTGGCTAGAGCGTTGACACTGGAAGAAACAAAACACACTGACAATGGTTCCTACTGATCTGTACTGAGACTGTTGTTATTGTTTTACGTGAGTTAAATGACTGCTGTGTATACAACCACACTGTGGTCCGTAATCGAGGTGCAGACAAATGAGTTTGGAGCTGACGAGAGGATCAAAAAGAGAGTGAGACTACGCAGCCATAGCCGTCGTGATGTGTCGACTTCGCCCACATTGAGGAGGAACTACGAAGAACTCAGCTGAAATGGAAAAGCACCTAAACCGAGTAGAGTCGAGTAGAGCTGTAACTGTGCAGTGGAAAAGAGCCAAAAGATACTAACCATCGGCTGGCCTGGCTCAGAAAACTTGACTTGAATATCTTTCAGGTGTTTTAAGATGGGCTCATCATGCTCCTGTTGGGAGATTAAAAGACAAGGCAGAGATTTAGGACATAACATTTTTTAAATATCTACAATGCACAAGTGACAGACTCGTCGCTGACTGATATACCTGTAGCATGTCGCTGAGCATGTCCACACTCTTGAATATGGTGAGCCAGAACTCAGGAATCCCTTTTGGGTCTTCCTCTGGCGTGGCTTCCTCTTTCTTTGCATCTTCAATTGCAGCTTTTTCCTTTACTTCCTCCTGCAAACAGTGACCAGAGCACTGATCAAAATTTACTATATAAACAATTCGATTTGTTAAGCTGTCAAGAAGTCTCATTGGCTTTTGTGTATGTTTTCTATTTACTAGGATTTGCTGTCAAAATGTCTTTTTTTCTATTTTTGCCACATTGCTGTGCATGGTGTTGTATGAAAAATCAGCAGCAGCATTACAGACATCGATTAGGTCAACAAAACAAAGTTGTACTTACAGCTAGCTCCTCTTCCTCCTCTCTATCACTGTGCCACTCACACTCCTCATCTGTGGGTTCCACTGTTCCTGTGACAATGTCTCGTCTCTGTAAGAGAGACATGTTATGACAAAGTTAAGCATTTTTAGAAAGTGGTTTTGGAACACGTGTGTGAAATATTGTGAAATATCGACAGACGAACAGGCATTCAATTGACAAGACTGAATTATTTTCAGCTAGCATGCTGAAATCAACACCGTTTGAGAGCTAGATGGACAGACACACACACAGCTAACAGGTGCAGCAGGATTACAGCTGTCAGTCTTCAGGCGACTAAGAATGGCTCAGTTTTTGTCACTGGCTCTGGAAATAGCCTTAACGTACAAAAGAACAGTTGACTACTCGTTGTAGCAGTTTTTGATTTAGCACCAAGGATGTGTCCTCAATGGCCAAAGGTCAGACCACTGAGACAGATTTCATGACCCATTAGTGCAGGGAATGACAAGTGATTCATAAATATCTTATCTCTTAATAAATAAGGGATTTTGGCTTCCCCCCCTGCTTTTTACTATGTTTGCATGGACTTTACTGAGCAAAGAAAATTCTGTAAACAACAATAAGGCCTCTTTGTGAAAAAGTTCTGTTATAAACATATTACCAACTGTACCTTGTCAAAGTGTGGCTGGTAGAGGGCAGCATACTTCCTCTCAAGCTCATGGACTTCCTCATAGAACTTAGCCTCTATGTTAGCACACTGCACCTGTAGCCTTTTCAAGGCATGCACTCGCCTCTTCACTGCTTTAGGAAGCATACTAGGAAAGAGGAGACATGAGCTTTAATTTTTTGTACATTGACTTATTGATATTGATTATTACAGTAAACTGCATCAATTAGAGTTATTCATGACAGCAGACCTGTTTTACATGTACAAAATGTTTTGTGCAATTTGATATGAACAGTTCACTGACGTTCACTTAAGTTGGATATTTTCATGTCATATTACATCTAATTCTGATTGGTAGGCCTATCTATACATTAACTATTGCAAAATAAGGTCACATACAAATCACCAAATGATGTCAAGGTGGCAATACACCTAACAATCCACTAAAATCACCACCTTGGATAATATAGTACCCTGTTTATGTTACAGGTTGTCACAATGTGAATCCTAGTCTGTTGTAACAGTGACAATCTTCCCATTTTTACCCTCTTTCTGCCATAGCACAAACACAAAATGCAATATCTTAACTTACCTTTCCAAGAAGTGGAAGTTGACAGGTCTGTCCATTTGCCCACCTGGATTTTGCATCCCTTGATCCCCTTTACCTGCCAAACAGACTAAAAAACATTGAACCAGGTGTACTTTTCACATCATCAAGACAAAATACTGTTTCAGATTACAAAAATGTGAGTTGTGCCACTTTCATCTGCATTTGACAGAAATCCAATTTTGTTTCTCAACCTATAAATGATGCAACAGCTCTATCCAATACAATGGTGCATACATGAAGTTTAGTTATGTAACAATTACAATTTGTGCCAAGACTTGTTGATAGCTGTTAATCTTTTTAGATTATAGTTAACATAGCAAGTATTTCTATTGCGATAATTGTATGGGTGTAAATATTACCATTTGACAGCTAATGTTAAATACTGAGTCTTAGTTGATTTCTCACATAAGATTATCTACTGTAATATGTTAAGTTGAAATCCAACTGTCTTTACCTTTACTGGCATCCATTATTGAGTGGCAACTCCTTCCTCTGTTAAAGGGCAGATTAGTCACATTAGACATGATGGGTCATGACAGAGAAATTACCCACAACGTGAATGGGGAACACATTACATGTCGAGTGTACTTCACCACCATCAAATCGTGGGGTTTGCGTTTATTTGTACTTCTTATCAATATCCAAACATACTTCAAAAAGGTACGCAGAAACAAGTCCCAGCCATGAAAAGTGAGTGAAAGTGAGTGAGTGGCACGTCAGTTGAGTTTCCTCCCAAGTGATTAACAACACTGGTGTTGAGCAAGCGCAGGCCGATGACGCACTGACATGCTAATGGCAGCTGGGCTAGCTTATGACACTCAAGAGTTAGCACATCTACCCATTTTTTACAAAACTGAAAATTGGCTGTTGCAAAAATTCTGACAGTTAAGCCGAGCCATAGTGTGGACAATATCACATATATCTACATGTCAACACCAGCTTACCAACGTGCGAGGACAGATAACAAACCCAGTATGGGCGGTGCCAAAGATCTGACAGCAGCTAAACCGGGATAGCGAGCTAGCGTGCTGTGCTACCAACTAGTAACTACGAGACAACGTGCTATGGACAATGCTTCAGCTAAAACCAAACGCGAAGGTTAACACTTATTATCATCAATCTCTCCTACACTCGCATAACATATCTGGAATGACCTATCCGCATGAATGACTAAGCCAACAGCGTTAACTGACATCGATTAATGCAGGCTAGATAAAACTGGCCGTCAACGTTACGGCTGCTAGCTTACCGTTAGCTCGCGGGTTTATAAAAAGCTCGGAAAGTGTCGGAAAGACACTTCACCCACGGTGTGTTAGATCAGTGTGATAGCTCGCAACGTCAACGATTAACCGACTAATGTGCGAACAAGTGCCCCAAATTGAGGAAAAATCTGTGCTCACTTAGCCGTTTTAGCTGACTTACCTCGGGTTGAGCGGACTTCTTGCTGGTCGCGTCGCTCACGCGTCTTCGCTTCAACCCCCACGCTCAAGCAACCGAGGTTGCCAGGTCTTTGAGGCAAAATCGGCCAAACAGCAACTCAAAACCAGCCCAACCGGGTATATAAGTGACCCCCAGAACCAGCCATATACTAGAACTCAAGATATGCCTATAAAAGTCCATATATGTTGCTTTTAAAGTCCAACAACATTGCTTAAATCATATGTACTATAATATTTATATGTCTACATGTTCTTTCACGTCTGAGCGGCCCCTATGGACGCAAGGCAGCGGCAACCTTGCCAACCCGCGGACAGATAGGCTAACAGTCTATGCCGCGGACATAATTTTGTTTACCCGCAGTGATACTTATAAAGTAGCCCAATTACGCGGGGAAAACCTCGGACCTGGCAACCCTGCAAGCAACACACGCGCTTCAGCATCCTGGATTGTGGTTGGACAACCGGTCAAGGGGAGGCACCGTGTTGCATTCAAGTGCTGCTGCATTGAGAGAATCTGATACAGTACTTCATGGGAAACAGTTACTGCCACGCTCAATCCAGTCTCTAGAACTGGTGTCTTCAAGGCTTTTCAGGTCAACGACCCCCCAAACTGACGGAGAGATGGAGCAGGGACCCCCTACTATATACATTGTTTAAAATTATTAAACTTTAAGTGACAGGTTCATACTGTATGTTCAGGCACAAGTGCTGTCGCACTATAAACAGACTCTGTGAACTGATGACAATATCAACAATGTCTGTCAAATGCATTATAATCATGCATACAAGTTATTCAAACAGACATTTTTATTTTAAACATAAATGTAGAAACAAAAATATCTTTAAAAAAAATTAATCAAATTAATCTAATCAACCAAAAGGACAAAACGTTAATATGCAGACATATTCAAAACTAGGCCTATGTAAAACTTTGTTTTATATTTTGTTCAAGATGGCTTTTCCACATGAACAGGAGGACAAATGTGAACATAGGGCTGCAATAGAGAAATTCGTAAATAGGCTTTTGGTGTCCATCATGGCTGCTTTTGCCAGGTTGACTGCAAGAGCTCGAAAGTATGTGAAAGATAACACATAAATGCAAATCAGTAGAGTTATGCAATTCCTCTGTTGTGGATGCACAGACAAAGCACAAACAGTGTAAGCTGGCAAGCCAAAGGAGGAAAGTATCACTGACAAGCCTTCATCCTTACACTCCTTCCCATAACACAAGTGGAACATTTGAAATGCTTGAACTAGTATCTGATATAATGTCTCAGTGGAGGTCAAAGTAAGTGCCACTCAAATGCCAGTGGGGTCATGTAAGATACACATTAGGCTCCATATGGGGTGAGTATCAAACATCTCCCTACTCACTAAAAAGGTTATGCGCACCGCTGCACATGTAAAGATGATGAGATTTTAGGGCTGGGGCTGGGGGATACAGGAAAAATCTTCAGTGTTTTTTCATGTGGAATTTGGACTACAATGTGACATAGACTCTTGTCAATGGATGTATTTGAGTGGCCCAGATTATGTTTAGGCCACAAGAGGGCTTCATACACCTGTGCTTCACAAGTAGACAGTGACTCCATCAGTGTCTGCACACTGACCATGGCTCTGACATGCTTTATGAATGTAATAAGAAGTCAAGAGTGTGTTGTGTTGAGAGAGTGAATCTTCTTGTTTTCTCTGTTTTACAGCACCTGTGAAAGATTCAAATATGATTGTTTCATTCTACAATGACAAATCTGACAGGCACTTGTGGCGTTTGTCTTGTTTCATGTCCTTGCATTAATGCTAACAAAATTTTGATTAATTTTTATTTAGCTGTCATCTTTGAATTATTATTATTATTGTTAGGCCTAGTATTTTTTAAATTAATTTTGTATTTAATTTATTTATTTAAAAAACAAACATTTTATTTATTTAGTTTCATCCAGTCTCCAGCTTTGTTTTGCTTGCTTGTATTGTGTAAAGCACTTTGTGCTACATTTTATTTAAATAAAGTCGGATTGATTGATAAAAAATTGAAATAACCTTCCTATATTATGAAGCAGCACATCATTGAACAAAAAGCTATATTCGAGGAAAGGCATGCAGTGAGCACCGGTAGTTAGTGTTTGCATGAATTAGACGGTAGGCAAGGTATCAATTACCTGCTTTGTCAAATAACATCAGTGTTTCATTAGATCCAAGAGATGACGTAAGGGAGATTTTGAACGTGTGTGGCAGAGGTTTCAAAGTGGGAAGTGGTTATAGCTTTGAGTCATATTCCGTCACCATCTACACATGGAGGGACCCATTTGCTTTTCTTTTTTCGTCATTAGGAATTATTTTGAAATGATACATTTACATACCTTTCACATCTCACCTATATACAAATACACTCTTCATTTGAAAATGTTGTGTCACAAGGGCGTAAATGTCCAGAGAAAGACTAAACCAGTAGTAATCATATGCAATTTCTTATTGATTCACTGTTAACTTTTGTTATTTCTCTGGAAAATGTTCTTTTTGCGGAAATAGCCCATTGAGTAACAGACATTAAAAAACACTAAAAATCTGTTTGCTATCAACCATTATGTAGTCTACATACTTGAGAGGAAGTGACAGCACTGGGGGCCCTCAGGATACGATTGTGGTGACCAGGCTTTGTGCCTGTCACAGTGTGACATTTACCAGCAGGGTCTGTACTCACAGAGGAAATCAAATGTGATTGTGCAGCATTTGGGGTGAGCCAGAGATCTAGAAACGTCTAAAGTGTACAGTAATCTCTAATTTTGGAAGAAAAAAAAAAACAAGGCAGTGGGGGAGTCGTTTTGAACAGAATTACGTCAAAGTAATTTCTTTGTAAAAATTATTTATTGCAGAAAAAATGAAAGCAACAACATAAAATTGGATGTTATAGGGATAATACATTTATGAATTTAAAGGGCCAACAAGCAGTTTCTATTTGGTTATTAAAAAAAGTCTCACATTAATGTGGATGAATCTACGCTACCCACACTTGTTAATGGGCCCATTTTCAATAAATATATCGTTTTGTCTTATTATTAGTGGTGGTGGAAATGCTGGGTGAGCCGACCAGCATTTCCTTACTATGACTATTTATGAATAAAAAACATGAGTCCGTCTTGCGCCAGTCGAAGAATTCTACGGTGCGCGCAGAGGCTCATAAATGTAGTGTGAAAACACTTTGCTTTTCCAAAACTCCTCGTTGTCCCTTTAAGTGAGTCAGATGTGCTAGTATCAACAGCCTTCCTAGTTATATCCACAAGCAGGCAACAAGACAAATGTTTTACAGAACAAAAATAAGATAAGATAAAGAATAAGAGACTGTCGATACGTTTATTTTTGTTTTTTATCACCTGCAGCTCTTACACACAGCTGTACTTTACAACCTCACCGTCATCAGCAAGTCTACTCCAAGATTACACCCGTGCTCAGTCTTTTGTATTAAAAAGACCCCCCCCCCCTGCCTCCCCTCGTGAGTGGGTAGCACACACCTGGCTAGATATGCATCTGTACAATTAAGACAGAAGTGCCACAGGGTGGGTGTTAAGAAGTGAAATTCACCAATTCCTGCGCTAGTCATACATCACATCATAGCAAACCTGAATTGGTCACATGTATTTTATCTGTCACTAACGGTAGTCTGGAGTGTCCGTCTGCTCTCTCTGTTCAGTACAAAACACTTCTAACACTCACACATCTCAGACAGGGGTTGATTTTTCTTCAGTTAAAGGTTTCTCATTTAAAGTTTCATCATTCGACTTGAGGATGTAAAGACAGTGTGTTGCTTGAGAGATAAAATCTTCGGCTATAAAGTCTTTGGCTATGTGAACAAAACTTGAATATGGGCTGTAGCAGGCCAGTAGTACCCAGTATTTCTGGGTGCATAACCAGTTCCTAGGTGTGACTCTGAGATATGGAACCATCTGTTGACATTAATAAAATCGTGACAGTGAATAGAAATGAGAAGCTAAAAACTGTAAATGAATGACTAAACCTTTCTTTGTAATTGTCTTCACATTTTCAAACATTGATCAGTCAGTTACTCAACATTGATTACTTGAATGTAGAAATGAATGGTGCAGACTTTGGAGCTCTGCGGAAATCTCTCTCTTCCTTTGGAAAAGAAAAACACACATTTTGCTGCCTATATTGGTCCTGGCCTGGAATCAAAGTGGTCTAGACGTGAGTCAACGCCCCAGTTGTAATTTATATTTCTCTGTCTTTGTTTCTTGTGTCCTTGTTTCTCACTTGTGCAAACACATGCGCACACACAACCAAAAAAAAGAAAGAGAGAGAAGAAAAAAAAAATCGACTTCCTCTTGAAAGTGGGTGTCGTGATAGCTCTTGTCTCTTCCTGCTGATTGAACATGTAGCAACAGTGTCTCCGTTGGCCCTTCTCATCCCACCCGGGTATTGGTTTTGTGAATGAAGTGTCCAAACTCCCAGATGGCAGTATTGATATGGCCGGGAGGACAGGGCAGTGTTTACAAGCCATCCTGCCCCTGCATCCTCTGTCGTCCATTAAGCCCCTCTCCTCCTAACGCACGAGTAATGGCCTATCTGTACACCATAATCAGACAGACTCACACATACACACTGACTGTAAAAAGCCATCAAAACAAGGACACACAAACAAGCGCACACACGGTTAGCAGCCACATTGACACAGCTGTAGTCATTATTCACAGGAGGAGGTCTTGGGTTAGGAGGGGGGCTGGTGAGGGATGAAAAATGGCAAACGGAAATACTAGATCTCGTCTAAGGTGGCTGCGACTGACGGCCCTGCATGCGTAACAAATTCAGCAGAGCCATCGATCCAACTTGTTGCAGGCTGAGTTCTCTGCTCACGCTTTACGTGATGTGAGCACAATTTAGTTTAATCTGCACCGATAAGCAATTTCCATCATGACATCTTGTTTGTTTTTGTCTGTTGGTTGTCCTCTGCGGTCGCCATCATTCTAATTCTCCCACGACAGCTAGGCCTTTTAGCCACTGACAAAAATAACCCATAACGCACCTTTCACAGGTTCAGACACACAAAGATTGAATTTAGTGTCTTGACAAAATATTTGTGACTTGTTACTATTTCTGCCCTATAATTTTAGCATCAGAAATCTGACAACAAAATGGCTTTTATTCAAATTCTGACAGTTAAGGATTTCCTGCCAAGGACACTCTTACTTTCCTGTTTTCATTTTAATATGCATGGTATTAGCGTGCAAATGCACCTATTAATTAAAGGGGATTAGTTATTACTTAAGTTTTATGTCCATAGTTAGTAAATAAGGAACAATAGGGATGGTTCAGCTGCAAGGGCAAAGTTTTTGTAACTGCCGGGTCAGAAACCCCTGAGGTCCCAAAAGATGGCACTTGTTTTTTTGTTTTTGTTTTTTTACGTCTTGCACTATAACGAGATCTGTGTCGGGAACACAAGTTGTTACCTTGTTGGAACAAGATAATTGAATATAATTAGATGTGCTTATCCACTCATCTCAAAATGGAGAGTTAATCAAGTTTCATTTTCACCTGCGTGTCATGTGATTGAATCCTTGCAGATCTGGCACAATAACACAGTATTGTTCAAAATGGAAATCATGTGCTGCGTATTATAAAGGACAATAGGCTTAGCCATTGGGAGGACAACACAGACTTTGATTATGGCACTGACTTCAACCATGATCAGATACAGATTGGGGAGATGCATAACTCCAGATGATTGTTTATCTTGAGCATTCAGAAGAAAGACAGAGGGCCCTAGATTGGCAGACCGATCGGAGTCAACTCGCAGCGCAGCTGCGCCACGTCAACTGGGTGTGTCCAGGCGCGTTTTGCAAGAATCGTGAGCCGCGAAGTCCGGTATAGACCGGCGCACCCACGCCCCTTGCACCTCCTCCAAGCGCAAATGCCGAGGAGGGAGGAGTCGGGGGCGTGAGGCAGGCAGGAGGAGGAGAGAAAGGCTGAAGTGGGATTAACACAGCCGATTCCGATTTTCACCAATCAAATGAGCCCCTCTCCTCACCTTTAACTGAGCCGCGGTGATGTCATTTCCTACTTTGACATGGACGGAGGAGAGGAGGAGACAGCGACGCCACAGGCCGAACCTCTCCCAGGAGGAAACAGCTGTTTTGGTCCGGAGGTCCGAGCTCAGAGTGGCTGAATAATGAGTTTAATATCCTTAAACAGGTTTGATCTGATACACTGAGAACCGCTAGCCAGTGTAAAAAAAACAACTAAACTAATAAAGAAACTCACATTTATTCAAACCCTGTGTAGAGATGAGAGGTGAATTGAGTTAACCTTATATTCCTGTGAATGTTAATGTAAACCCAGCGCGAGGCAGCAGTTAAAAGAAAAACATGACGTAGAGGGAGACCCCCCAGGAAAGAGACTTACAAAAACGTTACAGTGTGTCAGTTGTTTTGTTTTCCTGCCTGTTATTTTGTTGCTGGGCTTTTCCGCTGGTAAATAAACTTTTTTTTATAAACTACACAAGATCCGCTCAAGATTCTTGGATCCGAGTGTAACATGTACACTAATCACAATATAAACAAACACTGTAACAGGGATGGAATCCGCGTAAAGGACGCTCTCGCTCTCCCCCCCCCCTCCCTCCCTCCCTCTCTCTGTCTGTCTGTCCTTCTGTGATGAGACAAACTATATACTGACTATCTGACACCGAGACTGTTGTGGTTGAGAGATATTACAGCTGCCTGACGTGCTGGCCCGTTGATAAATTGCGGATCATCACATCTCAACACGGTAGTGACATGCAGTCCCTCAGTCCGCAATCCACAGCTCCAGTGCCAGTTGGTCCCTGCTGAGTTAATTCAGGTGGAGTTTTCATTACGCTGCCAACAGCCTTTGATCTGACGTCAGATGTGACGGGACACTCTTTATAGATAGAAATTCACGTGTTGATTCCATTAGTTGCATTAAATAGAGGTTATTGTGGTTATTTATTGCATCTAAATGCGTCGGAACAGTGGAAACCTGTCTGTGAGGTTTTGCTGACGTGTGTGGAGCCGGTCAACCAATCTCCCTCTCCGCCAGCTCCGCTTCGCCTTGCGCCGAGATAGACCTGCTTTTAGGTGGTCTGCTTTCGGCGCAGAGTCGGCGGGACATTTTCTCACGAAACTTCCGCTTCACCAAGCTGGATCTGTGACACCGCCTCCTGCTGCGCCGCCACACCCATATTGGCGGAGCGCGATCTGCCAATCTCCCGACTAGACTTTGAGCCAGTCTGCGCTGCTTCAAACTTGCAATAGACGGGCTGCGATACCTTGCGCCACCTGCGCTGCACCAGCAAACTAGGGCTCAGAGTATTGTCGCATTCACCATAACACGCAGTCCTTTGGTGTGTTTATTAATATATTTTCAACTTAACTTCTTGTGCAAGATAGTTTTCCTCAAAGACATGCAGTAAGCTGCTCATGACTGTCCCAACCTTTGGGACATATTAAATATCTTGGTCTCACAATATCACACAACATAGTAATGGATCTGTGGGGGTTCATAGCCCATTTAATTAGTGACATTTTTCACTTTATGTTCTGCATCAGGATTGATAAATTACATCCATATGATAAATGACAAACATTTTTGCTTCTGTGCTTCTGTCTGAGGACAGGAGTGGTCCTGTGTGGTTTGATGATGATCATGACAGATGTGTGAATGACCTTGATTTGTAAATCAAAAGTCAGATTTCAGCATTTCGATTTGTTGTTAAGAAATCTGAAGTCAACAAGTCTTAGGTTTTCTATGAAGATCAACCTCTCATTGTATTCTAATGGGATCCATTCTCTGTCTAATTCTTACGACCTACAAAATATAAATGCACTCCCCACTTTTCACATCTGCTATAAAGCCTTCATTTTGTTGACAGCGAAGATGAATGCATCCAGTACCCCCCAATATGTCCTTTGATTTAATGCTGGCATGAAAACAATCTTTTGAGGAGCTGTGACATAACATGCACTTTGGCTGTTTGGCATTTTGTATCCTGTGCAGCTCACATGATGCAAAGGTGCAAAGGTGAGCTATTATTGCTATATTTGAGTGGAAACAGATAATATCCAACTATGTCTGCTTCAAAAACAACTACACACACATCTGTGGCACTGTGTACATTAACAAGGATATTTTAGGGTTTACATGCAAAAAGCTGTATTTTTTTGGTTTGTTTTGACATGGAAAAAAATCTTATATGACAAAATTAGGGTTGAGATTGCTCTGCTTAACTGCATGAAAAAGAAGATAAATATCTCGTGCCTGATCACAATGAAAAATGCTACTTATCAACAATTGTGTTTCACGCATATGTAAATAGTTTAAACAAGCATAAAAGGTCATACAACTGACAGAACAAGCAGTTACACCACAGGTGGGGTTTATCTGAGGCTCCAGCTGTTTGACTTTTTTTTCTGTCATGAGCTGCAATAGTGTGGCCCTCCAGGCCGCTGGTTGACAGGGGCCCATTAAGGAAAGGTAAATCTGATTAGGAGTCTCTCCAGCCACAGTGCCTTGTATCACTGCTGGAGGGTGAATGGGCAATGTTACAGCGTCATTATGCTGCTTCTGTGACTCCAACAGAGGGCAAATGATTGGATAAGACTTTAACATGGTGCTTAGACTATATTATCTACGAGCAGGTTTATGTTTCTGGACACACAGCGAGGACGTCAGAGAGGAGAAGTGCTGACTTGTACGAGTGGGTTCTCGGGATGCATGGTAGCAAAGCAACATGAATGAATGTATGTGCAATGGAGCAGATCCTGTTCTCAAATATAGATTTTTTTTCTGTCGTCCTTGCAGCATATAAGCCAGAAATAAACTCATTTGTGCTATTTGTGACCAGTTAGTTCTCAGACCACTTGTAGTGACTGATGGAAATCATTGTTGAATGACATATAACTCTTCATTTGAATTTTTATCCCGCTGGGCAAATCCAACGTGACACGCACACAGTGGATATGTGGATGCATCCGGACCACAATCAGACTTATCAAATATGACATTTAGAGGAGCAGAGGCTGCTTGAGAAACAAAGACCACGAGAGAGGCGTGACATGTGCAGCCCAGAGCGCTGATGATGCATCAAGTTGTTGCTTAAAAAGTTAAAACCACTGCTTCTATTTAATGTGATAAGAGGATTTGTTTTCCTCAAGAGCAACCAATGATAAGTTTAGTCATTGTGCTCAATTTAGGAAACTCTGAGGTGAAGAGTAGATGATTACCTTCATTTGCACCCATTTAAAACCATCTAACATATTTTTTAGCATGTACAAATGGGGAAAAAACTCTTTTGGTTCTGGTAAGTGACGTGGTCCTGTCACATCTACAGCAGCTGGACTTACCAGCCTCCATCCATGACACCACTGTCATGACGACAGTTTTTACATTGCCCATTGAGCAACAGTTGCTCATACACTCGCCCGCCCCAGCAACACTTTTATGCCACCACTGTCAAATTACACATGCAGAGAGAGACATTGGAGGAGCTCTCTGTGTGATTAGTCATTCCACTTGGCAGCTGTATTTTGACACATGCAAAAACAATTGCAGTCACCGCCAGTTACAGATGCCCAGATGCTCTGTTGAAAAGAGAGCTGGACTGGGAACATCTTAAACAAACTCTTTTTTTTTTTCCCCTTTTTGCATTTTTGTGAATTAGCATCATCATCTTATGATTGTGGGATCATAAATATGATTTATTTCTGCTTTTACTGACTTTAACCAGCTTCACATGGCTGACAATTCAAAGAAAAACCAAGCAAATATCTGCTGCTCTTCTGAAACTGTGTTGGCGGGATGAGCTCTATTAAGTTAAAAAAAAATCTCCCATAGATCTTCAGCTGGGGTCTATGGCTCTATGGAGGTATCTGCACTGTTTTCGACACCTGTTCCTATATTTATATTGATCACTTGTGGTGCTGTGGTGATTTTTTCCATTTGAGCTTGTCTGTGCAATAAACATTTCAGCCAGTGGTTTAAAACTATTCAACCAATCAGCAGGTGTATGTTATACATGCATTTTATGAAACCAATGCTTTTTTTGTAGCTTGTCATTCTTAGTGCCTCTGTATTGAGCCTTTTCTGAACAGAAAAACGTTTGTGATTGGAAAAGTGATGGCTATCAATCTTACAGTAAGAACACTGTGTACACACTGAGGTAGCTACATGTTTCAGAGCATTACAGCTTGATCTTAATCACAGGAGACAATCAATCACACTTAATCAAACATCATATTGATGGCTCATCAAGCATCATATATTACAGCTGCCAAGCTCTGTTTTCCTAAGCATGTCAATTTCTAATGATGTTTATCTATCAAACATCAAAGTAAACATCTTGAGAGTTGTGTGCAGGTCGCTAGGTGGAGAATGTGTAAAACACGTTTACTGTAGGAATAAAGAATAGCCACAATACACATGTGTGAATATTTCTAGAGTTATTATGCACACATACGTTTGTGAGGGTGCCACCGGTCATGCAATAAGCACTACAGTCTGATATGTTCATTTTGAAGCTGTTTATCCAACATTATTGAGATTAATAGGACACTTATTTTGTGTTACCTCTTCTTTTCATCAACTGGATGAGTCTAATGACCCCCGCAAAGGTGACCAGCATTGTTCAGCAGCGAGAGAGAGAAAAGAAATGTGGGGGATGATGAATAATAGCCCAGCTGGCCGTGTTAGCTGCAATTAGCCCATCTGAAGTCCCACAATTATGTGGGGAAAAGCTGACACTCACAATGCCCAAATGCCGCCACTGAATCAATACATAATTGTAATAATTATCATCCTGGTGTCATTTGTGGATACGTCCGACACTTTCAGAAAAGGAGATGGAATTGGATAAACATTGGATGAATTGCAGAGAGATATCGTTCCTTCAAGCAGCATTTCAAACAAAAGGCAGCCTCAGTACCTGGTATGAGCAGTGATGGGGGGTGGGAGTCGGCTGAGCGGTGGTGATGAGTCAGCCCAACTCCACACAGACAGGAAACACTTTGTAGCCCTTCTGGCTGAGCGACTGAACACCATAGCAAGATTCAAACAGGAGATGGTACAGGTCACAATCTGCTAAACGGTCAGATCATTTATAGAATTTTAGTAATTAGTAATTTTCAAATCTCTCTCATGAACACAGATTAGACACCTTGAATTTTAAATGACACATGCCTTAACTTTGTTTTTGTGTCCTGTTTTATACCCCAACCACCTATTATAATTTTTGTGAGGCTCAACCCTCCTGACACCATTTGAACAGAATGTAAAACCAATACATCATATATGACTACATTCAAGATCATTCAGGCACTTGAATTTATACATCTTATTACTGTAAATATAAATAATCAGAGCGGAAATTAATAGTTGTCTAGAATGTGTTTTAAATTTGATGACTTGCTGCTTTTCTGTCATTCATGTCTTTGTCAGTTTAATACCTTTGTGTGTAGTTCAAACAAAAGATGAGATATGATGAACTTAGCTATACTTCTATGTTTTGTTCACTTTTCAAGTATGTTCGAAAAAAAATAATTCATTATTTAATTGAGAAAACTGGGCAGATTAATTGATAAAACATTAATAATAAAAATAATTATTACTTAATGCTTATAAAACGTCTATACATCATACAGATGTTATAGGAGTAGCTGTGGCGGCCTGGAGACACAGAGCAGAAGCAGATATGGGATGAACAGTCTCACTGTGGTTTGAGAGAGAAATGAACACACTGTGCACTGAATACAATAAGGAAAAACACAAAATGTGGTTGATGTATAATTAATTATCAGTTTGTTTGTCTGTGATTTGAATTAAAAACAGAAAAACATTGTTGAAATTACAGTGACTCAGAGCTGCAGAATACATTTTGTTCTGTGTGGCTTTAAAACTGCAAATTTGACCAAGTTGCATTTATTTGTAGTGTTATGTCGAGTGTTTCAGTGAGGGGAAAGGAAGATCCAGTAAAGCTTTTCTCCAGGAGATTTTAAATGAGCAGTAATAGTCTGTGGTCTTGATAAACTGGGCTGGCACAGGAAAGCAGACATTTGGAGGGAGGGATAGCAGTTTATCTTGATCCTGATTCAGCCTGTAGCTCCACAGACACAAAATCTGGCGGAGAACTGCAGTACAATCATTAAATCGCTTGTGGTGGGGAATACAATTGTTTTATATCAAATATCTTGTTCTTTCTAGACTTACTAAGTAAGTATAGACAATTGTCATTTCTTTAATGTATTTTTGGATGGCAAATGTTTTCTGGCTCTTTTAGAAAGGTCCCTCCCTGGGGAACTTCAGTGACTTGTTAATTATCATGGCAGAAAGTAATCAAAATGTTCTGTCCTTTGTCATTTACATCGACCTTAAGAGTCATCCGTAAGATGGTTACTTAAAAGACAAGGATGGAACAAACCATGAAATTGATAATTGTTTCTATCACCGAATAAATGTCAAGTTTCTGCCTGCTGTTCAGACTTTCGTGTCGTACCACTTTGAAAAAATGTCAAAAGAAGGTGAAACACAACAGAACTTCATTTCTAAAGATAATTTATTCTGTTTCCATGCAGAGAAGATGAGGTGGAAAGGTCGTTTCTATCTTATTGTCTCTTTGTTTTATCTTTCTGTCTTACTATGTCATCCCCCAATAAATGAAGAAACTGCTGCTGTCAGTGCCTGGGGCTACATCAGTGCTCTTTAGCATTTTCAGCCTGTGTGTTCAGTTGGACGAAGAGTCACACCGGGGTCCATTTATCCTCTCTCTTATCTTCTTTGCACCCTTGTAAGGTTGCTGCTGTGGCAGCATGTGGCCAGAGGTCCCCAGATAATCGTTTTACCTGTGCTTGCCCATGGGCATCACACATTTGTGGACGTCGTACATCACTTGACAATCTTGTGATTGTGGGCAATAACCACCAAAGTCCTCAGCCAAATGCTGCGCACATTCGCTTGATGTGGTTGTTGCTGAGGTAAGAAGCAGACACAGTGGCCCAAACAGGAAAACAATGTGTTGTTCTCACTTTCCTCATTACGTGCGTGTGCGTGCGCGTGTGTTTCCACAATCAAATCTAATTTTGTTTTGTGAGGATCTCTGGAGATTAGATTGAACTGATAAAGTGACTTAATTTTCCACAGTTGACTTTTCTCAGGTCTAACCTTTATGTAAAGCCCTGAGGTTAAAGCTTTCATTATAGTCTAAACTGACTACAGTGTTTCCAGCTGGTTTTTGTAACCACAAAACTGCTTTACTCATTTGAAAACGTATGATCAAATAAAATGAAACGAGATAAAATAAAATAAAAAAAACTTATTAAATGGAATTTAGATATAAAGATTTTTCTGACAGATTAAATGATCAAGATGTTCTAGTGACTTTCTACTATTTCAAATTGTTAATCATGTAATTATATTTTGATGCCTGAAAATGTGCTTAACATTTTGAGCATGCTCTGTTTGAAAATTCCCTGTTTCCATGCACTTTACGAAAGGTCATACATACTGTAAATAGATGGCTCCAAGTTGGGTTGTGACTGATAGTTTCTGTGCTTTGATTGATTGAAGCGGATTCAGCGTGTTTGACGTCAGAAACTGCAAACAAATGACCCCATAAAAAGAGGGAACCTGTCCGGACAAAAAAGGAAAAGCTCTGGGCGCGCGCCACAGCTTTGGGAGGTCTCGAGAGCACCACAGTTATACACTGTCACTTCAGTCACACTTTGGCTTGCGAGCAAAGATAATAGAGAAGACTGAAGATGCCTCTCTCCAGCAGCTCCACGTCCTCCACGAAGAGCATCCGCAGAGCAGCATCCGAGCTGGAGAGGTCTGACTCTATCACGGTAAGAAATATCAACAGTTCAACACCTGTTGAATAATTTATGTATTTCTTTTCTTTTCTTCTTCTTCTTCTTTTTTTTTACATGATTGATTTGTAACCAGTCTGTAAGTGTAAAAAGTTATATTCAGAGTCAGAGCAGCACTAAAAACGTGTAGGCGTTACTGCGCGCATAGAGTTTGAAGAGGTGACCATTACGCATTGGCTGATCAGAAATATGATTATAAAGAAAAAAAAACACATTACGTTTTTTACACCGAACAGCAGCTTCAATGTGTGTATGTGGCAGCTACTCAGTCTTAGCTATGCCGTAGGTTTACCTTGACTGCTTTGCTGTTCTAATGCGCATTTGGAGATGTAAAGCGCTCCCATCAAATATCCAAAGAGAAAGCTCAAAGGTAAGGAAAGCCGAGCAGTTACCTCAATTTCTTGTTGTGTCTGTGTTCTGTGTCAGGCACTTCAGTCGAAACACTTACAACAAGCCGCACTTGGATGTCTTTCCTCCCCTTTTTTTAACAGTCCCCCAGGTTCCTCGGTAGACGGCAGAGCTTGATCGAGGATGCGCGCAAGGAGAGAGAAGCCGCCGCTGCAGCGGCAGAGGCGGCAGAGGCCACTGAACAGATAGTGTTTGAGGAAGACGATGGGAAAGCGCTTCTCAACCTCTTCTTCACCTTGAGGAACACCAAGACTCCTGCGCTGTCGCGGACACTGAAGGTTTTCGAGGTACTACATGGCAGTTTTCAAACATGATACAATTAATAACAAATTGGAGGTTTTATTAAGGGCTTATAAATTGTAACTTAATCGCTTTCCTAATGTTTATGTGTCCGGTATCAGTTCAGCCAAGGCTAAATGTGAGGTTGCCAAGTCGTAAAAAAAATCCCCTCTGTTTGATGTGTATTCTTTATGAATAATATAGTTATAAATGTTGGCAACGTATTCACCTGTTTAAGGGTCTCTCACTTTCTGATGCCATCAAGTCAAAAAGTGTATTTTAGTCTAGGTCGTTTGCATCACTTTCCATGAGGCAAGTGACCACAGGGATTTTTCTGAACCTGGCATCCCAAAAGTAAAAAAATCTTTAAATGATGCAATGGTTTCCCAAAATGTGTATATTCACCATCAATGGATAGATACTGTCAGAAAGCATGTCTAATTTATTCAATAGTAAAAACCTGATAATCTGTAACATATGATGACGTATAAAGCTTAATTAAATTGAATTCAGAAGCTCTCTAATTGCATACATTTTTGTGGTGCCTTTACTAACTTTGGGAGCTCAGCCAAGTAATTTGAATATTTATGATATTTTATATTTGATCATAATAACAATCTATTGTGTCACCAAATTCATGCATGTTTTATCTATTTATTTTTGCTCTATGTTCACTATGAGCTTGCAGAGATCAAGGATGTAACCCTGTCCTTAGAAAACTGTGTTTGGCTATATTTCAGACATTTGAAGCCAAAATTCACCATTTGGAGACGCGGCCGTGCAGAAAGCTCAAGGACAGCCTGGAAGGCCTGGAGTACTTTGTCCGCTGTGAGCTGCACCTCTCAGACGTCAGTACTCTCATCAGCTCCATCAAGAGGAATGCAGAGGATGTTAAAACCACCAAAGAAGTCAAATGTAACAACCTTTTCACCACTTTGAAATATTGTGATTTGCAAAACTGGCAGCTAAAAAGCACAAGTAAAACTGAACCATGTTTCCCTTTTTTTTCTGTCAGTTCACTGGTTCCCAAAGAGAATAGCAGACTTGGACCGATGCCATCATCTGGTCACAAAATTTGATCCAGACTTAGATCAAGATCATCCCGTAAGTACCAACCCTGCCAGTCATAAGCCGATGAGAAACAGTCGTCATTACTCAGCTGGTTATATTTTTTCATGATACAGAAAATGTGATCAGTGTTTGATATATTTGATTTTAATAGGGCTACACAGACCCTGCCTACAGACAGAGGAGGAAGATGATTGGTGACATCGCTTTCAGATACAGACAGTAAGATGCAGTCCTTTTGCCTTGTTACAGCACTTACATCCATCTGACAGAACAAAGACAGAAAACTAAAACTTGATTATTCATGTTACATTTATATGCTTGTGTATCCTCAGTGGAGAGACGATTCCCAGGGTAGAGTACACAGAGGAGGAGATTGGCACATGGTAAGAGCTGCTGCATGTTCATTTACAATGCTGTTGTTCATGTTATATGTGTGTGATGGCTGTGAAAGTATGTGAAGGCTGATGACTTACACCACCAAACATAAAAAATCCCAATTTACTCTCACACAAGCCGTTCCACCTTCCTGCTGTTTCAGTGTCTCATATACATGAGGCTGCTGCTGGGTTTGGTCTGTCTTTCATGGGTATTTTGGCGCATTAGTTACAGATGGAGGGGCAGTTGGGTGGGGATCCTCTCGGAGCATATTGAGCTCATCTGGGCACAAAGTGGATTTTCACATGAATCGTGAATTTTGGCTGGACAGTTCTGAGAAAAGCTATCACTTAAAATTTATGATTCCATCAAATGTGAGTTACTGAGACTCCTGGTCTGATGATGGATTTATGGATTCATAACGTACAGCATGGGAACATGCATTTGCATAGCAGTTTTCACTAAGAAGACAAACCACAGTGCCATGCATTATGTAAAAGAATAGTCCCAACAAGATATTTACGGTGGATTTGTAACCAGTCACTGTTCAGTAATATCTACTCTTTTATGCTTTACTCAGTAAAAAAAAAAAAAAATTATATATGTGAGTTTTAATGTTATCATTTCATATTAGGCGAGAAGTCTACTCAACACTGAGGGACTTGTATACCACCCATGCCTGCAACGAACACCTCGAAGCCTTTCGCCTGCTAGAAAGGCATTGTGGGTACAGTCCAGACAACATCCCTCAGTTGGAGGACGTGTCACGCTTTCTTAAAGGTAAATATGGTATAAGAAATGTTGAAAGGCACAATAAGAAACACCCACATATAGGAACGAATGTTGAATGAATACCCATCAGCGCAAGGTTTCATGGTCTCCTTTCTATCTCTTCTCTCCTTATACATCACACACACTCAGAGCGTACAGGGTTCCTGCTCCGTCCAGTGGCAGGTTTACTCTCGGCCAGAGATTTCCTTGCCAGTTTGGCATTCCGGGTGTTCCAGTGCACCCAGTACATCAGACATGCCTCCTCTCCTATGCATTCCCCAGAACCGTGAGTACACCGGTTGCCCTGCTTCTCGCATAAATCCACGTACTGTACTGTCTGTGTCTCTGCAGCGATGTTTATAAAACCTCCACATGCTGCTTTTAATCTGGGATATGTGCATTTCTCACACTTTCTGTCACACTTCTCTGTTTTCATCAGAAACATGTTTTCAAAGCATACGCACAACCAAAACGACAACATTAAGTAAATGAAATGCTATTTTAATTGAGTCATAAAAATGAAAAACTGTACAGTCAAAACTCCTACTTGAAAGAAATAACTATTGAGTGAGAAATACTTTTTTTATTCATCTTGAGCACGGTTTATCCAGATTGTGTGTGTTCTGTGAGTTCACGGCAATCCTGGCCTTTGACCTTTGAAGTCTAATCAGTGCATCTTTGAATTCATCTTCTGTATTCTGTTTAAATAAAATAACATCTGGAGTAAAAGCCCAAGGAAAGAAATAGGCTGACTTTCCTCTTGCTTTTTGCTGTGATTATTCCCCTTTCACACTGAGCACAAATCACTAAATATGATTTGCACCCAGATTAAAGTTTGGGATCACAGAGTTTGGATATCGTTAAACTGATCGGTGTCAAAAATTCACGTCTGGATAAAATCTGGTCCCAGCTGAATTTCTCTCTCTGTCTCGCTCTCTTCCTCCTCAGTGACTGTGTCCATGAACTTTTGGGCCACGTCCCCATGTTGGCTGACCGCACATTTGCCCAGTTTTCACAGGTTTGACGATCATACAGACCTATAAAATATTACTGTGCATGCTGTGCTGTTGCTTGATAACGACATATTGATTATTTGTTGCAGAACCTCGGCCTGGCGTCACTTGGGGCTTCAGATGAAGATATTGAGAAGCTGTCCACAGTAAGACTCTTGTCCTCCGATACCAGCAATGTTTAGAAACTGCTCACAGCTGCTCCGTGTTATTAGAATTAACTTTTCAACTTCCCCTTGACTGAGAAGAGTGTGTTTTACTCTTTTCTACCCATATTTACCAGATATAACAGTTTATAATATAATAGTTTCTATACTACATTCTTTCTTGTGAATCTTCCTTTCCTTTTGAGAAAAGAAGAGATTTAGACCCCTCCCTTTCCTCTGAACCCATATCCTCTCCTTGATCATTTTGTGGAGTCCTTCACTGAAAATATGACATATAGATGAGCGTCCAGAGCTGCTTTCTTTTTCTCAGTCACTCTCTTTATGTTTTTCCTCTCTCAGCTGTACTGGTTCACTGTAGAGTATGGCTTATGCAAACAGAACGGTGAGATGAAGGCCTATGGTGCTGGACTCCTCTCCTCCTATGGCGAGCTTGTGGTGCGTTACCCGTCTCTGCTCTCTGTTTATTAGCCATACCATGCTCTGGATAAGGGAATGCAACAATAACAGTCAGCTCTTTCTCCATACTTTTCTTTAATCTTCAATCCAGCACTCTCTGTCTGATGAACCAGAGGTCAGGGAGTTTGATCCAGAGGCTGCTGCAATGCAGCCCTATCAAGACCAGACGTACCAGCCAGTCTACTTTGTCTCTGAGAGTTTTCCAGATGCCAAGGAAAAATTCAGGTATTTTCTTTATGGACCAGCACATGCAAACACACAAAGTCCGCACAGACACAGAGCAAAAATAAGAAGTAAAAGAAGAAGAAGGGAAGAAAATGAGAGGGGTTATGTAAGGACAAGGTCAGAGAACAGCCAGCCAACCCCTAAGGCCACAAACTTTTGTAGGTCAGCCATAGCAGCCAGAAGACAGCTGTTACTAATGTAGTGTTTCTTACCAAGGCAAAATGCTGGAGTCTTATTTGGCAAACACTTCAAATGTTGCCCTGCAAAACAAGTAGCTTTAGTGAGTGTTTTGACAGTATTTGGTCTTTAGGAGAATATAGCACATGACATCCCTGCCACACTGGGCGAGAAAATATGAGCTTGGGAATGTTTGTGCAGCCCTAGCATAGTAAATATGAAACAGAGTTCATCGTGAGTGTCAATATATAGGAGTGTATTTCTTATATACAAGCTGGATAGCCCTGCAAACTACAACTAAAGCAGCTTTTCCATGAAGTTTCTTGCATGGAGGGGTAAAAGATGACCTCGCCTTTGAGCTCACTACTGTACTTAACTAATTTTTATTTCTGTCCTTCTCATTCCTTGGACTAGGACATACGTGGCCGGTATCAAGCGCCCCTTCTCGGTGAGATACGATCCCTACACCAGCAGCATCGAGGTCCTGGACAACCCACTGAAGATTCAGGGGGGGCTGGATGGACTAAAGGATGAGCTGAAGGCGTTGACAGATGCCCTCAGTGTGTTGTCATAATGACGCCCCCACCACGACCGCTCCTTCCAAGTCAGTGACCATCTTGCTGTTGTTTGCTTCCTCTCCGCTGTGCTCTGCGATGTCCAACATGTAAACAAGAACAATGTGTTCATCTCTCTGTGGTGTAATCTCCAGTATGACGCTGTTTCTGATATGTTGTTGCTTGCTGTGGCTGGCTGTTTGGCCGACAAGGTTGCAACCATTAAAACCTCAGTGCTCGGCACAGGCAGTGTTTCCAAAGATGTTCAACACCTCGCTGAAGTGTGGATCCGTTTCTGAGGTGATGGGGTTTTATCGACTGGGCCATTCATGCTTCTAAAGCAAACTTGTGTTGTTTGAGAATTATGTCAAACTTTGAACCAAAATCAAAGGGAACTGTAATGAATGTATTAAAAATAAAACTAAATGGGTATGGTATAAATATTTTAAAGTCAAAGAAAAATAATAATACTATTAATAATAATATAATAAAGTGTATATTTGAATCACATTTATTTTATTTAGAAGAAAAACTGTCTCTACTGTGTTAAAGGCTTTATTTTCCATATGTGGATTCAGTATTGAGTATTAACCTTTATGTTGTTTTTGTCTTGCAGTGAAAATGCCTAAAAAAAAAAAGAAAAATGAAAAGATGAAACATACTTTCCATGCTCTGAAGTTGATTACTGCTTCGGTAAAAAAAGGATCTGTCAAATAATAAATAATTGCAACAGAACTGTGTGCAGTCATGTTTACACAGCCTGTGATCCTTGCAATTATATGTGACTATAATAATTATCTCCTCTCAGGCCAGTCAAATGCTTGGCTACATGACAGTTCACACTAGTCTGCCACTAGAGGGCGCTGCCCAGCAGGTCGTCAAATATCACAGCAGATCCTCATTGAGCTTATTAAAGCCCCTAAATCTTCTTAATTCTCTCCTCCTGCCTTTAACCACAGTGGTTTTGCAATGTTATTTGATGTTGAAAACAACAAGCTTACATAAAACGTGAATGACAAGATAATCAAAAATGTGGATTGGGAACAGTGTTTTTTTTTTTTTAATTCACTGAGAAAATAAATGAACTCCATGGTGTTTACAATAACAGCAGCAGCAGATACTCACCTACACTGATCTGATCCACTTTATATCTAAATGCCAAATACGTCAACTCATCAGTGCTGACACTATGCAGTGATGATCGATTCCATATGAAAAGAAAACTTTTGGGAACTTGTCCAGACAAACCTCTCACTGGTCAGGTAAGAGGATGTAAATCAGATCTTGGACAAGCAGCCCCCCCCCACACTACCCCACACCACCATCACCACCACCACCACCAAAAACAACAACTCCTCTATGAGAGCTCCAACCTGCTGAAATCTGAGGGAAACAACTGGAGGTTTGCTACCCAGACCACTAGGTGTCAGTCTGAGTCTGAAGACATCCACATCTTCAACTTCTGCAGAAGCCCCACTTACATAAAGGAACCCTCAAACTGTTTCACAAAGGACCAAAGTGAATGTGTTTTCCTTAGATATAACATCACATTTTGGAGATTGATATGCAGCCATGTTTTTGTTTTTTTTCCCCTTCACTTTTATAAAGCTGCCAATGCAACATCTGGATGAGGCACAGAATGACGAGTTATGCATGGTTTCATTTATTTTTTTAAAGATTAATATTATTTATTTATTCATTTATGTGTGAGCAGACATTTTTCTACTACGCTATACGTTTCTCCATCACATGACACTGCATTTTATTGTGACTAGAGGAGTTCTCAGAGTCACTGCTGCATCACTCCTCTCTTCCTCCTCCTCCTCCTCCTCCTCTCCACCAGTCCCAGTTTACCTTCTGCGAGGGCAACCTCTGTAATCACCCTCCACATGTAGTGTCACTGTTGACCCCGGTGTGACTACATCCACACCTGAGTCAGAGGGAAGCCACAGACCTCTCGGCCGCACTGCTCCCACTCTGAATGTTAATCTTAATTACAGCAGGGCGGAGACATTGACATTTTTCTTGGAGTCTGAGGAATTACGTCTATTCTTGTTCAGTCTGCGTCCTGTGTGTAAACATTGTGATTGTAGGTTACAGTGCGTAAACGTGGAAAATGCCTATGGAATTGTTCCATATTTTGTGTTGTGGCTCTGTGTGGCTCTGTCCTCTCTCTCTCTCTCTTTTTTTTTTTTTTTTTGCCTTTTCTCCCTTTAAGCACTTTTCCATAAAACGTCTCTGGCTGGACCCTTTTTTTTTTTTTTTTTTTTTTTACCAGCCGTGAAGAGGAGGAGCGAGGGGGTGGGGTGTGGGTGTAAGGGGCGTGTTTTGGTATATAATACAGCTCCCTGAGAAGTTTTGCCTGTCGCCTGGTCTTTGGGACAGCCTGTCACACATCATCTCTATAGCCTCACCAACTGGGAAACTAACTCACCTGCAATCTCTCCAACCAAATAACCCACCCCAACGTTTTGACTACTGCCATCTGACATGGAGACCCAGCAAAGAAACGGACCCCACTCACTTTGCCACACCTGCCGGAGAACGGAGAGCAGCAGAATGAAGGTAACCAGAGGGAACAAGTAGTTTTGTAGGCTACTCTTGCGGTTGTGCTGTGCGTGTGCTGAGAGACCTCTGCCGGGGCTGTAACGATGTCCATGGGCTTTATGAGTGAGAAAACCGCGTCAGGCTGAGCTGATGCATTGATCGCATACATTTTTTTAAAATTCCTTTTTCGTGCAATATGTGCAATCGGGCATCCTTCAATTTGCATGCAACTGAGAAAGTTTAAGATGCATTCACAACACGGCTGGAGCTCCGGGGCGTTTGTGCAACAGGTAATCTGACAGGATAGAAGAAATGAGTTGAGAGGTGTTTTACCCCCACCCCACCCCCCTCTGTCTGGATGGTGCGCCGTTCGCTGGACTCGGAGCAAACAGCTGGTCTTTCTTGCCGGCAGATAGGGGGCGGTAGGTCTGAGGGTCAGTGAGCTCGCTTCAGGGTGAGCAAGGGTAAAATATATGCTGAGTCTAGCTTTTCAGATAGTTAACTATCGAGCAGCCGGTCTTGCAACTTCTGGAAGGTTGTGTAAGGGTGTGAAACCAGAGATACCGTCTACTTTTTTCCTCCAGAATAAGCACTTCTCTCAGGTGCGACATGGTGACAGCGGGAGATAAACTGCCGAGGGGGTGGAGGAGTGGTGGTGGTGGTGGTGGTGTTGGTGTAGGGGGGCAGAAACTGCTAATTTGGCATCATTGGTCTCACGCAATAGTGTTTTTTTGTGTGTCTTGAGTTAGTAGGTCAATGCACAGACATTATTTAACCCTGGAAGTCGTAGTGTCTTGAACAAGCGTGCAAACGTGAATGCGTAAAGAGCTGGATGGATTTCCCCCCTCTCCTCAGCCTGTCACACACATACACACACACACTGGAAGGCAACATCTGGCTGTCATCTGAGAATTTCTTTCATGTCATCACTCTTGTTCTGTGCGCCTGCGTTTGTTGAGCCGATTTGCTTTATCCTGCAATGTGTTTTTTTGTGTGTGCGTTTGTCTGCAGGTCAGGAAAATGTCTTCGACCAGTCCTGCGCTGCTGTTTGCACTGGCCCTGACGCTCTACGTTGTGGAAATGGCCTCGGCGGAGACGCTGTGTGGGGGAGAGCTGGTGGATGCGCTGCAGTTCGTCTGTGAAGACAGAGGCTTCTATTTCAGTAGGTTTCTGCGCATTACTACAAGTTCTCACAACGAGCAGCATGGACGTTGATTCCGCTTTTTCTTTCTTTCTTTTTCTTTTTTCTTTTTTTTAATTTCCCTCTGCGGAGTCTCTCTGTTGTTCATTTGCACACATCTGTTTGGATAGCTGAGAGTTTCGCTCTTGTCTGTGGCTGTGTGGTATGCGTGTTTGGTGTTTTTCTTTCTCACGCACTCACACTCACACGCAC
This sequence comes from Decapterus maruadsi, assembly GCA_030347415.2. Lineage (NCBI taxonomy): Eukaryota > Metazoa > Chordata > Actinopteri > Carangiformes > Carangidae > Decapterus > Decapterus maruadsi. The sequence goes on along the minus strand of CM064893.1, from coordinate 18,973,636 downwards.
AAACACACACATACACACACACACACACTGACGGAGAGACAGAAAAGAGAGTGAGAGGGAGATTATAGCCAGCTGTGTGTCTCAAGACCTCGTCCAGGCTGCTCTGCTGAGTGTGCGCTTTCTGCCTCGAGCCCATACCACCTCTCATTGCATATGAAAGGCCGGCGAGCTGTGAAGGCACACACGACTCAGCGCGACACAATGGTTCGCTTGTTTACCAGTAAAGTAATAGCACCCCAAGAGGCATACCAGTCACCTCAGCACCAGTGTTCCCAGGCCAGGCGACCACACTGATGAGTCGGAGGGGGATGGAGAGAGTGGAGAGGGAGGGAGGGAAGGAGGGGGGTGTTTTTGATGTCAGGTTAGGAGGAAAGATCATTAACACCAATTCTGATCATTGCTTCCATTGTGAGGATGATGGGACTAGCTGTAAAGCATTATGGGAGTGCGTTGTGGTAGCTGTTAATCCTCAAATGGATGAGCTTCTGTTTGCAGAGTTTGCCACTAAACATAACTTCACCTTCACTCACGAAAATGATATTGGCCAGGTCCCACCCACTGCTTTGCGCCTTTTGAGAGACAGGCAGCTCCTTTGTGTGCATGCTTGCCACAGAAGCTTCTCTCCAATCAGAAAGATCATTATCCAATTTGGGCCAACATAGATGTGTTCCCTCCCTCCTCCTCTCCTCACCCTCTCTTTCTCTCTCTCATGTTGCTCTTCCTGCAATCAAATCTAGCCTTCCCTCTCATGAGATTTTTCCATCATTGTGTGGGGCGCAGGACTTCAAACAAGCCCTTTATTGATCACGGATAGTGTTCCCCATCGCAACATGCTAACCATCCACCCCCTCACCTTATTTTTCTATACCTTTTACTCTCATGTCTACACTCTCCCCTCTTTTGTTTTGCATTCTTTCTCTCTGTTTTGACCCTCACACGCCCTCTCTCTCTGCACTGATCCCTGTTTTCTCTACCTCCCTGCCCCTCCTCTCCTCTCTCCCTCCTCATCCTCTTTATCTCTGCTGACTTGACAAAGGACAAGGTCACAGAAGAGTTTCCATTTTATGTATTCACTCACCCAAAGGTCTGTTTGAGAGCTTAGCTGTCTCCGTCACTCTCTTTTAGTGTCTAGAGCACAGCGTGTTTACTTGTGTATTCACTCATTAAAGGACTTCCAGATAGCCCTAATCAGATTATCCTCTACAAACAAAAAGATTTGTTGCTGTTGGTCATAGATTTCCTTTTATCCTCTTTGCTCCATGGACTGCTATGATTGCTGAAGTAATCCTGCAAAAACAACCAACCCAGATTCATTACTGACGCCAGTGTTGTGTCCTCAGGCCTTAACCTTGCCTTTCTTTATCCCTTGCTTTGTCTCTCTTCAGGTAGGCCAACCAGCAGGGGTAGCAACCGGCGCCCCCAGAACCGTGGGATTGTAGAAGAGTGTTGTTTCCGTAGCTGTGACCTCAACCTGCTGGAGCAGTACTGTGCCAAACCCGCCAAGTCCGAAAGGGACGTGTCGGCCACCTCTCTACAGGTCATTCCCGTGATGCCCGCACTAAAACAGGTACATTTCAACAACAACAGCAACATGGGAAACAATGCTCATCCTTGACACTATCTGTCCCCATCTCCTGCGCCTCCATTTACCCCTGAACCTTGCCCGTATGTCACTGACACCTGGTACAGACTGAAACCCACGCAAAGACAGGTTTATCTCGCTAAATGCTCGCTGGTAAGCAGTTACCTTCCATGCAAAAGTGCTGATTGTCGTGGAAAACAACAAGACTGTCACAGCACATTATAAGTCCGGAAAAGAGAGAGTCATACTCACAGACGTATGTGTGTGTGTGTGTGTGTGTGTGTGTGAGATGGTGCAGTCTGCCGGTCCGTAACGAAACAGTGTGTTCTGAGTGTGTGATTATTAGTCACGGAACAGCAAGCTCTCCAAGACTGGTGTGGATCTTGATCTGTGCAGTCAAAAAAACACCTGACTTGGCCACAGCAGAGCTTCTCCGAAATATGTCACAAACATGAAGGGAGTAATTCAGGCCTTTTCACTGCGGTCACAAGACAGAGCTGGGGCTGCTTCCCAGGCCTCTCAAAATCCCCCCGACCCCCCCCAGCACTTCCCTAGGACAAGAAGGGAGAGATGTTTATAGTGTTTCTGGTTTTACCTGTTAAAAAAATCAGTGTCAGTGGTATGAGATTGCTGGTGATGTAAACAAGAAAAAAATGGGATAAATACTGCAAATGTGAGAGGGAACGTAATGGACCTGTCTGAAATGCAATAAAGAGGCTGCTAGGGAATTAGTTGGGACATGTCCCTAGTTTGTCTGGGCAGGGAGAGTTGATGGGTACAGGCTGCTCTGAGGGCCAGCTGTGTTTAGCCTATTGAGCAGGCCTGAAGTGAATGAAGGGGGATAAACACTCTTCAAGTGGCAGGACCAAAACAAGCCATTCAGATGGAGCACTGGCTACTCACGCATAAATTCTAGCTCTGCTGCTACCACTCCCACTTTGTCTCGGTGTCTCGTCCCCGAGCGCAGCACCTAGTGCCGTTTTAAAAGGAGTTTGCTCTGTGAGAACAGAGGTTTTGAAATGACATTGTTTTTATGTGTTGTTTCATTCTGTGTCTGGGGGTTAGTAAGTTCAGCAGGTCGTTGGGTGAACGACGACGTGCCCCTCATATGTATATGAGGCGAGTGACCGCCTTTCCCTTTGACAGTATGTTAAAGAGGCTGAACTAAGCACTTGTTGACAGCTTCTCTCAGTCGAGGAAACCAAAACAAGGGCAAGTCAGAGGACAGGCGAGTCTGTTATGACGCTTTGCGCTATAAGAATGACATTTGATTTCCATTTGAGTGGCCCAACAATGAAAATAAACAAAGCTTTCCTCCATTGTAACAAGCACTTGCACAGTACGCCTAATGAACTGACTCCCTCTTTTCCCTTTCTCCTCTATTTTCGCCTGCACGCCACAATAGGAAGTCCCAAGGAAGCAGCATGTGACCATGAAGTATCCCAAATACGAGTCGTGGCAGAGGAAGGCGGCCCAGCGGCTCCGGAGGGGTGTCCCCGCCATCCTGAGGGCCAAAAAGTTTCGGAGGCAGGCGGAGAAGATCAAAGCACAGGAGCAGGCAATCTTCCACAGGCCCCTGATCAGCCTGCCCAGCAAACTGCCTCCCGTCTTGCTCGCCACGGACAACTATGTCAACCACAAATGAGCCCGCTGCCAGCCCTTTGCACAGACAAGAGTTTGGAGGGAGAAAAAAAAGACTAGGGGATTATAGCTTTGTCTCTGACGTCATTTCTGTGGCAGTCCTCTCTGACCTCCCCTGCCCTGTCCGAGCCCACCAATCCCCCCCGCCCCCACCCCCCCCTGCTCTCATCCACTACTTCTTGACCCCCTGGCCCTTTTCTAATGCCCCCATCAAACCCACCCACCCATCCACCCTCCTCCGGCACACAAACATGCCTACACATTCTTCCTGTCTGAACTCTTACGCTCCCTCTCTCTTTCAGTCACTGACACAAAAGGCACAAACACAAATGATGAACAAAAAGTTAACAATTCGGCTGAATGCAATTCAGGTGGATCCTTAAGCAAAAGAGAAAAGGGAAGAGAGAAAAGGAGATGAAAGAGATCTGTGGTTTGCAAGTGTCAAGAGGACACCCAGCGGAATGTTTTTTTGTCCTTGTGGAAGACAACTGAAAGTGAAGAGCAGCTTGCATGAAAGAATCCATTCCACATCATTTTTCCTGAGGCAAAAAGAAAACTTAGTTCTTTTTCTTATTAGTTTGCACCTCTACCTATAAAGGGACTTCCACACTGTAAGGAATTATTTTGTAAAATTAGATTCCTGTTCCAGCACCTTTTGATCACAAACAAAAAGCAGAAAAGAGTCTGCAAAATTGCACATTGCCACGGATTACGTCAAAGTAAAGAAAAAAATGGCACTATTTTTTTATGAACAATGAACGTGTAGCTTAAAAAAATGTCATGGTGCTAGCTTTGGGAATGGACTCAAAGAAGAGGTTGAAAAGCACGTTTTTTTTTTTTTTTCTTTGAATGAATATTAAAACTTTCCGTTTTAAGGAAAGTGTGACTTTTACAAAATGGAAAATAAAGGATCTGGGGGAGCTCCTGGCAGTGGCAATGTCAAGGGGGAAGTGTCACTAAGAAAAGATATGGGCTGTGTTGGCATCTAGGCTCACAGTGCTAGCGGCTGCTCATCACTAGCTTGCCAGCATTAAGTGGCAAGGGGGACCTGAGACCCAGTCCCTGTTCCTCCTGTCCTTCTGAGGCTGTCGGACACAGGGAGCAGTGTGGGGACACATATGGGACACCGTGGACCGCCTGGATTGGGACAGTACTACAGTTCTGGGACTGTACTTCCTGTTTGCCATGGCTTTGCAGACTGCTCTGACAGGAAGTAACATGGCATGGACAAAGAGCGAGTGGGATAATGATGACTATATTTTATTTTGTCTTTTTTCTGTTTTCTTTTCATATCAATGTTTCAATGAAAAAAAGGAAAACCCTGTCAGTTTCTGGTACCGTGACATTCCTGTTTTTCCAAGTTAGGCTTTTTTTTTTTCTTTCTATGGTTATTGTTATAATATTATTTTACAGTTCTAAAGAAAGGCACAAAATTTCAATTCAAAGGGAAAAAAACAGCAATAATGTCAAACTAACATTTTATTTTTATTGTATATCAGTAGTATTCACATGCTTTTGCCTGAAAACAAATACTTGAATATATATATATACATCTATATATATATATATAAAATATATATATATAAATATAGATATATAATTAGTTTCCAGGGACGTTGTGTTATTTTCCTTTAGTCTGAGCTGTATCTTGCGTAATGAGCCGCCAAGCTTTTTTGTTTGTTTGTTTAAATACAAATAAGGGCACTGTATAAAGGCATTATTTATTTTGTTATAAAATATATTTGAAAAATTGGTCCAAATAATATACGTAGCACTGATGCTCAACTGACGGATTTATTTTGTATGATCTCTGTTTTCCAATTGGAGTTGTAAGGCTTTTTTGTAGATGCTTTGTACCAAAAATAATGTCTTTTTTCCTTTTTTGTTTGCCATAGTTACTTTAAATTAATATTTTAACAGCAGCATAGCCTGGATTGCTTAGGCATGTTATGTCACAGAAATAGGCACATACTCTGAATACGCTGGTCTGCATGGATTTCCAGAAGCCTGTCAGGGTTGTCTGTGAAAAAGGAAAGCATCAATGAGTGACTTTTTATCATTGGAAAAAATAACTGTTCAACATTGATTGTACTCAAACCCACTATGTTTTAAAAGCCACTTTAGTATTGCTGGCGGGGGGAATGATCAGTCCTTCATTAAATCATGTCTTTGTAATTGCGCATGGTGTCCTATGATCTTCTAAGGAGCATCTTGCCTATGTGCCAGTGCCACTGCCGTGTGTTGGTTTGGGTCACGAGGCCATAAATGTCCAGTCGGCTATAGATTTAGGGCTTTATCTTACATGTGACTTACAACTGGAGGTAATGATGTCGTTATGATGCTAGCAACCATCAAAGGTCACATAAAGGTCATTGTCTTTCAAGGAGAGATTATCATTGCTCAACACCTCACTGTTCTATCTATCTATCTATCTATCTATCTATCTATCTATCTATCTATCTATCTATCTATCTATCTATCTATCTATCTATCTATCTATCTATCTATCTATCTATCTATCTATCTATCTATCTATCTATCTATCTATCTATCTATCTATCTATCTCTGTAGAAGACAATGTCCCTGATCTTATGCGTCATCAGTGTCTACCTGTGTTTGCATGGTGAGAATGGGGGGGGTGGCAGGGTTGTTAGCCTGCCGTTCACCCCTCACAATCTTCCAATCATCCAACCATTATGCATTTGATGAAGGGCTGTCACGCTGAACCATTTCTGAAGCACTCAGGAAAAAAAGAAAGAGAGAAAGAAAGAAAGAAAGAAAGGAAGGAAGAAAACAATCTATGCTCTCCAAGGGAGAAGTGGAGTAGTTGCTGAGTGTAAGTGATAATCTTGTTGCGGAAGGGCAGCTGAGGTTGTTACACGTACCTGGCCACAATGATACAGCTCTCTGTAACAAACCACTGAAGCCAATGTCAGAAAACGAGATCATTCTGTGCCACATTATAGTTTCCTCCTCCTCCATTGTGTCATGCATCACCCATCATGAAATGGAGACTGAATGGATACTCGCCATACTGTGGTGGAGAGAACAACTCAACACTTTATATCTTCTTTCTGTCAGAGAGATTTCAATTTTCAAGGCTGCGTCCTGTCTCTAATTATATTCTACTTCAGTTGTGCAACAAAGCAGGCAGTGCAATTATTATTATTATTATTATTATTATTATTATTATTATTATTATTATTATTATTATTATGATATTTTTTATTTGATATATCTATATTTTCCTGCTAGGACTGCATTCATTCACTATTGTAATGTTCAAACAGGCTACTATAGTGTTCTTTTGAATGGCGTGAAAGACAACCACTTCTTTTCGCTGAATATGAAGAGATATATTGCCGAGCAATGGCAACTTTTTCTGTGTCAGTAGCTCACTCAGCCTGTGTGTATTTTATTGATTTAACCTCTGCACGCTAGAACGTCCGAAATGCACAATTCATGTACTTTCATTTTTAATATCAATAAAAAAACAAACATTTTATCAAACGTACAATGTCTAAAACATTTACTGCTTTGTTCAGTGTACTTGCCTCTCCTGGATGTGTGTTAACACTTTTCTGTGCGAGTTGAGCTTGAGTGCAATTTTTTGAAATCTTTTTATATCAATTAAACTGTATGTACCCTGTAAATGATTTATTACATCTTAAGGCCTTGCAAAGAATCTCCAGCTGCTTTTAGCACCCTCACTTTCCCTCTCACCCTCCCTCCCCTCTTTTTTCTCTCCCTGTCTCCATCTCTGCCTGGCTCTTGGTCTGTCCGTCTGTCTCTGTCTGTCTGTCTCCTGCTCTGCGATTGTGCAGACTGTGCCAAAGTGGAAATCAGCACTCAGAGTGGCAAGCAGGCTGGCCGCAACTCCTCAGTCCTTCCTCTGCTGCATGCCACACTAAACCTGACCTGTTCTCTCTGCCTCTGACACACCCATCCGTACATCCATTCCTCCATCCTCCAGCGGCTTGCTAACTACTGGAGCAAGCTCCACTTCAGTGGCTAAGTTTAGTAACCGACATGTCTCAAATTATCACATGCATATTCTGAAAATGGCACGACCTTTCATTGTTGACATGCATGCAAATACCCACCCATGGGATGTCTGTTACCGGGCAGATCTAGAGTATAGTATCTTTGTTCCCAGAATGGAAATGTTTTGGGAACTGGGGTTAAATTGGTGCAACACAGTTTACTTCGTCCTCTCAGTTCTGCTTTAGGTTGGCATCAAAGAGTTTGAACTTTACAGCCAGGAGAAGCAGAAATCTCTTTTTCTTTGGCTGTGGTGCAAAGTTCTGCCTTACAGTGATGAGAATCACATGTGTTGCCTCTGGGAAAAGTGAGGAGGCTGGTCGGCTATCGTTGCAGAGCATCTTGTGTTCTGTGTTTTATGGTCATAAATCGCTCAATTAAATCACCTTTGCCTGTCTCATGAAACCTTATTGCCCTACTAAGGAGTCCATCCCCCTGCACCAAGAGGGGAAAAACACTCAGCTGGAAGCATACGCTGTCAAAAACAGTTCATTTCTGAAGCATGGCTGGAGGCTGCACAAGTTCACACACAATCATGCACAGACTGAACCTGCAAGCAAATGTTCGCATATTTTCTCTTTCAGCAAGTAAATACTGCACTGTTCCTCATTTCCCTTTATTGATAAATGCATTATTATTTGTTATTCAAAACACTTCACCCTTGCTGTGTCTTTTCTTTTTTTTTCTTCTTTTTTTTTAACTGACTGACAGGTGTGTGTGTGTATGTGTATGCCTGTGTTTCTCCAGCACGCGCCCTGGAACTGAGCTTGTTCCCAGCAGGTGTTTATACATAGTATGACTCTCTAGAGTTGGAGATGAGATCAGGGACTGTCTGGTCCTCAGGGCTCATCACATCACTGCTGCCTGGCAAGGCAGAGTCTGGCACAACATAAGTCAACCAAAACAAGCTAAACCGGGCCACTGTGAACCAAGACATAAACTTGTTTTCCCAATTGTTGACTTTGATGGCCGTGTTGGCTTAATCTTGTCTAGATCATTAAAGCTTACACTGCAGTTTGTGTTATTGTGGGATTTCTGCCTATTAATGACTTTGTTTTGCAGAATTATCACCAGAACTAAACAGTGTGGATGGGTGGAAGTTATTTTTCTCGTATCCAAGGTATGCGCGTAATTTTAGGTAGAGTGCATTTTTAACTTGTTGTCAAATTTAAATTTACATCTGCATCTAAATCTGGGTCCGAGACATAAAAATCACTATAACATTACCCTATCCTTTAAATAAGTAAACAATAGAAGGAGCACAGGAATGCCACCTCAACCTAAACTGGTGGAGCCAAATAAACCATAAACCCAAACCCATGCATCCATCCCCATCAGAGAGGCCTCCTGAACTGTGGAGCGGAGTGTAGATGTGGGTGGCACAACTCTCCCAGGCCTGACATTGGAAACTGCCAAAGAGCACACTAGAGTTAGTTGTGGTTGGCCGGATGCACGGGATGCATGTAAGGCCAGGCCAACTATTGAGGCACAGGGTTTGGCAAGCCCAGACCATCACAGCCCAGCGTGGCCACACAGGCCAATTAAGACAGGCCTTCTCCTCTCCTTTCTTCTCCTCCCCTCCTGTGTCTCTCTCTCATCTCTCCCTCTCTCTTTATCTCCCACTTTCTCTCTTGTACTCCCTCTCCCCAATCCTCACAAAGCGTGCTCACACATTCCTCTTCTCCCACTTTGCCTCTCTAATTGCTGTGGACTGAAAAGAGGGATGGAGAGAGGGGAATGAGATTGAGAGAAAGAGACAGAGAGAGGGAGAATCAGAGGGAAAGGGGGTCATACCACAGAACCTCTATGGCCAGGACAAACTGTACTGGCCTCCTGGAATAGTCAAAACTCCTGTGTGCAGCATGCATGGGCTCAAGCATTCGGCACTCTTGCTCTCATTAATTACACAGAAACATTACCATTTGGCTAATTTCCCCAAAGAGCTTAATTTCATAAAGCAAAATATAATTCAATCTACATCCTTGCATGGGCCCTGAGGTGGTTACAGCAGAGTATAAAGAGGTGATTGTGTTTCTTCAGCGCCCCACAAAACTATCTAATTGTTAATTCCTAATCAACCAGGAGCTGCGAGGAGGCTTTTCTAATTATGTAACCGTAGGTTCTGACATATTAACAATGAAGTGGAAGTTTTAGTGGCATTTCTACAGAGTAGAATCTATGTGAGGAGAAGAAAAGACGGTTGAGGATACTGAGGCTTCTTGATCAAGTCTTTCTTTTTTTTTTTTCTTAAATCTTGTTAAAATGGCCAAAGTCATAATCATCATTGTTATATCATGGTTTATAATGTGTAGAATACAAGCTGATAATTCAAGGGTATGAGGATGAAAACAAAAAACAAACTCCTTGGGCGCACAAAAACAACTGCACAATGTCAGTGTTTGTCTTTGGTCTATGTCTGATCGTCTCCTAAAAAGCACGAAAAGGATCCGAACAACCCACGCACACGCTAAACATAGATCGCTTTGGATGCTACATTTGTAAAGTTTTGCAATTTTGAGGCTTTTGGTGTCTTTGTCAACACACCATTGAAAGGTCAGAGATGGGAGAAACAGCAGGGCAGTAAGGATGTGACAAAATGTGTGGGGTAGACTTTATTTTGCAGGGCCAGAACATGGGAAATGGGGTGGTTAAGCCATACAAAATCATAACAAAGGGGGAAGTGGTTTTCAGTGTGGTCACTGGGTCATTGCATGACAATTTCCTCTTACTGGAAAACAAGGGGGTCACAGCTATACACTCAAATATTCTCTGTGTGTGGTGCACAGACCGCCTGGGCTATACTTATTCAAAGGGGTCAAATATTTCACCCTGTGACCGCTCTGTTTGAAAAAAAATTTAAAAACCATTTGCAATCTCAAATAAGTGACGCATTAAAACGTCAGGGCTCTCTATCTATTTTCATTTTCCTGCAGCGGTGACCTTAATCGCGTTTGGCATTTCACTCTGATATATTCATGGATTTGTTAAAGGCTAAATTTAATTGGAGGTGTTGCAGGAAGAGTGAAGAGGGTGGCAGTAAACGTTTAAAAGCAAAACGCTGCACTTAATTAAACAAGGAGGTCAGCATCTTGTAACGTTTAAGGTTTCAGAGTTTTTAGCTTTAACATTATCCAGGTGGGTCCTTACTTCACTCTCTCAGGGCATTCATCATTGTTGCACGTCAGTGTCACTATGTGGAGGTCACTGGGGCAGTACCTGGGACTCCACGCACGCAGGCACACACACACACAGGCACTGCCATTCCCTCCTGCCATGAGTGACGGATGCATACCTGTCACAGTTAAACTAATTCTGCTGCACACATACACTTTATTGTTAGTGGAAAAACTAAAAAAGAATTGTAACTTGAAAACCAAAGGCAGACAATCAGTTATGCTGGTACTTGTTGTGGTGGTGAAGGCAGAACAAAGCCGGCTGCACAATAACCAGGGACACTCCCCTCTATGTTTGAACAACATATAATTACAGATCAGGATAGGAGAGCCCATTCTCAGGGGAAAATAGCAATCTCTCTTAATTACAAGGCAGGCCATGATCCATACCTATCCGTCACTTCAAATAACTCTGTTGGATGACTCTCTGTTGGAGTGGCTGGCAACATTTCTGTTCAGGTAGAGATAAACAACACAAGCAGTGCTGCAGAGAACTGAAAGCTTAATAGAACTGACAACAGGGAGAGATTCCCATTTGCAACATTGATTTTGATTTTTGCTCCAAATTTCACATTTTAAGTAAGCAAACACTTGATTGATTTAAGTGTAAAAACAAACAAACAAACAAAAAACAAAGCCATGTGGGAGCAATCACCTCCACTGACTTCTGTTCTGCATGTTTTTCCATTTCTACAAACCATACACGGATCCCTGTGGATGTTATTATGTGCTTTTGAATGACAAGTGTTGAGTTGGACTTTTGTGCAACAGTTGAGCAAGTGCCAGCGTGTGTGTCCAGCTGTCATGCTCCCACACACGCATAAACAAGCTCCAGTCTCTGGTCTCCAGTGAACAGTGTCAGCATACATTTATGGTGGAGGTTCCTCTCTCTCTCCCTCTCTCCTCCTCCCTGGCCAGATGAGCATTCTGGTTATCTTCCCTACATTAACAAGATAAGCTCCATTTCTTCGGCCCTTGCCAAGGCCCAGAGGTCGCAGAGTTCTTTCCTTCTATCACTCTCTTTCTCCTCCTCCCCTTGACCTTTTTCTTTCTTGTTTTTCTGCAACTTCTGTTTTTCTGTGTTCTAAAGAGTCAGATTCGGAGACTGGCATGGCGTGCACGATCCCCTGGCTCGTGAAATAATTGATATCTGCTAATGAATTAACACAATTCCCTCATCACTTGACTGTGAAAGATGTTCATAATTGCACGTCAGTTTATCCTGAAAAGTGCGAGCTCCTCTAAGAATGACATAGATTTCAGATGTTGTTGTCGTCCATGCCCCAACGCGCAATGACGCACAAAACAACCCGACAAAAACAAGACAGAAAAGTGTGAATATTTGTGAGGAAATTGCTCGAGAAGGACATTGCAACCGTGCCATTTGGCTGCCCCAAACCATTGTCTGTTGAGACTTGCCATGGAAGCTGGCAGTGGTTGTTTGTGTCTGCTGTGCCATCCTTCATCCCAAGACTGTCAATTTCATTCTCATGCTTCAGTAATGCGGATGGGAGGACATCCAATAATGCCACTGCTGAAAGGCTATGTATACAGTGGGGTCCAAAAGTCCAACAGCACTTTCCCATTCACCTGAATGGGAAATGTATGTGTGTGTGCTTAGATATGATGGCATTGCCAACAGTCTGGCACACATGTACACAAACATAAACAAACATGCAATAGTACACAAACATACATGAAAGCACACATTCATAGATTCATACACAACACGTGAACATGAACAGACACATAAATATGAACACACACACACTCATATACGCACTTACACACACATACGCACACACACAGGCACACACATTTGTGTTCACGGAGCCCTGCTAATGATGGGTGGCAGTATGATGTTTGTGTGTGTTCCAAAAGAATTGGCATTACTACTTGGGCCAAATCAGCAGCCAACAACAGCAGGCTATTAACAAAACTGTTTCTTTGTTTGCTTTTTTCCTGTTTTTTTCTTGAGAGGCGCCAAGCAATTAATGGTCTGCCTATGGGAGAGCAGTAAACTGTGCCACAGCGGAGAACATATGCACAGTGATGCAAGACATGATGGAAAAGAATAGATGATCTTATGACCGGCCAGCATTCATCATTCTGATCTTTATTATGGGATGGATCAAAGAAAGGACCAGGCCAGCTGACATCCAAAAGGACCAGACACACTTTCAACCATCCTGGCCAGTGTTACCAAGTTCAAAGCCTCCAGGCGAGCACAAGGATGAGAAACTGTGTGTGTGCGGTGGGAGGAAAGATCACCATGTTGAATTAATCCCCTTCAACACATGGAAAAGAGAAAGAGGCAGATTAGAGCAGACAGTGTGTTGCTTCTCCTTCAGCCAGGTCTTTCTAAGAAAGAGTGTTTAGTGCTCTTAATGGTGCATCACAAGCGTTTTACTGAAGATGCAAAAAAAAAGAAAAAAGACATTCAGGTAGGAAAACGTGTCCTGTCCACGACAGTAAGGTGGTAAAACCGGCATTCAAATGTAAACAACTTCTGTTGACGAGCCTTTATCTGCTGTTATATTGTACCACTTAAACTTAGCTGATAAGCAGAAAAGATATGAATGAAAACCCGCAAGGGAAGCAAAGGACATTTTATTTTGAAATTCTTCAAAGAGATCAGCAGCTATATCTCTTCTATAATGACTCTTGTGATTAAAAAAAAGAAAAAAGTGAAATGATTTTGATATTTTCAGTCTAAAAAACAATGGTTTCATTTTATATAAATAAATAAATAAAATTATTAGTATTATCATTTTTATTAAAATTAATAAAGGATTTGCTGTGCCACTGCGATTTGAGAACTGGACTCAACTTAAAGGGACAACGAGGAGTTTTGGAAAAGCAAAGAGTTTTCACACTACATTTACGACCCTCCGTGCGCACCGTATTTTTTCATTCATCAAGAATTAAAGTCAGAGGTTCAAAGAGGTTCAGTTACCGTCGCAGTCCCAACCATAAATGGCGATTCGGTGGCGTTATTCTCATGTGCGTCCGCGAAACCGAAAGTAAGGAAACACTGGTCGGCTCGCCCAGCATATCCACCACCACTAATAATAGCAAAACAACGATACAGACAAAACGATATATTTATCGAAAATGGGCCCATTAACAAGTGTGGGTAACGTAGATTCATCCACATTATATAGCAAACAGAAACTCCTCGTTGGCCCTTTAATTGTTTGTTTTGGGGTTTCAGATTCTGTGTGCAGTGAGCGTTGTGCCCACATTATGAGTTGCACGCAGCCAGCGACATCACTGGACAACGGTCCATAGTTCAATACTTGCACCTGCTGTGTCCGGTGGTGCAAAAATCACCGCCTGTTCTGTGGAGACAAGCAAAGGGATAGATAAATGGGGCAAGTGTGCAATGAGGATGGACCTGATGTTAATGTTCAACCAGAAAATGCTAAATTAGCGGATATGACAGAGCCATAAAAATGGCAGAAAGTGAGATAATGATGTGGATTTACAGCCCTTTGGTGGTTCTGAAAGCACTGGCTCATGTGATTATTAGATAAGTTTTGATGCTGTCACTTCAGAGTGCTCTGGAGTGTGTGTGCAGGTGCATAATACTTGTGCTTAGACAACCCCTGGAAAGATATGAGCATATCAGACCATACTGTCTTGTATCAAAATTTCTATCTCCAAACATACCTATCTACCTTTCACCATCAAGGAAAAACAGCATGGGAGACAGACATTTAGCAGTTACAGCCTGTGGTTCCTTATATCTAAGGAGTAATAGTGCTGGAAACACAAAGCTAAAAAAACAAAACAAAAAACACCCACAAATTGCCTTTGTTTTATTGTAAATTAACATTGTCAGTATTTCCTGTTACTCACTGAATGCAGCACCCCTCTGGGGTTTAAAGAGATGAGGTAACAACAGTGGTTTTACCTTAACTAGACATTTTTGAGCTTGAAAATTAGCTGCAAATCCTTGTTTGGCTCCTTGCACATGTTTGACTAATTCACAGTGCAGTGTGTGCATATTCCTGAATGTATGTTTGTGCATATGTGGTCATAGCCATTAAAGTTTTTCTTTTTTTTCATTTGTAGGTTAAGTGTGTTTGTGAGAGGTGGCTGTGACAGGTAACCGGAAATTATCCGGTGGCTTGCTCCCCAGACAGACTGTGTGCGTACGCAGTGTGCCAGGCTAGTAATTGTGGGCTCAGAGGAAGAGAGGCTGTACCATGTTGGCCTTATTATTATCATTAAAGCGAGAGTTAGCCTGGTGTCTGAGGCCACGGCGAACAGGGAGATGTTCCTCCAGACAAACTGCTGCTTGCAAACCTCCTGTTTGTCCCGTGTGTGCTCACCGAATCAACTGCTGCCTGGTAGCAATTACTGCCAGGCCATCGCCGCAAATAACAATTTGTCTTTATTTGACCTCCATGCTGAAACTAATTTTTAAAAAATCTGAAATTAAAGGTTGTACTGATAGTTTCAGATGCCATTCTCTCTCCTTCTCTCTCTTTCTGTCTCTCTCTGTCCAGAGGGACATATCTCTCCCTGTGTGTTAATTAATAATGTCAGTTATTAGCTCTGCAGTCTCGGCCACCTGCAGCCCTCCGTCTGATGAACAATGAGAGCTGCTCAGCTTCCAGTGTTCAGAGCCAACTGTGAGTTTCTGTGCATGACAAACTCTACCTGTACATTAAATCTGGACTCTTTTAACACCTGTAACTGCTCAGACAGCTGCTTGGATATAAGTTTTCATACCGAGAGAGAGAGAGGGAGAGGTGTATTTTCTGTGTTAACCTATATATTTATACCTGGCAACTCACAGTGAGGTTGGATTGCCAGGGGGACGACCAAGATGACCGTATGAAAAGATGTAAAGAAAACATACTAAATCAGACAAATGATAAATACTGATTGATCAATAACAATAGCCTACGATCAATCAAATCGATCAAAGTGGTCAACAATAGAATTGATAATGGTCCTGAATTCTGCTTTGAACTCTCTCGGGTGACAGGAGGGCGTTTCCCCCGTGTTTTATTCACTGATGATAAAACAAAAGGATATGAGTCAAATGAAGATCCTCAAAATATGCCAAAAATCATAATTTCAAAACCAAAACTGTGAAGATCCTTTGCTTTTAGTTCCTAGTTCCAATAATTGCCTCCTCTCCAAAAATAAACATGATTTTTTTCTTTGAAAACAAAGATATCATTCTTACTATTATGTACGTTTCACAATTCAGGAGGGAGACAGAGTTCTCGCCATGGACTGGCAAACCAAACAAAAAAGTGAGCAAAACAGACCCGGACAACAGACAAAGTTTTATCAATAAAGATGTTCTTTCTATGAAAATAATCACAGCGGCCAAACAAAACATGGAGCAGGATCCAGAGTTGTTGTCGGAGGTTTGCCAGCAGACGCTTTTGAAGGAAACTGTGCAGTGGAGGGGACAGAGATGACGCCACAGGGCCTTTTTCCCCCCAAAATGTCCCCCTCCACCTGTCCCTGTCCACATTCCAACAGTATCACCTGCTCATCTGAGTCCCCTACAGGGGGGGGGGGGGGGGGGGGGGGACTCTAGAAGACCCGGGGGTCTTGGGCTTTCCAGCAGTCTGATAATAAGGGAGGATGTGTTTGCCAGCT
Organism: Decapterus maruadsi; assembly: GCA_030347415.2. Lineage (NCBI taxonomy): Eukaryota > Metazoa > Chordata > Actinopteri > Carangiformes > Carangidae > Decapterus > Decapterus maruadsi. The sequence goes on along the minus strand of CM064893.1, from coordinate 18,957,570 downwards.
CAGCTCGGCTCCCATGTGTCATCAGAGTGGGGTTTTTTGTCGAGTGGGGGAAGGGTGAGGGGGACAACAGCAGAAAAACAGGGAGATTAAAGCGCACAATAACACTTTTTCTAATCATTTACTATGGCCACTCTACGTGGGAAAATGAGCCGTGCACGACCCAAAGACCCACAGAAAAACACTCCAATGTATAAAAACCCTTTTTTTGCTCCAATGTTGCTTGTCTGATTTGATTGCCTGTGTCCTCTCTTCTTCACAAGCAGCCCCGATGAGAAATATTAAGAAAAAGGTAATGTCTTCATTCTCTGTGAGATTTTTTATACATAGCCAAACACATGTTAAGACATAGTGGGAGGTTATAGTTCAAATTCCATTGATGGAAATATGACCAGCAGGACGGACACAAACGACAAGGTCTAAATGTCTAACAAACTGAAGTTAGTCTTTAGATCAGAAATGGAAATAATACATTTTTGTTTCAATTTATTAATAGTACACGGCAAAGGAGTAGTGTGTGGGACAGTGTGTGTCTGTGTGTGCGCACGCTGAGCCCACAACCAGTGCCAAACATAACAAAGGAGACGAGAAAAACACGACGGGGTTAGCTCACAGCCGGGCTTCCCGCAAACGCCGTGTCACAAACAAAAAATGGGATGGTGTGTAAGTTTGAGCAAGCCTGCGCAATTGTGTGACTATGTGTGGAATTACTGCCTGTGCCTGTGTGTATTTGATAGATAACGTGTCTGAGAGGATGCATGTGTGTTTGTGCGCGCGTGCCAGTGTCTGCAGCTGCGTACGTGTGTAATGAGCGAAAACCGTACCAGGAAATGAATGAGGTATGTGTAATGGCTTGCTGCTATGTTCATTAGGACACGGCAAGTGTGATAGTGTGTATGTCCGTCTTGTGTGTCGCCCTGTGTTTGCTTTGCTTACACACAAATTCCTTGGAAACAGTAGGAGGCATGGAAACTGTTCCAGCTTTTGAGGTTTGGTTGTCAACATTGCCATCAGTGACATTAACACATGAGACAGATGCTGACACTGTTGCAGATTACCCTACATTTGCTTGGCTCCATCGACCCATAGATCATATTTCTCATTTTTCTCTGCCTCTGTGGAGAGTTATGTCACTTTTCGTGCCTTTGTATGTTTTATGGTAAAAATTGTGCTTTCACTTGCTTACGCATTATTGATTAATCAGTTGTAAACTCATATTGTACAACAATAACATCCATCACTTATTCAATACAAGTACAAGTAGGCTTTATACACGCATATGTACCATGTATCTATACTGCGATTTACTCTGCCAGCAATTCGTTTTTTCTTTTCCCTGAGTCATTTATACATAGTCACACATGTTCAAGTTTCATCTTATTCATCCTGAATGTTGTCATTGGTGCTGACATCACTAACTGGAATATGATGATGAAGCATCCTGACTCCTCGGGTCACATGGGGCAGATTTATGTTGGAGGTACCATCAAAACCAAACAAGGTGAAGCAGCTTTTAGTTTCAATGCTCTGCACCTGTGGAACAAGCTGTCACCTGTCAGCCTATTTAGATCTCATTTACTTGTAGCTTATCAATAAATCACATGCATATTTTGAATATTCACCATCTATTCACTTATTTATGCTTTTATAAATGTAGCCCTTTATTGAATCCATGTAAAAAAAAAAAAAAAATCATATTGAATTGCTTTATTTTTTGACATCTTACTGACATCTTATTTTAATGTATTTCCATGTCTTTGTAAAGCACTTTGAATTGGCTCGTGTCTGAATGGTGCTATATAAATTGGCTGTGTGTAAGTCACTGGAAAGTGAAATTTCTTGTATGCACAAAACATACCAATAAATCTGGGTCTGATTCTGATTCTGAGTGAGAGCCAGCGTGTCCTCTCATAGCGTCCTCACTGTGGTGCAGTGGCGTGCTACAACACCATAGACTACATATACTGTGTGTGGGCCACTTTTTCCAATATTCAGGCAATATGCAGTGCATTAGCTATTTGCGTCAGTAACTCTAGAGGGTACCTTACTGCTGTTTGGATCCAGAAAGCTTTATATAAACTTATTTTCCAGCTCCTCGTATATCACTTCATTTCCATCTTATTAGCTGTTCTTTCGTTTAATCATCAAGTGATGTTTTTCTATGGGTTACTGAGGTAACTGAGAAATATCATCCATATGCACAATGTAGTTCAGGAGAGCAGAGCAACATTGTGGCAGAACAATGTATAAAATATAATTCATAACAGAGCGAGATTTTTCCCACAGGATTAAATGGATATAAATAAGGGCCTAATGCTCTATGACATATTTGGCAAGCTGTCGTACATATTCCATACATATTGGCCTATTTCAAAAGAATATGCTAGACATGCTCTTTGAATTACCTCATAAGGAACACTTATCTTGTGTGCTACATCATATAGTAATCACCATTTTTACAACCTCAAAGCCAGGTTGCCCCAATATCATTAAATGTATGGACCTTGTTAGAGACGCCATTAAGTTGTTGTTATTAAAGTTGTTTTCCATATGAGGTTGTACATTTCCCAATGCACCCCCCCGTTGTCCTCATATGGCTGGGCTAAGCCGCTTGACCTCCAGCACAGTTTACTGGGAGTTTCACTTCTACAGTGGTTCCCAAAAAGCTTTCCGACACAGACAGCAGTACATCTGGCCGCCCTATAGCTGACATTTAAAACAACCTCTCATATGACAATGATTCACAGCACACACACAAACTAAAGATGTTTATCGTACCAGTTCTAGCAGTGAAAACTGAACAACAACGGAAACAGTAACAGCAACGAGACAAGACATCAGTGATGAGGTATGTCATGCTAAGCAGGTGAATAGGTCAAAGAGCCTGGAGCACTGTGGTGGTGGTGGAGGGGGTTACGCTTTGCTCAACATTTCAGCTTAAGGTGTGCTCAGGACAAAACCAAGTTTAGTGTCTTCAGACTCATTTTTAATAAAGTGTTTTCACTGTTCAGATGTGTTCGTTTATGCTGGCGAAGACTACCCAATTACATCTGCGATGACGTGCACAGACATTGACAACCCATATTAAATATCTGACCAGCTGCAGGTAAGGGGTTAGCTACAGGAAGATAAATGATGCTGTGAAACAATCATTTTCAGCAGTTCAATCGGTCACAATGTGGCCAAAGCTGTATCTGCAGCCTCTTGTTGGACATAGTCCTGATGTTTGGCTTAGCAGACACGGCAAAATGGACGGCTCTTAAAGTTAAGTGCCGCCAGAAGACACTCACTGCAGACTTTTCAGCCTTTAGGCAATGCTCTCAATGGATTCTGAAAAATCCACATTTTTCACATTTTTTCCCTCTCTTTTTTGTGCCATCTGACCCTTGGCACCATAATTTGCATGAGAGAACTTGCACTGCTTTATCTGATAGTGCTGTATCAGTGTGTATGATTGGCGGAGAAGTTGTTGCTGACAGCAAATTCCTCTGAACCCGCCTTAGCATATGAGTAAATACTTGAGCTACAGAAGCTTTTTCACTCCCCTGGCTCGCTGAAGATGAGTGTGCGTGTGTGTGTGTGTGTGAGTGTGTGTGTGTTTTGGGGAATAGTGTAAGGTGGGACTGCAAATAAAAGTCCTGACCCCCAGGCCATGGAATTCCAGGGTCGGCATTCGAAGAACATGCCCAGCCCTAAGAGCAGGCGAGCCCTAACCCCCCTCTGGGTAACTTCAGCCTTACACAACAAGTCTGCAAGAGACACATACACACACATGCACTCGCACACAATTCACACACACACGCACACAATAAGCAGACAGTCCCCTACCCCCTTCCTTTTGTTGTTGTTGTTTTCTCTTCTCCCCCTCTCACAATGAAAAGGCATCTCCACTCTCTAAGAGGCCACAGTGAGAGATCAGCTCAGTAGCAGAACAATAAACAGAATCTAAACTGGTTACGCTCTGCACCTACCTTGGACTTTAGCCGGCCAACTAATTCTTAGATACTAGGCCTAGATAAGGAACGAGCATGCATGCTCCTGCAGGAATAGCGAAAACACACACAAACACTCCCTTTCTGTCAAGCAGCGTTGTTGATAAAGCCACTCTCAGGCTGCTTCCAACAGCGACAACCTCTTGGGACAGGGACCTTCCGCCGCTGAGGCCCCAGTGGCATCGAGGCACTCGGTGAGTTGCTGTCGATACAAAGCTCCTTTGAGCATGAGCATTGTCTCCCCCCTGGCTCAATGATTAGTCAGCAATCTGCTATCATAGAGGGCCCTGGCCTACTTCTGCACAGGAATTCGATCTATGTCATCAGTCTGCAGCAAAGAGGCCAAAGTTTGTCCAGCAGGGGCCTTATAAAGTTCAGGTGGAAGAGTTGGAAGATTTGGGCTGTTTTGAATGTTCTCATCCCTCGTTTTTTCCTTCTTTTTTTTGCATCAATTATTGCCATTGCAAATGAAAGAGGGAAGTGCAACATCTACTTCAAAAACACTGAGGAAAAGTAAGTGGGACTCCTCTGGGCAGAGGAGAAAATAATAGTTAGACGAGCTTATTGCTCGTCGCCATCTTGTAGAACTGACTCCTGAAGTCTTGGTTAACCCAGAAATGGACAAAGAAGAGTGGAAATTCTCCCCCTTCCTGTCACTCAGAATATACACTACAGAGTTGTACCCCTTAATAAACTGAGGATAGATGAATTATATAAAAAGTCTTGCCTGTGCATTTTCCATAACGGTTGGCAATTGTAGACACCAGCTTTTGACGCAGGCTGTAAACAAGTTTATTTCTGCTACTTCTGCTTTTCTCCCCATTTTACCATGGGATAATATGGGGATTGACTCACTTTTAGAGACTGCCTCCAGTGGCCATTTGAAGAAGTGCGGTTTTTAAGGACTTTTATGTTGCCTTCATTTGTTTTTAGCTTTGGAGGTTGCTACTCAGACCATGGGTGTTTTCTTTAGAGTCTGCCTCGTATATAAACATAAGACATCATGGGATGTGTAGAGTCGAGCATTTCCTAGTTTTCTATAGATGTTTCTAAATGATAAGGAGAAGCCAAATTTTTCTTTATAGCCCACCGTGAAACGAAAGCTGTGGGATCTCACAAAACGTTTAAAGGCTTGACTTGACTCATGCAAATTTGATTTTATTTACCATACTGATATATTCACCCATGTCTGCTTGTTTATTTGACAGCAGGATTATGCAAAAGGTACAGAACTTATCTGCACTGAACTTGGTGAAAGAACGAGGACTGGACCAGGGAAATTCCCATTTAAGTTTGAGTGAGGTTGGAATCAATTACTACGACTTTGAATTATTGTCAGTGGAGTCCAGTTCATGCCGGGCATTGAATGGCTCGTGGAATTTAGAGACATGAAATTCCCTAGTGGGTCAGATTGCACTGTGTGTGTTGATGTCTACTCAACCTAAGAAGAGCAGGCTCCGCGGTGCAGATCTGTGTTGCAGGGGAGACAGAAGGAAATTGATTTTTAAACCTCCACATTATGCTAAATTCTTCAAAAAGGTCCACGGACATGGATGGGGGAAATGTAAGCGGTGACGTTTTCTAGACAAATGCAAATTTTAATTTGAGCACATAAAATCGAGAGAGACCTCTTTCTGTGCACACCAACAAACCACACAGAAAGAAAAACATCTTGAAATGCTATTATGCACAAAGGTGAGAGAGTGCAAGAAAAGATGTAATGACTGGGCCATAACTGGAAACAGACACAAGGTAGACACAAAAATGTTGTTGTGGTAAGTTTTTCTTATTCAACCATGACCAAAGGCTTTCAAACACTAAACCACAGCCATAAACCTAAACCATACACCAAATTGTTTTAGTCTCTTAACCATAACCAAATCTTTGATTGCACTAAACCTCACAATAACCGTAACCATTAGGTAACTAATCACACGATGAACACAAGATGTCCAATCTGCGCTTTCGTCACATGATCTAATGCGAGGTAGAGAACTGCACCATCTGCAACACATAATTTGTAATTCGGACAAATTTTCAGAAATTTCACAAGGTTTTGACTCGGCGAACACACACACGCACACACATATGCTCACAAGCACATGCGAGGATGAAAAAGACACTGATGGAGGAGGGGTTAGAGAGAAGGAAAACAGAAAACGTGAGAACAGAAATGGGGAAGAAAGACTGATTAATCCTCCCTTTGGTGCGGCTCTCAAGACGTTTGATTCAACCGCATACCCCCCACACCCCACCCCGAAACCTGTCTACTTCTCTGTGAGGTGGTTTGATGTTTCATTCTTTCTTATCAATAGCACCTTTGCATCAATTACACAACAAAAACATCCTTCAGAGGGAAGGGGATGAGGGAGTGCAAGGGGGAGGGGGCTTTCTCCGAGGGAGTGTGGGAGACGGCCTCCTTGTAGTGCATTCCAAGCTTTTGTCATCCCTGGGAATTTGTTTCCTGTCAACATCTTAAGCCAATAGATAATATGTTATCAGGGATGAGAGGAGCCCCAACCCCAGCCTCCCCCCCCCCTCCATACCGCCCACCCCCACCCCAATGATGAGAGAAGAAAATATATATGAGGAAATACCTTTTAACTGAGATGTCTTCTTAAGTGATAAATGTTTGCTGGCTTATGTCCGTGGCAGTAATCATTAAAACAGAATGGGGAGACTCAGTTGGTGGAGTCATGATCTAAAGCAGGGGAGAGTAGAAGAGAGGAGAGAAAAGACTGAATACCCCCCCCCCCATCACCCAAAAGAAACAAAACAAAACAAAACAAAAAGATGACGGGAGCTGATAATGTCGAAAAAGCTGCCAGGTTCTTACTCGAACTGACATAAAAGATGTTTACAGATTTCTCTCTTATATGGATGTTTTGGGGTATTATTTCATGGCTATTTGGCCTAATTTATGAGGTGCTCCACACATGAGCTTGTTCAGTTTTATGGCCCTGTGTTTCCCAGTGTCTGCAAAGAGATGTGTGTGCCCTCTAGACAGCCAGCCTGGGGCCAGTAAACCTCTCTCTGTAGAGGCAACCGCAACCATTCTCTCTAAATTACATCACCTTTCCACATCCCAGCAGTGAAACCGACATTGAGCTGCTGCTGCTGCTGCTGCTGCTGCATTCACCTCTGGTTTTGTTTCACTTTTCTCTCCATTTCCTTTTCTCTTCCTAACTAATCTACAATTTCTCTTTCTCTGACTTATGGCCCTTGTAACAAGAAAAAAAAAAAGCCGCCATAGCAATATCTGGAAACTCTTTATCTGGTGCAACCTGTACCCATGCAACACCACCTTCTCCTTTTATGTCCCCTCTCCCTCTCATCCCTCTCCATCTCTGGAGCAACTTGGAAGGAAGTGACTGTGGGTCAGTGGTATGTCTGCAGAGTAAACAGTGGCTATAGCGGAGTCCTGGACCAGGCTTATCAGGTCGCGTCTGTCTGATTGACCCTCCACTCCCTCTTTGTTTAGACGTCCTGACAGGCGGGTCACCACTCCACATCCTCCTCCGCCTCTGTTCCATTATTCCCACAATTTCATGTTGTAAAAGTGAAAGGCCATGTTTTACTTCTTTACTTGAAGGGCAAACAAGTAGCCGGAGGTGCTTTGGGGGAAACTAAATACTGCGCTTTATTGCTGTGTTTGGTCCTGGCTGCCACCTGAGACGTGATGCTCAGACAGGCATTTCTGATATGCGCTTCGTTCTACAGAAACAAACAAATATTTACAGCTCACTTGGACAACAGGAGGAATGCGGGGGAACGTCTCTATCCGAGGTTACTCACCCCCACCTTCCTCTTTCCCTTTGTGTGTGGTCTATGGGATCCCCAGGTCTGTCTGAGGCCGCTGTGGCCTGTCAGCCTGTCAGATTAAAGCTTCGGTCTCCCAGTCTTCCTTAAATGCCACACGCTTTGTTTTCATTGAGGAGGGGTGCAGAATGCGTGTGATCTCTTGTCGGCCTCCTTCTCATCCATCTCTGCCAGAAGCAGAGGGGGCAGAGGGGGTAAAAGGGGGTTCAGGCAGGGGCAAGGGGCAGGGTCACACAGGGGGAAGAGCAGGGTCAGAGGTTAAGCTAGGTTACCCAGAGCCTTCACACTAGAGCAGCGAGGACCTGAAGAAAGGCCTACCAGACACACAAACACACACACGCACACACACACTCACACTTCTCTGCCCACTAGTAATAAAGCCTTCCACTGACATTTCGCTCATGTCTGCAACACTGCCGTTATTCATGCAGAGTGTGGCCTGTTATTGAGTGCAGATGTGGGGCTGTAATGAGCAGTAGCTCTGGCACTGACTACCCAGTGATGAACAGAGAGCTGCGCTGTGCCCAGACATGGAAGAAGAGCGAAAAGAGATGGATGAAGAGAGTGAAACGGATGAGCTGAATGAGATGTGTCTGTTGTTCAAGGTCTGGGGGAAAGGAGGAGTGTCACCGTCTCTCACAGGTGCATAATATGTTGTTGTTCACGGTCACCTGTGAGCTCTCAGTGGAGCCGTGTTACTGCACCTTCTGCCCTCATGCCTGTTTTAAAATCACTGTGACATCCACGTTGTTGCGTGTTATTTTCCATCTCTTTCTCCCCGGGTTTTGTCAAAAATTGTCATACAGCAGTTTCCAACCTGTGGGACTAGGCCCACTGTGCTAACAAATTATTTGCAAAACAGAACAATTTTGGTAAAAGGATATAAATAGATGTTTTTTACACAAAAGGATAAAAAATATTTCCTCTCTACTCATGTCTCATATTAAGGGCCAAGAGCATCCAACTTCTATCTGTCCCGGGCAGGACAGTGAATACTTGTTTACTGTATTTTCTATCTCATTCTGACTGCTAGTTAAACCAATACACACATATAAAAACCTACCATTATTTTTTTAGATTTTCAAGGGGGGGCTGAATTGGAAAAAGCTGGAAACTGTTTAATATAGATAAAAAACTTTTGAGCATCGCGAAGGATGAGAAATATGATATTATGACCGCCCCTCGGGAAAAAGCATAATCAGCAATTCAAAGCATCAATTTTGTTAATTTGACAAAAAAGCAATAAATAAGGGGCTGGTGGGAGACAGAGAAAAACAACCGGGAAGAAGAAGTGAGTTCTCTGAGAACTTCTTGTAATTATGAAATCACTTCCTCTGCACAGAAATAGTTGTGTAAACACTGGTCCAAGGTCTTATCCAGTCCAGTGGTATTAGGTTGTAGGGTTCAGTGATAAGGTAACCAAACTTGTGCACATCCATGTAAGTTTCTGACTTCATTTTAGCATGAAAATAAGCAACAAGGTAAGTGCCTTTGCATAAATTGCATTTATTTAACTCCAATGAAGTTGAATCGGTATTATCTAAAAATGCATGAGGCATGACATTTTTTTCCTCTTCACTTAGGATATCCTCTTTTTTTCACTGTGCAACTGCACTTTTTTACTGAGAGCTCAGCAAAGCTAAATTCTTGCAGAATTACTTCAGGAGGATGAAACTATTGAGTAACAATTGAGGGGCCCTTTAAAATTGTTTTCACTTCCCTAAAAGCGGTAAACTCATGGCCACAGTGGTGCAAGTGATGAGGCTAAAGATAGAAAGATGCATCACCCAGTGATTAATCATATAGGAGACAAAGACATTTTAATAGTGCTTCAGAAATTTTAATAGGCGTCTCAAATTACATCCTGTTGCAGGAGGAATCCATTGCTACTGAGGTCCTGTGCAAAATACCTTATCTCAGTCTGTTCCACTTTTAAACTGTCTGACTGACTGTCCAGGGAACAAGTCAACATTATGCTCAAACTGTTAGGGCAAAGAGACAACGATGGACGCAGGTTGGAGTTTCTATATGATCACATATAGAGTCCGACCTTTCAGAGGTCGAGTTTCCCCTTCAGGTGAACAGGAAAGTTGATCTCCTGCTTTCTGTCTCTTAAGCACTGACATCAGACAACCGGTCTCCCACCCTGAGCTAGGTTCTACTTAAAAGGATGTTTTTCTTTGCCAGCTGAATGTTTGCAGGAATTGTTGGGTCTTTGCAATCAATATCATAAAGATTATAGTCTAGACCTACTGTATATGAAAAGTGCCTTTATATCCTTATTGCAATTTGGCGCCATATAATTAAAAATTGACATGACCTGAAAGTGGTCTCAGACTATTGGATTTTCCTGTGTGGTCTAGCCAACCAGATTCGGATAAGAGAGATTTTGAACTTGAACCCTCTGTCAGTCTGTCAGTCTGTCAGTTGTGCATGCAGCGTAATTTCCTAGCAGACACAGGGTCTGTTTTAATTGATACACTTATCACCTTGTATGGCCTCAGTGATGATGATAAGAGGAGGAGGAAGGCTCCAGCAGCAGAACATCCAATACGAGACTGTGCACTTGTCTGAGCCTCTGTCCATGGTCCTGAACCACTCATCTACACCCATAGACCTAGAGAAAGTAGAACAGACTGACCAGACATTTTATCAACAAGCTACCCAAACAGAGGGTGCATTCAAGAAAGAAACATGCAGTAATCTGGTGAAAATTATACCAAAACATGGTAATATTGCTTTTTTTGTTTAGGTTTGTGAGGACATTTTAAAAGATTGTTAAATAGCTAAAAAAAAAAACAGATCTTCCAGATAACACTGCTGTATAAAAATGTGTCGCTTGTTTATATCTGACAATTCAAAGTGAGGGAGAAATTCTTTCTGAGACACGGCTGCTCCACCTAAGAGAGGTCTTCGGTGGAGAGATTCACTTCAAATCTCATGAAAAATTTAAAAGCTATTAAAAGTTTTAGAAGTTAAAATCTAACGTAAACAGAGCAAGCTATCTGCTAGACAACTCCCAACTGTCCTCGGTCCTCTTCCCTCGCCTGAGCACGCTGACCTCCTTTGTTTTCACCTTCTCTCGCGCTCTCCTGAGATGTCAAAGAAGTTAAGTGTGCCAGGAAGAACAGAGCACTCACCCCAAATGGCATCCGCTCTGCATGAGGAGACACCACAACAGGAAGCAGTTGGATCTACGAAACATCCTGCTCTCTGAAAGTTAAATGACATGCTGTAAATAAGTTGCTGGCCAGCGTGTGTGTGTGTGTGTGCGTGCATGTGACTAATACAGATACGAGTTTCCAGGGTACAAACTGTGCTGTTCAAGGCTAAAAGCCAAGATGTTAAACTGACTCTGCTAATTAGACAAATTTTCACAGTTTTTACAGAGTGTGGATGTTAACAGGGTGCCTGTGACTCGCTGCGGATGTGCGTATGTGTCTTACTCACCTCACGCCACAGGCCCTAAACTCAGAGAGATCCTGCTGTGAGCTAACTGACCTTCCACCCTTATAATGTCCACGTCACTCAAACTCACCACTCACGTCCAACGCTCACACACACACACACAGACTCAAACATCTTCGTTCAACTTTACATAAATGTGATAACTACTATTGATCAGTATGTTTGAATTGGAATACATACGTTTTTATTTATTGATTGCTTAAGCTTTACTGCATATCAGAGTTTCTGGGATCTTGGCCTCCAGGTAAGAGGAGAGATTTCGCTGTGTCAGCAAATTCCCACTTTGGCCCTCTAGTGGCCAAAGTGATAATGTCCAAGTGTCTGTGTGAGCAAAGGAGGATGGAGACTAGCTACGGTACGAAAAGTCCACAAAGGGGGGAGGTTGGTGTGGATGGATGGGGTCAATAAACCATTCGATTTTAACATGTCATGTTCTTTTTAACCATGACAATGGTCATTCTCCAACTGTTACAAAATGGTTATTGTGTGTGTAACCACCTTATCGCAGCGTACCAGTCGTTAGCCCACAGTGTAAACTTCCTTAAACTATAAACCTTAGCTATGATGTAAGATCAAGTATTATTTTCCTCAGAAGTTGACACTGTGTTTATTTAAATGAGGACACCATACAACGACCTCTGCAGAGATAATTTACCAATGGAGTCTGGACCCTGTTGGAGGTAAATAAGTTAACAGTATGATCTGATGATGGGGCTGGAACTGAATGGACCAATTTTGACAGCTGACTCTAAGAAAAAAAAGATAGCTGAAGGTGAATAGGGTCAAGGTGGGTTGCATCAACTGACTAAATTTGATGGCAATGAAATGATTGGCTCAAAGCAGGAAGCCAAGAAGGGAACGGACGTGTAAGAGACAATTGGCTTGAAGCAAAATCTCATTGATCAAAGTGAAAGGTGTCAACGACAACACTCAATAATTTACAGAGCAAACATGAAAATTATCCTTCACATTGAAACAGTGAGTGTCCAGTCACAGCTGGACACACAGCAGGCATGTTAAATATTTCTCCATGTGCAAAAATGGTGCATCAGCCTCAGTAATATTCTATATCTGAAGGGCTTGCTGGGTGGTGTCTTTTTTATTATCAGCTTTCCAAAACCAAAAGTGTGAGGATTATGATTTTCTGCAAATGCTAACAAACGTGTCTATTTAGTTTTCTTCTTTTAGAGGCATAAAGCCATTAAAACAGTGCAAATTTAAGTCTATGTTTCATACTTCTCCTTTCAAAACCAATCGGTTTGAAACATTAAATACTCTTTTCAGGAAAAATGATCCATTACTAGAGACTTTTACATGCAGAGATTGACTAATACCCACTGTTACACACTGAAGGAAACGTGAATGGTGGAATAGTGTCTCAGCAGCAGCTCAGTTTATGTTCAGCCTTAGTCAGTACTCGGCTCAGATGGAGTCACACACAGTACTGTCCACATGCTCACATGATTTTCTCGGGAACAACCAATCTACTTCCTCTGAACCTGACCCTTTCGGAGCTCTCTCTGAATTCAGCTGCCTTTCGTGGTCCTTCAAGAACGATGTAACGGGGGGATACAAGAGCTCAGCATTGACCCTTCCAGTATCACAAGCTCCAACTTGCTGCGGCCGGTCACTGATTAACCAGAGTCGTGATAAGATCTGTTGGCTGAGTTGATAAGACCTCTCGTGTCAAACACAAGGAGAGATCATTGACACTCACACCACATTATGAAACACCAGCAACCAGCTTTTTTTCGTAGAAGGGGCAGGTTGATTGATTGATTCTGTTCTCTCTGTCTCTCTGGGAGATGTTCTTCCCGACCATTGCCCTCCCCCTCTAACCCCGTAACCTTTACCAGAGTATGGATGGTGACTGGTATCGTGCAAAAATTCTGCAAACTGAGAAGATGCATGCTGCACGGTGTTTATCCCACAAAGGATGCTTCAACTGGTCAAGTTGGAGTATTTCAGATTGCTTCAAATCGAATGAGAGGCTGACGGTTGTTTGAGTAAAACAAATGCCTTTTTTTTGTTTTTTTTATAAGAATGAAGTTGAAAGGTGTTTTGTGGTTAAAGCATCTTTTAAATCTTGTAAAATAATAACCACAAGCCCAACTATACACTTGTGGTTTGCTTGTAATTGTGTCAGTCTTAAACAAACTGAATGGGTATCTGCCAATCAGTGTTTTTTAGTAGATAAGTTCCTCTTTCCGTTTCCACGGAAACACTGAACACAAATAGGAAATTTCACATCTAAAAAACACAGCCTTGGACAAAAGCCAGTGGATTTGTCAATATCACTCACATCAATGTCAACTGAAATTTGAAATGTATTTTCACACAACGAGAAGATTTTGTTCCCATTACTAGAACAATGAAGTCACTTTTCGGAAAGGAACTGAGGAATAATACTAACAACTACAGAGACTATGGGAACCTGTCCTTAAACCTCATGTAACTACGTAGTTCAGTTATCACTCATACTTCTGAAACCTCTGATATGCTGCAGGCAACCACAAAGAAATCAATTAAATCAGACCACACCTCATTTGAAACTCATTTGGAATTTAATGGAAACAAATTTACAGCATATTTAACCAGTTTAGACTTGATGGATGTTACAACATCTCATCTCCATACTTATTGCTTGGCAGCATTCTTTTACTCTGTGCAAAACACTGAGTAAGACCTGCCCCTGCGGCACATGACAAACACTTACAGATCTGGATCCAAACCTCTGAGGTTGACACCAGAAGTCTGGCTGTTATTCCTGGGAACAGGACGTGTGGCGGGACAGGAAGCTCAAACACCGAGATGCTGTCTGTGGGGGCTGATGATTAACAGCAGATCGACCATTAGAGTGAGAAGCAAAACTCCACCCTGAGTGCGATTGGTTGCAGAGAGTAGACGGCATGGTCATAAACTCCATGAACTCATTCCGCCAACATTCAAGCCTGCCCACTGCTAAACCGCTCCAACTGCTCACACTCCACTGTCGAACCGTCCCTCTGTCCGGGGCACAGACCTCGATCTTTGATCAAATCTTTGAAAGCTTTCATTCACAAATTCAATACATGTTCATTGATTTAAAAAAAAGGAGAATAAAACGGATATCAAAAACAAAACACAGATAAAACATTAAACTATTTGTGATAAACATTGCATTTTCTGTAAGTTTAAGTTAATGATTTGATTTGACCATTTTGTCAAATACCCTATAAAGTGTAGATCAAATAATGTTTGTGTAAACATGCTTAATTGAAATGGATAAAGTTTGTTAGTACAACCTATTATTCACATTACACCCCACATTCTTTGTAAGTAACAAGTCGTACATGTGCACCACTCAAGATTCCTAGAAATCATAAATGCGTCCATTTCCTTCTTCCTTCACCTCCACCTGCCTCGTTTCTCTGTCCACTCGCCATCCTAACGCAGTCATACGCAAAGTCACGTAGGCATATGACTGCACTTCTAACGAAGTTCCCTAAAATATATGCAGAAACACATGACACACTCGCAGAGCCTACAAGCACGCCGTCCATGCACGCACAGTTCCACTGCAAACAGTCACTTTCATGTGAATTATACTTCCAGGCAGGGAGCAAAAAACTTTGCTTAGCTTGGGCTGCCCTTGAGCAGATAACTCTGTTTGATTATGCCAGATTTTGGACTCTAGGTTCAGAGATGGCCTGGGAAAAGGAATGTCCTGAAATCACGTGGATCAACAGACTAATTTCATCATGATGTCACTTTTTGTGTCCTTTCGCTTTTTTTTCACTTTTGTATTTGCAATAGAAATTAGAACTTGATGAACACTGTTGTTGGGTTTTAAAGTGACTCACTTATTTGCTAAATGTGAAATCAATACATAGAGAAGAGAAGAAGAAGAAAAAGTCCAATTTCTCCATAACAGGAATCAGAAGAAAAAAAAGCCAAACGGTCACCTGTGGTTTTCAGACCATCGATGCCCTCATTCTTTTATGGAGTGTATTACAACAATATTTAGAGATGAAGTCATCCTTTCCCCTCAATAATACTTGAGGATATTTGTTCAGTGAAAGGATCATGATATCATGATGTCACACAGGATATGACCTCAAACGGCTCAGATGACATAATTGCTATCACCTGCATGATGCCCAGACATTCCTTATGGCTGGCTGCTGTGGAGGCAGTGATAATTATCATCACTGTCATCATCAAAACAAAAACGTGCCACACTAAGAGGTTTTTGCAGGCACGTGAGAGAGGATTTCATCTTACTATGAAATGTGACAGAATTTCCTACCACCAAAGCTGATGTTTCGACACCGCTGCCAAAGGGTTTCCACAGCAGACTGAGCCTTCTTTGGCTGCCTCTGGGGATTTCGTCTGGGTCATAGTGACCTGGAGTCTTGTGGGAGTTGAACATGCAGCAGCAGTAAAAGGAGTTGTAAGTTTACTTGTAACAACAGCATTTACAGCCCTCAAGCTGTAACTGTTCGGAGACATTTTTTTTCGTGTCACAGTGGAACATTAGAAATTCATTAATGGCATTCCTGTTGATGCACGCGCAGAGACTTTTTTTCTTTGGAGAAAGACCTCCTCGGTTTCAAAGGCCACAGTGGTATGCTGCCATCTGCAGTTGCCCACATGGGACAAAGCTCTCTCTCTCTCTGTCTGTCTGTCTGTTTCTCTCTGTCTGTCTCTCCCCCTCTGTTTGCTGGAACCTGTGTCTGTGTTGCATACTGACTTCATCTGCGCGATGCAGTGCTACAGTTACATCTCAAGGATCTGACATTTAGTACAGACTGTCCTTTTGCTACAGTTTATATCCAGTGACAGTCAAATAAACACTTAATCTCATCGTGACCAGATACTTTCATATACATGTCAGTTGTTGTTTTTTTAAGCTCTTTTTTCCATTTCAAATATCAATGTGCTACATTGGGCCTAAATACAGGCCAGACATAACCAAAGTGGGGCTGCATTTGGCACTAAATTATATTTTGAGGTAGATTTTGTGGGTTTTTATGATTTTGTTGTTGTTGTTTTTGCATGCTCTGATATGGCAAGTTGCCCAAATTGATACAGTGGTCTTAATTTAAAAGCCAATATAGTGAAAACCTCAATAATCTAATGATGAGGAATGTTGTTTTAACTTTTAGAGCAACTGGGTGAAGTAGTCCTGTCTCTTCACAGTCTTTCTCTAAAAATAGATATTATGTCGTGTTGGTAAATTGTACCCTGACCTTGCGGCCCATTGCATCTTTTAGATTTATTATCTTGCTGAAATCACTCTCAGTGTCTCCAGAGAGCTGTTAAACTCAAGATGTAAACTTTGACCCAGAGAGAGTGAACAGTTATCATGACTTTATTATGAACTATTCTGCAATTTCTTTCCGTTATCACATGATTCATATAATGTCTGTACAATCTTAAATGTGAAACACATGCTAAAAAAGTGTTATGTCCATCCATGGCCATGAGGATGTTTTGCTGTCGAAAAGTACTAGTGAATGGTCAATAGTGAATAGTGAATGGTGAGTAGGGGGATGTACGGCCTGATTGCCCAGAGGCCACATTAAACGTCTGTAGTTAGGAATGCCTCTGTAATAGGTCAACATGATGATTCAAAGCTGTCTCTGCCTTTCTGATGAATTCAGCCCTTATAAGAATCAGTTTTCCCTACAATATTTTGAGGGCGAAACTTTTTGGTCTCTTTCCGTCTTAGTTGCACACTTGAGAAAGCCCATGCAATAAATTAAATAAATAAAAACCTGCTAGGCCGACATGCCCTGGAACAATGGGCACAAACACCAAACACACCCAGGAGTGGTCACGTATATGCCTCCTCATGGCTTCAACAAAGGTCAAGTGTAGGTTACAAGGAGCTGGCTGACCTCATTGTTGACCACAGTTACTCTGCCCTCATAAGTCAGACAGATTTATGAGGTCAGAACAGAAGAGCCGTATCCCACTTTTAAAAAAAAAGTAAAGCAGCATTCATTCAGTGAGAAAACGCTGGGGAAGTTCTATTTCACTCAGCTTTATTTTGGAGGTCTGAGCCATCATTTCTGATTGTACTCGACAGAAAAAGTGCTGAGAGATGGGTTTGCACGACCAAGTTCACAGGACACTGTCGACTTGGACCGTCAGGCAGGTTTACACAAGACCTGTTCGGTGAAAATGAAAACAAAGGTGAACAAACCAGAAATTCTCATCATCAGA
Source organism: Decapterus maruadsi (assembly GCA_030347415.2). Lineage (NCBI taxonomy): Eukaryota > Metazoa > Chordata > Actinopteri > Carangiformes > Carangidae > Decapterus > Decapterus maruadsi. Next base: position 18,940,084 of record CM064893.1, on the reverse strand, counting down.
TGACTATAGCGAGCAAGACAGGGCAAAGTTGAACTATAGAGAGTAGTTTTCCATGATCTAATGGACCTTTGAAAAAGGATGAAATGGGATTAAAACTTGTTTACCCTCATTTTCACTGACAAACAACAGGGTGACATAAGTTTGTTAAAGTGGGCTTGTATTAAAGCCTGCCTGATTGTTGCTGTATGTTCATGTTTGTAAAGGTGTCTGCAACTGACATGGGAACTAAAAGACGGAAAGAAAAGGCAGATAAGAAAGAAAGAAAGAAAGAAAGAAAGAAAGAAAGAAAGAAAGAAAGAAAGAAAGAAAGAAAGAAAGAAAGAAAGAAAGAAAGAAAGAAAGAAATGTTCCATACTGTAAGAACAAACAAAATATTTGTCATTACAACCACCCTCTTGACTTGCAAAGTTAATATGAATACTGATCAAATATTGATGAACTGAGCTTTGATATTCAGTCCAAAAAATTCCACTGAGAACTTCACTTGTACGAGTTCAGGCCGCACATCGCTATCATTCATCAGACGCTCCAGTTTTACCCCGTTAGAATTGTTGGGTCAACATTGTTTTGTTGTTGTTGTTTTTTGTCAGGAATGAATAAAATGCTGCCTGTATTAAGGGTCACCTGAGTGCTAGCGGGGTGGATGGTACAAAGTGCACAACTCACACATTAGAAAGCAGAATCACATCCACAATTCCGTCTGTGGTCCAAAGGTCTGTGACCACTTTGTGGTCAAAGACTTTCAGACCGCACTGGAGGCTCGGGCAACAAAGGCACTGTGGTTAAGGTTAGGGAAAGATTGTGGTTTTGGTTAGATAGAAATAAACATTTCTGCCTGAACTCATTGTGAGCTTTTTTCTCTGTATTAAAGCAGACAATGATCTCTCCATAAACCACAACCAAGTGCTGTTAATGGCTCAACATAACCATAAAATCGTTTTACTGTAATAATACTGTAGTTAGTGCAGTATTGGATATTTTGGCTAAAGACAAATAGATTTTACTGATAAGGTTCGACTGTCAGCACATTTTTTGCTCTTTCAAAAGCATTTATTCCATTCACAATGACATTTTTCTTACCTTTTACCGTTGTTGTGTATAAATATAATTTCTAGGACACAGCATTGCTCAGGCTGCAATAATGTTTATAATAGATTGAAATCTGCATTGCACCCTTGCAATATGTAGCGAATGGGTCACCTTGATGTGCTTACAAATTAAACTGTACAGCCTGAAATAACAATGCCAAATTATGGGTTCAGTGCTATTTCCATCCATTCCCACACGCTGTCTCCTGCACACTCTGAGAGACAGAAACCGATGGTTTTACAATAATATAATACAATAGCTCAGTCTGCGCAAGCATCAGAGGAGACGTGTCTAACATTGTGCCATCTGATCCATGTAATAGGATGATGGCAAACTGGAGAGAGCACTCAGATGTTTTTATGGGGCATGCAGCATTAGCATACTAAAGCCCATTTGCAGATGGAACAACTAAATTCAGCTGTGCACAAGTATTTCCTGAATGTCTCTATGAATAAAATCGTCCACCACATTACCATTGCAGTAGACTTGCAGGCAGTGGAATTCTGGCCACATAAAGTTACCATTATAGAGCTGAGGATCTCTCTCGTCCTCGTTTGATGGTGAAAAATAACATGAACCGTTAGCCACAATGCCGCAGCAGACAGGCTACTGTAGGTTTGCGTATGTCAGTCTTCATTTTACAGTAGCGTGGCTGCAGCCCTTCGTATCACTCAAGTTTGGCTGCGATCGCCAACACCGCGGCGCGCAGACTGAAAACTACCTGCGCTGTAAAAAAAATTATTCCTCAAAGGATGACTCAAACATTCCTCACAATTTCCTCCTCTCTCGTAATAGAGACCTATTAGAAAAGGCGAAATCAGACTACTTTCTACAAAAAAAGCCACACACTGTAGAAGCACTAAAAGTCAAGTGTTGGACAGTGGCAACAAGTGGTGACCTAACATGATGACATCATCTTATTTTGACAGTTGCCCTATTTAATGTGGAAACGATTAAAGAGGAAGACAAAGAGGGATTTCACCCATTACCCATTAAAGTTAACCACCAAATTACATGGGATTTTATAGGCCATAAATAAGAAAATGCTGCTGGATTTTGCCCTCCTCTAGCCACTGTTGAACCTCCCCTGTGAGTGTGTGTGTAAAAGCTGCCAAGCTCAGGGGGAGAGACTTCGCCACAGGACTCGCTGCTGTAGATACCCGGCGCACTGCGCACCAGAATACACTACGCACACTAAGTACAGACTTGGATTTGGTAGAGCGGGCACATGACACACAAACGCTCATTCGCTTTCAACATAGTGAGCTAAGTTCAAGCCTATCAAATTACCGTCCTTTCTTAGCCAGCCACCCCTGGCAGGGATCATGTTAACAGTACCAACTGCTGAATGCTGTAATTCCTGGAAAGCGACGGGCAAGCTTTTTACAGTTTATTATCTCACACAGCTCCCTCTCATCCATCCATGCAGCCATCACAGCAAAGGATCTCTCAGCACTTTCACCATTGCGCCACTCATTCTCTGGGCCATTTGGTTGCGATTTACTACCAAAGGAGTTTACAGCAAATTGTTCCTTCCTCTCCTTTTCTCTTCATCTCTTCTTCCCCCTGTATTCCCTTCCCATTCTGATCTGTATTATGGCATTTCATTGTGTTTTGTTTGTTTCCCCGTGACTCCTTTCATCTCCCAGTCTGTCTGGCCTCATATCATTTTTAAAGTGGACCCAAATGCTTTCCCTGGCACTTGCCAGCGTGCGCTTCCAGTAAGTCTGAGACATAAATCGAATATTTGAAAAAAGACAAATAAATACAAGTGTAAATAGCCTCTTGGAAATGGCCTTAGCAACTTCTGTGTATAATTAGGCTGTCGTCTGTGAGTGTGTGCATATGTGTCTGTTTGTGTGTGTGTGTGTGTGTGCCTGTAAATCTGTGTGTGTAAGGGAGACAGAGAGGGAGGGGGAGACGGGGAGAGAAAGATGCAAAATGTTAGCAACTGTGTTTGTGTGTCTCCATTAGTGTGCGAGTGACTAAATGCCCATTTTAACCAATGTGTGAAATGTTCCTAGTGGGGCTGGAAATGACTTAGAGCCCCCGAGGTGACGGTTAAAGGGTCTTTTCCGCGCTGGCAGACTTCAGAGGGATGACCACCCATCGCCCCCGCTCCTCCGACACGTGCAACATCTGACCAGTGAAAACAACACTATGGGCTGGCATTTATCTTATGGCTTAGTGTCTCACTGATTCACTGCTGTCTGGCTGTGATTCCAAATTAGCTTCCAGGAACACGAGAGAAAGAAACAGGCGGAGAGAAAGAATGACATAGTTGGCATTGTGGAAGATGATTCATAGAAACCAATACACGTCTGGCATCTGAGAATGTCATAATCATGATGAGAAGATGGGGCAACCCCTTTGTTTTTCCTTCTGCTGTTTGTTTGTGCAGACATATATGTGTATGTGTGTGTTTTCGATCATACAAAGTGCGTTTCATGCCACCGTCGCCCAATGAGTTGGCCCGTTTTCCATGTTTATGTGTGGGTATTGTGTCTGGACTGAGTGGTTATTGTATTCCAGACATGTGGTATATTCACTGCGGAGTGATTCACTCCTACCAGCATCTGTTGTCTACCTCTGCAGACTCGGAGAGGTCTGATTAACACCACACGACTGACCCACCCGGAACTGACCGGACGTGACCACACCTCCAGAAATACACCAGAGACAACAGGATGAAACCGAGGCAGAGGAAGCAATCATTCCTGCTCCAAATAACTCACATCCCAACACAGTCAAAAATGTGTTTTTTTTTACTGGTTTGATTTCTGGAAAGAATCACTTGACTGACCTTATACCACAAGTGTGCCAGTGTTTGTTTGTTTTTAAATACATATATGGCTGACCGTCAAGTGTTTAGTGAGTATGTAACTCGACTGTTTCTGTTAATCTGAAGTTCACTTTCAGTCAGAAACAATTTCGATTCCCTGAGCAATTTACTTTTTCAGTAATTGGTGATAAATCTAAAAATCCTACATTGTGAAATCCTAATGTTTTGAATTTGGTATGACTTTTGCATCGCTTATTTCAACTTCCCAGAATGCCACTCCCGCAGGGTAAGGGGAAAACAAGCTTCCCCTGTTACCCAAGTTTAATCGTCATTTTACTGAAACCATTAAATCACTTTCTTCGTCACGTAATGGTTAAGGCCTCTGTAAAGTTGTCGGACTGCCTAACAGTGTCTTAAATCCTTTTCCTTGACAGTGGAATTGGCACGACTGATAATTTTCGTAATTTTCTCTACCGGGCAATCCAACAAGCGTGCTCGCTTCACGCAGTGATTGGCCAGGTATGCAGAAGTGTGAGAGTGAGCCAGGGTTTGAAGTTCTCTCCCAAACTGCTTTTTTTTTTCACTCTTTACGCTTCCACCTCCATCTTTTTCTGGTTACATCAAGTTCAACATTACCAATGCCTTTAGGGCAGAGACTGTCTGAGTGTGCACCCTTATCATTTGTACAATTTATCGCATCAAAGACATGCTAAAGAGCTGTTGGATAAGGATCAGGGAGGCGATGTGATGCAGCCAGGAGGAGCCCATGACTGCAGACTTTTTGCCCTGCCTTTGAATGTGAGGGTTTCAAAGTACTTTTACTTTTAGACATGGTACAAAATCATATGATTCAAGCATACTGTGCACTTTGTAGCAATGTAAATGTTCAAAAAGAGCCACAGAAGAGAGACCGACCTTTTATAACATCTAATGATTTCATAATCTATCATATGTTTCTACAATAAGAGATTTTGTGTTGTTCGATTTCCTCCCATTTTGCTGTGTTAATTTGATTTTTGCCGGAGGTTTAATACAATCTCAACACTTTCCTTCATCTGTTTCACATTTTGAAACCTTTCCACGGGTTGACGGCACACAATCTCTTCCCTAGAGTGTTTTTATTGCGAAATATCTTCTGAACAGGAAAGGGCTATCAGCTGTTTAACAAGAGGACAGAATTGCAGAGTCATAATAAATGACACTGAATGAGTACACGTTTGTGTTGAAATAAGAGACACGATTATGTTGCTGCTTTGATGGAAGTAATAGTGTGGAAATATGTAAGCCACTTGAGTCCACATCTTATTCCCTCCTGCCTTTTTCAGAGAGCTTTTAATTGTTCAGACTGTTGTTGAAGATACTCTGCAACAGGCGTAAATAACAATCAAGGAGCCGTGCAATTTTTTTCACTGGTGTTTATGACTTTCACAACTTTTTTTTTTTCGAGTAAGTCACCAGCATTTGGTTCATTGAGCAACGCATGTCAAAAGTGGGAAGTGCACGCCTCATTTTCATCAGCAGCTGTTTAGAACAAAACACTTCTATGCCGCATTTAAAACAATGACCTTGTCTAGTCTCTGCAGTGTTTGCATGTTGAGGAAAATACTTTGATGACCTACATCATGTTTTGGTACATCCTACTTATTTGCTTTTTCATGTCAGATTATCATGTCAAGTTGATTTTAATCAAAACATAATCTGCAGACCTGTTCGTGTCAGCCTTTGAGTGGAAATTACTAGTAAGATGTTTTTTCTTCTTTTCTTTTCATTTTTCAAGAAATAAAAATGTTTAGTTAGCCTTGGCCTATTAGAGATGAAATGAAACCAATGAATAGGACACAGTAGCAAATGTTGTTTTGAAATGTTCCAGTTTTTAGAAATAAGGGCATACACGGATCATTTTTGGCAATTTTTAGTTAACAGCTGAAACCACAATGGATAAGGGTCCATAAAAGGAAACAAACTATTTATTATTTAGAATTTACCATTGCTTCTCTACTGTAATTGAACCCCCCAACCAGCCCCACCCCGTTTGTCTTTCATCCTGACTGCTGTAAAGGCCTGCTCAGACAATACCTTCATCAGGCTGTCACCATCACGCACTTGACCTTTGTAAAGCCCAGGGCGGAGATTTTGCACAATGTTAACACAGCACCACCATTATCACAGATGAGTGTCCTAAATCAAGATTTCAAATGACCATGTGAAAGCTTGTAACTTATTCCTATTCGTAGAACTCGTTCAACTAATAACTTGCACAGCTTCCCCGACACTTAACGCTCATATTCGCTCACTGTCGCTCAGCTGAACCCAGCCTCTCTGTCACAAAGCTCTGAAAACATTGTCGCATTTCACTGCATTTAGTCATCGCTGCGTGGATGACTCCGCTTCTCATTATTGTTGTTGGTGGCCAATACATCACCACGATCAATCACGGAGATGTTGCCCTCATGAGATCTGGGGAAGATCAGTCACAAGCCCACGCAGATGCAAGTCCTTGAGGAGGCCGTGAAAAAAAGGCAGCAGTATTTATCCCACTTGTGGCTGTTTTCGGGGCTGGGAACAATGCTGTCTTTATGGTGAGGTTTCATCTCTCTCTGGCCACAGCCAAGAATGGTTGCTGTCTTGTGATGGCCACTGCATAAATCAGTTTTGGTGCTCTCACTTGGCAGTGTATCCGGGCGAGAGTTAGATAAGAGGAAGGAGAGGGGAGAGATGGGCTGGGGGAGGTCATGAAGACAGACAGAGGGGTTTCATAGAAAAATTAATAGAGGCATAAAGATGAGCAGAGGGAAGCAATGAGAAATGGGGTGCAGGGAAAAGGAGGAGGCATGGCTATTAAACAGCCAGTACAGTGTGTGCTTTTAAGAGCAACTCATCCCTCTAACCACCTAAGCTCCTTTTGAATAACTTACCATAAATAGAGGTTTCTAATCGACCTATTCATCAAAGGGGGGTTTCATTACATGGGCCTGTGAATGAGGCAGAATGAGGTGTTCCTCCAGATTACAACTCCTCAACTTGGTCTTTGAGGATTAGGGGGAGCACTATCGAGTACAATGGAGTCAGCCAGGGTGGATGCTGCACAGATAAGTACTCACAGGAATCAGCAAAGGGGCAGATGAAAACAACATGTTTTCCTGCCCATGTATTTCTAGAAAGCCTCTCCAAACCAAAGCTGGATATTACTGTCTGAAAAATGTGAACAGAGATATTTAACTTGGCTAAGAAGATTACTTTTCTAAACGACGTTAAGTGGCTCAGTCAACATTTAGACTCTTTTTTTTTTCTCCTTCTCAGACAAACTGTACTGACTCAGATAATAGCCATTGATTAACATCCAAGAGCTGAACAAAGCGCATTTATCAGATTCATTCACAGAAACGCAGATCGTAACTTGTGCGCATGCTTGTCTCTAAGTGCGTGCTTGTGTGTACAGACACAAACACACAAACACGGGCCTCCTTGATGCTTCAGTAACCCCTCATTAAGGCTAGAAAACACAGGCAAAGTAAGGAGACAGGCCGTGCTTTGTTAAGCTGCCGAGGGAGTTAAGTGATGCTGCCGAGCGTGTGTGCTCAGTGGATTAGTCTTAACTGTCTTTGGCGTTGATGAGCTTTATCATAAAGGCGTAATGTCATAACCATATCATCAACACAATGGCTCCTCAGCCGCGATTAAAGGAGATTTTGGCGCACCGAGATCTTTGAAGTCTCAGACGAGGTCGACAAACACTGAAACATTATCCTGACGTGAGTGAGACAGAACTACGCAGATTCACCAGCTATTGAAGAAAACAATAGAGACAAAGGTATGAATGGTGAATGGGGAGGTGCACGCCGTGGAACCCGCGAGGTGGATTCCCGATCACCTTATACTGCGTGTGTGTGCGAGACAGAGTCTGTGCATGTGCGTGCGTGCGCGCATTTATGTTGTCTGTTTGATGTTATGTTACAAATATGCGAGGTACACACAGCTGTACTGGCAGCGGCGTTATCACAACCTGCTAAACAACAGCTCCTTTGTGAACATGTGTGTTTATGCGAGGTAGAGAGGCAGAAAGGGAGAGAGAGAGAGAGTTTTTGGCAGGCCTTATTACCATACAGCCCCTCGCTAATCCTGCCCTTCCTCTCTCCACCTATAATATGGCTGCATATCCGTTAGCCAGGCTACAGACGGAGAGGAATCCGAAGCGGAGGAGAGGGCGATCAGAGGGCGCGTAATTGAAAACACACAGACAGCACTGACTCAGAGAGCCCAGCTACCAAGAGAAGGTGCAGTGTTTGTGTGTGTGAGTGAGTGTGTGTGTATGTATGCAATGCAGTGAGCGAGTAAGCCCTGCTGAACAAAGGTTTGAATTGCACAAGAGACAAACTCACTCTGCGTGACATCTGACTAAATACTTTCATTGTTTCTCCTGCCGAAAACAAGTATCAAGTAACGCAGCTTGGAGAGCAAAGAGACACTGTTCTGAGACCTGCCTCGTCGACTTACCCCGATGTGTTCTTACTACAAATAATACAAAATACATACTCTGTAACAAGTCAATTCACATGGTATTAAGTCTTGACATTTGCCAGCGAACAAACTGCCACTGGGCTGAGATGACTCCAGCTCCTGCAACACAAAAAAAAAAAAAAAAAAACTGATTCCGTCTGTATGAGTGGAATCTCACTTGTGGTTTTGTCTTGTTTTGAGAAAGATTCTCTGGGAAAAAATCCTTAATTTTCTAAAAACATCAGTGAAATTGAAGAAAAACTGGAAATAATTACTGGGTAAAATTTCACAAAGCTGGTGTTCTCCGAATAAGGTGAGCGCTAAAGGTGAGCGTTTCCCCGCTGGCTGTGTGCACGTGCGTATAGATGTACACGCCGACCCTGTTGTGTGTTTATGTATGTTTCGCTGTCTTTTGACACCAATTCACCAGTAGAGAAAATAGTGTTTGAAGACTGTTTATTCATCTGAAAGGGTAAAACAATGTAACCTTGTGCACTACTACTTGGAAGCATCCTGAGGGCTCTTGGAAAGATTTAGTTCTCAGAGAAAATGCGATTGATACCGGGGAGAACTTGAGGTTTTCTTCCACCGAGGTCTGAAATATGCTCCCGGCATTCAAGCCACGAGGATGAAAAGCTATCGGACCGGGGAGCTAATTTAAATCTAAAAATCTGTGGCTATATGGTTGAATTCTATACTCGCTGTATCACATTTCAAATGACTCCAGTGCTTGAGTGCAATTCAGCGTTTGGATTGTTTGATTGTTTGGGGCTGTCTGGGCTCTCAGTCATGTGGCAGTGCTCCTCGGGACACAGGCCAAACTCATAGCATATGTTGGAAGGGTATGACAGGAGTTCAGTGAGTATGTGTTTTTGAAGTGTACACACACAGACACCCACACACTGAGAAATGGCCTTTGTTTGAACGATATGTTTTTGGCAAGCATTCACACACATTCATGAATAATGAATGCATGTGTGTGTGTGTGCGAGCGTCTGCACAATGACACACACACACACTTTCACACACTTTCTCCCTTTGTCTGTGCTTTGCACGTACCTAAGAGCGCATAAAATCCAACAAATAAACACAAACATTGAGGGCAATTTGTCTTGATTTTCAAACTCGCCTCCGTTATCTGTGAATAGAAAGGTCAAAGATTTCTGATAGGTTGATGAGGACGCCGATATCGTCTGTCTGCATCATTTGTGTGAATGGGTTTTTTTTTTTTTTTTTCTTCTTTGGATGTGTGTGTTTGTCTGTGTCTGTGTGTGGGTTTCCATCCCACATTGTTGCGGACTTCTGCCAAACACACAACCATGTAAGGTAATTCACCCATCCTGGATGTGTGTTTTTGCGAACATTAATATCTCAAACATCTGTGCATGTCTGTGGTTGTGAGTTGGCAACCTCTCCAAAGTTTGCCGTGGACCCTGCGACACGATCAAAAACATATTTGTGCCAACCTTATCTTAAGAGTGGCTTTTATCCGCCATGCTGACTGCTGCTCTGGTATTTTTCTGTTTCTCATTCTTTCTTTCCCTCCCTCCTTCCTCCTCTTTTCCCTCCATCACCGGTCTCAAGGATTTCCTCTATTATTCACTTGTTTTTTTCCCCCCTTTTCGCTGCTTTCCCTCTCGCTTTCTCTCGCTTTCGCTCTCCTTTTCTTCTTCTCGCACCCTGTTTTGATTCAGGATGTGCCAGTTTGGGTGGTGAGGATGGAGCTCCCCAGACCCTGGAGGGGCATTGGAGGCGTAGGAACACTGGTCTCCGCCTCTCCATGCGTCGGCATTGTGAGCATGGGCTAATCGTTAGAGCGAGGCCTCAAAGAGAGAGGACAAAAGGTCACGGTGGGTCACTTTGGCGTCCTAACATGAAAGGAGCTCCCAGTTTCAATGAGGATTAAGCAAAAATTCCATTGACTGCAACACTATGGGAGCTGCCAGCATCTTATACATGTGAATCCCCCACCCAAATGAAAGTGTCCTCTCTCCTCTTCTCTCCTCGGCTCTGCTCTCCTCTCCTCCTCACACATGCAATCAGAAAGACATACATGCACACAGACGAACAAACAATACACAGATCATTCAGCAGGGAGTTAAATGGGTTCAGTGTCGCCAGCACTAACGGTCAAACCCTGCCCCTTGACCTCTCGGGTGCCTTTCACTGAGTCTGTGAGTGGGTGCATGTGCATGTGTGTGTGTGTGTGCATGTGTTTGTTTGTGAGCGCGTGTGAGGGAATTAAAGTGTCTGTGTGGCCAAAGACAGATTAAGGTCCCGGCAGCAGAGCTCATTTAGAGGTTAATGTGTCAGTGAATGAACTAAATGTGCATAGCTCAATGGTGCTATGAGGTGAGATCCCCAGGACACTGGCATGCCGTACCTCCGAAACCAGGATGCTCGCTCGGGGGCCGAGCGGACCATTAACAACCCCGTGTGCCCCGTCACGACCGGTGATGAACTGGGATCAAACTTCAGGCTTTTGTTTCACGCCTGATAATTACGCTAAGGATGTAGAATGGAGAGAATGAGATGAGTGATTGAAGGGCTGACAGGACGAAAGGGTTACTGAACCATGGCAGTGCCCTCTGTGTAACCAAGGGGGCCCACAGGCAGTGCCTTTGTGACCTTAAGCCCATAACAAGTAGGCACCCACTACATGTTATGGGCAGCGCTTAATAGCTACATTCCTGCCAGGCAGTAAAGCTGTATGCATCCATACACCCAGTGGGTCATTATGATGGAGGCTGGGTCCTTATTATCTGCCGCATCATAATGTCCCAACATGAACTTCAAACACGTTCCTCTGACTCGATGGGTCGATCATGCAGAACCGAGCCCTATTCAGGTCCATTCCTTGAGCTCCATTGTTGATGGCATGTTTTTTGTTTCGTTCTTGGTGTAAAAGACCATTTTCTAGCACCAGATAGAGTGCTGACTAATGACAAGGCCTCCGATCAAAGAAGAAAAGGGAAAGGGGCTGCATAGTCATCTCTTCATTCACGCCGGTTTGATGTTCACTATCGGGAAAGGTTACACCAGGGTGACGGCATTTTAAAAATGTGAATCATGACTTCTTGAACCATTGAAATGTCCCAGATGTAGAATTGTGCGTAATGAGTGTTATTTCAACTTGGAGTGCGTTGTTATCCAGGCCGATTTTGAGTCATAATGTCTTCTTTATCTGATGATGAGTGATTCATACCTTAATTATATCTTCACATCATTTTCAACATTTGGCTGCATTATGTAAGAGAGGGGAGGAAACCCAAAGGGCCACTCAATCATTCGGAAGTGTTGTGCTCAAAATGAGGAATACGCTGAGGTTGGGTTTGACTAACAATCTTATAACAGTAATAGATTGTTTTCTTCTAAATTTCCATGCAAATCAGAATAAAATCTGGAAATTCTTTTCTAAGTCTGTTGAACTTAAGGCTCAGGGGAGCCCTGTGCACATGTGTGTCACTGATTAATACTGCAGGCTTTCCCAAAAAATGTGAGGCAGAGGAAAAAAGAAAACACAAACTATCAAAAGGAAAACACAGATTTCCCATCATCATCCTCTCTGTCACAGGCCAATGGTAAAAGTTCTGGGAAGTGAAGTCCAGCAGTAAAGCTGGTAGTCATAATTCAGTGGCCAACAGTACGTCAGATACAGACGCATCGGTGGCCACTGACGTTCTTCTCTGTTACATGTGCGCGGTGTGTAAGCGGCAGCAGCAGCGGTGATGATGAAGACGATGTGCTTTTGATTCGGATGCCAAAAGCTGTTGCTAATAAACAAGCAGAGATAGAGCATTCCCAGCGTGCAGCATCACACAAAACCGGAGAAAATGTGTTCCTTCAGATATAGTGACGGAGCGATACTGTGCCCCTTTGTGCACTCGGGGGCTGTGTCGGGAACAGATATAGGGAATGGGGCCCTGTGAATCCATGGCACAAGGGAAGGCAGGCACAGAGGGTCAAAAGAAGAGGGGATGGGGGGATGGGGGGGGGGGCAGCATATGTTACTCATCAACAGAGAGAAGCATGGTGATAATCAGGGCTGGGCTTTGATTTCTGACAGTGTAGTCTGTGCTGGATGTGTTATTACATACATGTTGCGTGTTATTAGGCGGCGTTGGTCTCCGTGGTTACATTGCAGTGCTATCGAAATCGTTCTCTCTTTTTTTTTTCTTCCTCTAGATGATGATGCTCTCATGATGTTGTCAGTGCCTCGCTCATTCAACTGTGCGGGGCAACTGAAGTATCTGTTTGTGCTTTTCTAGTCTCTGTTCTCCATTCTGTCTGCTTGTTGCAGTCTGCTGCTTTTTATGGTCCTTATTGCAGTCTTTATATTGCTTTATTTAATATCCTCTCAATCTGTCTACACTGGTTTACAATTCAGTTAACCACAGACTTTCACTGAAAATGAGAACAGATGAGTGGATGAAGCAGGCACTAAATTGCACCGAAAATTGAGTGAAGCCCCGACTGAATATTGGTGAGGATTTAAAACAACTTTTAAAATGACTTCAAAATCTAATACGTCTAAACAGTCAAATGGCATGCTGTGTCAGTAATAATCTCCCAACAGGCAAAACAGCATCGCTAAAAGTACCAAATCACGAGGGAAGACTTTATTGAGCAAACACAGAGAGAGATAAAAGAATAAGAGCGAGAGCATGACTGAAGAACACACACACACACACACACACACATCCAATCCCCAAAAGGACAAACAGCTTTTGTTTCTGTCATGCAAGGCTCGGAGAGGCAGAGAGAGGCTTTACTGGAAAAAGGGCTGTGGTGTTTTCCTCTCCAAAATCACTAGGGCTCATTAGAGAAGACATTTCAGAGCTGGAAAGGAGCACATGACACATCACACTTCAGACAGCTGACCTATTTACAGGGTGACTTGTAGCGTATCTATAAAACATATTACAGCGCCATCACCGACGACCGGTCCATACAATTGGGGGAAAATATGAACTAATCATCTTCTGAGGTTACATATAGTGAGGGGAGGAGGGCGATGATTTAGCTGTCAAAGAGAGAATAACAGGAGCACCGCTCACACACATCAAACACACTTCAAATACAAGTGACGCACACATTCACACCCACTCACACACTGTTATTTGTGCGCTGTGTATCCACGTGTGCAGAACGGTTGATATATATCCATACGCTTTATATGCATGTGTGTATGAGTCTGTGGGCTCCATGCTAACAGTCGCCACACCACAAGCTTCCAGTTGCCGCTGATGGCTTCCATGTGTTGTGTATCGGCGGTGAAATGTACCTTTTCTGTGGAAGAGGAAGGGCAACCCAACACAGTGGCATCCCCCAAAATGTCTCGCTCTGTGGAAAGCCTCCGTAGAAAAAGAAACCATAAACCATTCCCCGGGATGAGGTCATACATTTTTAGCAGGGGTTACACTGGTGGGAAGCACAATATTTGTGTGGATCATACAAGTCTTAAAACATTTAAAAGATAAAACCGGTGACAATCTGTTATTATTATCAATAAATCCCAGAAAAGACAACAATTTACAAGTCTAGGCCGTCATACTTTCCAACTTACTCTCCCTTGCTGTTGCCTTATAAGCCCATTGGTTCCTTCTGAGCATAATAACTTTTAAAAACAGACCCACTCTGGGTCATAAAATTGGTGTAAAAACTCATCTATCAGACGTTGTAGGCCAAACTTTGTGCAAAATTCTATTTTTGAGTAAATCCTGGATGAAAATGTGGTATTTTTTTCGCATTGGACAATGCAGGCGCACGGATTATACGTCAGCCTGTACACGATTCAAAAGCCACTGATATTGGATCCGTCATCCGTCATTCAACGTTTGAGACACGCACACGGAGCTCGGACTCGCCCCAAGCTTTGAATATCCTGCCTGCTCGATAACGACCAATCAAATCCGTTTTCCTTACTCGGGTAAAGTCGTGTTGCAGCTCGTGACAACTCGGCGCGACAGACGGGACAAACGGCCATTTCTGTACACCTTTAACACAGATTTCATAACGCGTAGCAGCAGGACAGCGTTTGTGGATGGGAGTGTAAATAAATGGTGGTGCCCATGTTTACTGTGACGAATGAACGTGTCATCCAGCGCAACAGTGTGGTTTACTGACATGAACCAGACGTATCGGTCGTATCAAACTGTACTCGCTCTACTGTGTGAACATGTGTTACAGTAGAGCTGTATGAGGCAGGGTGTTGGCGATAAAGGATATGCATGATCAGCCAACCCTTTGTTGTTTTTTAATGTAATTTCTAACCAGCAAGAGAGAATATTTACATACCTACATATGTTCCCACAGCACAGAAGCAAGTACTACATGTTCCTGTCTTTCCTTGTATCAGCAGTGAAACCCCATCCCTTCCTTCTGTCTCGTTCCCACCTATCCAGTTCAGTTCAGTTGTGTTTTGAAAGGGTGGTTATATTCACTGTTATTGTATGATTTCACAGAACCTCTCCTCCCAGCCTTTGAAGCGGGGAAGAGCTGACCAAAGCTGAGCGATCCCTGCTGTAAGCCCCAGTCTGGGCAAGACCTGTGTTGGTCCCACCACCAGAACTCTTCCCTCTCTCTCATACCCATCCACATTCTTCCTGCTCCTTCATGCAACTGGAACAAATTTATGTCAGCTCAACAGATTTTCAGGGCACTTTTGAGGCACACACAAGGCCGCTAGCCTGTTGAAGTTGACCTGAGGGTATTTGTCCTGCTTGAGGCCTTTGAAAATAAACAAGAGGACAGAGGAGCTTAGTCTTGTGAAGCGGTGAGATTTCAGGGGCAGAGGAAAACAACAATTACCCAAGGCGTTATGGACATTAAGTGCTCAATGAGAGCTGTCCAGAGGTAGGGCTCTCTGAGTAAATAAGCAAAGTGGGGATATCTGCCTAGCCGTGAACATCGATGAAAGGGAGTAATAGAAAAACATAAATAAACTTTATCTGACTCTGCACTGACCTGCTTTGTCAAAGTGCTACCGCTGGGTTGGAGGTGTTGGATTTCCATCAGCTACGCTCTCCCTCCCTCTGCTCAGTTTTCACACTATAATTAAGGCCTCAAATGCTCCTATAAAGCCTTAATGGTACAACGAAGGTCTCTTTCCCAGTCAACAACCATCTGAGGTAGCCGAAAACAATAGTGTGTGTGTTTATAAGACAGTGCAGCTGCAAGGGGATGGTGTATCAGTTCAACAATGTGCAACAGGATTGCAAAACGCTGTGTTTACTCTTCATCCGCCCACTCCTCTTGGCTGTTTAGTTCCTCTACTCTTTCGAGGATTTGGCAACAGGGCTGATGGGCCTTCCAGTCTAACCTTGAATGCTCCAATGACCTTCGACTGATGAGCTCCCATGGGATTTAGATCTTCAGCAGCACAGAAAGATGAAGAGCTCCCCTGCATATGAATCTCCTTGCCTTAACTGCCTTGACCTCAAGTTATTTACTTTTTCCCTTCCCTATGTTTATCCTATATCAGAGTTCACTAAAACACACCCCATCAACATATACATACCCCCAGAACATATAGGCAGCAAGATATTCCCTATGACTGAACTGAGTTCACACATGAAATAGTGATGTGAAGAAAGGCCCTTTGGGGAATAGGAAACATTTGGGCTTTTGTTGGTCCTAATTAACACCACAGTTAATGACCTCACAAAGGTCTGTTTGCTGTAAAAGACAAAAAGCTGTTATTCACCCCTAGGTGCCCCCGTGACCCTGTAAACAAACAAGAGCTACAAAAAATCTGTGGCAACCCTTAACTCCTGTGCGTCACTGCAAGTTTATTTCTCGATGACCGCCCTCTTATGTGTTTTTCGATTATCTAACATAAAAGTGCCCAACAAACACAAATTATGTCCATCAATCCAGCGGTCCTTGCTCCCTGCTTCCTATTCGGCGTTTGGGGGCTTGCAAACAATCGCTGTGATTCTAGGAACTGGGGATATCAGTGCAAGCCAATTGGCACCGCACAGACACGCACAGTTAGCACAGCAAGGAGGAGCCTTGGCCTTGTTGTCGCTTTAATGTTGTGGCTCACTGGGTCACCATGAGTCCCTAATGACCCAAACAAATACATCCTCTATCCATGTGTGCTTCATCTGCCTGGCTTTGCTGCTATTGATTCTATTCTCCTAGTTCGTGCCATCACATGTGCCAGTGTTGATAGGGGATGTTTATGAGCAATTACCAATAATTGCAGTTGTCAAGCCTGCTCTATTTGCATGAGAATGTTTTTTTTTAATTGTGTTTGTGCTGGCACCCAAGAATGAGAAAGCTTTTGTCACAAGAAAACTGCCAGTGGCACTCCAACATAGCAACCAGAGAAAATGTAGATGTGTAGCTTATGTGACCTTTGGGAATCTCAAGGTCAATGTGTGACCAACCATGCACGTGTGTGTGTGTGTGTGTCCTGCACATGCAAAACCATCACTGTTATATCCTTTTGTATTTCTTCCAGTCATCCGGATCAATTTTTAAAATCATTTATTTAATTTAAAATTATTGGCCATTGGAATCTATTTTAGTTTTGGAAAGCCAAGTGATTTCACACTACATTTCCAATGAGCCTCTGCGCACGCGGTGAAATTCTTGGACCGGCGCAAGACGGACGAAAGCGAAAACATTTGCCAAGAATGTTTTCATTGATCAAGAATGAAAGTCGGAGGTTCGAAAACGATCAGATAGTGTCGTAGTTCCAGCCATAAACAACGATTTGGCGGTGTTATTCCCATGACCCGCTGGGAAGCATCTGCGAAACCGAAATGCTGGGCCAGCAGACCACTAAAATAAGGATAAAGACAAAACGACATAGCCTACAGTATTTATCAAAAATGGATCCACATTGATATGAGACTTCGTTGTCCCTTTTAAGTCAGAAAAGTATAATTCTAACATTAACAATTCTAACACACATCTAACAAATAACACCAGTTGCTTTAGGAGAGAAGAAGAAAAATTTCCAGTAGTAGCGCTCTGGGCAAGAAAAGTCTCAAAGCGTCTCTCTGTGCAGCAGAGCTGTCACAGCACACAGTGCCAGTGATGCGAGACTGCTGTAGACGTAATTTTGCACTGTGTGTCTTGGCCAGTTACTATGGAGATACTGTAATTGATAATGAAAACAACATAAATCAGGTCTGGAATTTACTACAAATTCCACCTCAGACATAGTCTTTATTTTCACTTAAGTGCTTTTCTATTACTCCCAAATGACCCATGTGTATCACTAAGACTTTTCATATGAAAACGCTGACATACAGTCTGTTTATATTCCTTATGGATGTTTAGTTTATTTGGATTTATTTTACATTATAAGAGGAAAGATCACATGCAATGTCAACAACGCCAAAGATAACAAACATATTTCCATTGTTTGGAAAAAAATCCCTGATATTGTACAACTATTAAACCACTAATATGTACTTGGGCATATAAATTTAATGCAGTTAAAATGAGGATCTTACGTTTCCTTCAGCTTTTTTTTTTTTCTTCTATAGGCTACCTATGACGGTAAACTCTTATTGCAAAAGTAACTACATCACCTACAGAAAACTCAAGGCACAAATTGGCCCACAATCTATCAAGGTGGTTGCATTCTGGTCACAAAATGGTGTGACTGGTAATATTAGATAGGCTATTTGATGTCAAAACATACTGGTGAGAAGGTCAGCATTGTTGCCATCTCTTGAAACCACAATACATCATGTGTATGCCTCGCCCTGTCTCCTATGATCTCTTTATAAGACCCCAAAGTCCTGGCAGACATACAGAACAACAACAGAGCCTCTAGCACAAATTATGAAAGAATATAGTCATCAAATCACACCAAATTACACAGCAGAAGCTGGGCTGCAAAGTGTAAAAACCATGACCCAATCACAAACAAAACAACCTCTGTGTAGACCCGGTCGACACATTTCTGGCTGTATAGCCTACTAGCCTACTACTGTAGCTACATTATGCAAAACACATTAGCTACCGCAAGAGAGCCGGCGGCTACAAAGATTGGAACTAGCATAACACCTGCGGCTACACAGAAGCTACACAGGAGCTACACAGGAGCACGGCAGAGAGAGCAAAGCAACGAGCGAAGTCGAGCAAACACAGACACTGCTTGGCCAAAACATGGTAGTAAATTTCCTCTTACCTTTGCTGGTTCGCCGTGAAAAGTTTGTTTCATGGGTAAATCCTAGCCTCGTAAACCAGACTCTCCCGGAAATGCATTCAATTCATTTCTCAGTTTGAACTTTGACTCCGGTGTTATCAGTCCCTGATTGGTCCGGACGTGCTGTGATTGACACAGCAGGTTGGCCAATCAGGGGGGGATAACGTCTTTTCCTCCCAGAAACTCAACAAGCGCCGACTCTTGCTGTAGTTTAAGTTCTGTAATTGATGGTATTTCATTTAGAACTTCCCTTACTGCTGTTTTTACGCCGCTGTTTCTGCCATGTTTGTTGTAGGTGAGTCCAGTCCATGTAGCGATGTTTTCAGGCCCTGAGAGTCACGTGCTGTGTCAATCCACAGAGACACAGATTGGCTCTAGAAACAGCCGATTTCTGGTCGAAACGATTTCAATATTAGAATTTCTCCTGAGAAATGTTGTTATTTAGTCCCGGTTGATTCTTTTACGAGGCAGTAAATCCCAGGTAAATCCACAATATTTCCAGTTTGAACTTTGACCGGTGTTACATCTAAATCGGTCCGGACCGGGCTTTAGGGGCGTGGGGGGTGGGGATTTTGGAAAGCTTGCCTGAATATTTTGTAGTAAAATCTCACAACATTTTGATTCTGATCAGTCGAATCAACCAATCCGCTGCAGGATAGAGTCAGGTGCAGAGAGACACAGAGGGCCTAGAAACAGAGCCGGTCTACTCAATATTAGAATTTCTCTGCTAGAAAGTAGTTGTTATTTAGTCCCGGTTGATTCTTTTTCAGTAAATTTGTGCAAATTGTGTGGAAAATAATGATTAATCAATGGTTTATAGTGGCAGGTGTGTCAAAAATGGACATTTTGGAAAGCTTGCCTGAATATTTTGTAGTAAAATCTCAATAATTTTGTAGCTATGCTTCACTCATCAGAATCAACCACTGCAGAGATAATGTTCATAGATTGTTACGTTTTGAGCTTTCGCAGCATCATTCTGAAGGACACTCATCTAAAATATGATTTTTTTTATTTTTTTTATTTTTTTGGGGTGGGGGTGGGGGGGGTGTATTAATTTTATTTAATTTGTGCCATCCTCATTCACTCTTCACCAGTAAGACATACTGAAATTTACACATCTCAGAAATTTCTCATTTTTTCCCTTTATACTATGACACCAAAAGTATTCAAAGAGACTTTGTGGTTGCAGAGATATACTCATTTTATTATGGATAGGCCTATGCAATTTTGAGAAAAGGCCTATATAATAGGCTTGGTTTTAAATAAAATCAGGTTCTCTTGTCATTAATTGTCCAAGCTCTGATGCTATATCAGGAGTGAAGCAACCCACTCTGGGCTGTACAATCCCACAAGCAGATGCATACACATTAAGAACACTTCTTATAGATAACCAGTTTGTAGTTATGCGTAGACATCAGCGTGGACACACACATGAGCTCAAAAGAAGCCATTCACCTCGACTACCAGGACTGTGAGTTCCCCTCCAGAGCACGCACATTGCTGGCTGGTGGAGGAGCTGAGGAGGAACAGCAGACATGCTCTGGCCCCATCTCCAGTCTCCTTTAATATTTCATAAGGAACCTTTCTCCTGTCCCCTGGAGCCCAGCGGCCTTCCACTGCATACAGCATCAATTCTTTATTCCTCCACTGCAAACAGCTGTCACTCGTCTCCCGACAGGAAATAAAGGAAGTTCCAAAAACCCTTTTGCATACTTTTACTAAACTATTTGCCCTGATCATTCATTTCCTCTGGGCTTACAGCAGTGCTGCGCTTTGTGCCACCTTGGGAGTTGGATAATGTGGTCAGATTCATGTTTGGCCTTCTAGCAATGAATGTTGTGGTGAATCAACAGCCACAGTGAGCCGGTAGCTTCACGCAAATGGGCTTCACTCAATTTAAATGGATGAAATCAATCAAAAATTGGTTCTCACGCAAATCTCTTCAGATCAGAAGTAACACAGACCTATCTGGGGAATTATACTAAGAAACAGACTTTAGAGCTGTTATGTCACACAACTGCACATATGTTCACCATATTTTGACAGCATTGAAGGATTGGGTGAACAGTACAACTTTGTGTTTTGTTTGCCTAAACTACTGTACAACTATTTCTGAGAAGCTTATATCTTTAAAAGGCAGGACAAATATGAAGGGGTCTATGGAAACAACAGCCATGGAAAAAATGTTCTTGGAGTTTCTCAGAATCACTGGGTAAGAAGAGCTAACATTAGTTAGCTGGCTGTGTAACCAGCTCTATGCTGGGAAATATGAATAAACATATAAACACACATAAAACACAGAATAAAAAGGCTACCAGGAAAAGTCAGGGTCAGGCCACAGTACTCGCACAAAATGTAGTTTCTTTCTTTGTTGTGGTAATTTATGAGTTTTTTCCTCTCTTTCTGTGATTGTAAGCAATGACGTCAGCCAACTCCATCTTGAGCAGTGACTGTGAGGAGAGCAGTGCCTTGTCTAAAGCTGAATTCTCACTCACGAGCAGCCACTACCACAGGTAAGTCAAAGTTAGTAATGTGTGCTACTGTTTTGCTGCCTTTCTTCCTTCACCCAGACATTCTCCTCTTTGACTAACTTTTTTTTTCTTTGGCTCCAGTATCTGACCACACACCAAATCCAGGCTTCACAGATATGACAAGCCCCTTTATTCAGCATTTATGAATGCTGAATAAAGTGACATTTAATGAATGGTTCATAGAACTCCAATGGATATTTTAGGAATGCAAAAATGTAGGCTGCAGAATAAATGAATAATGAATGACTTTATTTTACAAACAGAAGAGGATGAGACACAATAAAATATGTCATTGTAGGAGAAGTTGTTATTATTATGTGCTGCAATTTACATCAACATATCAATGATCTTTTATATAGTGTTCATAAGTCATAAACACAAAATAGTACAGTGACTCAGCAATTATTAGCCCAAAGACATGCAGATCAGGTGGACTTGAGAAAATGTGAATAATTTGTCTTTCCCAGACCCAATGTTCTGGTAGCATGATCTCCTGACTTCGACTTCATGTGTGTTTAGATGGCTTTGATTGAGAATACGAACAAGAGGTTAAAGGGAACAGATAGAGGAATTGACCCTGTACTGCCACAAAAGGGAGCCACTTGTCACATTTTCTGTGAAATAAAAGTTGTTTTATTTACTGACAGAGAGGAAGAACATTATATTTATGGTGCACTTATGACCAACATCTAATGGTTTGAAATTGCTGTATGGGTTTGGCAGCAGGCAGAAAGCCGTTTGACACGGTTGAAGTTAAATGTCAGCAGACATATTTCACTTGTTGCAAAAACAACCTCGACTGGCCTCTGTCTAATTATTTAAAAGATTTTTATAAGTCTTCATGAGCATGTAAGTGTTTATAACAGCTTCCACGATTTTGTCACTGGAGTTGAGTTTAGGATAAAGTGTGTCAGGCAGGGATTTAGGAGATTGACTGTAATACTTAAAGTTGCAATATGTGATTTTTGATCAGTGAAGAACAGAAGGACTTTAAAAGACTCTCTAAAGCTTTTTGGGTTGTGGCAGCTATGGCTGATTTGCAGCTCCAGCAGACAAAACAACATCAACCCTTTACTGTATTTCTAACACCTGATTGAATTAATGTCTATCAAACTCTTAATATCTTGAGGTTTGCATTCTGGCTGCTTGACATTTCTCACCCGACACCACCTGACTCGATTTCTTCCTTCTTGGTGGAAATTGCTGCAGCTTTAAATGGCAGGTTGATGAGATCAGGGGGATTCAATGATGCAAGTTATGTTTGAGCTGTAACAAAATAATAAGCTAAAGAGAATTAATCCTTTCTGGGCTCCAAGTAGCAAAGCTGTGGAGGCAGTTTCTAGCTTAATTTGTCTCCAATTTATTTTTCCTCCTTTGCCAGGGGATTCTTGGGCAGCCCCAAGAACCATTCAGCAAAAACTTTTGAAATTTGGCACAATGATTGACTACACAGCCCTGATGCTTTTCACCAATTTACATGTCTGTGCCTCAAACACTATAGCGCCATCAATGGGTCAAAGTTGGATGGGCATTCATACATATGTAATTTTTGAAAACATATTAGTGATTTTTCAAAAGTCAAACAAAAAGAACCAATAGAAATGACAATTCAATCAATAAACTCTGTCACTTCATGTTAACAACCATTCCACTGACATAACCACATGTAAGACAAGTCTAGTTTGGCCCCCACATTTCCATTTGCACCTATCATTGGTGAGCGATTTCACACAAAACATTTGACTCAAAGATTAGGTTTTAAAAATGACTGACTTTACAGGGTGAAAGCTAAAATTACAAAATAATGCAGGCCTAATACATCTGTTATTAATATATTTAGATAAAACACAACAATGTGCATACGATGTAGAAAAATCCTGTATCTGGCTTTAATATTAAAACGTTTCAGTGTTATGTAACATAGCCAACTTAACAAATAAGAATTGAGAAATATAGTTTTCCTCTTATTTTTTTAATTTGCCGCTGTTATCTTTGGAAGACGCATGTCCCAACTTCCGTCTTTTACATCCAACACATCATCAGGAAGTACTGTTACTAAGTCTATCAGATGGGATCCATCTGTGTGTTTGTCATCGTTATATTTCTCTGGCCTGTCTCCTCCACGCTTCCTTTCCTTTGAGGCAGAGGGGGATGGGACACAGACAGGCCGCCCCATAGAGGACCTGATCACAGAGATGAAGGAGAGGGAGACAATCAAAGATAAGAGAATAAAAGAGATGAGCAGATGAAAGGAGGTAATCGCTGCGTCACCAACTGAATCGCTCAATAGATCAGACCACATTCTCAGAAACGCCCAGCGCTGTGAGAAGACTGGGTGGTGTGTGTCTTTCCCATCCAACTTTTCTCCCTGCATTTTGGCGCCACATACTATGGAGCTAGAACAGTCTTACAATGAAAAATGTTATAATATTTCAGTCCATATATAAGTAAAAAAAATATATGATAAAAAATCAGATTCATAAACATATTTCTGATGCACACACAAACAAAAAAAAGACCACAAAGGCATGTAAAAGTATTTGCAGTCTTCATCAAATACATATTTGTATTTGTATACAGTACATACATATAGACACCCAGTCTGCCTTGGCCAATGGACCATCATGCGGTGGGCGACTGTGCTGTGGGACGACACAGTGTTTCTCCAGACCTGAAGATGAGGCTGGCCGGCTGACCAACTGATCGATCCCTTCCTGAACAGCTCCAGTCGCTCCTGGCGGACTAAAAACCACATTACATCCATGCTAAATACCCGCAGCCTCTAGCCACCTGTGCTCCTTTTAATGACGTCATCAAACACCCCTCGTGGTGAGACACTCATGTGATTAGCTGTAAAGGAGGGAGACATCTGAGGACAATCTCCTTTTAGAAAAAATCTCCAAGATTGCAAATACTATTACAGTACATGCATATATTTGTGAATATCTTGAATATCTATTTTCTATTTGTGTGTGCATCAGAAATATGTTAATGAACCTTATTTGAATTTTTTTTTAAACTTATATATGGAATGAAACATATTTGTGTGCATTGAAATGTATTTGTGTTTTGAGTCACATACTGTACATCCCCAATCCCCAATTACATTTGTGGATATTCTTTTAATAATAGTTTCAATTTATCTAGCGCCTTTCAAGACACCCAAGGACGCTTGTTTTGTGGATTTTGTGGATTTATTAACTTCTGTGTGCATTATTCATTACGTTCTAGCTAGCTGTTCTAGCTCCATACTTACTTTCTGTGTCCCTGCACTCTCTGTGACCAGTGCACTGTGAGAAGCACACTTGCGGCTGCTGGAGTAATCTGTGATGAGGATGACAGTGCAGAGCCATAAATTATGTTGTCACTGTCTGTCAGTTACCCTTCTCCTCTCTCTGCCTCTCCCGACAGTCCAGGTTGAAGGGGTCTGTCACATCCAGTGTGAGCAACAAAGCCTATAACTGCTTCAATCGGGAACTGTGGTTGCAGTATATCCGGAATTGGAGTTTGTGGAGTGACAAGGTCGTGAGATAAAATGTAGTGAGCTTGTTAAAAAACAAATAGCATTGGTTGCAAGATGAGGGATAAGATGACTAGAGACTGTGTGACCAAAAGTGGGGAAATGATGGTTCAATGTCAAATCACAAGCAAACGGGCCTCTGATCTGGAGTAGACCCTCAGCCCCTTTGAGCGGAAACATGAGTCTGCTTCTGCTGAGACCCGCCGGATTCACAGGAATCCTCAAAGAGTGAAGGGATGGGAAAAGAGAATGAGGTGAAAAAGCAAGCAGGGAATGAGAAAAAAATGTAGGAATAAAATGGATTTTTAAAAAAAAAGTGTTAGGGGAGAGGGATTGATTTCATAAACTCTTTACCCCCTACCCCATCACCCTGTGCAACCCTCCAAGGTTAGGTCTGTCCATCTGGCATGCGGACTATATAGGCCAGAAGGAAGGAAACGGCAGGGGAAAGAGGATGAGAGTGAGATACCTTCCCCACTCGGCTATTATTCTTTGTTAACCAGTTTTTAGCACTGCTCAGCCTCTCTGGTGGTTTTCATTAAGAAAGGAATCACCTTGGTTTTGCCAGGACCCCTAATCAAAACCAGACGCGTTGGAGTTTTTAATTGAAGCAAGATGGACCTCCACGTTGTACACAACTGGCTTAATGCGACAACTTATCCCATCACTACAACAGTGTTTCCCAACGGACCGGGGAGAAAAACATCCCCTCAATGAGGGAAATCTAGGGGGTTTGTTAATATCCCTCTGATTTCAGAGGGCTGTTATTGTTGAAACAACTCCAAACTGCTATTTTCTACCACATCAGCCTCTCCTTCTGCGTTACATTATTTGCATTGTGTTTGAGCCTTGTCTTTTCCTCGTCGGGTAATGTTATGACCATTAGTACAGTACCGTGGCGGCATGTGTCTGGTTCTGGCTGTTTTCGAAGCCCAAGCAGAGTGGAGTTTGGCAGTGGGAGAGCGAGGAACACATTGTGTGACTGTGTGTCCAGTACTAGCCAGCTCTCTGGGCAGGGGAGCTTGCTTTTAGCTGAAAGAAAACAAGAGTCTGAATGAAAACGACAAGCTCAGAGCTGAGGATGTTTTTTTAGCTACAGCCAAAGCACCAGTTCCAGTTCTTGCTGTAACCCTGCCATAAAGATAGTGTTTCATTCAGCTTTCAGTCTTTATATAACCACTATTGAGTTTGTTTCTCTCTCTTTCTCTCACATGTTGACAGTTCAGTTGAACCAAAAAATTGCACGGGGACAGATAATCTACCTGCTTCCTTCTCTCTCCCTGCCCCCTTCACCTAATCCCCTGAGAGTGTTTGGATTTCTTTGAAAAACAATATTAATAATTTGGAAATGTGGCTCCTCCGGCTCCTGCTGTGTGCTTTTCTTTCTTTGCTCATTTCCTTCTCAAAGCTCCCTTGATGTGGGGCTTGTTGTGCTGTTTTCAGAGAAGTGTGAGACCTCGGTGAGTTATTACCCAGGCCCCTCACCATACACCCTCTGTAACCTCTGAGACCAATACACACTGACGACTAAATGCACCTGGCTCGCATTGAATTATGTTTCAGCATCAGGTCGAGGCTGAAGGTAACGTTCCCATATGAAACCGTATAGTCCCGCTTTTTTCCACGTTGCTTTCTTAGGTTTAAACGTACGTAGCAGCGCTCGAGACGATAATACAATAGAGATGTTAAGAGGGTGGAAAGCTGAATGAAGTTGGTTTGATATGTAAATCCAGCGAGCGTGTGCATGTGTGCTAAATGTGCACATATGAACGCAAGAAACATGTCACCAGCCACAAATCATTTCCCACCCAGGCAGATTTACACAGGGCAAGTCAATGAACCATCTAGCATTCAGAAACCAAAGTCACCAAAGCCATGACCACAGGCATGAGCAGTATCCACCAGGGTACGGAGATAAGAGGGAGGAAGTCAGAGAAACCCTGCATATGACCGGTAAACGCTCCATATCGATGCATATTCAATGCAATTACCGATCATAAATCAGGGAGACAGCCCGCCTTGTAATCATATAGTATTTCATTTGTTTGCCAAACATGTGCAGCACTCGGCTTCTCCTCCTATCCATCACTCCTCTGTGTTCTCACCCTTATATCTCCCCCTCTCTTCCTGTAACATCTATATCCATGTCTATCTCTCCGTGCCCTTACGCTCTCCTCCTTTGCCTCTCTGCCCCGTGTCTTCCCACCCTGTGTGCTGCAGTGCAGCTGTGTGAGAGCAGGGGCAGTGATGGTGGGAGAGATGGAAGGATGGAGGGAGGCCCAGAAAAGAGGGGCAGGGAATTTGCTGATTATTAGCAAGACACAGAGAGAGAGAACTAAGGGCTTCAACATGTCCCCTAGCATTTCAAGTGGGACAGACAAGTCGGAGAAGCCAATTTAGTCAGCCACAAGGAGAGAGTGTTTGCGTTTACTGTGTTTACTGATTGTTATTCTAGCCACCCACTCTCACTAGCATCCTCAGACCCTCCTCATTCTCCTTTATAAACACCCTCCCATTCCCTTGTTTCAATTATTATGCCCAAAAGGGATCAGCTGCTGCATTTGACATCAAGTTATTTTCAAGGAAATGTTTGTGACTTCACTGGAAGCATTTTCAAATAAGACCTTCATGTTTTATGATGGTGGACGTAGCACGCACGCACGCAAACCATCCCGAACCAGTCAAACTCTCTCGCTCAGTGACTCATTCAAAACATGCATATACTAAACATGCCACACGCACACGCACACACACTGTCTCATAGCTTCTGGTCCAACAGATGACAACAGGCACTTATCTCCATAACGTGTATCTGTGTGTTTCTTCCAAACATTTCTTTACTGGTTCCTTCAGGGATGGGAGGAGAGGGTGTTTACACAGACAGTGATGAGAGGAGAGGAGGGGTCCCGCTACAACTCCCCAACATCATCCAGCCCGATGACTCTGTTGTGACATCGCAAGACCTTTCAGCGCCAAACGAGAGCGGGGCTGCACCCAGAGTGATAAGTCCATGATAGACCCTATAGTTTGATGTGCATCCAGATTCATCTACAGTCTTGTGAGATTTTGATCAAAACAGGGAGTGGCGGAGAGGAGTTGTTGATGGCCTGACCTCCCTGTGAAGTGGATGGGCCCAAAACAAATAAATCCTAATATAATCTCAGTTGTGGTTAGACACAGCATGAAGAGACTTTTGATCTACCCCTGAAATAAAACACTACTGTACATCTGCCTCAGCGAATGATCAAACCCCTAGATGTTGACTAAATGCCAAAAAATATCACACTGACCGCAAAAACACATTGTCGGCTTTTGGATCCTATGTTATCCATAGTGGGACCCGCAGACGGGGCAGTCTGGGGATGAACAACCTCTCGTGACACGAAACACCCGCTTAAATGTAGTGAATATGTCTTGTTAGCCTAGATTCCTTCTGCGGCTAGAGAGACCCTTGCTAACTCTGAGCCGTTAAAACAAACACGGAGGTCCCTGAGCACAGCACTTTGGACAAAGGTTAAAGCAATATCCCCCAGCACTATTCATTTCAGAGAATCCATCCCACTCACTGGCTTTGATCCTCTCTCTTTCTCTCTCGCTTACCCTGAGCTGGTGAGGAGGTGGTTCTGTGCGTGTCTGCGTGAGTGTGAGATGAGAAGCAAAGTTCATTGTGAATCCTCGAAAACATCATCTCACCGGCTGCAACAGCCATCGGCGCCCGTAGTACGGCACCATGGGACCTTTCATCGCAGAGAAAAGCCCAGAGCTGAACCCGCAATGATAAGTGAAAAACAGGCGGCGTCTGCACCCAGATTTAATGGCATATGTGTGTGCATGTGCTTGTGTTTGTGCGTGTGCATGTGTATATGTGTGAGAGTGTGTGTGTGTGTGTGTGTGAGAGAGAGAGAGAGAGAGAGAGTGTATGTGTGTGTGAAGTTCAGCTGCTGAAGGCCCCAGAGGAAAGCCTATCCCTCAGGCTGTTTACCTCCACCAGAGCTGTTTACTTGACCCCTGATGATTTAGATGCACAATCAAATAAAAACAGCCAGGGAAGTTCAAACAGCTAGTGACGCATAAAGGGTGCATGAGGTGGGACAGCACTGTGTTCGATGATGGCTCACAGCTGGACCTCCCCACGTCACCTACAACATTAGAGATGAACTTGGACAAGCAGCTACTCATAATCCTATATCAAGTCCCTTTTCAAACACTATGAGCTTCTTGAGGTCTTTATAAATTTTCATAACACATAATTCTTAAGGGGTTTCATGGAAGTCCATGGGTGCCAGCCAAAAACTTAATTTCATGGAGTTCAGCATTCATGGAAGTGGACTATGATTCATAAATTTGCAAAGAAGAGCCTTTTGTAAACTAGTGCAATCTTCCCTCGTGTGTATACATATAATCATGTATACCACCTCTGGGGTGGATTTCATCATATTTCAACATTGTGAACATTTGGCCGTTCGTACAATGTTGTTTATGTTTTGACAGGAGGAGCATTGTTGTGTAGCAACGGATCCATTTACATAATTTGTCGATGTTGTAAGCACTTACATAATGCCCCCATTCATTTGGATTGAACTGCAGCTCCCTTGAAGGCCCCTGGACCTGCAGACTGCAGGACACACACCCATGCACTCACTCAGGTCTCACAGTTTCTCACACATATACTGTACAGTTGGATCGCAATCAAACAGTGCAGTGTGACGTCAACAGGGGGTTGAAGGAATTAAAAGAAGAACATAATTGCACAATGGTTAAAAATAATGCCTTAAAAAAGGAAAACCTACTGTAATTCATTTAGGCATGGAAATGAGCACTACATTGTAATATAGGTGTATCGGGCATGCACGTATTATGCTATGGATCAGGTGACGCACTGCAGAGTCAAGTTGCTGAACTTAGCCGAAGGAGCATATGCCAAAGTGTAATTTGTGGCGACTACTGCAGCAAGGGAAATATCTGAGAGGGTATAGTTTAGATCGTGTTCTCACATAGGATGATGTCACCTATTTCAAATTAGCAGTCTTCACTTTGCACGTCACCTACACTTTTTGACCACACACCCACACACTGCACCCTCTCAACGATCCTTTCTGAGCGAATGCACAGATTTAGATTTACATCCATGTAAATACACAAAGGCAGAAGACTTTTAACTAAGATTTGCATTTGCCTCCAAGGTATGGATTAATTTGTAGTTAGCACATGTAGGACTGAGTTTAATGCTGTTCCACCACAACATTACAAATCACCAGGTCACATTGCAAATGTTATATATACTCGGTACACTTACACCACTGGCAAAGGCAGGGAAACACGTGCAGGCGGCGTATGAGGCAGCAGGTATTACACTGTATCCTTATCAGCTGATAGTCAAGGAGGAGCAGACAGCACTGTAACTTTCCCATTTGGATTCAGTCCCAAACCAGATTAAATATCTTTATTAGTGTATTGTTTATGACTCTGCTCCTACACGTGGCATCTTCCTTACAGTAAATGCCACATGGAGCCATCAATTGAGGTTATCACAACTGGTTTGGCGTAGTGTGTGCCAAATTGAGCTGGAGTGGAAACCACGCCCACTGGTGTCAGTCGGGTTTCTGGAGCGCCTGCACTTTTTTTTTTATTCAGAGAGAGGGCAACAGAGGGAACAGTGGGTTTCCTCTGGAAATTCCACTGAATCACAAAAAACAAATTTGGCTGGCCACTGACAGAGAGACAATTACTCAGCCAAGTAAATAAGACTTCATTTACTTGTTTTCAGCCGCTTTGTGAAAAAACAAGCAATGATCTAGGTGAACTGGATAAATTGAAAACTGCTGCAGATCACAGATGAATTAACAGTTATGTCTTTTAAAATTAGTAAGCTCCTCTTCATATCCATAACACACAATCTTATCATAGAAATAACTCTATAACAAAAACACCAAGCAGCCTAACTTCACCATTCATAAATTTTGTTATCACCACGTGGTATCTCCGTAGCGCCTATGGCTGTAGGAGGTGTAATACATCTGTAGACCGCTTCATGTGTAGCCTCTGCAAAACCCTGACTGAGACATAAAAACCTCCGGCCTTACGCTCACCCAGTGCTTCTCTCCCAGTAATGGGCCTCGGCTGTGGTAAGCTGCTGGAAATAGCAGAAGGAAGGAAAAGAACCAAGGAGAAGAGGAGTAAGACGAGGAGGAGATAACAAACACGTAGTTACAGATGCATTTAGCAACCCAAGGTCGTGTTGTTTCACTCTGATAGTAACCCCCCCGTCAGGAACAAAGCACCATCAAAAATGATCAGCCAACCGTAGCAGGTGGCTAAATTTGGACATGCGTGCGTTGGACACTGACACAGTGAGAACCATTTCCACGGAGGCAGCAGGTAGAAGAGACGAACTGCGAACATTATGAATACGAACCCTCGTAATCCCGTTACAGACCTCACAAAAATGCTCTGGTGGTAGGTGATGAAAATGATGTGAAAACTGATATATAGGCAACGCTCCGCTGTCTCTAATGTGGTGATAGAAATATGAGAAGGGTGGAAGAGCCACTAAAATGGTTTTGAGCTTGAAGTGTGTTGAGCCCTGTTCCATGACTGCAGCGGTGACCTTACAGATGAATCCTGTGTAAAAATCTGTCTGACATCACTCACCGAGGCTTTTCCATCGCACAATTTGAGCACTGTTTTATTTGGAGAACGTGATAGTCTCGCACTCTATTTTACTTCCACACACTCACTCTTTTATACCATAATGTGCAATCACACAGACACATGCACACTTGTGCACGCTCTCACACACACTACAGTAAGTGCTCTCAGACAGGGCGAGTGAGTGATATTCCTGGTGTGGTTGAAGGGTGGAGTGGGAAACAGTGGACCAAACCTGGTTTAAAGTTAGAATCATGTTGCCATATGAAAATGACCTCATTTCTAAATTGAGGGAAACCCTGATGGATACTTTGGAACACAATACAGTGGCAGGGCACCCCAACATCTCTGTCATGCATGATAATAATCTCATAACACTGAGTGATATGATTTTACAAAGACTTGGCAAAGGGGGACGCCACATGATGTCAGCTTATGACTCCATGGCTCCTTTTTGGTGCCAGTGAGTCCGCTAATCACATGACACTGATGGATTTAAGCAAAAGGATCTCATTGCAGGGCTCCTATCAGAATACAGGCAGTGTGTCTTACTACAGTACAGTACTGACGTCTCATAGCTGTTTTGACTCAAACTATATGATGAAGGAAGGAACATCTTTGTAATGGCTGTCATGGAATAAACCAAGAGTAATCAAGCAGATTACTTGGCTCTATATTGTCTTGGCCTTGCCAGCAGTGCGGCTTTTGTGCTGGTAAATATTTGCTGTGAGTTGAGTAGCATGGCATCGGCACATCACAAGGACATTTTGTGTTTCCCAAACATTAGGCCGGTGACGTCAGGAGGCCCTAATGATGTTTAACAAGCCCACCCAGTCCAGCATCACCCCATAAACAACCCTGATATACCCTTAGTCCCCTGTCCAACTGCTTTGGAGCACAATAGAATCCAACACCCACTTAACCTGGCCTTCCTCCATGTTGTTTTAAGGTAACAAAAACAGACACCGGGTCCCGCGTAACCTTTCAGAGCCTCATGTTGACGTTCACACCTTCACCTGGTCGCGGGCAAAAAGGGGCTCCTCAGCGACGACCTACTGAAGTACATGGCTCAGCTGTTTTGATGTGGGGAAACCCTGTTTGATAATTGCAAAAGAAGAAAAACGACTGACTGGAAAACCCATAACATCACCACTCCAAATGTGAGAAAAAGAGAAAGTGGACACACCTTAGAGAGAGAACTGGCTGGAGGCAGATAGGATGAAAAGGAGGAAGGAAAAGTGACAGTAAAAAGTCATAATTTGTGACTGATTAGCAACCGTTTCCAATTAGAACACAGGAAAGGACAGGAAAACCAGAGGGAGGGAGGGACGGGGTCGGTGGGGTTCATTTCCATCCGGCAAGCCTCAAAAACACACACACACACGCACACACACAAACAAGAACTTGCATGGAGCAGAGTTTTCCAGCAGGAGCCCAATTTGTGTTTGGGCTCACTTACGCTATTATATTGGTCCAGTATGATCTCAGCTCAGACTGAGGCTAAATGTCTGTGTCTGTCTGTTTGTAGGTGGGATTTTGTGTTTGTGTGTGTCTGTGGGTGCGTGTCTGAATGAATGTGATTGCGCTGATGTGCATGTGTGCATGCATGCAAAATGTGCACGTGTGTGATATCCATGTTTGCATGTGTGGCGGCGGGGGCCGTGCATATATTTAGGCGTGTGTATGTGTGTGTTTGTGTGTGGGGCTGCCAGTGTGTCTGACAGGAGAGCAGAGGTCATGCTAAGGTTGGGATGAAGTCAGAATGTAATTATGCTTCAATGAACCAAAGGGGAAGTAATAAAGACCAGCTGCATGTTGTGTGACTCTTAAAGTTCCACTTAAAGCAAGCTGCACATTCTCTGTGCTCTCCCGCACTGTGCTGAGAAAGGGAATACACGGTATGCTAATGCTTCTGCCACGAAAAAGGGATACAAGGAGAGTTTAGAAAAATACACACATGCTCGCACACACACACACACACTCGCACACAGAGACATTATTAAAAAGCACAGCGTCAGCAGCAAATAAAGAGATAATAAAAATGGGCAAAATATTTCCTCTCACATTCTAATGGGGCAGGGTTGCCAAGGTGACCTGGCGTGCAGCCAGGGACAGAGATGGTCACTGAGTGCATATATGGGAGGAAAACGGGGGTAGGAAGGGAGGGCGACACACCAGGTGGTTTCACTCGGGTGATCCAGTCTCGACTGCCTGTGTCAAAAAAAAAAAGAGAAGTGAAGGTAAAGAAAAAACATCAACTGGCCCGTCAAAAACAAGAGGGAAAAAAGGGAGAGCTTTATCTTCCCCTGAATGAGCCTCCCTCTTTTCTCTCTCCCTCCTGTGAGTTTTCCCCCTCTTTTCTCTTGCTCTCTGGTTTGCTTATATCCGAAATTGTTCTCATTCTCTTTCCCTTCTTTTCTTTTCTTTTTCTTTTTTTTTGAAATTTTCTCTTTCTCATCCTTCTCTCCCCATCTGTCTCGTGTTTTCCAGGGCCTGCCATCCATCGATACGGTATCCACCAACAGTAGCCCGCCAGTGCCTTGTGGAGAGCCCCATGAGGAAAGGTGGAGAGCAGGGGGGAGGGCCTCCAGGGGGGGAAGCCTGCTGGGTACAGGGTGATACGGGTGAGTTGGAGGGGGAGGTCATGAGCCATACTTACCTGATAACCGCAGTGGCTTTATCTGGAGATGCATAGGAGGAGAAACACATAGACAGAGCGGTTAAATTTAAACACACGAATGGTCATAACAATTAAATCAGGATTATGTAGCAATTATCTTTTGTCTCAAAGTCACTTTACAACAGAGAGAATAGAGGACAAACAGTGATGATGTAATATATATAGTGGGAGGTGGGCAGGAACAGTATTTGAGGATTAGTGATGGTCCTCTGTTCAGTCATTATAACCTGAAAGTATGTGGTTTGACACTGATTACATGTGAATGGAATATACTATATATTATACATCTGCTGTATATCACATGTTTCTGCATTTAAAAACAAGCCCCATATGACTTCAGTAGGTGGGGGTTTTAATATAATCTCCTTTTTACATGTAATGTCCCTGTTAAAGTGTTACAAGTTTTTTGTTTGTTGTTTTATGGTTCATTTTCATGTTAAATTTTTTACATGACAACAGTTAAACAAAAGTCATGATGTGTGCCAGTTTCTCTTATTTAATTGTGTTTATTTATTTATTATTTTTTAAACAAACTAACATTAAACACAAGCAGAGCAACAGTAGCTTTTTACTTCTCCCGACTTAATGCTTACATTGTTGTGTAAAATCTCCTCGTAATGTGTGGCTTATGGGGTCCCATGAAAGTATTTATGAGTTATTGGGAACTTATATGAAAGAGAGCGAGAGGTACAGCTTGGCTCTCACAGCTCAGCTTCCCTGGAAAAAAAATGCCTGGATTCCATGAGCTTCCCAGGAAAAACAAGCAGGACTTTATCAGGGAAAGTACAAGTCACTGGGTCCTGATGTGGCAACTGGAGGCTGCTGTCAGAAGTGAGCTACATTAACAGATACTCAGCAGTCACCAGTCATCCCCGAAACATGTGGTTCCTGTAAAAACAACCCACAGCCCCCCATGAACCCCTGCCACTATCCAGTCACACTGCCCAGAGAGGGATGTGTTTTTTCCTGAGGGTGTCCCCCTTGGGTATGATGTATGCATGAGCGAGGGCGTGTGTTTGAGTGTGTGCACGTGTAAGACCGGGGACGTTCATTATTTTGGTGTCGAGGCCCTCACCACAACACAGCAACTGGTACTCATTTAGATGAGACCCAGTCAGTGAGCGGTGCTGTTTGTCAGACAGAATTTCATACCAGTCTCGTCCGACTTGGCTATTAAATGGAAACATTTAAACATTTATATTACAGTTTTCAGGAATTTTCCTTCTATTCTTCATCCTGCAGGGATGACTGGAAATGAGGGGGATTGCATGCAACAAAGGTCCTTACATGGGACTATAGTTAACAGACCGACCAGGAAGAGCACGCAGTTTTTCTTTTTTGTTTTTTAGGTAGAAGAAAAATCTCACATTGATTTTATGACAATGAAGTTCAGACTCTAATCCGAAAGCATTACAAGCAGCCCCTTGCCATAGTGTACCATTACATTTTCCAGAACAAAAACAAAAACCTGACACTTTTTTTTTAATGAAAACATAAGGTGATATAGCTAG
Organism: Decapterus maruadsi; assembly: GCA_030347415.2. NCBI lineage: Eukaryota > Metazoa > Chordata > Actinopteri > Carangiformes > Carangidae > Decapterus > Decapterus maruadsi. The sequence continues at coordinate 18,904,655 of CM064893.1, read as the reverse complement.
AATCAGACATAAGAGACACAATTTTGACTTTAAGTCAAGTATTAATTTCCAAATTGGCCCTGATGCAAACAGCAGCAGCATCAAAACAATATTTACGTACAGTACTACTGACAAAGTCCTCTAGTGGCTGTGGTACTAATTGCAGCTGTTTGTGAAACTGGCTAAACAGCTTTATTGCAAATATTTTTTATCCAAATAATTAAGGGAGTCCACAAGGAAACTAAATGTAATTATGCTCTTTTAATAAAAAGGACAATTAAGTAGATTTTATAAATGCACATTTACCTAGTAACAGTAACTCTAATATAAAATTAGTCAAAGTTAATATATATAATCCCTATTAAATAAAACGTGTTTGGTTTGTAATTATTCTTTTATACAGCATGGGTCTTGCTTTAGAGAGTGTCGCCATCTTGCGACGCCATGTTTACGGTTTACGGCAGCCCGAACAGAACATACAGCCAGCCAGGGATTCTGCAAGTTTTGCTTTCATACTAAATAAACCAACGAAGAAGAAGGCGGAAGGAAAGAAGAAGGAGAAGGTAACAGCAGAGAGAGTGAGTTATCGGTAGATAATAGTGAGAGGTGTTTGACTTATGAACCTGAACGTTTCAAAATGTGTTTGTCCTCGCAGGCCACCGTCACTCTGCCGACGGGAGGATGCAGCGAGTGAGCGCTGCGATGTAGAATCTGAACGCTAGATGTCATGTTTTTTTTCCTCATTTTACACGCTGGACATTTAAGATTAATGTTTTGTTTGAGTTTGTCATTTGACTTTTATATCTTTTTACTGAGCTTGAGTGTGAGTGTGGCATCGTGTCGCATGCTCCGCTTCCAGTACGTCAAAAGAAATTTAGCAGAATACTTTTACTACATAACTTCTCAAACAACTATTAATCTTAATCACAAGACTCACAGGGCAAAGAGTGAAATAACAGGTGTTGATATTCTCTGTTGCAGGGGTGGGGTTTTAAGTTCATGCTGGAGGATAGGGTGTGACTCTGTATGCCTGTATGAATTTTCAAGGTCATTTCAAATATTATAGGATATGAGGAAGAAGAATCTGTCAAGGCCGATGGACCAGGAAGTGGAAGCGAAGAGCTCAAAAGTAGCAACATGAATTTAGCAACTATTATGTCCATGATTTTCCATTTAACCTGTGACACTGCTACGGCAGGGAATGCAGTGGCATGCCAGAAAGTCACAAAAATACATTTCATACTTTGTCTTGGCAGTGATGTTTCATTTCACAGCTTTCACTTCTCTAACTACGTGACAATCCAGAGCCATGAAGTAGTAAACACATCCTTTTGGAAAACTCAACACCTCTCTGCACAATAGAGCTATATTAGAAAAAAAAAACAATCCTGGAAAGCCAAACAACAGACTGGAGAAAAAAAAACACACCTCCTGAAAAACACATCAGGTTTAAAAAAAAAGAAAAGAAAAGAAAAAAAGGCACTGGACAAAAACACATCCTGTCTCATATTTAAACCTCACTGACCCAGCGGCTGACAAAAGCACATGGCAGGTTGGTGTCAGGGTTGGCATCCTGGGGTGCATACCCAGGGAGGGAGAGGAAGAGAGCGGATGCAGGTGGGTCTATAACCCCTGGGCCACCCTATACCAAAGAGTTGTCTGCAAAGCGGAAATCCTCTTTAATAACCACGGGAAATCAGACTGCCTGAGCCCAAAATATCAAATGAGTGCACGGCTCAAGCCTGTGTGCACTAAGAGCTCTTTTAGAGTGACAGCGGCACTGCGGCAAAAAGCATAGGCTTCCTTGTTCACGTCAATCAGACCACTGCTTCAAAAAGCCACTGCAGACGATAAAAAACACACAGAAATGTTTTATCCACATATCAACCAGCAATACAGGCATACTGTATGTGTCAAGATAAACCATTATGACAGAGCACAAATCTGTCACATGTGTAAAACAAAACTTAAAAAGAAAAACCTAACTTTCCCCTTATTTTGACAGAGCACTGATGCGTGAAAATCTTTATGGTTGTTTGTAAATTTGTATTCTTGTGTTTTGGTGTTATTAACTTTTGGTGTTGGTGTTTACTGTTGAATAACTGCTTCCAAATAAAATTTATTATTATTATTTATTATAATAACTGTGCAGTGTCATTTAGCTATAGGGCTTTAGACTTTACCTATATCCTGTGGCGATATGCTACAACAATGTTGTTACCTGTTCTATGAGGGCTATAAAGTGAAATACATGATTTATCAGATGGACAAACTAAAACTTTCACTTTTTCAGATTTCACCTTAAATAAACTTCCCTATGAACTTTTACCAAGGGAGGGTAGAATGCATGCAAGTGATGCCCTCCTCATCCACGCTCTAACCATTTGCTCTTTATCACACAAACACATCCAAATACAAAAACTGCTACAACTAATAATCCCGCTCCTCTTCCACATTAATGGGCCACATTAATCAAGAATAGCCTGTGTGTTTCATTCAGGGCCAAAAAACGTATTTAATAAATGAACCATGTGCCAAGTGTTTTCATCAAACTCTCAATTCAACGAAACCTTGCAGCTGAAATGTGTTTCATTGCATACATTAAAAATCCTCTCTGTATAAATGTGTTAGTATTTTGCTTGACAAATGGAAACCCACTGAGCGATGGTCCACACCACAGCCGAGTTAAGATGAGGACACAGAGTGGCTGATGCCTAAAACCAAACAGCGAAACCCCTGAGAGTCCCCCAACTCCACTATAAACCCTGTCAAAGATTTGTTTGATGAGTTGTGTGTGTGCATATTGTGTGTGTGTGTGTGTGTGTGGGTATTTGTGTGTATGTATATGTGTGTCCCACCCCACATTTTAGAAAGTTCTGCCAAACACAGATCCATGTAAGGTCATTCGCCCACCTCGGACGTCTCTGCTTTGTGTCTTAATGGCAATTTCCCAAACACTCAGCTCCTCTCTTCAAGGGCTTCCCACAACTCACACGAACACACTCTGTTTCATGTAGACACATACACACATACACACACACACACACACACACACACACACACACACACACATACACTCACACATACAAATACAATACAACCTGGCTGTGATAGTGTAGGCAGCCTGAAGGAGCCTAGATGTCAGTCTATAAATAGTGATTGGTATGATTGTGCGGTGCCCAGAATGAGAGGAGTGACCTGACTTCCTTTGTTACAGACTCTGATGGCCCACATTATTTAAAATTCTGTATTTTTATCTTCATTGATTGAATTACATGACTATATCTATTTATCTTTTTACGTCATGGATTTGTATTTTTGAAGTCCCAGTATGTGTCAGCAACTTATATTGAATATGTTTGTGTGTAACTCTATAATGTGGTTGTGATTCATGTGCAACCACAAATGAACTTGTGACTGGTGATCTTATTATATGAATGGGTCCAAGCAAAACCAGGGTTTGGACAGTCTTAACTGCTGTCATCAACGTTTGTATTACAGCCGTCATTTTCGGCGGGCACCGTTAGCAGCTAGCTTGTGAAGAAAGTCGATCATCGAGAAAACACAGACGAGAGTTCAAAACAGAGCAACAGGATAGCTCGGAGAATACTGAACTCATGGCTCCAACACGTAATGCTACTTTAAAAAACATTAGCTACAACAACTTTAAAATGCATGCAATGGCTACTTGTTTTGGAGTATCTGTACCCTCTAGTGGCCAAAGATATCGCAACAGAAATTGGGCTGTTACCAATTTAGTGTGATGTCAGATAAGCTTTCAGTTGAAGAAATAAACCATTTGTACTTTCAGTATTCTAAAATGACCCTGGTCTTGAGACAGTGCAGATCCCTTCATGTTTATTAGATTTACCCTGTCTGAAATAAATGGGGGGGACTTACTGGCTCTGGATAAGGGAGTTAACTGTCTTGCCTTTACGGTCCTCTGATCTATTGGACAGGAATACTCAACCCCCATGAGCTGCATGTTACCAGACTGATCGATGTAGGCCAGACCGGCCAGTTCCTCTCACCTGCCACCAAACAGCCACAAATACTCAGAGGAGTCTAGTAAAGAGGACAAGTGTTTGGACAGTCTCTGTGTGTGGCTTAAGGCCTGTGAGTAACAGAGTCTTGTAGCACAGCTCCCCTCTCATTCACGATTGTCCTGCCCCTTTTTTCTAAAGTAGTAGGAGCTGACCGCGTCACTATCGATAAGGCAATCTGCTTGGAATAAGAGAGATATGCTGAGATGAGATCACTTTCGGAGGAGGCTGTGGGAAGGTTGTGTTCTTCCACGGAATCCAACTATTGAGACAGGAGCCTGCTGTTCCTTAAATTCCTGCGTGTTCACACCTCCTTCACTGCGTCGACCTATTTCATTCATGTCAGATATATGGACGCCATCTCACTGACGTAATTGTGGTTTCAACTCTTGTGCTGAACTGCCGCCGCGCGTACTGTAGCGGAGGCTGTTTTGTTTCCAAATTGATTAGGGTTTGAACCACACAAGGTTCCTCAGCGGGAGATTATCCTTGATACAGAAAATCAACCCGTTAATCCGCCAGTCTTAACAACATACCTATGCAGTGAAACCAAATGGCAAAGTTGTTTTCGAGTGTTGCTGTTTTAGAGTGCAGCTCTGCACTCATCACCTGCAGTGAATTTATTAGACCCCTGCATGGATGAGGTCAGTGTGTTTAAGGCGAGGGATATGCTGGGTATTTTAGTAGCCGAAGTACACACACAGTCACGTACGCAGGGGAATACACAGCATGCATGCACAGAAAACATGCACAGAGACAACTTTCACTTATTGCTTTCACACATGCTCTCTCTCTCTCTCTCTCTCTCTTACACACACACACACACACACACACACACATGGACACACAGTATGACTCAGGCCAGCAGAATGTGTTTGCTGCCTGCTCAGCTCTCATCTGGAAGCTCCAGACATGAGATAACGTGGATCCAATGATGACTGTTTGTCTGACCGAAGGAAAACGACCCCCTGGGCTGAGTCCTGTTACCTACTCCATGTCTCATACACACACACACATACACACACACACACACCATACTCACACAAACACAGATGTACACAAACAATCCCCAGCCAGCTCTATGGCATATTCCATTTAATCCCAAACAATCACATGAGGTGGTGTGTGGCTGATCTCTTGCATATGGCCGAGGAGAAATTTAAACACGCATTCATTCATGTACTTGGCTGTTTATCTATGATTTATCAGGACACTTCATCCTGCAACTCCTCTACATAGCAAGTCATATATCTGCTTCGATGGAATTAAACACGTATGGACGTAAAATTTCAGAATTGGAAAAGCGTATAAAAGTGGAACCCATGCAGAGCACAGCTGATGTGGATGATGTTACGCCACGTATATGTCCATGTGCATGACAGTTATTTGTAATCAATGCAGCAGATAACTTGCATGTTGCAATATTTTAGAATGGCGTGCTGTTCAATGATAGGAAAAGCCATGACTAAGATCACAGAAATACTTTGAATTTTACCTCAGCAGGATTGTCATGCCTCATGCACCACATGTATACACCCTCACACACACATAAAGATACAGTAAGTACTTTTTGGAGTAATGCATTGCAAGTTACAGCAGTAGTACATGTACATACAGTAATACACAAATGACTACACACAAGCACCTGTGTTCTGAAATCGCACACATACTGTGTAAACCCTACATATGCAAGTGTCCCATTACAGATATAGCCATGTTATTTTACCCCTTTGCAATTTTCCTCCTCGGCCAAATGCAACACAATTTGGAAACTCAACATGGATCAGTTCCCATCATTGCCATAGTTGCCATTTTCATAGCGTTAGATTTTTCCAGAGTGGAGAACTTCTGTTTGTTTTTACTGCTACTGTCACACATTCAGCTGCCTTGCAACCTGGTTCAAACTGCCGAACCTGACAGAGCTCCTTTGTATCATAAAACTGGCACAAAAACTGTACATACTACATACTTCAAGGCACACGCACATGGATACGGACTTTCCCTTGAACTTAAAGGAAAATGTACATTCTCATGCATAAATGACAGATAACAAAGGTGTCTCTTAAAACACACACACACAAACACAAATGTGCACACACTCCTGACAGTAAGAAGGTTGAGGTGGTTCCTTTACATCAGAGTTTCCTCCAGTCAGACTTGTTGGGAAATAATAAGTAGCATTTAACAGGCACAAAAGGAAACACACACACACACACAGAGAAAGAGAGAGAGAGAGACAGAAAGATGGAGTGAGTGAGTGAGAGGGAGAGAGAGAGCAGCCGCTGTGTCCACTCACACAAAGAGTGTGTTTGAGCGCCAGCGTTGCAGATGGAGCAAGTGAGTGCGCAATAACAACGCTGATGACTGATATTTCTTTAACACTGGAGCCTTTCCTCCACATGGAAAAGAGCAGCAGAAGAAGAGGAGGAGGAGGAGGAGTGGGGGGGTTGGGGTGGCTGAGGAGAAAAAAAACACTGTATTCACCTGATGCCAGACCATAACATTATGACCCAATCCCTGTTATGTTTACTGGTGGGGAACACTCAGTGGTGCAGGAAGCAGCTATAACATTGTTTTTCCCTCCTGTTAAAAAGCCTGTGTTCTAGTAAAACTTTGGGGGGTTCGAACCCACAGCTCCCCTCAATCTGCTTCCAGGGGGAAAGCTGAGTCACCTGAGCCCGCCTCTGCCCTCTAGCTCTCTCCATCTATCTATCCATCTTTTTTTCCTTCTTCCTCTCTGTTTCTTTCCCCTCTCTACCTTTGGAGGTACCCGCAGAGTTCGGACAATCTGAGCCAAAAGAAAGAAGACCAAAAAAAAAAAAGGACTTTCGTTTTTATTATTATTGCAAATGCACTGGCTGTAATGGATCCAAAAATGTAACTCACAGGAGAATCTGCTTTCACACATCTCTGGCCCACTTAACTGCTGTTAAGTGGGCCAGAGATGTATATAGCAGATTTACTTGAATGGGAAAGTGATCTCACACCTTTTGGACCTCACTGTACATTGAAATATAAGCGCAGGTCTATTGTGATTTTGCCTATACAGCACTGTTATGTAAGATGGTTTTAAGACTCTGAGGCTGACTAAGAGAGAGGTCAGGGAAATATAATAGAGTGGCTCTTTTGTTGAGTCACTTGGTGGGTCATGGGCTGCCTTCTCAAGATGCCATCAACACAACAGAGGGATCTTTCATACAAACAGATATTATGTTACAGGAACAACAACCAAGAACAGAAGGGGAAAGGAGGAGGGGGGGAAAAAAGGAAAAAGAAAACAGGCCATGATCATAGCAAGGCCAAGGCAAGATGGATCTGTTGTTGTCTGGACGGGGACGACACAGAGCAAACTTTTTAATTACAAATAGATTAGACCACTGTTGTTGTGTGGTCTCTGTGTAAACTCCCTTAATATTTTGTTTTGAGACTTGCGTGGATTCCTTCCCTTTTGTTTGTCTTCAGGAGACCCAGGAATCTCTCTGCAATGAGGGCCAGCGCCGATTTGTGTACAAGACAGAGAGACAGAGAGACAGAGAAAAAAAAAGGAGGAGGGGGGGGGGGATTTCATCGCTTAGGCTTGAATGCACATGTGTCCTCGACTGGTGCACTTTTGCCTGGACGTTACACTAACTGTACACTTAAGTGCTGTGTTTAAGCGCCAGAAGCTAGTTCCAGTCACTTCAGGACCACAGATGAAGTGTCCGACTGGAACCACAGTGTGCAACACTAACAGGGCATCTACACCACTCTTCCCCCCAACACACACACACACACACACCCGTCTCCCTCCAGAACTGCCTCTGACTCGGGTCCAGCTCCCAGGGCTGTGGGCTGATGTTGTTATTGTTGTTTTTCGTGCTGAGAACAGGAGTCCCAGCCAAAACGTACTCCTGTTACAATAACAAGACCTGGAGGGCCCCTGCTCTGCTCTATGCTGGGCTTTATTGGTACAGGGGAGCACCAACAATGATGTCTGTGGACAATCAACAACCAATTTGCTAAGAGGTGGGATGGGAGATCAGCCAGATACTGTTCTTTTTCTTTTGTCTTTCCTTAGGCGCTGAGTCTCTGTCACTGCTGCAGACAATGATCTCTGCTCACTTCCTCTTGTGTGTCATCGACCACCAGGGGAGGTTATATTAGCAGCTATCTAACATGCATGCTAGAACACTGTGGCCCATGTAGGAGGAAAAAAAAACATGGACATGGGGAGACCAAAGCACTAACTAAATAGACATGAAACAAACAGCACACATCGATGTGCTATCCACACAATGCATGCATATTACACACCAACATACCTTAGAGGTGGAACAATGTGCAAAAGTTCACAGCTGGGTGCATATCATAATTTTTGGATCATAAATTTGACATCATAGCCAACAGTGTTTCCTGGGTTATAATTTTTTTTATTATAAACCTTGTAAATATCAAGGCAGACATTGTAGCTCAGAGAATATGTGCATGTGAAGCAGAGCGGGGGCTCAGCCATCATGAGCATGTATTGAGCTCTGTTTTCTATTCTACAGCAATGGAAACTGGAAATTGGTTGCTGCTTTGGTCTGTGTTACAGCTGAAACAGGCATCCTAACCTTGGGCCCTGACGTTGACACACAATCTGCTGCTCATCTGTATGTGTTGTTGTAACAGCAAGCAACCAATCAAAAAGACAATGGAGTCTTCAACCTCTTGCACCTTGTTTGTATTTATCTAATTAAGAACATCAGGTATTTCCAGAACTTCCATCACCGCGACTGGTGTCTGAATGTTTGGCCACGGAGCCTCTGGCAAGATGTTTCCCAAGACATATTAAACCTCATGTCCAGTGTGAAGTGCTTTGGGAGACACGCGGTACACGCACAAGCTCTCTGCTAAGATGGTTGACAAAAGCGTTACTGATACAGATGGCAGGGATTAGGACGGCAGTGGAACCCCTCAGACCCCGCTATGCCCCCACATACTGGGGAAAGCCCGTTCATTCCATCAAAACTATTTACATAACTCCATGGAGAAAATTGGCCCGTAGCAGTTAGCTTTTCCATGTGCGCCACACAGTAGAGACGCTGTTACGATAATTGTCCTCTTACACGAGCAGAGTGCATATACAGTAGAATATTTACAGTAAGAAAATAAAGACAGGAGGGGATGGTGAGAGGGCGAGAAGAAAAAAGGAGAGGGAAGGAAAGTGAAAGAGAGAGAGAAAGAGAAAACTGCTGATCTGGATAGAGAGTGGGGTTCCACGGATATTCCCCCAACACAAACACATCCAGTGTTGATTTTTGTCATTTTCTTGGCTCTGTGAAGTACAGTAGTTGGCAGAACAGTAAGCTCTCTGATGGTTTGTATGACTGGCTGTCATAGTCTTAGAGGTGGCTTCCCGCTGCCTCAGCGTATGCCCCCTTCCCTCCCTCGGTGGTGACCCTTGCTTCTCTTCTACCTACTCTCTCTTCCGTGCTTTTCCTCATCCACTCGTCGGCCATTTCTTCTCTTTCTCCCCTCTCCTACCAAGTTGAAAAAACAATCAATCTGGGCCCAGTTGTTCTGCCTGCTACACCTTCTGCCCAGCTGGCATTCATTGTTTGCAATTAGTTCCAAGGCGTGTGTTTGACAGCGTGCTTACTTGTATACGTGCAAAGTTGCTTGTACATTTTTGCAGCCTTGCACATGTGTGTCGGGGTGCAAATGTGCCCGCACATCTGAGAATAAACACATTTTCTGTGCATTTTATGATCAGCAGAAAAATCAGGCAGCCTGGGAAAACCATGGAAGGACACGAGTCTGAGCAGGTCCAATTATTGAGAACAATCCATCAATATGCAGAGCAAGTCCTGGAGCAGGCTCAGCAGAAAAACATGGCAAAAAAAGTGAAAGCAGAAAAAAATGTGGTTCTTACGAGGAGGGAGAGAAAAATCTGTCTTTACAATCCCCCTGTTTCGGCTTGCCAACTTTCTGCTGGCTGTTGGTAGTGCGGAAATGAGAGCGTGCTAGATTCTCCCCTCCCGAGAATAACACAAACCCCTCAAAGCTCAAATCAAACACACAATCCACGTCACAGGAAACCATTTTGAAGCGTAAAACCTCCCAATGGGAGCTCCATTTGAATGCTGCGGGTATGCGCTGCCTTCCTCGCCCCCTGCGCCTCCCCCTCTCTCCCCTCCCGCTCTCTCAAGGCTTCAACCACAACCTAACCCGAACCACACCACCTCTCAGACGACAAGACTCCCTTTCTCTCACTCCCTGTCCATTTCCCCTTTATTCCTTCCCTTTTTTTGCTTTGTTGTTCTTCTTTGCTTCTCTCTCTGTCACTGCGCTATAATTTCATCATCGACAAATTACAATGAGATAGATAGATAGATAGATAGATAGATAGATAGATAGATAGATAGATAGATAGATAGATAGATAGATAGATAGATAGATAGATAGATAGATAGATAGATAGATAGATAGATAGATAGATAGATAGATAGATAGATAGATAGATGTTTGTGGTGATGGTTAAGGGTCCTGAGCCAGCTCTCCCGCCCCCCACCTCCACCTCAACCACAACCTCTCGTACCCCCACCCTGCTCTCCTTGCCTCTCTGAGCCACCTCTTCCCCCTCACCCTCCTCTTTGCCTGGCATTTGAAACGCAGAGGTCAGGAGGGCATATGGGAGGCAATCACAGTAGTTTGTTTTGGCTCTCTCACCCCCACACCAAGTCCTTGGCTGTGCAGGAGCAATGCCGCCACCTTGCCTGCTTGCTGCCTGGGAAACAAACACATCCTTAATCACCCAGAGGCCCTGTATCCGCCAAGGCCACACTAGTAGAGCCCCGTCTGACAAGCTCAGGCCAGAAAAGTTGGACTCCATCTGATGAACTCAGGCCATACAAGTCAAGCTCTGTCTACTGAACCCAGGCCACATCAGTGGCAGCCAGACAGTCAAATCCAGGTCGCACTAGTTGAGTACCCTTGGTTGAAACCGTGCCAGTGAGGACATACTCCTCAAGCTCAGTGTCTACTCAACCCAGGCCACTCTAATCAAGCTCCGATGGTCAAACCTAGGCCAGGGAAGTCAAACCCCATGGAGTAAATCCAGGCCACTAAAGTTCAGCCGTGTGGGTTGAAATCAAGCCAGAAAAGGCTGATCTATCTTTGGCTGGCTGAGCAGTTCTGTCATTATGTTGGCTAAGTGTTGGCTAACAGTGGGATTGTCTGACGTAAGCGCTGCGCAGCTGAGGGCTGGCAGCGAAACAAGATGTAAGACAGGAGGGAAGATGCTTTAAATGAGAGCCAGTGGCCAGCAGCCATTCAGGCCAGAGATGAGTTAAACGAGTTGTCTTACACCATCCATCCCCCCTAATCCCTAAAACCAAGACCTATAGCTTCTAAATCTCACTCTATTTTTCTCCCTGTCCATCTGTCTCTCACCAGTTCACCTTCTAAAATATTTTCCTAAACACTCACTGCTTTACCACACTTTCACCCCTTACTCACACCTCTCTCGTCACGTACACGGTCTGAATGATCAAGATCAACAAATTGAGCATATTCTGAGTCTGAGAATGTGTTTGTGCAACTTTCAGTGTGTCAACAATAAGGGTACGAAAACCAAGCCAACATTTTTGCAGCTCCCCCACCAGTATCTGTTTGACAATAAGAGCTTAAGGCAGGGCTTGAGATCTGTGTAATACTGTAAACCACAGCATTCTCAGACCTTAAAGAATCTTCTTACTGGGATGTTATTAGCATGTTCCTTGTTAGCCCGACGCACACAAACACGCACTATGTCACGCTCTGTCTCCATCAGGATGTCGGACAATTAAGCTCAAGACTCCGCTCCCTCTGCGATATGAAGAGATTAGTGACCCTGGTTTGATCGTGGGTGATGAGAAGAAACTTGTGTTAAAGTACATAAGATCTCATCGCTCAGAGGAAATGAATTCACCCAATCTCCAAGGCTCATTATTCCCATGGTCTCTCCTCTCCTCTCCTCTCCTCTGAACCGTGTTTCAAGTCGGAGTGACCTGGAGGCAGGCAGAGAGCAATGATAGACAAACTGATCCCCATCCAGCCCACCGTGCAGCCAGGCGGCAGCTGGAGCGCTGAGCAGGTACATGAAGCACTGAGAGCAGCCGGGACTTCCAGGAAGTTCAGCATCAGGGATCAGTCTGTGTTATTGACTTGGCAAAGCCTCCAGCCAGTACAATTCCATCAGCTAGGGGTTCACTGGCTGCACAAGTGCACATATGTGTATGTGTGTATGTGCGTGTGCAGACCAGGGCTCAGTGCTCTGTGGTCCAGATGGGTGGCCAGGCCCCAGTTGATTTCTGTCATGACAACTGAACCCATTTGAACCATTCAATCCTTGTCTTTCTCTCTCTCTCTGAAATGCACGCACACTGTGTGAATCCAGCAGACTCTCCTTTGGTCGTTTGCTCCTCTTGCGTACATATGTATCACTATTATTATGTTGTTTAAAATGCTAATGTATGTGCTGAACAGCTGGCAGGAATGGGGGACCACCCAGCCGCTGGAGAAGCATTGTGTTGATAGCAGATAAGCTGAAATGGAGTGTCGGGATAAATTCTTCCCCTCTTTCAGACAGACGGCTGTGCATAAGCCTCACAAACACTATGCCACAAAAAAACAATGTGTAATAGCTCCTCCCCCTCTTGGTCACCACAAATAAATCTTTCAGCGCAAACACAGATCAAAGACCCTGCCATTCCCATTCAGCGATGGCTGGCATGTGCCATCTTCTTTTGTCAGGACTTCTAATTGATCCTAATTGATGTTGTGACAGAAGAGGAGGGGAACGATCTCCGGAGGAGCACAAAGTCAGAAAACAGCATTCAGTTTTTATTAGGCACCAGAACTGCAGGAAAAGCCAGAATTAGACATGGCTGGCTTTACTGATGGATCCTTTTGTGTTCTACTCAAAGCCAGTGGATGAACATGGAAGCAATAAGATGCTTCACGCAAACCAGACCAGGACAAGATGTTGACAAATTGTACAAACAAACAGTGGAGAAAGAGCTATTGAGATCCTTAGCAAATGTAGAAATACCACAATAAAAAAGTATGAGTGGCAGTCGAGCTAATCATACGTGCATCCTATTGGGTCGACTAATTAAAAGAATACTGTGAGATTTGTACATACATGTCTTCCTAATCTGTAAAACCACTTGTTAGTAGATGTTTAATAAAAAAGAATTAAAAAAAAAAAAAACCTTGTGTTTCCCTATAAAATGTGGTGGAGAAATTAATAAAAACTGGCAGGCTGTGGTGGAAAGTAAGTAAATACTCTACTTTGAAGTACTTGTGTTTGTATTTTATGCGACTTTATAATTTAACTCCATTAAAGTTTTACATAGCTACAGCCACTTGTAACAATACAAGTGATAATTTTTTCAATTGCATTGCACTTTCAACAACCCACCAGTCTTTCATGTTGTTAAAATGAGTTCCCTCTAGATGTTCGGCATTACTTTTACTTGGAACTGAAATGTTTCAGTGTTGCCTTTTGCCTAAGTGAATTGTTATTGAAGAGATCAACACCTCACTCAAATAAAGTACTAAAAAGTTGCACTAAAGTATTGACACACATTACTGTGGCTGTTAACGCTCTCGTTAATGAAATTGAATTTTAAGAATAGCAACAGTCAAATTAATTTCCCTTCTTTTCTTTCAAGACAATCAATGCAGTTTACTAGCACATACTAGCCTTGATTTTTTTTTTCTCGCAAAAAGCCGAAATCAATGTTGTGTTTGATATAAACCGACAATATAAGGTCATTTGTCATTGACTCTTTATATTAGAAAATAGCTGTAAAGTAAAGCACACTGATCCTTCGTAATCTAAGCAACAATAAACAGCCGGTCCACATGTTTTCTACAGTGTCCTCCTTCAGTTGTTGCTCCTGGCTCTGGGCCAACATGTGTATAGATGTGAGTACAGTATGACCGTGTATATACACTGGGGGGCCACATCAGGGGGCATTTTAAGTATGTGTGAGTGGTTCACAAGGAGGCATGGACACGAGCATCATGTGTGCAGCGTGTGATTCTGCACATGTGTGTGTGTACGGGTGTGTATGTGTGTGCGTGTGTTGTAAATTCTTGGAAAAACAGAAGATGTTAACTTTTTTTTTTTTTATGTAAGGGTGCGTACAGTACATGGACTCACACTGAAGCAGACACACATGCACATATATACACACACTTATGGGGTGACAGAGTGCACTGGCTGAGCTCAGATGAACCAATGGCAACCTGGGGAAGGAGGAATGTGTATGGCTCTAGTCCAAGAGAGGCCGTCAGAATCCTCAGCAGGCAACCCCGGTTGTCTTAGTGAACACAAGTGTGAGTGTGTGGGAGTGTGTGCGTCTGCACAAGAGGGTGGTAGAGGTAGTAACTGTGCAACTATGAGTGTGTGCAATTTTACAGACAGTTGGTAATTAATTGTGTGAATGTATGGGACAAAGCCTTCAATTTATATCCTCTTTTGTTATCACTCAGGGCAGACTACAAACTACTGTACATGGAGCTCTCTTGCTCTTTTGCAGGGCCAGGCTCGGCCCACCGACCACACAATGATGAGATAACGTACATTAACATTATCACCGTGAGGTGCTTCATCTAAACTCCTTTAGAGCTTCAGAACGCAGAGGGGCATCTGTAGGTGAAGAGCTCTCTTGCAAGCAGCCGGTTACTACAGGCAGCAAGGAGGAGATGTGCTCCCTAGGGAGGCCACAGAGAGTCAGGGAGGACACTCACTACACCGCCACTCATCCAACTGATCCCAAAAATACAGCATGATGTCATGCAGCTTCCAAACGTGGACTGCAGTAGCAGAAACAGGGTCATGTGTGCACTTGACTAATGCACAACTGAACAAGAAAAAAAAAGGGGAGGGAGAGAAGAGTAAGCAGGGAAAAAGGAGGAGAGTGAAGGCTGTTTAAAATATTCAACCCTCCTTCCATTAACCAACCGTGTAGGGATGGGAACACGACCTGCACTGTACATCTCATGAGAGAGAGAGAGAGAGAGGGAAAAAAGGAGGGAGAGAAAGAGAGAGAGATGGTGCACTGTGGGAGTAGACCTCTTCCATCCAGTAGTCCTTAAATCCAGCTCAGCATTTTCTCAGTGATGTCATCTCTTTTTCACTCTCACTTCACCCTCACCTCCATCTGCTCTCTCGCTCCGTCCTTCCTGAGCTTTCTGTCTCGCACGCACATACTCACATTCCCTCCCTCTGCACTTAGACGACGTGATGTGATGCATTACAATATACGATGCATCTTGTTCAGCACACATAGATCCCTATAAATCTGCGGCTGCTCACTCTCATCCTGAGATCGGCTCAAACAGGACGTGTGGGGCTCGCTCCCTCGCTCCCTCACTTTCACCGCATACCTCTCCATCCCGCCATTATCCTGTTCCTTCACACTCCAGCCACACAGCATCATCCGACTGGCAGGGAGAACAGTGTGTTAACAAACAGGGAAATGGCTGCCAGCTGCATGGACAGGGCCGGACAAGGGGGGAGACACATTGTGCTTGAGCTTTTTATTAGGTATGAAGGGAAGGGAGAGGTATGGAGAGAACATGCAGGGCGAGAGAAGGGGTGTACATAGCTTTGGAAGAAGGGAGGAAAAAAAACAGGGGCTTTGAAGCTATTTAGCAGTCATTATTTTTTACAGCAGTGAAGTTGGTGCAGTATATTACTTACTGAAGAAAAATACTAAGACTTCCATTAGGGGAAATTTTAAAATCACTAATGACTCCGCAGTTAGCTTTGTGACATAAGGTCTGATCCCTCTGCAGGAGACGGCAATCTGGCCGGTCTCTGCCAGCAAAGACTGGTCTGATCTGCTCTGGCAGGCGCTCCAAACACCTGCTTACATAAACTCGGCTCCTCCTTTAAATCCTCCTTTACTACTGACATTATTCATCTACTTTTTAGTAGTGTAATTTAGTGATCAACAACATATCACTGTGCATTTAAAAAAAAAGGATTTATATCCATACATATGTTATATAATGGTTAGATAGGAGCAATCACCACAGTCTGGTTACATTCTGGGTCCAACCTGGAGGACATTCGAATGCAATAGACTCTGGGTAGAAAACTGATTGAAATGTGGTTTTGTTAAAATATTTGTTTGTTTTTTTGACTGAGATCATCTTGTCAGTTGCCAGAGACACAAAGATCAAAGGCAACACCTGATGATCTTCAAGTTTGTGTCTCCTTTTATGTTATACAGGCAGGATGAGTCCATCTCTGCAGAGACCCTTCTCCCCAGAGCGCACTTAAAGCCAAGACACCAGACTACCTCGCTGTATAATTAAGGAAAAATCCCTGCTGATATATGTGGTGAACTGGCAGGTGTGAGAGGACAACAAGGACTCTAGCTTTTCATGTCAGACTTGTCCTCTTAACTTAAAGACATACCTGCAGTGTTCATCTTTGCCATCATCGAAGACATCATCATCATCATCATCATCATCATCATCATGGCATGGGTCCAGGGCCCTATGCTTCTGATCAACTGAAATACAAGAACTGCAATGCCTTTTAAGAGCTAAAAAAGAAAAGACAGTATTAACAGATACAGCTAATGTAAAACATATAAACTGTCCCCGTCCTCTAAATCTTAAGGAATGTGATATATATACAGTATGTGATACTTAATCTTGCCTCATAAGTTTTAAGGTAAACATTGCATTTTGAGGTCAACCCCTGTGTTCTTCTCTGGAGAGAGAAACAGTCATCCATTTTATTCACCTCAGTTTTGGCAGGCCCTCCACAGATGTTATCACTTAAAAATCAAAGTCTTCTTCAGCTCATGTAACATTTTTATTGATTAGAATTATATCCCAAATTATATTGTCAGTACATCTATTATCAAGGGGGGAAACTAATCATATCCTTATTTTATTTTAAGCAAAACTTGAATGATTTTGAGAAACATTATTCTAATCACTCAGAGACCAGTCTATTAGGAGAAAATCGTTTAATTTTATGTCTCAATCAGTAACTTCTTCCGCCCCCAAAGTGTTTTATGTTTTTCTTTTTATCAGTTCATTAGTTGTTGCTGTTTACTTGGTATTTATTAACAGCTACAATGACTAAGAGACATTTATGCGTGTGAGCAACAGATGAGCTCATTACCCAAGTGTGTCTCAGTGTCTGTCTGTGAACTATAAAATTTGTCATATTTCTGACTTTAAGCAGACGTATCCGAAAATGTCCACACCACCACATAACCACCACTGTCAACAGGCCTTAAACAGAGATATAATATCAGAAGCTCAGAGCCAAATCAATGCTATTAGAAATGGATGCAGTAGGTTTTACATAAGTCTGTGTATCTGACTTTAGAGGGAACAGGGTATCCCCATGATAAGGAACAGAGGGAGAACAGGGACAGATTACTGCTTGGCAAACACCAGAACTTGATTTCCCAACTTCTATGTGGGGTCTGCTGAGGCCAAGAGGAGAGCAAGAACAGGAATTTGTTGGTTAAGCAGCTGTTTCTCTAGAGGATGAGACTGGGCAACAAAGAGAGGAGGAGCGGAGAAAGAGAAAAATAAAAAGTGAGAACAAGGCAGACAGAAAAGAAAGTGGCTGTGTAACAGGAGGCTTGTTTTCCTCCAAATCAGATTTCTTTATAGCGACACAGGGGGTGAATGGTTCCAGGCAGCAGACAATGGGCCAACAGGTTCAATATTGACATTCTCCTTAGTGATAGCTGAGTTGGCTGGGTGAGGTCAGGGACTGGACCTTTGTGTTAGTCAACCAGCATTAGTGGTCACGGCTGGGGGACACTTAATGTAACCTTGGCCTCTCAGTATAATGGAGGGTCTGAGTGAGGCCAGGAGAGGCCCCTCCCCTTTATGGGCCTTATTACCGTAAGAGAGCTCAGTCCTCCAGTGGCCCGATTCAAACACAGATCATTACTTTGTCAAAACAGCTACCAGACCACGCTGGCACAGTCGCGAGCCAGCTTGTGTGGCAAACACAGTCTCGAAAGTGCCAGTTGTTGAGCGCAGCAGCCGTGGGAGATGAGGTGAGGAGAACACTAGAAAAAGTAAGCAGAGCACTTTTGGAGAAGTGACCGTTTATTAGTTCTTATTCCAACAGCACTTACAATTAGACAAATTTGCTGGCAAGTCTTGGATGCTAGGCAAACACACATGCACACAAACACTGTGCACATTCTTTTCCCAGCGTTATGGCAAGAGGTGCTACCGCAAAATAATAAAACACTCCAGCAAATTCCATGTCGTTGCTTTGCTGAAACATCTCTATTGTTGTTTACCTAAAGTGGTCAATTAATCCAAGGCAAACTCATAAAAGAGGAAAGGATGTGGGTTGTCCAGGTAGGCTGATCCAACTGGCTGAGAGTCAGGGCTACTAGGGATACCACACTGTACCACTCCCCAGTGTGGCAGAGGAAGAGGAGAGTAGGAGAGGGACGAGGAGACAGAAGGGAAGGGAAGGGGAACTCCTAAGGGAAGAGGAGAGACAAAAGAGGAGGAGATGCTGAGGTGCCGGTGCCAGAGAGGAGGAGTAAAGGGAGAAGGAGGTGGAACACAAGAATAGGAGGAGGAAGGAGAGAAGGTCATCCGAGGTGATGGAGATTCTGCATGGTGGGCTGGTTTCATGAAAGATGGAGCTGGGCCACTCTCCTCCTCCTGTGATTCTGTTCTGGCTCGGGTTACTGGACGGGAGCCTTGCAAACACTCACACACACACACACACACAACACATGTCTCCAGTCTCCCACACACATGCTCATTCTTCTTTACTACATACTGAGTGTTTCTTACAGAAATAGAAGTGACATCACAACAGTCGCGTTGTAAATCAATACATGTTGCTCCCAATGAAACACCCACGCGCACACATACGCGCATAGAGTTCCCCGTCAGTGGGCTGTCTCAGAGTCCGAACCACTCGGTGACCCCTCCTCTCCTGGGGTCGAGTTTCTGCCTCTGCTTCTCGTCCTCCATGAACTTCTCCTGCATCTCGTCCATGGAGCCCTCCTCCGGCGTCTTGTCCTTTTCCGGGAAGATGTTGGGGAAGGTGAACGTCTGGCTCTGGGCCTGGGATGCAGAGGCGAAAAAAAAAACAGCAAAATGAGCGAAGAAACCACCATGACCCTACCTAAAAAAAATATGAGGAATTACTTTTTTTATTATCCACTTAAAATCGATTCAAAAGCCAATTTTCGGTGCAACGCAAGAATCGTGTCAAACTGCATTTTCCTTTTCTTTCCAGAGAAGAAGTGAGATACTGATTTGGAATTCAGGACACTGTTTCTGCCTCTATATCCCTCTTCCAGTTACACAAACGCTCTTTTTCTCTCTCTGGCATTCAATTTCTCCAACTCTCTCCCACATTTATCTCTCATCTCTCTCCATTTCTCTGGTCTTGATTTATTCAGAGGGAAAGGATGGTATCCATTATTTATTCCATACCAACCCATCTCTGGCCATGGCTAATGCATCGCTGGCCCAACTGTAGTCTGTGTCAGGATGCCGTAGAGTACAGTATTCACACACATGCATGCTTGTACACCCACACACAAAAATAACAGGTCAGCGGGTGCATGCATGCTCACATATCCATAGCCGATCCCTCTCAGCCTCTGCCATGGACACCTGGCAACAGGAATTCATTGTTATCACTCTCAACTGGAGCCAGCCCATTGCCGTCCTTGAATGACTCAACTTCATTTAAAGCCTGATCGTAACTTGCGATGATGAAACTGCACTTACGAGTGTCATTTTCATCACTGTGTTTTGGATTTTGAGCCAAATGTTAATCTTAACAAATGTTCCCAAACTGATTAATGGTCACTAATGCTGTAGTTTACACCAAACAAGAACTTCCAGCTGAGAAACACTCGAATGTCATTATATGACTCATAAACCTCTCAATTATATTATATGGAGGCAAGTTATAAAATGGATTGCTTCCATGAACACAATTGTCAATCAACTACTCTGTTTGAATATGTGAAATATTTTGTTTGGGGTCAGTGTGTAGGCGTTAAGGAATGGTCTGGCTCTGATGTGAATGTTACTTTGTCTGTCTCCAACCCCCAAAATACCGAGAGAAACATGCATATAATTACCACATAGCATGGTTTAATTCCCAAAGGGGGAGACAACATAAAGCTCACTCAGCCAAAGATGCAGAACGGAGTTGGCCTCATCTACTCTACTTGACTGGGACAACCTACAGTACAGCAGGAGCCTGGGATGTTATTACGTTTACACTTGTGCACATATAAATATGTTTTCTCAGGTGCATGGTTGCAGGTGTTTTTCATCTTAAAAGTGCAAGGTTATGACCACCTATAAACATTAAAAAACTGTTTTTCGATAAGATAAATAAGGACTAGATGCAAGACGGACTTCAGCTGTCACACACAGTCGTGAGATGCTCGATACCTCGTATTTAAAATCAGCCGGCTAGTTTTCTGTCTGGTTTTTATGTCTCCATGGATCCAAAATTTGTGGTGTTTGCTGTCTTGAGAGGACACTGTTAACTACAGTTTACAGCAGATGCAGTTATGACATGGGCTTAGTTTTAGAGACCTATGATAATAGAGAGTGAAGAGAAAAATGGTGAGGAAATATAAGTGTATCATAAATTATATTAAAGCGTCCCACAAATTCAACAACAATTAACAGTTTACAAGAACACAGTTTATCCTGCTTTTCCTTGCTGTTTTAATATTACATTTTAAAAACCATCAAACCCCCAAATATATTTGATTTTCTTTTTTAAAAGCAAAAACAAAGAGCAAGTCCACCCTCCAGTATTTCTTAGTTACTAACCGATCCTAATTTGGAGTTTGCAATGAAAAACAAGACACCCTGGTGGGAGAGGCTGGCTGGTTTATAGCCTCCACAGATCCAGAGGTCATTGCATGGAGTTATTAACCGTAACCCAGTCTTTATGCATGTGAAATGCAATCAGACCTGACATGTCAAATCTGACAAGACTGTCACGTCCTGGGATCAAACGCCAACAAACCATTTAAAAACATAACTGTGATGGAAAGGAATATTTTGGTATCATCCTTTCAGACTTGAACTGATGTTACTGTGTAAAACCTGGCCATTTGAGTCTAAAGTTTAAACTCTCTGATGCCAGCTTTAGCAAACAGGGGGAGAAAAACATGCACAACCTTCAATCACAAGGAAAGCCACCCTGTTCGTGTGTTCCCGTCTTGTGGCACCACCTGTGCTGCAAACTACAGGAGGGTTTTTAAGTGAGTGCAGTAATGCAAAAAGACAGACCAGAGTGCAGACCTAGTCAGGAGGAGAAGGCTTAGTCAGGCAGAGGCAGAGAGCTGCCAAACACCAAAGAAGCACCTGGAAACCAATGGCCTTGCCAAGGACCTCAGTGTCTCTCTGCACACACTACCATCGAGGAACGCAGGATCCAGAACACAAACACTGGACCACGCCAGCCAGAGTTTGCTGCAGGAGTCCGAGGAGCAGTGAGGACAAGGACCCAGCAAGGAGGGAAAAAAAACTGGAGGATGTGACTGGGAGAATACAGTAGGGGTAACTGAGGATGGACTCCACCACAGCACTATAAACACCAGACTTGGCAATAAGAGGAACAAAGAGGCTGTAAGCCAAACAGGACTTCATCCAACATGAACCGAACAATGTTGCATGACAGTTCACAGTTATACGGCACTGCACTGGACACCTTGTGTATACACATGGCAAAGATATTAACACTAGGCTCTGCAAGCGCGATTCACTCGCACACCAAAAACAAAAAAAAAATTGAAAGCCCCGAGACTGAAATCAACAAAGCGCTGAGACTCGTTAAACAAGTCTTACTGTTGGCAACAGGCCACACCCTGTGAGCGTATGAGTGTGTGCACTTGTGTCAAGCGTGTGACGGACACATTTCCGTAGTGAGAGAAAGTGCTGGCAGACAGCATTCATATTTTTGCCTGAAATACATACATCACGCCACAGCGGAGGCGAGGCTCATGTACACTGTGTCTCTGTGCACTACAAGCCAAAATGATCTCTCCTGTGCGTCTGTCTGCTCTCTGTGTTAATGTGTGACAACAACATGGAGGAAATGTGTGTGAGAGTGCACGCTAGGGCTGCACGATTCTGGAAAAATGTGAATCACGATTTTTTTTTTGCTTGGAATTGAGATCACAATTCCCTGAGAAGATGTTTTTCACAAATTGAAATGTTTATTATTTATCGTGCAGGGTTTCCCCCAGAAAACATGTGAAGCCCAGTCACAGGCTGGCAAGCGTGTATTTTGTGATCGGGGCCTATAGGTAACAGATTCATGAATGGAGTGGTACAATTTAGAAGGTGTGATTCCATGAGGCCTTGCATTAGGTTTATGTTAAACGTTGACTGGAAATTTGAAAACATGATTATGTAATCATGTGTTATTATAAGACATTTACAGAACATATTTTAAACACCAACAATAGCGGAGTCTTGCAAAAAATGAAAACTCTTACAATGCTGTTTGAACAACCAAAAAGAAAAAGAAAAGAAAAAGAAAAATACAATTTAAATAAACAATATCACATGTTTTCACTAAAAACCTTCAGTAAAATTCTGACGGCAAGTGAATATAATCAAGGGTGTTTTCACACGGGCAGTGTTTACACTGTCAGTGTGAACACAACTCAGTGTGCACCATAACACTCAGGTGTGCACCAAAACGGCCGCACGAGACCGCAGCTATTCCAACCCTGGCACGGTCCATCCATTCTGTGAATGCGGCCGGACCTCGATTGGCTCCAACTCCATTGTTAAAGTTTAGCGTTACTTCCTCGAGTTTCATTTTTACAATTGGTCATGTACTGTAAACATGACATACCACACGTCATGGAAACGTGATGCTCTGGTGCGGCGTTTGGGGAAGACCAACCTGTGAGGGATTAAAATCACTGGTTCGATGTTTACCATGTCAGCTCACAGAACACCTCGGCTGCTCTGACACTGCAGTGGTTGGCGTGCTAATAACCATGCAATAACCATGCTAGCTAGCTGTGCCTCATATTTAGCAGCTCGGCTATCGTTAAGACTAACGGCCCTTCCTTTGCGATGTGTCTCATTACGCTCATACACTTGCAGTGTTTTATCTAGCACTCCTTGAACGCAGCTGTCTCTTTGGAAAATCTCTCTCAACTACTGGCGAACTTCCTCCTCCACTGAATCACGTGCTGTAAGGCACTTTGTCATTAGTTCAAGGAGAAGACAACAACAACAGTGCGGCGTTTGGGGCAATTCAAAGAGAAAAATAGGAGCGTTTGTTTGTGATGCAGCTTGTGAATTAAAAATGCTGAAGAATCGTTGCCATTTAGAAATGAGATCACATGTAGGTTTAAATCGAGATCGCGATTTTTTAACTATTTGTCGTGCAGCCTGAGCGCACACCAAGTGATTAAAGAGTCCTGTCCAAACAGGACAAATGTCAGGAAAGACAGTTAGGCATTATGTGCCTCCGAGGGTTTTTTCTTTCTGTAACCTAGTATGCTTCCTAGACGACAAACAGGAGGAGTGGATATTTTCCCTCAATCTGCCACGAGCTCCACCACGCTCCCAACTGAATCAAGATGCCATCCAAGAATATTGGGACGAGGCCCCACACTGCAGCGATGTAAACATACTCCTCTTACGCACATGAACAACCCATTACACCCACAGTTTCCCCCTCAATGGGAAAAGAAGGAGAAAGCTGGAGGGTGGGGGGGTTAAGAGGGGAAGGCAAATGTTGTCATTGACTCACTACCAACCCCTCTCACTTTCTCCATCTGTGCGTATGTGTATGTTTCCTTATTAAACTCTAATCCAATGACTTGTTCTGTTCCAGGAAGTGTGCATTTAGCATGTCGATCTGCCCTGTGTCACATTTGGGGACCATGTTGAGCCTTTTACCCAGCTGAATGGGGACAGCTGTCAAATTAGGGACAACAATCGAGAGTCCCCTTGTTGTTTTCACAGCAGTTACATTCACCAGAAACTGGTTTGTGTCTTTATTGGCATGCAGTGCTAGCGTGTAGCTTGTTTAAGCCTCTAGGGTACAAATGTACTTCAATGAAATGTCTCCAAATCAAACCTGAGTTTGTGCATTTGTGTGTGCGTGTGTGTGTGTGTAGGGCTCATGTGGCTACAACAGTCATACACAGACCAAGTAATCCTGTTTGAAGCCCCAGAGGGAGAAGGGAAAGAGGAGAGTGAAGAGAGAAGACCAGGCCAGAGATGGAAAGAGACACACAAAGGACAACTGTATTCTATCTGATTGACCTTTGCCTCTGATCTGTGACAAACTGAGAAAGCAGTCGTAACTCAAAAACAGCTGTAAAAAAAAACAAAAAACAAGCCCTGTTGTGTTTCTGTGTGTAATAATTTCCTCTTACGAGAAGGAGAAGAAAAAAAAAGACTGAAGAATGCTGACAAAAAAATGGACAAATGTGTGTCCGGCAAACGTGGAATGCATGTGAAATCAATACAGAAGAAATGTGTAAGGGGAAGGGGAGGTGGGGGAGTGGGGTGGGGGGGAGGAGGGGGGGGCTTTATTATTCATAAGCTTAGATTTAAGTATGAAATATGAAAGCTTTAGTTATTCTGGCTTGATGTTTTAAAATGCCTTTGATGAAAACAGGAAGGTGCCTTTCCAACCTGGAGCTGAATAGAACATTATGGAACAGTCACCAGCTGAGGACACAAAAGGCTGATTCAACCTGCTGATCTGAGAGTTAAAACATATGGGACACGACTGGACCAGATTGGAGGGGGACAGATGAGATACACATCAGCATTTAAATGCCTCGGACCGAGCTGCACAGTAAGCACAGAGTAAGAAGTATGCTACAAATCTGTTGAAAAAAACAAAACAAAAGGAGGCTTTCAAAGATGATTACTCAACCCCATTGAGGTAGGTTTGACTTTATTTTCCAATATCCTCAATCCACAGAATAGCCTTCGTGGTATCAGGTTTTATGTCCTCTGGACTAAAACAAGTTTGGAGCAACATTTTATTACTTTGAAGACTGTTCAACAGCTGTAAAACTACTTGAGGTCAAATGGCGACTTCCATTCAGATAATCTAGACAACTTAAAAATTGAATCCATCAGAAAATACATTCTAACCACTCTTTTACGACTTGAGATCAGCATTTCTTTTGTGCTCTTTGAAAACCTTGAGCACCTAGAGTTATTGGGGATCTAAATAGGATGTGACTGAGGGGTGGGGGAGGAGGGTGGGGGCAAGTACACTGACTTATAGGATGACCACACTTGACCAAATTAGAGTACAGAGGAGATCTCAATGTGGTCACGGAGTCGGAAACGGCTTTAAGTGGGCTGATAAAGTGAAACTGAACCATTCACACAAGCCCAAAGAGACAGACAAGAGTCAGACAAACTACAAACCGGTATCTCATACCCCCTGTTTTTGATGAAGGGCAACCGAGAGGGCATCTGAAGATAGAGCCATTCATAAAGCCAGTCAATAAAAATCGAGCAGATGTTGGCGGCTGTCATTAGAGGGGACCGCATGCTGAAACAGAGAGGTGTTGACGATGCGGTGAGAAATCTCATGAGGCTGTGGCTCATGCGGCTGCGGTGGCAGTGTGGTGGTATGGTGGGGTAAGCCGTAGCAAAGCACAGAGACATCTTGAGCACTGGTGGTGGTGGGGTGGGTGTGTGTGTGTGTGAGAGAGAGAGAGTACGAGGTAGGGAAGACAGCAGAGAGGTGTTCACATTGCGGTAGAAGAGCCTGGCAGACTACAGAGGCAGAGACCACAGTGGTGAGGTTACCAGGATTAGAGCTGAGGGCAACTCCCTGCTGAGTGTGTGTGTGTATATGTGCGTGTGTGTGTGTGTGTGTAAATGCTATTTATCTAGGGAAACATTGACTGAGCATGCATCAGGCTCTTTTTCAGCAGTTCATACAGCTGTACTCATCAACACCCAACACCGAGTTGGCTGGTGACCAGTTCCACTTGTCCATTGCGAGGTTATGTGCCTTGCTCAAGGGCAACTCAGTTACAGAGAAGGCCAACTACTTGCACTTGTTCCAAACAAGTCTTAGCAGAAGGACTGTGAGTTTCAAAAGGTGTGATCACACCTTTGTGAGTCCGTTTTCTTTGGTCTCGACCACAGATGAAATTTTCGTTTCTTTTTGGTTCATTTAAGTTCACACTGCCCAATTACAAGTGAACCGGGCCTTGTAAAGGAGAGTCAGATGGACTCACAAGTAGCTTGTTTACTGGACAGAGTTTTGGCAACCTGTCGCCCTGCAAGATTACGATTTTGGCGGCCAAGGAGCAAAGTGAATAAAAACAAATTCGACACCCGTTTGTTTAGGTTTAACGGAGCTCTGTGGACGTGTTTGTGCTTTTTGTTGTTGTTTTTCTGCCACAATTTACCATCTCTGGTCGGTCGTCACAGCAGGTAAAAATTAAACAACCGACAGCAGTGATCAGTTCAGGCTGTGGTTTGCCTTTGGTTCATTTTGTTATAACTAGGCTTTCCAAACTGGCTATCCAACGTCAACATCCAGCTCCTTGTACCCATAAAATCGCATGAAAAAATGACCAAACAATGGACGACATGTTCATGAGAATGTTTTTTTGGGCTGTTTCTTGTAGTTAGTTCAGATTACATTCTGATAAACCGTACCAAGTGTTCGGCGAATTATGAATGCTTAAGCCAAGCAAAGAATCAATCAAAGCCCTCCACAATGGGCCGGATCAATAAAAAAAATCGAAGCTGTTCCTGTAGCACTAGAATGATGCTTTAAAAATTGTATAATCTCTTTATTTGTTTAAATCATATTTGACCTTATTGTGTTAGTATTAATAAATTGCTCATTATAATAATGTCCAGATGGGATGAAGAGCTGGTTTAACTTCACTGTGATTATTTTTTAATGTGATATATTCATATTTATATGACAATGCTGTGACAACTTGAACCATGTCAGGCAGGCCTTAAGTCCATATATATAGTTTTAACAGAGTATTGAGTACACAAACTAACCCAAAGCCACTCTGACAGGCTAAAAGACAGGAACTCTATAATCTAGACCAAATTGGCAAACACCTTGAAAAGCAACAGATTACAACAGTATCAGTTCAAACATGCTTTGCTACACACTCTTGCTGTTGATTTTAGGTACTATACCCACATTGTTGACCTCTGCTCTGCGGTTTCTTAGTCTAAAATTGTGTTGTATAAGAGTGCTTCTTTTTTTTTATCTGCAATTACAAAGAAAAAATCATTGAAGACAACTGGGAGAGGCAGGAAAGACGATGGACGAGGGCAGGAGAGGATAAGAGATGTGGCCTGATGATTGTAAACAGCTTCCACTGCCAGGCCCCTGGGTGGGCTACACATTCACTCTCACTTTATGTCATTAACAGACACACACACACACACACACACAGAGACACACACACACACTTAAAGAAAGTTGATACCAAAACATAGATAAAGCTGGACTGTTGTCCTCAGGAAAGACAGCAAGGTGAGAATGGACCGGCTGATTCAGATTGAAGACAATGAAGCCAATTTATACAGCATGTCATCTTTGTTCAGCCAGCTAAAACAGAGCTAAAAAGTCAGGTGAAAAAGTCAACTTTTGAGATGACATGAGAGCCGGAGGGAATGTATCAAAATAACAGCTGAGCATGAGAAACAGAGCACAGTGAAATCATCTCTCTCTGTAAAAGACAGTTAAGTGGCTGCGAGAGTAGACCACTAACCAATAGTATCCTGCTGTGGGTTCATTCAGGGTCATGACCCTGGCCCTCCCTCCAATTACAATGACATCTCTTCCACAGCCCGGCAACAGCCAAATAACTTGGTCAGCTTTGGCGAGCAGCAGTGTCTGTTTGTGTGCGTCTCCATGTCATTCATATTAATGACCTACGAGATGGATATTTTGGACAATGTTTGCAAACAGTGTTTTGTGTGCATGATTGTTGCTTACAAACGGGCACATAAATTGCCTACTTGTACATTTATGAAGCTATAGTTATTTTTATATAATATTTTAAACAATTTATTATAAGATCAGTTTTAAAGAGGATGTTTCAGATTAAATTATTTATACAAAGCCTGCATTAGAAGATCAAATTTATGGATGATAAATATCAACAGAATGCTTTTGTGAATGCAGTCAAAGAACTAGTTTTCTCACTCATATTACAAAAAAATATGGCCACAGTCTCCCCTTCTGTTTTTACTTACAGCACTGTAATTGTCAGGAATGTTGTCCTTTTTGACAATTTTGAAATAAAACATTATCATTTGCTAAATTCGTGTTTTTACTCACCTATAAATAACATTGAATTGCATGAAAAACATTTTGTGAAATCACACTGGCCTTTAATCTTTGACCAGTTCATCCTTGTGCCAGATGTAATGAAATTCCCTCAAGGTGTTTCCAAAGATACACATGAGGTCACAGCGACCTTGACTTTTGACCTTCGACCACCAAAACCTTATCAGCTCATCCTTGAATCCAAGGGAATATGTGAACCATTTTGAAGAAATTCTGCTGAGGTGTTACTGAGATCTTGTGTTCATGAGAGAGCGATGGACGGTCAGCATGAATACATAATGCCCCTGGCTATGTCTATTGCCAGCACAAAGGATAAGATGTACTGTGGGGAGGGAGGGGGCCACTCAAGGCATTAAGGTGCACACAGACTCATATCTATTAGTGAGGCACAGAGTGATCCTCAGCCCTGGTGTGTACGTGCTTTATGGGACAAAGAGCAGGAGTCAGGCAGGTGGACGAGCAGCGGCTCTGGTGTCAAGTGAAAATACTTTAAGATCTATCGCAGGGAACCTCTGACATACTAGTGCAGGGCATCCAGTGATACATGCACACAAACTTCTGCCTAGAGACAAACAGAGGGTGTGCGTGTGCACGCACGCTCATGATAGTTTTCAAGTCTGGGCATGTCTTCTCCCAGCCTGCTACTGGAGACATTGGACCCTAGTAACAGAGCTCTCAGGAAAATATCATCACCATCTAAATACACACCCTGCCAAAGACATTTACATCCATCTGGTCTTGAACTGGACACTTGGAAGACAACAACAACAATAACAGTGACGGCAACAGCCAAGAATAACACAACCGAATACACTAACCCCATATTAGCGGTAATGACGAACAAACAGTGAATCGTAGTCAATAATCTTAGACACCCACCCATCCTCTGGTACCTAACACCGAATCACACCTAAACCTTGCCTGTGTCAACCATCCACCCCCCATTACACACACACACACACACAGACACACACAAACACAGCTGTTCACTATCATTATCCCCTCCATCTATGTCATCCACCCCCCAACCCCCACAATGTACCCCATTTCTCTCTCACCAACGCATGTAAACAACCCTCACATACCCTCCCCCCCCCAATTTCAAGCATCCCCTCCACCTACCCCGCCCCCCTCTCAGCGCCAGACCCAGCTATCTAGGCTACCAAACACACACACAGAGTTAGACCCTTGCACAAAAACACACACACACACACACACGCTCACCCCTACATGCACATGCAACATAAACATCCAGGCAATGCCCCTGCCCCCTCCCCAACTCTGAGGAATGCGGGGACCAGCTGGTGGAGAAAATAAAAAACGAAGAAGCATACCAAAACAGGAAATGCATCAGCAGGGGCCTATCAGAGGGCTTTATCAGGCTAGTGGCAGCCCTGTTGAGAACCTGGGTGGCGCCGTATGCTGATTGGCTGATCAAAGTGGCAGCTGTGTCATTACAGGTCAGGAGGTCAGGGGTAATCAAGAGAGGTTATGAGCATGTGAGCTCGTACGTGTGTGTGTGTCCCACTGTCCCTACTGGCGTGCGCGCGTGTTGCCATGGCTATCTAAATAAGGGGAACCTGGAGGAAATGTGGGAGGAAATGAGGGTGAGGAGAGAAGATGCTGCAGAGTGAGATAATGTAATGATCAGTCAAAAAGAAAGGGAAAAGGAAAGATGGAGAAAGACGTAGTGACAGACAGAGAGAAGGAAAAGTTCAGGCGGATCCAACTGTGTATTCACGAAGCTGAGCTACGTTCATTTATTGTTGCGTCACACTGGATTTCTTTACCGCCACTTGTCTCCGTTTTGTTTTTCTTGATAGATATCACCGACATAAAATTTGTTCTGGGAAAACATCTACCGCACATGTCATTAAAGCTTATATCATCTGAACTCAACTGAGTACAAAAGTCAGAAACAGAGAGCCTCGACTGAATCCATTCAAAAAAAAAAAGAAGGTTTGCGTGTGAGATTCCAAACCGGATGGTTAAGACCCTCCTCTGTTCTCTATAATTCATGTTCTCTCTCCACTGAGCTCTTATGAAACCTACACGTACACTCATACAGTACACTCACACAGCCACACACACACACACACATACACACACATACACGTACATACACACACAGGATTTTACTTCGGAGTGAATTTTCCAAATCAGGAGACACATAGGGAGATGGGGGCCTTTCAGTGTAGCTTGATTGCCAGGAAAAGCTTCTCCTTTTATTAGGCTCACCACCGGCATACCCGCACGTGTGTGCACACATATGTATGTACACACACTAATTAGTGTATCAACCCATTCCTTCCTTCTGAGGATTTATACGCCTAGAATGCTGACAGATACATTTAAGTGAAAGCCGGAGCTGCATGACTCTGGATAAAAGGCAAATCTTAATTTTCTCTCAAGTGTGAATCCTTTTTTTCCCCCCTTAATTCTTCATAAAAAAAAACATTTAATGAAAATGTGACTTCTGCAACTGAAAGCTGAATCATTAAATCATGCTCTTGTTAAATACATTTGTGCAATTTTGATTTTCTGGTTATATATAAAACAGAGCATGTAAAATTAGAAGACGAGCATCCTTTGAACTCATTGCCTTGTCCTGAGTGTTTTGTCAAATTAACAAGATTAAAGTTAAATCAAAGTAAAAGGACAACTCTGAAAAACTGTACATTCGAATTCTTTTTAATTAAGTCTACCATCAAGTAATAATGAGATGCCTGTGATTGTAGATTTTCGGGTGTCTAGGACATTTACGTTATTCACTCGTGTACTTATTTTGATTGTTGTGCTTGCTTTGAATCACATTAATCTTCATAACACAATCGGCCTTATTAGCTATTGTGTTCTATGTAGGGGCTCGGCATACAGGAGAAATGCGTTCATACAAGAATTGCTGGTGCTGAAAATTGAAACTGCAATTTTCATATGATGAATGACTTAGCCCTGCAGTATGTGAAGGAGAAAAACGAGAGAGAGACAGAGGGGAAGACAGCACGAGGGGAAAAGTGGCAGAAGTTAAAAATGTTAATTGGTGTGATAAGCAAGGGTGAGGCAGCACAGGGAAGGGAAGGAAACAGAGCAGCAGACAGACAGACAAGGCTGTGTAAGGAAAGCCTGTGTTTGCGTGACAAGGTGAAAAGGAGGAAGAGGGAGGGAAGGAGAACGGGAGCCATCATGATCCAAATAGTTGAAAATAATAAAATTCCACACAGATAAGCAAGATTTCCCTCTCGGCCTGACCGCCTGATTCAGCACCTCCAGCTCCAGAGAGCCGGGGCCTCGCTCAGAGCGGAGAACAGGAACGGGAGGAAAAGGCAGGGGGTCACGGGGGTTTGCAGCCCCCCCATCCTGTACCCCTCTCCACCACAACCCCTCGGCCCAGCCAGAAACACACAGTCACACATATGCACACACAACCCCAGAGGGTCTATTGTTAAGCAACAAGGAGTCAAGAACAGATAGGATACAAGCTAGCGAGGCTGCGCTGAGCAGCAAAACGTTGCCATCTAGTGTCAGTCAAACAGAGAGGAGAGCCGGAGTTGGCCACAGCTTCTCTCTCATAATCACTCTCCATACAGCTGTTCCTTTCTCTCTCACCCCTTTTTCAGCTGTGTCACAACTCCTCCATGTTTGCCACTCAGTCTCTCCCTCTGTTTGTTTGTCTCTCCCCCTCTCTCTCTCTCTCTCTCTCCCCCACCCTCTCCCTCTCTTGCTGACTCCCTGTTCTCTCACTTCGAGCGATGCCTTCCCCTGTGGATCGAGCGGGGGTGGAGAATGCGACAGAGAGAAACATGGGAAATGAGCAATTTCAATGAAGCTACCACTTATTCTGCAACTGTTGCTCCAACTCCGTATCTTGTTTTGTTCTGTGGTCGTCGGGTCAGGACATTGCTTTGGGGCAATGTGACGGGTGCATCTGGTTTGTTGTACTGCCGTCAGCGAGCAGAGCCCTGGAGAGAAACCTTGACACCTTTTTTTTATTTTTTTAAACTACTTTTAGGAAAACTCAGTCACCACTGGCACACAAACAAAATACACTAACAGAGCCGTTTGTGTGTGTGAAAGAGATCTAATTCTAATGTGCCAATGCCCCCATAATAATAGAATTTATTAAAAAATTTTAAAGACAAGATTCTGATTTTTCAAATTTTGCTAGAAAAAAAAATGCATTTGGATACATAATCACACTGAATTTCTGTAATGTTTTAATGAAAGACAATCATAGTTTTACTCATTTTGCATATAGTTTGCTGTCAAATGTGAATAAATAAGTGTATGACTTTTTTTAAATGACATCACTGGTTGTATGTGTAAACAAAACGAGCTGCTCACTTCATGACAACTAAAGGTCGGTATTGTGACAACACCTCGGACCATCTGTGTGCCTGCTCTCCCATCTGCTGCAAACTTCTCATTCATCATACGTTCGCTGCTTTCGCTCTTATACGCGCACTGCTCGCACTGTATGAAGTGAGCTTTTGTCTGCAGATAAACGCTGTTGAATGGATCTTGTGTGGGATTTGTGCTACCACACCCCACAAAAAGATGATGATGCTTGACGTCTCCAGCCCAGATGACTGTACGGTATATACACATGGACTTTTCATCTCTCCGTGCTTTTTCATTAGATGTATACCAACTGTCAAACAACAGTTAACTCGTGCGGATTTTTATGCTAAATGGTAACAAGCATCCCACAGGTGCCTGGACGTGCCGTGTGGTGCCGAACACGCAAGGAACACAAGCTGCTGCTGCTCCTCCTCTCTGACCTGCTCCGAAAACAGCTCGAGGAAAATGTTTGAGATTCCTTCTGTTACACAGATACCATCAGTGTTTTTTCAATAACATGATGAAGTCTCTTCACTTTCTCACAAACTCCCCAGATCAATAAAGTAATCAAGTTAGGAATGTGTTTGTAAACCTTTTACAGAACTCAAGTTCAATGACTTATCAGCTATAAAATATATATTGATTAGTCATTTCCATCTCTGCTGCCTCCATTTGTTATTTTCAGTATTATGTGGTGGCACTAAACTGGATCATTCAGAAATGCTGAGACCAGTCAGACGTCCCATTCATTCAGCTTTCAACATGCACTCTGAGCACTAAGCACTCAGCCCACTGAAGTGCAACAGCTGGCACCAGCCAGCAATGCTCGCTTGCAAACTAGCTGACACTCCAAAGAGAGAAAATAACTTCTTAAACCAAAACTCACAACAGCTTTTTCATTTACGAGCCAGGAAGAGAGTACTTTATCAGAAATGTTTAAATGCCAATAATGCTGTCAAACACTGACTGAAAACATTCAAAAATGACTATAATTCAAGCAGTGGAGTGCTTTCTCTTTTATGAAAACCACTGGAGTGGGTTTACAAAGATTTAAAACAAAAGCAACATTGAACTGGAAATGGGGGCATGGTGCACTTGAGCAGTGAGACGAGCCAAGAGAATTTATTAGGGGTAAACTGAAGAGAACTGAGATCAGAGAACTGATTCTCTTAAAAAAGAAAAAAAAAAGATGATACGGATTTTCCTTTTAATTAAGATGCTATGGCTTAATTAGTCAGTTCTGGACCGCTCATAAAAACCTGAGGAAAACAAAGGGATCGTGGACCAGACAAGGAATCTAATTACACCTACTGTATATGAAGTAATGTCTACAAGAGGTTAAAAAGTGCGGTGCAGAATCGTATTTTCCAACATCGGCCCTTACAGCATCAAATAGATGGAACAGTATGAGTTGACTGTGAAAATCAGAAACAAGTGTTACCCCGAGCGTAGCGGCTAGAGTTAGCCCTCCGCTAGTCCTAGCGGCGCATGAAAGCAGTCTGACTCTAAACACACCAGTCCCATTAAAGTGCAGCCAGACCTAAAAGCAGTCTGATAGGCTCAAGATTTTTCATTTTGTACTGCTGTTTTTGTCACCCACCACCACCACCCCCAAGCCGTCTCTTCCCCCTCCCCCTGATCGCTTTGCCCCGTCTCTGGACCTCCCTGCTCTGGCATGACTCCATCATGCCCTTAGTCACCTCCCCTGCTTACCCCTCGCAGCCCCTCACACACATACACACTTTCCCACACACAGTGTACATTTCACACATGCAGACGCTATCTCTTCCCCCGATACTGGGGTCCCCCCTAAGCCTGAGGAAAATGGCCGTCACGGAACCCCGCTATCGGGAGGCCTCCCCCCCGACCACAAACCAAGGAGTAAGGAATGAGAGAGAGAGAGCAAATGTATTACTGCTGCAATATTAGCTGATGGAGGGAGCGAGGGGAGGGAGGGAGAGGGGGAGGGGGAAGGATGAGGGTAGAACGGGGGGACCGCGGTGTGAGCATCGACCCACAGAACACCCTCCCACATGTGGAGTCAATTAGGAACAATCTTGTTTTCTACCCACCCCTGCAAAAGAAAGGAGTGTTTTCTGGGGCTCTGTGTGTGTGAGTTTGTGTAAGAGTGCGTATGTGTGTACACAAGAGAGAGTGAGGTAGGAAAGGGAGTCGAAGAGAGAGCATGTTTTTCCGAAAACCTGCCAGAGAAATAAGGCCGGATATTCAGTTTTATATCAAGCCATTTTAAGCACAAAGAGCCTGCATCTCTCAGCATTTCTGCCCCGCTGTTCACCGTCAAATGAGCATGACTTCAGAAAACCACGATGGGATTTACAACTACCGAGCGAACGACGCTCAAGGAAAATATCAGCCCTCCAGGGCTCGGCGTGCATGGATGATGCACACATGTCACAAATGAGCCTGTGCGCGTTTGGGTGTTCCGCCTTCTCACACCTATGACTGCATGTCGTGTGCGTCTGGTGAGAAGAAGCATCACCGCTGACTCCTCTGGGAGTTCCAGTTGAACACACACACACACAACACAACAAAAAAAAAACAAATCACAGGCCACTTCCCTGGTGTCAGACAAGAGGAAGTCTCCCCTTTAAAAGATTCATGGGTGCTTCAATTATGTATCCTCTTTCAAATTGTCGTGTTTAGACAATTTTCATTATTCATCCGTTTCAAGATTGATGGC
Organism: Decapterus maruadsi; assembly: GCA_030347415.2. Lineage (NCBI taxonomy): Eukaryota > Metazoa > Chordata > Actinopteri > Carangiformes > Carangidae > Decapterus > Decapterus maruadsi. The sequence continues at coordinate 18,869,239 of CM064893.1, read as the reverse complement.
TCCCAGTCGGGTGGGCGGCACAGCGTAAACAAGCGTCTACACCGCTGTTGATTTATCTCAGCGAGATCAAAACGGCAGGCGCAAAACAAAAGGCCCCTTGCTTTTCACATCTGCATCAAAGGTGCATTAAAACAGTGGCTTTTTGGACATTTTGAAGGGGAGGTAGATTGAAAGTTTGGTTTCAAAGACTAACAGACATCAAACATTGGCAAGACGTGCAGGAAATGGGCCTTCCTGACCCAGAGCTCACCTCAAGCACAGGTGTGAATGCAACAGCCATGATGCAATGAGGGAGTCTGGGCTAACATGCCGCCATCAAGAGTGACTCTTCAAAACATGCACACAGTAAGTGCACATGATTGCTCACATTCCATCTATGGTACAATGCACATGCACAGAAAAGAGCTGTACCAGATGATAACCATATCTCAATATCCCCTGAAGGAACCCATACTGCTGCCTTCTCAAGAGGGCAGCCAGAGCGTGAGAACGGAGGAGAGAGGTGCAAGGTAGAGGTGTGTGATTTGAGCGTGTGCTCGTACATAACAGGTTTTATCGTGTGAGCAAGAGAAGAAAAAGCAGGTAAAGCAAGGATGTTCTCCAGTTTAATTCTGAGTGTGTGCCTGCTGGTGTGCATGTGTCTGTGATAAAGTGCTCACTTGGGGGAACATTAATGAGCCCATCTCACCTGCCTCACCCTAGAAAATTAGCCCATTACACAAAAGCTAAAGTGTCAAGGCCTCCAAAAAAATTTACTTTCCCCTTGAGTGTTGCATTTAAGAATGTAGCATCCACAAGTAAAAAAAAAAAAAAAAAGTGGAGTCAGTGGAGTGAGTGTAAGAGAAAGTCATTGTGGAGAGGTCTCCACCTCCCACTGTGTACTGCACAGGAGTCAAGGAGATAATGCTTTTCAAAACAGCACACTGAGCATAAAATTCTGTGAGTAGGAGGATGTAAGAGGGAGTGTATGAGTGCATGAGTGTGTGCGTCTTCTCACCAGCTGAACATAGGCTACTTTAAAGTCTGGCTGCTTGACCCTCTGGTTCAGGTGATTCCTCTTCTTGTTGGAGCCTGAGAAACACAAACAACAGCAGGTAAAGAATTGGAGCAGAGGGTGTGACAATGATGGTGATGATGACATATTGTGAGGGTAGCGTTGGGCAACATGATGATATACTGTGAAGATGGTGAAAAATTGTCAGAATGTGTTATTCTTCTACTGAGGTAGCTTGCTCTATTGGTGAGCAATGTTGTAAATTACAGTATCTTATATCTATGAACAGTTATGATCTATATGCCATTATAAGAACTGGTACAATTAGTTGAGGGTCTGTCAATTAATTCAAAGCTATAATGATAATCAATTCATAATTTGTCATTTTAAAAGCCAAAATGGCAAACATTTCAAATGTTCAACTTTAAATGTTAAAACTGTGTGTCCTTCTTTCAACATTACAGCAAACTTTTTTGAAGAGTTTTTTTTCTTAATTATATCACCCAAAGCTCAATGAAATATAATATAACAATTAGTGATGTCATTTGTCCATTGTTTCCCTTTTTAGAGTCCAAATGAAAAACTGAAAGAAAAAAAAGCCCGATTAATTGATGTTTTTCAGTTGAAGCGGTAACTGCTGTGACCGTCCATCCGCCGGTGGTGAAAATTTCTAAAGCACAATGCTGACATCAATTTACCTGCACAGCAATTATCACATTATGTTTCACTCCAATCCGAACAGAACAGACATTTTACAGCACGTCTCTATTCATTTCCCCGTAGATCAGAGAACGCTCTGTGTGTGTGTGACGTGTGGTTAAGCAGAGCCTGATGTTGTTGACTGTGGAGGGCAGGTTAACCTCTTCCCCAACTGGAGAGGATGATGACATCATCCTCTCTCCTGTCAGACCCTTCCAAGTCTGGAAGACAGGGGACTGCTGAGTGCATGTGTGCGTGCGCGTGTGTGTGTGAATGGGGAGGGGGGGCTGGGAGCTTGACTTCAAACAAATTAGAAGCTCATACTTAGCAGACGTACAGGCACTTTGCACAGGTATTTAAATCTTTACGTTACAACAGAACTCCAGTTTTAATGACGGATAATGACCAGAGCATCAAACAGAACATCTCTGCTTTCGAACTCTAATCTCAGCGAGACCCTGGTGGTCAAGTCAACAGGCCCTCTGAGTAACTGCCATTGCCATGGGAACGGTTTATGACATGAAAAACAAGGGAAACATTCCGCTGTAATGAGTCATTTGTGTGTGTTTGCGTATGTGTGTGCGTATGTGTGTGTATATATATATGTGTGTGTGGTGCATGTAGCTAGTAATCACTAGCCAGGCAACCCACTGCTCAGGGAAAGCCCTGAGCAGGGTTGTAAAACACCCCCCCTACCCCTCACCCCCCACCCCACACACACACACCCCTTGGCTAACTGGAGGCCCCTGTGTGGGTGGGAGACAGAGGTAACAAAGTGTGTGTGCCTATGTGTGTCGGCTACCTTTGTGTGTGTGCGTGTGCATGGATGAGCGAGTGTGTGTTGTTGTGTAGTGTATACGTTTGTGTAGGTTGCTGAGGAAATCCACAGGGAAATGCTACAACCTTTGAAACGGCAAGGTAAGATCCTTACCTGCCCCCCCCCCATAAATGAAAAAACAACATACAAGACACACATACACACACACACAAACGTTGAAAAGCTACAAAGTGTGTTTCTCCGACTTCGTGTAGCCCTTTCCTAACACATACAGACACACAGACAGACCTTTCATACAACAGTCGCAAACGCAAGCACAATTTCTCCCACTTTGAGATTGCGGTTTGGCAGCCAGCTATCACGTTACAAATCCCAGGCCGGAGGGGTAACCATGGCAACTCCTTCCAAAATACCCCTGCCGCCCATGGAGGGAAAAAAGGGTCGTTTGCGCCCCTCGCTCCTCTCTGACTGTTCCCGTCTTTATGCTGCCAATGGAGTGGAACTCCTGACGCAGACAGTGATACCTTCTCTGACGCACCTCGGGATCACCAGGGGCCCCGAGCTGCTCTTTCTTCTCTATCCCCTTCTGTCCCCCAAAGGCTCGTTGCTTTCCTTACATCCACCCTCCTCAGGGGCTTTCCTTTTCCCCTCGCTTTTAATGACACAACCCTAATAAACAGTGTTAATGGGTCCTCCACACCGTAGGCTAAGGCTAAGCTAGGCACCTCTCTTCCTCCCGCCCCTCCACGTCTCTTTCCAAGTGTCTCCTCCAGAGGTAGAGGGGGCTCCTCGTGGCCCTTCAGACGCAGCATGGAGGGGGGGCACATGCCTCCTTTTTGCAGCCTGTTCCTTAGTGTCTTTACAACCTCAAGCCACCCATGTGTCCCCTTCTGTTCTTCCATAAACTTGCAAATTCCAAAACTTGTAACATGGCCTCAAATCAGTCCGTGCAAACTTAAGCCGTTTCCTCCCCCCATAAAAAGCCAAGAGGATTATTAAATCAATGATATAACACTGTTCCTGGCTCTGTGATCATCCTTGACGAGGGTGCAAGGAGGGGGGGGTGGGGGTTTGAGGTTGCGATGGGTGTAAGAGGGGATGGGGCACTTGAGGCCTTGAAGTTGCAAGTTTGTAAGTGAATAGTATGTGTTTGTGTGGAGGGAGCGTGGGGTGTCCTGGGACAGCTGGAGGCTGGAGTGCTGCAGCAGCAGATTGTCAGATAAGCAGCTGTGTGTGTTAGGGAGAAAAGAGAGCCAGGCACACTAACCACTACCGCAACTAGCCGCTGGAAAGCACTCCTGCTGCTGCATGTCAATGGGAAGACCATCTATATTGCAAGCTGAAATTGCTAATCGCTGCTAACCACCACTGACAGTCTCCAAAACAGAATCAATCTGACTTCATGCTTCCTAAAACAAAAATCATCGTTCTGTGAATTCCATGCACCATAACCAAAATTTTATTGAGAAATCTGACAACTGTTAAAAGACTTCTGAGATGGAGAGAAAATCATGAGTATTTTTTTTTTTTTTAAAGATATATTTTGGGGCTTTTTATGCCTTTATTGAGATATGACAGTATGAAAGACACAAAATCAGGGGAAAAAGAGACCAGGATGACATGCAACGGCCCACGAGTTGGATTCGAACCCAAGCTGCTGCAGTAAGGACTATGCCTACTGTACTGTACATGGGCTGCGCTCTAAGGGCTAAACTAACTGGAGCGCCCGGGAAAAAATTAAAATATTATGGTGGAAATAAGCATAATATGACCGTGCTATTTTCATTTTAACAAAAATATTAGTTCAAATTTATATTATTTATCTATCACAAACCTATTAGGAGGCTGAACTTTGTATTACACGTGAACTTTTCAAGGTAATAACCTTTTCAAATTTGTCCATGACAAGTGAGTTTTTGCAGTGCACTGAACAAACTGATTAGTAGTATAGGGATACATGCTGCAGAAGTAGTTATATGAATTTACTGTAACCTTTTATAGGTGTATTTTAAGCCAACAGATGGTTATTGTTTGATACTTCTCTACCACAACACTTATTTCACAGTATATGCTCAATATTGAACTCTGGTGTGCAGTCTTGTGTATCACCAATGTAGTTGTTTCATATCAGTGTGAAATGTTCCACATCAAATTACAGCACAATATGACTTGTAGGTAAATGTACAAAGCATTTTCCCATGAAGATATAAATATAACTATTCATATTATTTATATGTAACTATTTATAATAATTGCAAAGCTGCAGAGTTTAAGACGTGGGTGGAAGTTAACAGCTTAGCAAAAAAACATTGTGTGGGTGTGCGTGTACCATTTGTTCAAATTATTCACAACAGCTACAGTACAACTTTGGGATCCCAATTTGGATGAAATGTTTGTGGTTTGGTTTTGCATACCATGAATCAAGTGTTTTCCCCACTGCTTTAACACCACACCCTCTTTCTCAACAATTTGGATAGACTCAACGTCTTTACATAGATGTACACTCCTGTTTTGTTTTGTTTTACTCTCAAACACTCCCCATATTCGTTTATCTTACGCAGATAAAATGCATTGCTCACATCAGTTCCACCCACTCAGTCAGCCTGGAGCTCGATCATTTCAAGCCAGATTGAACCAAAATTATGATCGGACTGATTTAATTAAAAGACTAGACTAGAACATTGTCTTGTTTTAAAGTAATCTGTATCACACTTTGTCTGTCCCCACAAAGGTGCAGAAAAGTACAAGATTAATTTTGTGCACATGCGCGTGATATTCATTTTTTCCCATCAACACTCAGTCTTTATCTAGTTGTGGTTTAAATGCATGATTGTCTTGCCTGTGGTTGTTCATCAAATGCAATAAAATATTATATTTCACTCTCAATGTTCTGGGGCATAAAGCGACAGAGAGACCTTGAGACACATTTCCAAGGTCATGAAGTAAGACAGACAGACTAGAATGAGACTGATGAGTACATCAGCTTGAAGTTGCTGTTATATTCTGAGGTCAAACATGAAGAGATTGAGCACCTAGAGTTACACAGGGTCATTGTGTCTCTCAGATCCGTTTATTTCAAATCTATAAGACTTAAGATCAGACATCGGTTTATTGTCCAATTGACACAGGTAATCAATAATCAATAAACTTCAATTCAAACTCTTTGGACACATAGGTTATTCACATTTGGAAAAAAAGACTACTAATTGAATACCTTGTAAAATGGTGATTAAGATATTTTACAGACCTTAAAGTTAGCTACGGTGATTCTTTTAAATACCTTTTAAGACCGCATCATCACAGGATTCCTCTCCGGTGATGATGATCAGATACGACTGCAAGCCCAGAAGGATCTGTTCTGGTATTAGATATATTGGCACATAGAAACTTGACTTGAGGATAAACAATGGGATCCTACCAGACTCTGTTAGACTAAATATAATTTGGACTCATCGCTGAGTTGGGGCCCGGGTCGGGTCTCAGTTACTAGGCCCAGAATGGACCTGTGAAGACCTGCAGTGTGAGATCATCTAGAGCTCACACTTCTCTAAATACTAACTGCTAGTCTGGCTAAGAAAAGAATAATTATTGCTCAGCAGTATCTACCCCATCAGTAAGTATATGAGAAACATTAATATTTTATGGGGTAGTGTCAACCACTCCAAGTTCTTTAAATTTTCTTAGCTCTCTGCGTGTGCTTGTGCAAAGCACTGGGGCACTCACCGTACTGTATCCTGGTACGGACAGCTCCCACTGGGACGTTATAGATCTTTTCCAGGTAGTTCTTTACGTCGTACTTGGTCATTCTGTGCAGACATATCCAGAGGAGACAGAGAAGAGAAAAACACACGGACAGGGTGGGAGAAAGAGAGAGAGGGAAGATCAGGGGTTATGTAAGGCATCCAGCATTAGTGTTTGTGTGGGGTAAGGCGTGGTTTTGGACGTGTGCAAGGTTGTAATAGCAGTTTTAACACTTAACTGACACCAACACAGAAATGATACAGCCTATTTCCACACTGCATTCCCATAAACTCTGCTGTTATATTACCTACTGTAACAGCCAGGACACTCCCCTATCAACCCACATTCAGCTTTTATACTCATGAACCATAAAGTGGAGTGAAGAGAAATGTGAGTGTCAGTCTTCATCCAATTAGCTGTCTGCATGTATTGATCGCACCCGGTGAAACCCTACACAGGAAGTGAGCCTGGCACCAAGTGATCCGGTGGGCCAGCCAAGCTAAGGCTAGCCCACTGGGCAGCATTTGGAAGGGATTGCTCCGGCCAGAGGAAGAAAGGCTTTTAACTGCTAATCAATCTAGCCAATTGGATTACCTTGGTAGAGAGCACTTCCCAAATGCGTCTGACAAAGTGCTTAATAGCGACATTGTGGTCTGACATGAGTGCCTCGGATATGGCGTCTTCTATCACCTCATATGTTTCTTTGATAGAAGAGGATAATGTAATATGCTCTATTTTTCAGAGGACAGAGCACAATATCTTGAGCCGTTGTAACAATAATAGGTGAGGCAAACATTTGCATGAGAAAATCCCATCTGTGAATACAAAGAGTCTTTGTACCAAAGAGTGATGTAATATATGTTTCCATGCTGTACAAACAATTGCTTTTTCCTCTATAATAGGCTAAATTTTGGCAAAGCCGACACTGATGTAGACCTAGAACACTTCCATTTGACCTGCTAAGTTGTGTTTACCGAGAGAGGTTAGCTTACATTTACGATACTTGTGTAACTATTTCCACATTTGATTCCACCATTACTGAACGTAGCACGGTTTGATGTGGTGACTCTTGAGCATGATAGGGTTTTCCTACAAAAAGCCGACTTCAGGCAGCTGCCTTTGAGAGGAGAGAGAACTAGGCCCTCATTGAGCTTTCTCTCTCTCTCTCAGAGGCAATAATGGTCCAGGACCACTTGGAATGGGGGGTGGGGGGTGGAGGAGGGTCTGCATCACTGTGTAAAGAAAGGTGTAAACAAACTTGTTAAGGCTTCTTTAGGCCTTTTTGTCTCCCTTTACCCCGCCAAGAGGAGAGAGATGTATTTCCTAAGATGTGGCATGCAGATGCGCCTTTCTGCTCCATTTGCACCCACCTCCCCCCAAAACCCCCGTCTCACAGTGTGTGTGCCAGAGGGCAGTGAAGCGGAGCAGAGTGACCGGGGGTACTTGAGATCAAGAGAGGAAGAAAGAGAGAGTTATTGCGCTGAGAGACGGATTTTCCTAGAAAGCAGCAGTGGGGAACTGGAAGAGAGGAAAGTGGCTTGGGGACTGCGAGGTCTCCTCTGGATCATTAGCAGTGGGAACACTGATCCTGATTAATGAGGAGAACATTTTCTAAATCCCTCCTGCTTTTACGACTCCAATTATCCTGCCGCCACAAACATACAGATAGCATACATGAAATGCACACAGAGTCAAGCGCTACTCTAAACAAGATGACCATGCAAATACAAATGTGCTTATAAGCAGCTATTAGCCATCAGTCGACCTTACAATTTATCAATGAGTCAAGTGGAATATGTAACAATAGAAAAAAACAAAGACATATATGAGACTAATGAAACATCCTCCAGTTTCTCAGTCCCCACAGTGATGTCATCAATTTGCATGTTTTAACTGATCAGAAGTCCTAAATCTCATGTTGTTGGTTTTCATTTCAAGTCAATACAGTACGACAAACTTGTGATATAATATAGAATATTTTGCATTTTGCATGAAAATATTTGACTTAATTTGTCAGTTATCAAAGTGGTTGCCAATAAAATTCATAATTGACTGACTGTATAATCAAATGTTTGGCTGCAGCTTTAACTGAAGACATCCACATACATAAATATTGTCCACTACAGTTACATTAGGCAGCTGTTTTCTCTGGGACCTAACTCAATATGACATGAGCCGCATCTCAGCTACAAAGTGGAATCCAGTCTAAGAGAAAGCCTTGGGCTGAAAGCTGAGGAGAAAATGTCAAGTTAAGTGTGTACATAAACAAGGCTAAACTTAGACAAAGGGCGTGGTGTCTCCAATAGTGATGCAGACAGCATCTGATCATCATCCCAGTATAAACACCCATCTGACTCCACAAGCTAACCTTTCACACTTCTGCCTCTCAGGAAGAATGAAAACCTGTCTCCAGCAACTGGCAAGGCTAAAGGAATGGTTCCTCAGCAACTGGTATATATTTATACGCAAAAACACATGCTACAAAGATTCCTTGCCCAAGATGATGAAAGAACTCTAAACACAAAACCTAGAAAGGCATCAAATGACGCAGACGATGGATTAGTTTCAATTATGGCTGGTTGTTGCCGAGCAGGTTTAAAAACAGGCACGCTGGCATCAATGTCAGAAAACAATTTTAAAAGTTATATTGTTCTGTATTGTTCAAGGGGAGGTGTACAAAGGAGATATAACACCCAAATCTGATATCAAGTGGTACGGAAAGCAACAGGTGTATGAAGGGATACAGGCACGCAGGAAGAAAAAGGGTAAACTTCATGTCTTTGTTGTTCTCCGCTCTGACATACTTGTGTGACAATGGAGCAGATTTGTCAGTCTACAGATTAATCCACACACCTATGTCAACTGTTTTCAAACAGAAGACCTCCTCTGCAATGGGCCTAAATGGTGCTCAATGTCCTATTCTCAAATGTGGGCTAACACACTCTGCCAAAAAGATTGTGAGTATCAGTTCCAGTGGTTGAAGGCGGTCCGTTTACACCTGTGCTCCAAAAGCATATGAGAGAAGTAGGTGAAAGGGCACAGTTGGAAAAGTGCAAAACAGGACAGAGGCAGCTTTGACAGAGTTTGATAATAAGGATGGTGAATGAATTCTGAGAGGTCAGACACTACTGCAAGCCACATATCTATTAATGTGCTGGTGCTAATAGAGCATCTGCCAGGTGAAGGGGTAGTGTCTAAAGGATGGACTATACAACCACTGACTCAATGATCCACAATAAATATTGACTGAAACAAGGATAGAGATTTTTTTTGCAGATGCTGAAAACTCTCTTGATAAATATTGCTGATAAAATCAAGAAATTGAGGCATCCTAGTTGTGAAAGATTCACCATCGATTTCACCGTCCTAATTAATATACGGCCCCAGAGATTATACGTATTCCTGATGTGAAATATGGGGTACCGCAGGGCTCTGTTCTTGGCCCTCTGCTTCTCTCTCTCTTAGATAAGTTGTCTTCATGCTGAGTCATGTTAAAATAACGGTGCGTGTGCTCCTTTGTGTAAACTAAATGCTGTGCTACAGCTGCCATTAATTCGCAATTAACATGACAATAAAATCCTACACAGTATAAGGATATACACTATTTTTAGTTTAGATTTTATCTTTATCTTTTATCCTATCTTTATAATCTTACTTATTCTCAATCCCTTTCTGTTATATTTCCATTCTTGAGGGAGTAACCAAATTGTAACCTAATTTCCCCCCGAGCAGTCCATAAAGTATTCTGATTCTGTTTGAACATCTGATCAAAATAGTATGCTTCTGCTACCATGTCCTTCTTGTTTTAAGTTGAACATCAATGATGTAGTGACCATAATGCTTCTTGTGGCTAGCATGAATCTTCTTTGGAAAGGTTGCTTGTTTTAGCAACTTGACTTGGCAAACCACTGGATGGCTTTTAATGTGGCTCTTTGTTTGATAGAAACTGGGCTGCATGTACATTCAGGCTTTTTTATGGTGCCTTTTTGGTTGGGCAGATCAACTTTAAGTATTACAGGGAAATGGAGAGGAAGAGGATGCAGCCACACATCGGGGTGATGCAGAGTTGCAGATGACAGGCAGGCACTTACTGCAGTCTAAAAGAACCTCACCCCTTCAGCATATCCTCAATAACAATCTGGACTCTTTCTCATGCGTGCGAGTTACTTTATGTTGTCCTGAAAACCCAATTTGAAAATGTTAAGTGCCAAAACCCTACAAAAACTGACAAGGGTGTTAATTTGTTTAAAGTCTGACCTTGCATCACCACTTGTATAATACCAATGTATCAAATGAATTATTTTATTTATTAAAAAAGAATTAGCAAAGAAGAAGGGGGCGCATTTTGATTAGTAACTGAAAGGATAGGATGAATGAAACAAACAGTGGTCTCAAAAGAGTAACAGCAAACCTCATGTAATTCTGTGTTTTCTAATAAGCCTCTCAGAGCAAACTTTAATAACACATTGTTTATTATATTGTTATTAGCTTCCGTAGTGCCCTAAAACATCCATACTCACTCTCTCGCTCACACACACACACACATTCATAAACACAACATCAAAGTACATTGTGTTAGAGCGGCTTAGTGGTGAGAACGAAACAGGAGAGTTGTTTTCTGCGATGAGATGAAAGGGAACAGAAAGCCGCTCATCATTGTCAGCCTGCCCCATTGTCAGGTTTGGGTTGAGATACGCACACACTCACTACTTTAACCCTCCCATCTACACACACAATACATGCACAGAAGTTGCTCAACACTAAGTATCAAGATCATAATAGCAGGCTTTGTTTAGAGGAAAAGCCATTGAGGAACCTGAGACTTCGAGAGAGAAGAGACAGTTGAGAAGTTGAGAGTATAAGAGCAGCGTGTGAAGGATTAGATTTATTGTCCGGGTTTTGGTCTGACAATAGAACAGAAATAGATCAAAGACCAGGTCACCAGGAGTCACTAAACTCCTTACAGAGGGACAGGTCAATAAAGACTCGACAGTTCGTTACATTCCTCTACTGGCTCGCTAAATTACTTCCTATGACATAAACTGAAGTTAATTAGCGTGAAAAATGACCCAATTTCCAACTTGAGCCATATGTTTGTGAAGTGGAACAAAAACAGATTGACTGCCCTGGCACTCATGACATTGTTTGATCCGCCAGGTAATGTACAGCTGTACGAGTAGGAAGAAAATGTGAGCTTACAGAGAGAAACCACAGTGTGGACCGGTTTCATAGTTATTAGACGGAAGAGTCACATGAAATATGACTGCGTAGTAAACTGAACACAATGTTCAGTGTTGTTTCCTTTGCTTTGTGTGTATCAGTGTTGGCCTCTAGCCATGCCAGGTGAGGTGCAGTAGGTGTGTGTGTGCATGTGGGTGTAAACCAAGAAATTTGATGATGTTCCTTCTGGAGCAGAGAGGAAATACTAACAGAACACAAAAGGTTTGAGAACAATCATAAAGACAAACAAACACTTCTTTCCAGCATGGTAGAAAGAGAATTATGAGAGAAATACAGTCCAGGTGTGTCAAACAACAAGTGCCAAAAAAGGGATTGGTTTTGGATGCATTGCAAAATGTGAACAAAAAGCACAAGAAGCAGCAGAGCCCGGGGTGGGACAGAGGGAGAGGACAGTATGCAGGTGATAACAAATGAGCGATAAAGCAAATGAGAAAGGAAAAACAAGACAAAACTCTAAGACAAACAGAGAGACGACCACGGATATCTTCTCCCAGGTGTCACCGAGATAAAGGCTACGTTGTGTTGCTGCACTGAGAATGTCAACATTACCACTTCTCATTAACAGCTGCTCGGTACTACAACTTACCCACGCTAACACCGCCTACCCCCGAGAGTCATGACTACAACAGCTTTCACTGCCGTAGTGACTCAGACTCATCAATAAGCCGGGAGTGGGAGTGATATTTAGTATGTGTCACTGTCTCTCAATGTGTGTCCATTTACTAAATTGTGTGTATGAAAAGTAAAACATAACAGTGTTTCAAGCGCACACTGAGGCCCCAGCAGTATATCAGTCAGCCATGCACCTCTCCCAAGCATCAAAGACTGCAAGAAAAAAAAACCTTACACACCCTTATAAACACACAAGCACCCTGCACTTACCCACTTTTGTGCATATATACACAAAGACACACACTATTCACACAAACTGACTCACCCACACTGACAAGCGAGCGTGTGCGTACATGCACGCGCGCACACACACATACATGCACGCGCGCACACACACAAAATTACATAAGCACCCTAGGAGTTTGGCAGAGAAGAGGCAAGAATCAGAGTGGGAGGCCAGGCACCTGGATGAACAGATTATGGTCTAAACCCCACCAGAGACACATAGATGATCTGCCTCAAACTTCAATTTTTCTCCCCAGTGTGGGCTCTGGGCCTCTCATCGCCTGAGGAACGCTGCGAACCTCGGTGACCTTGGCTCTCATGGATGTAGTCAAAGTCAGCTTATCACTACTAAGCGTTGACTGGTTCCGACCTCCTGTTGCGTTTTATGACAGAATGCGTACTGTCCAAACCCACCAAATTAAGTGGTTGTATATGTATGTGTATACATATATATATAATATGAGTGTTCATGAACACCATCAGGAGGCAGTAAAGCAGTAATATATAGTATATGACATTGGACACGAGTTTCGCAGAATGATCAAAAACATTTTGCATTTATTATAGGTGTAGATATTAATACTGGCCCCTCTAAGTGAATAGTGGTTGAATATCTCACTGTCTACAACACGGCCAAAACCGCCACTGCAGCACCACACAGAAGCACTTTTGACCCTACCTCCCACCCAGCTGCCCATGTCAGCCATTTACAAATCATCATTGCAACTGAACTCATTAAAAAGGCAGCCATACGATGGTAAGAACAGTCTATATTACGGAGGACTGCCAGGCTTATACTTCTGTTCTTGAGGCAGTCACACCATCTGGTGGCTGTGATGCCCAACTCCAGCTGCATATCACCCATCTAGCAAGACTGGTGCCAATAAAAACTAACTATTGCACTCTGAGCACAAAACATACGCTCAAAGTATAATAGATCTGAGTGATACTTCATGACTGTAATAGTCTCACCAAGTAACAACCTACTATAACTTTGATGCCAAATATAACTGATTTTAAAGTCTCACAACAGTCATATTTATGTTATACACTGGGCAAACCTTCCATTTTAATGCTATTCCATATGATTTGCTATAAATGTTGACCAGGATCCTATTTTTCATTCTCAAGGTCTACTTTCAGGTAGAGGTGATAATAATGGTATTGGTTTTTTTTTAAGGATATTTTGGGGGGCTTTTTCAACTTTAATGGACCAGAGAGTTGAGAGAGACGCGGGATTCGAACCGGGGCCGCCTGCAGTGAGGACTACAGCCTCAACTAATGGGGCGGGTGCTCTATCCACTGAGCTAAAAACGGTATTACACAACAAGTTGAAAATAAAGGAAACCAAGACCATAACAGCTCTAAAAAATTAGCTCCTGTGACTGAGCAGTGTTGTGAATTTAATTTGATAACACTGTAGGGGTGTTGTGACAGTGTAAAGATTTGATCAGATGCATTTGATCAACAACAACAACAACAACAGATGTAAGATGGATCACTAGTCAGAAATGTGCAATATGTTCAGAAAATGTTTAAATTAAAATAAATGATAAATGTTATTAGAAGCTGATTGTAGCAATTTGTAAGTGAAAGTCAAAACATAGTAAGTGGAATAAGAACAGCAATCAAAGGGCAAGATAATATCCTGTACTTGTAACAATACACATCAACACATAAATATTCTGTAATGACATCCCATTATACTTGTGAGACATTTTGTAACAAAAAATCAGCAGCCCTATGGTGTACCTTAGCGAGGGATATAGAGAGAAATTAGTGGCATCGGACTACCAAAATTTAAGTAACAAAGTAAATTTATGAAATTAGGAAATATTACTGTTACTGCTGTATTCATGTTTCTTTTTGGTTTTCCAACTCAAAAAATAAATAAATAAAATGCAATCAACCGTCGTAAAAAGAAGTTGCTGAACACTGAACAGGTGTCCATAGCAGGCATTAGTGTCCACTTTTTCACCTTTGACTTTAAAAAAAAAAAGAAAACTTTGATTTATGTGAATACCTGTGATATTTTGGTGACATTTTGACTAAGCATGGGAAGGCATCAGCCACATTAACACAGTACAGTCATGTTTTTTGGGGGACATGGCAATATGTAGTACAATGCACCGACCTGAAGATGGTGTAGTAATCAAAGGAAATGCGTGTTTGAACATACATTGCTTATATCACATACAGTAAAACTTGACATCCAGCAGCTATGATGTATGAAATAGGGTTGAAATAATTCATTCAGATACTACACCGGTCCTCACCCTAATCACTCAGCCCCCGACAGCTTGAAATATATGATGTGCAACTTAAAGTTATGGTTGGTAATCATGTTCAGAAACACTTTTTGTTATACTGGGTGAAATGGTCCCTCAATCCTATTCAGAAAAAGAAAAAAATCAGACCTCTGTGGCAGCTGCAGGACTGACAAAACTCTGACCAATCCATGCTTTTCGCTCCGAAAAGGAAAAACCAATCAGATGCCTTCATTTCTAGTTCTGCCTATATGCCCAACCATGCTGCCATCTCTCTCCCTCTCTCCCTCCTCTCACGTGCACAACCAGAGTTTTCACCTACGTCCGTGGAAAAGCCACACTGATGGGTGGGAGTGTAGCTCTGGCAATGCGTGTTGGTGAAGAGAAACCTGCTTACAATAAGGCCAAATACAGCTAGTGTGGCTTACATGTGAGCATTAATAATACTGAACCAATAATTTGTTTGATCGAGTAGTCAGTCAACTGATTTAAGATAAGGACTTACTCCATTGGGACGCGAAACTGGACAGTGTCTTGAGGCTGTTCTTTACCCGGCCTCACCAGTGTCAGGAACCAGTTGGGTCTGAAGATCCTCAGCTGGGGGTTGCCCAGCTGGTAGAGCGGGTATCTAAGGGGAGAGAAGGAGATTTTCATTATAGTTTCATTCCCACACACCCTGTAAATACAGTATTATGACCACACTATTGACTGATACAACATTTGAGCTGTAATCATACTGAATTGTAAGTAATTGTGTGGAGCTGTGCTGTCACTGATTGTTGCCAAAAGTTGTTAAAAGCAGAGATTAATAATCTTTGTGATGGAAACCCACATGTTTTCATGTTTCAACTCAGTCTGAACTGACTTTGTTTACTCTTTAAGCATTCAAGTGTGCCGCTTATTTGACAATTATACCAGGGCACAGTTCATTTATACAAGGGCTTGTGACACCAATGAGCTGGTGTCACATGTAAGCACAATATGGGATGTTTGTGGGTCCTTTGGTAGTCATGCAACACAGATGCCATATCTTTCCATCTTCCATAAATGTCAAACTCATAAAGAAAAAAGGTACTGATACTTAGAGTGTCTTTAAAGGCATTACAAGAAGACAAAACATGTATAAACCTCTCTGCACAATGGTTTTCTATAATTACAACGAAGATTTAACTACAGATTGTTATGTGCCTTCACTTTGGCTTTTTTAATCATTAGACTCATCACCCAACAGCAGTTCACTGTAGAGATGCTGCTATGTTGAGTTAGTACAATTATTATCAATGGCAACAGAAACGATGGTCACAAAAAATAACAAGAAAATAAATAGCTTTTAACCTGCTGTTGCTTCAAGATATTGTGGAGGGAAATGACCTTTGGCATAGCAACGCAAATGTTGATATAACTACAGAGCTTTCTGTGGACTCAAACATTCAGGTGAAATGACAAAATTAATCTGCCCAAATGGCTTCGCAATTGAGTATGGCTAATTAGTATACTTAGAGCAGGTGAGTTATTTTTCTTAGACTTGTATAATTGCTAGTGTCACCGCAAATCACCGCCTCTAGCCTACATGTATGCTATGTATGGTAGTTTGTTTTTAGCTTAGCCAGCAAATGGTTGCTACATTTCGGTTGCGCTACGTCCCTTATGTTTCACACAAGTCACTGTTCAACACGCACCCAATGTGTCTAAAATATCTAAAAACAAACAAACAATCTGTGCTACAGTGGCAACTACAGTAAGACACAGGAGAGTTGGAACAACTGAGACTGAGAGATGCTAACGTTAGCATGGTTTTGCCAGCTCTCCAACCTGACAGAAAAGGTGACCAGAGAGGAATTAATCCGCAGCTGAAGCGTTCACGCGCGCCTGTAAATCTACAAATAAGTAAAGAAAGACTCGACACTTACAGCAGACGTGTTACTGGCATCGCAGACACGGTATGTTGTGAGACATATGCTAACAGATAAGGCTCTGTTTTGTAGTCTCTTCAAGGTTGTCAAATGAATGCTACCAGAATTTCTCTGATGCTACTACACGTGTATTGATGTACTTCCGGGTACAACTGTCAGCGCGCATGCGCCCTTGACTTGCTCCATGCCCTTGAAATAAAGTTAATGGATGCAGCTAAGACCTGAGGACTCAGAGTGGACCATAGGCTTTTATAAGACAGTTAATTTCTAAAGCTCTAATATAACAGCAACATTTAACTCTTAAGACTTTGCCAGTATAAACAGGTCACATATTGAACATTAAATCAAATCACATTAGTGATGCTGAACCCCTATCAGTGCTTCATTATGCAACTAACTAGTGTAGGCTAAGTTGTGGATCAGAAAATTTGTAAAATCTCCTGTTATTTTCCTATAAACAGATGTTTTCTATTTTGAGAAGCTATTTTAATCATATCTTTGGAAAACATTAGAGCCTGTATTCATTTAAGAATGGGTTTCCATTTTGAAAATGTCATTGCTGTGAGTATTTTTCACTGGGTAGGGGACACATAATATGAGACAGCAGCAGAGGGAAACCTTGCTCCATCAATCTCTCAGACCTTGTGCCCCATCATCTGACCTCACACTCAGCTGAAGAGGGTGGGCAAGAATGATTGAAGGCCCCTTGAGTGGAACATAAGTCCCTGGCTCAGCTGGTTCAGGCCTGGCAGGAAATGGACCACACTGACAGCCTACACTATGCCTGGGAGGGAAGTTTCCATCAGTTAAGATGCCATGGAGCGTGTGTGTGTGTGTGTGGTGCTGGAGGGCAGTTAGGCATTTGATTATTATGCAGTTGTTGTAATGGTCGCCAGCTGGCACATGTATTTGTCACACTATATCAGAATGTCCTGCCTTCTCTACAGTTGTCCTGTTGAGTAATTTGCCTTGAGAAAAAGAAAAGTTTGCTCCAGTGAGATCATTAGTTGTTTACTTGTTTGTTGCTTTGGCACTGGTTGATGTGACAGCTGAAATGAGAGTGTACTGGAAATTCATATGGCAAGGCACAAATAAAAAGATATCTATGAATGCATTCAATTCATTTACAAATAAATGAAATCTATCTGTGGGCTAAATATCTTATATATGACACAACTTTTGTGAATCAATATTCAATTTGTGAACATTTATTTTCATAAAGTGACAGGACCTGTGATAGTTTGACTGTTGGTGTTTTACGCCTGTAAAGAGATCACTGGTGTAATTTGTCTAACCAATGATTTTATTGTAATTGTTCAGTCTATTTGACAGCTTTTAGGCTACTTACACATTCACACAGAGATATCTGTTTCATAGAAATCTCATTGATAAAATGACAGCTTTCGGCACGTTTCTGGACCTTTCCACATTTTTACACAAGCTTACATGTAGAAATTAATTGATAATAGCTTTTCAATTTTCAATTTAATATGTTGGTAAATTTCCCAAAAGTGATGTAATGAAAAAAAGAGCATCTTGTTTAATTTTATCTCCTTTGCTGGGCTGAAGAGCAGCAAGAGAACAGGTTTGGTGACTGGGCAGCTCACACAGGCTCTTTGAATGCTTTTTTGTTCTGGATCCTGAGCTAATTGTTTGTCTTGTTGTCTGTCTATAAGCTGAGCTCCATCATTGCACTTTTGTTCCAGAGTACAATGAATGAGCTGTTTATTTTATCATATTTCCTGAAATCATGTATCTTGTTGTTAAGCAGTATATCTAATCTCTTGTACATGCGAAAAAATTTAATTTGTGTAAAAGAGATTTGTATTGCCCCGACGGTCATTACAAATTGTATTGTACTGAGGCTGATTAGAGTCTGTGAACAAATGACTAAGTGGTGAGGTAACACAAAAACACTGTTAAGGCCAGTCAAATCGTAAAACCGTAAAACTTGGTGCTCAAAGTTCCCAAAGTGTGTGTCATCTGGTGATGTGGTGTGAACTCAAGCTAAATTAGCTCAACATCTTTGTGTAACTCTGACTTTAGTCTGAGAAACCTGGAAGAATATTTGCTACAATTACAACTGGTTAATTTATTAATCGATTTGTAGTTGTAGTCTTAATTAAGAGCAACATAAATAAGCAAGGGGAGATGGGGGACTCACAATGGGCTCATCATTTTTTCCCTAGTGCCTGCTCGCTAATTTGTGCATCCAGCTCTGACTATGTACCAATCAGTAAACATGTATGTGCTTGTGATGATACGCTTTGTGAAACCTTATGCAGACAGCAGTGCATGATGCTACTGTTTTTTATTTAACAACGATTAATTAAAGCACGTGTTTGTGCATAAGGTTGATTTCCGCATTATTGTGGCCCTTATTTCTCCCCTGGCCTAGGACCTGGAGATGGCCATGGGTGCAGCAGCAGTAGCTGCATTCATTACCTCGGTAAGGATGCCAATGTTTAGCAAAGCTCCAGCCAGTGCAGACCAAGCCAGGTCTAGGGGGAGTGGAGGGGGCCAGCAACATGAACCGATGCAACCTTCAGCCAAAGGTCCGGTCTCACACTGTTGTCCAACTCTGCCATTTATAGATGTGATTCAAGCCTGTTTGTTAATGCACACAGTTGGGCACTTTGATGGAAAATAAAAGTCATCTATATTATCTAATTTCACTGCCATAAGAATATAAACCTAATTAATGAGGTTATATTGCCTTTTAAACTTTTTTTTATTTTGCTCTTTGTGAAAATTAAAATTTCAGTTCTGCAGAAGTCATATTGTGTTTAATGGCTTGGCCACTTAACTGCTTACCCTTAATGCTACTGTACTGTACTGTACTTAGTGGCAGACACTCCATCAGAAATCAGTCATTATTCTTTTTAATTCAGACACTTGGCAATGTCGCTAGAATTTGCAGAGATTGAATTTGCACCAGTTGTGTATGTGTGCATGTGTGTGAGACGGAGAGAGACGGAGAGTGGAATGAAGGTTCAGGTCTGGGGCAGTGGAAAGTGGCTGTTTGTGTGACATTACAAAAAGGAAGAAAGTATGGGAGGAGGAGGAGGAGGAGGAGGAGGGAATGCTCTAACAGCAGAGGTGCATGGACGGAAACAGTCAGTCTACAGCAAGATTGTCCCGCCAAGAGCGGGCGCTGGGACTGCATGGAAACTTTCCCCCTTCGACTCTCAGGCAGCCGAAGGAGAAGTTGTCGGTATTGAATATCCTAGAGAAGAAGAAAAAAAGGAAACAGTAAATTGAAGATCCAGACGTGAAGATGGAAAAGTCTGTCAGTTGAAGTGAATAGTTTAGCATATAAAGGCACCCACTGTTTTCATGCTTCTCTCTGAAGCCCCTTCAGCCTTCCATGAAGAATGGACCATCTTGATGCCTTGAATCATTTCCCCTCAAAGAGTTGCCTCAGTAAAAAATGTATAGCAATGACATCTTGAGTTTTTCCCAATATGTGCAAAACACCTAAACCAGAGCCTGTGTCAGCAGCAGCAGCACCTCACCTCACCTCACCTCGAGCGGGTGGATGAAAAGCAGGTAGAAGAGCATGATGTAAGAATGAGAGAGAACAATATGAGAGGCCACTGAATCCAGATTTGACTCAGGGTGGCGTGGCAGGGTGTCAACTCAACTACTGCCACAGGCAAGGCTCCTGGCTTGGACTACAATATGTTATGTGTGTAATGCACCACAGTCAGGGATGAGGAAGAACTGTGTCGGGGGAGCAAATTATCATTTTTGGCAGCAGTTGTTTTTAAAACATTCTCATCCCCTGCCGACAATCTGTAGCAGATGTTTCATAGATATAAAACTGTGGGATTCAGTGGCTTATCATCCGTTGGGGTCACTGAACAAGACAGTCAATATATACCCATGTTTTTAATTACTTTGCACAATGGCTCTATGAAAGGAAATGTCGCTGTCAGCCCAAATTTGATTATGTTGGATTGTTATGAGTTGTGCTACTACAGTTTACAGGTCCCATAGGCTAATGCCCTGACTCCAGCTAACCTCTTCAAAGCTTTTAATTACTTGGCGAAATAACTCAGCATCCATCTGATGGATTTACACAAAATAACATTAATGGTTCCCAGACAATGAATCCCTCTGAGACTATTGACTGATTCATTTAGCACCATCATCTGAATGTAAAGCATCCCAAGATGTTAGCATTGTCATTAAAAGATTGTTAGCATGTTGCTAATAGCGCTTCTGTACAGCTAGCAGCCCCATCAAAATTCTTAGTAGTCGTGTTGGAAAAATAATGAATCATCCCTGAATAAATACAGGGATATCTTCCTGTAATGAATAGTTAAAAAATAAAATAAAATATTAATTAATTTTATTGTGATAATTCAGCATTGCGTGGGGAATCAGTACATAATTTTAATTATGTGGTGGTGAGTGACAGGTTGTGCCAAATTGAACGTTTTCAATAACTGCAACTTTGATTTTTCTGTGATCTAAAGGAAGCAGAAAGTCCACTTGACACACAAAACAGAAACCATTAGCCCCCCCCCAACCCCACACCTAATTAAACCCTTGCCACTTTGCCATCAACACTAAATGAGTGGTCAGAAGTAGTGGCCAGTTCAGGTCAGATTCCTCTGTTTTTTCATGTCCCATGTTCACACTCTAGGAGGAAGCGGGTGCATGCCACCGAGCAGTCCTCTGCCTATTAATAGCCGCGAGGGATGGAGTCGGGGGCAATCTGGATGGCGTGTAAATTTAGACCCTCCCCCCTGGATGTTCCGTTGATGTCATAAGCGTGATCTCTGACCCAGGAGCCCGGCTGCCACAAGGCCCATGTTGAACTTGAATTTCAGCGGTCCAAATGCAAACGTGCACACACAAACACATGCATACGCTTATTCACGCACACACATGCACTCTTTTTAATGCAGTGTTGAGCACTGTTCGAGGCAAAAGGTTATGTGAATTTGTCACCACAAATCTGAACCCTGCACATTTCTCACTGTGCATAGCTCAGATCAGCACATGTCAACAACTGAAACAGACTATGGAGCTTCCTTGACTTTCATGCTCCAACTAGTTCAGTGTGTGAATATAAGCTGTGGTCGTTTGTTAACAACAAAATCATCCGTCTCATTCTAACACACTGTTTTCCCCAAATTTTTAACTGCAGTTGGAGAGGGCGATTAGGTAGAGCGCTCGCACAGGTTCCCACAGCCTTATCCAGTGTCTCTGCCCCTGCCAGAGTTATGTGATGGACCAGGGGAGGGCTGATATGCATAAACGGGGACTGGGGGGCAACTGATCTTCAAGGTATGTCAGCCGACAGTCTTGGGATATCTTGTGCACAGCACCGCGGAAGACCTTAACCTACAAACATAACAACATTGTTCAAGTTATGATTCCTCTTGTCTTATTTTTGGTGGTCCGATAAAGTTGTTGTTGGATACCAATAGAGCCATGACCATGTTACAGTAAGAACTGTGTTGAAATAAATGGATAGTGACACTAAATTACAATGAGCCAACATGATCAGAGCACAGTTTAGGTTTCACAAGGCATGACAAAGTACACTTCTGTTAGAGCTAAGAGTTGAGCAATTGGTTTTGTTTTGTACAGCACAAGCGCATGCATGTACTGCACATTGACTCAGTGCGGACATTCATTGTCAAAGAGCGTGAGTCAAACAGTAGCACTGCCATAATACATTGACATTACGACTCAGACAATGGTTGTTGACAGTCCAAATGCCAACAACAGCCACCTTCAACCAATCACACTGCCACCCACCAGCCTTGAGGCACTCATAAACAACATTCCTGCCCTCAAAGGTCTTCTGCACACCTCATGAGACACAGCACATTCAACTTCACACAATCTATAGGACAACATATTTTTAATTTATCACAACACACCATGAAGCCATCACACATACTTCAATTACTGCACATTCTGTTCTGTGCTGTATGTCTTTCTCCCCACAATCACAAGCAATTACATGCCCAACATGTTCTTATAAAACTAATAATAAACTGGACAAGCATCATATACAGGCCATAAAATACATATGTTAGTGATAATACCTTTGACACTATACAGGTTATCCCCTCGGCTGAACTATCAAGGCCACTCTGTCCCTTATGCAGCATGTTGATTATTATTATCACTGTATTATTTTTTAATATTCAAGGTTAAATAAAACCCATAGTTTAGCTACATAGTGAGGGTTCCTGAAATTGTGACTACACTACAATAAATATTTACCCTAACAAAATAGGTATTGTGTTGTTGTTGCTACAATATATTGGTAAAAGCAATATAGGTTTAAAACAAGGTGTGCATTTAAAAGACATGAATACATACATATGTATGTTGTGAAGAGGTTTGTTTTTATTTAGACAAAAAAGAAAAGAAAAAAGAAAGGAACAGCTCAATAAAAGGGTGTTTGGGGCTGGTCAAGTCCTGTCATTTATGGCATTCACATCATACTCTTGTAAAAGCTCCATAAGAAACTAAGCGTTGATCAGAAATTTTATTCTGCATTTTGTAGATTTAAATGCCTTGGCAAAATAGAGGTTATTGCAAACTGAGGGAAAGGTAATTTTAAAACAGATCAAATAAATGGCAGGGGAGACTGGGGACAGGTGCAATGCTCTTCACATTTTTCTCAGATTATTTGGACTAGGCTCACCAAACTTACTGTAACATACATGTGTCAGCTAATTTATGAATCACAATAGTCATTTGAATGGAAGAGTCCAGACATTTACTGACCCCAAACCTGCAGGGGACAGTTACAACACGGATCAGGGACGGTTGTAACATATTAATAACACATTAAAGGTGTTCAGAAAAGAAAAGTGAATTTGATCCCACGATGGGTTTTAAAAGTAGTGTAATCACTCATCTATCAGACCATGTAGCCCAGACTTTGTGCAAAATTCTATTTTCAAGAAATGCAGGTGCACAAATTATGCGTCACGTTTCGCTCACAATTCATCAGACAATGATATCAGGATCCATCGCCTGTCAATCAAACGTCTGAGAAAAACTAGAGTGCCTAGAGGGAGGCTATTTCATTATAATTCATTTTATTGTAACTTATAATGAAATGAATACGTATAAGTTATATACATATAAGTATAAGTTATTTGGGAATTATTTTTGCTTATCTTTAGCATTAGTCTCTCATGGTTTAATATAATTGGCTGTTCTGTTCATCATGAGGAATAAAATAGATACACCTATTTTAAGCCAAAAATGTTCCATTTTATACATTTGCATTTGCATAGTGCTTCCATATTCAAATGGCAGTTGTTGCAACTGCCCCCATCCTATCAGACATGATAAAACGTCATATAGCCTACTAGCTAGACACAATGGCATTGACACATGCTAACCATGTCATTCAAACTAGGGAGGTTTGGATTAATTCATACAAAAGCTCAGGACAGTATGACATATGACAAAAAAATACAACTCATGAAAAAGGTATTACATACTTCTAAAACAACTTGTCTTGTCTCAGTACAAGAAGGAACATGAGCAATATGTCTTCTCTTTTCTTGGTGGACACGGGGTCTAACTGTGCATGTGCAGTGTCATCACTCCAGCATGTGTCTGACTGGATAAATAAGACTTGTTGAAACCGTCGCTTGTTGCAACTGTCCCCACTCTCCCCTAATTATGAGCTACCTGCAAGTAGTATGGCAAGAGAGTTTGATAAGTTTGACGGGTGGATCACGACAGAGTGAAAAAAATATATATTATTACTTAATGACAAGGTTTTATTAAACTCCTGGTCAGTTTAATTCCTTTGGTTAGTTAAGTACTGTAAGTGTGCTTCTGATCTGAGACACTCCGCTGCTAATGTCATTGAAGTTGTGGTTTTGAAATCAGTTTCAGACATCTCTCTTTGCTCTCTATTAGGACGTTAAACACCCCAAGATCACATTTGGGTAAGGCATGGCAAGTCTCCCGACCTTGCCATGCCCAATTGACGCCCCTCGCCGTCTACCAAACCACCGGATGACAAGTCTCCACAGTCTTTACGCACGGAGAGCGCACGGAGAGTTTGCTATAGCACGCACGGGGCGGGGGTGGGCGGGTGGACCGGTGGTGGGGGCTCTCCGTGGCCTCCTCGCCCCGGCGGGCAGCTCCAAGACTCTGCCAAACCTTCCTGATCCCCCATTTCCCTCTCTCTACCTTTCCTCTGAAGAAACAACCCGGCGTTACGTCAGAAAGTGCAGGGCAAGCAAGACAGCGTCTTAGGAGCTATTCGTAGGCATTGCTGCCAAACCCGGCTTGGGGCTGCTCACGAGCTCACTGCAGCCAATGCAATTTACAATTCCAACTCTTTTAAAACAGCAGCAGTATGTGGTAAGTCAATTATTCATTCATACTGTTTTACTTTTCCCGCTGGGACTTTTTTTCTCACAGATTTCTTCACATGACAGGTCTCTGTTGCTGGCACAATTGCGCAAAAAAAAGAAACCAACAGTGTAAACGGTGTAAAGATAAAAGTAGGCTGGTTTACCCTGTAGCCTCACTGAAAACACCATGACATGATGAAGCAACAGACATTTTTGACGCACAGAGATTTCTGCAGCATTTTTTGTGTTTGATTCTTTGCTGATCTCAAAAACAACATGCCCCACGCTCGAAATAGGAACCCTAGCCCCATCCCAGAGGTAACATGGGACACGGGATTGAAGGAGATGAACGAGACCTGGAAAGGAGCTATCGCCTGTCTCGGGGTGGCCGTCTTCTTTGTAATGACCATCGGGATCATATACTGGCAAGTGGTGGACCAGCCCAACAAGAACTGGATCCTCAGGGGGACTTTTAGCGGACTGATCTGGGAGAGAAGAACCCACTCGCTGGTCATACAGACCCTGACGGAGGACAAGACCTATGTGGAGATAGATGTCGGGAACGTGGGGAACCCCGACATCGAGGTTCCCTTCGTGAGGAACCTGTGCTGGTTGAATAAAACGGAGTTCTGCTATACATGGGACTCGGTGGCCGAGGTGAAGATCTCACTGGAGGTGAATGAGGAGACGGAGACGGAGTGCTACAGTATGAATTGGGCGCCGGTGCACTGTCATGTGGAGCTGAAGGTAGGGTGTCTTTCTCTCTATCTCTCTCTACGTGTGTGTGTGTCTGTATGTCTGTGTGCGTTTGTGCACTGAAGAGCTATAGTCCTTAAAACACAGACAGAATCAATTCACTCAAAATTCACCATGCATAAAACAGAAGACCCCTTCGTTGACAGTTTATGAGTGTATGCTTGTGCACAATATGACACTGCTGCATAATATTACATATATTTATTCATATTTGATTGAGTGTATAATTGAGCAGACTGTGCACTTTTAAAATGTACAAAAACAACACTCATGCAGTTGGTTTTATGGAAAAGGGATTTATATGCAATGCCTCACATATTTGTCTTGTCTTCTATTTGGCTATATGATTGAATGAATTTTTTTCTTGTATTTAATTTTTTGATTGAATTTTGTTGAATTAATGTATTTTTTTTATTTTTTTTAGTTCAGTCTATAAATCAATAAACACACAATCATAATAACAGCTGACTGACTCCTGAAATTAAAACTATTACAAATTCAAAGTTTGCTTTCCCTTTCACAGCCAGTGATTTCACTGTATTAAGCTCTCTGTGTTTAATCTGCTTCCTCACAGTTGTTGTGCATTTTTACATGCACAGTACTTACTGTACTCTCCCCACACACACACACACTTCCCCCGCTACCACCTCCTCCTCCAGCTTAATTATCAAAGGCATTTAACTATTGGGATGTTTGGGGAGGTTAATCTGTCCCCACTGGAACATTCCTCGCCATAACTCCCTGTCATGTGGCGCGGCTGCTCACAGAAAAAAAACCTTTCCAAACTAATGTGGCTTGCATTTTTTCTGATTTCCAAAAAACCTCTCAGGTGACCCCTTGGCACCTGTTTTGAAACTCATTAACAGAGGCCGGATTTGCTGACGTGCAATAAATGAACCTCCGGTTTGAGCATTTGTCCCCGACGCCTAAAGCTTTCTTGTAGAAAACACTTCTGTCACTCAATCCCTGCTGCGTGCGATGCTGTCTGAGAGTCTCATGTACCAGCCATCACACAGCCCAGCACCCTGTGCCCTGGATTTCCACACTAAAGTAACAGCAACTCACCCTAAATGTCAAAGATTACATTTATCCATACTCCAGGACACCATGTGCAGAATGTGGCCAATTAGAAATCTACACCTTATAAAAGAATATATTTCTTATAAACTCTTTCTTTTATTCATTAAATCGTTGGTTGTGGTTTAGATGTGAGTCTGAGGGTGTCAGATGTGAACAAGCGAACCAAATTAAACGTACACTCTCTCCTCTGCTGTCTAATGTGGCTTGTTTTTTTTTTTATAGTCCTCATTTTGTATATTTTGTTTTTCCAGTGAAGTCTCCTCAGCATTGGTTTATATTACTTCTGTACCAGTTAACCTTTTTCTGCCTCTTATGTGTCTTCCTCATGTTTCTGTTTTTGTGTGTGTGTTTGTGTGTAGGACTGCTTCTCCATGACCAATGTGTCCTGGTATGGCGGAGCCAGTGTCCGAGGTCAAACGTGGCCAATCAACGATCAAAATGCCACCATGCAGCCCTTTGTCGTCAGTGACCTGAAGGACAATCCCTCCGGCTACGGCTCGGCCCTGGAGCGCTACTTTCTAGGCTCATCAGGTCAGAGGTCATGGGTTGGGGGGGGGTAAGGGACGGGGCAATCATGTGTATCAGCTGAGGAGGGTTTACCTTTTTAGCACCTGTAGTTTCTTCCTCTAATCTAAGTCTGCTACAATGAGTGAGACCTTTTCAAGTCTTTGAAATGAAGCAGGGTCAAGAGTTTTTTCCACACTTGCCACTGGTGGGGAGGGGGTTAGCACAAGGGCTCATGAAATCTGACCCCACATCAGCGGGTATACGATGTGTGGCGTGAATCCCGGGGCATGAGGGAAGCCCTGTGGATGTTGTTGTGTTTTCTTTTCCCCCCCCCCCCCCCCCCACCACTAGACTCCACTCCACTCCACCCACCCAGTCTCTCCCTCCATATGCCCACTCCACTCCATCACTCACCGGCATGCTTGTTTGTGTCTGAGCTGAGGAAAAATGCTCCGACCACCTCCAGATCCAGCATCTCCACAACACAAACCACTGACTGGACAGGACGGCCTCCCCACAAATAGAGTGTAACACAATACTGTCTGCGGCATCTCGGTTTATTAATTTAGAGATTAGACTACAAAGAGCCGCAAACCACCTTTAGCATCTTAAATTAACTCTTAGGGATACCGGGGTAATTGCCTTTTGTTTCTATTAAAAGGGCAGGTTGGATCAGGGCCCTGCTGACTCTTATAACGCACCAGGTTATTTTGGGGGTGTTAGATTTTATCCTGGGGGCAAAAGAAGGAGGGGGGCACGGACCAGTGGCGGATGTGAATGGTTAATGTGACTGATGAGGGACATTTGTGGTTTGTGTGCGTGTGTTTGTGTGGTAGCTGGTACAGCATTAACCTCAGGGACTCTGGCCTCGCAAGCTGGCTTTGTGCGGAGTTTGCTCATTGAACTGCTGCTCAAACTGACCAATCTCCTTTGGAGATTATGATGTAAATGCAACGGCGTAATTAGACAAACAATGCAAACAGTTGCAAAATAATCATTGCGATAGATATTTTTAGACACACTGGATGTTATTGTGTTGAGCGCGTGTGAGTGTTTATGTGCGAGTGACTACAACATTAAAGTGCGGTGGAGGGAATGACATCAACCGGTGTGGAGATACAAACAATCATCTATCATGACTTTAGAGATTAGTTAACAGTGGCCTCGCACACATACATGCCCACATACACATGCACGCATACACATGCACGCATTCTGACATCTTATGTAACACAGTGGCGAATATAAGAACAGTCACGTGACTGAAATCCATTTTCCACGTTCAGTAATTAGGAGCCTGTGCTCCTTTATATCTGTGTTTAGCTTTGCACTTATAAAACACACACACACACATGAGAAGACATCCCAATGACAACAATTGTTTGAACGTTGCCAAGTAACCACTCACAGACACACACCGTATATAGCGCCGAACATAGCAAACTGATGCTCAGCAATGGCAATAATTCCTATTGGAGCATTAAAGGTATATTTAACATGATATCTTGTTTTAAAGTTCAAGGATATTTTTTGCTTGGCTCTTGCATTTACAAAGGGTAGTTACATATTTTACCTTGGCTACTAAAGATAAATGGAAATTGTCATTAAAAAAGCATTAGAGTTGGAGAGGAAGTGATGTGCATTGAGTACAGCCAGCATGTACTGTATTCTTTGTGTCTGTGTAGTAAAGTGAGAATCTCCATACTAACATTTAGATCACCTGATACGCTTAACTTGATCCTGCATCTCAGACCACTGACAGCCTGGACAATAGTTTGCTGTTTGAGGACCTTCCCCTCTGTAATGGACTGAGTCGATATACTCATCAGATCCACTGCTACCACAGATAACTCGTTAAGGGAACTCTGTACAGGCAGCACCAGGCTCCTGCAAAAATAATTAGATTGTTACTAATAACATAAGCATCTATAGGCTACATGTTGGACATCAGAATGGCAGTTATGGTTTATTATTGTGAAAAAAAAAAAGTGTGTGTGTTGTTATAATGGTGTTGCTTTTGTGGTTAATATTGTTAGAACAGGAAACAATTATAGCAGATTTTATAGAGAAGAAAGTCCAGAGTTCTGTGTAGATAGTAAACAAGATCATTCTTGGAAAATGTGAGTTAATGCAGCCATGTGAAGGCTTAACCAGGTTATTGATTTGGCAGCAAAGTGTTATTATTTTTCAATGTAAATCAAGCAAAAAGAAATTCAGTTTCGGCTCCAAAAAGAACAGAATGTAAATAAAGGCGATGCACGATAGGCTACATAATGTTTTTCTGATGTAGACTCATTATGATTTGAACCATAAACTTTTATGTCTATGTAATATTGCACAGAAAACACACTGTTCAATTCTGCCAAGGCAATTTGGCCTTTTACATGTCTACATATACATGTCTTTTTTTATTATAAAGCTGCTCTCGGTTCTATATTCATCCTGTGAAACTATCAAAGAGGTCAGGTTACAGAGAAATGCACACGGACTGTATTCAGACACTGTGCGTTAAAATGCAGCATAACTTTGTGCTACAACAAAGCAGTCACCACTCGCAATCAAACCTGCAGCCTTGTTCATCAGGACACACCTGTCCAGGCTTTGATGATTTAGTTTGTCCGAGTGTTTACCTGAAATCTGCTGTAACCTGCTGTTATGAGAGAGATGTAAAAATACTCTGAGGTGGTCTTTGTTTCTTGAAACAACAAATATATCATCTTATGAATATCAAAGTGTCAAATGAAGCAGTAAAGTAAAGTGTGAGAAGTGTGAAATATGGGAGCTTTGAGATATTCATGTCTCTGTGAAGAAGAGCTGCAGTGAGTGTGACAGGTTCGCTCAAATGAGTTAGGAGTTCATAAGAAAAAGTTAATGCACTTCTCCTGGGTGAACTGCAATATTGTTTTCCCCAAGAACAGATCGAGAGAAGGCAGCACTCCAGTGGTAATAAAACTGTTTTAAAAAAGCAAAAGAGACACCACATGTCTTCATCATTTTGTTGAATTTTATGCATAATTAATGAAATGAAAAATCTGTGTTTTGACTTTTTCTCTGAATCTGCTTATGGGGAAAAAAACATTTAGGTTTCACTGCTGTGTGAACCCCATGACCGTCAGCAAGATTTTCTGTTAAATATGTAAGGCGTGCTGTGTGCATGGGACCTGTCTTCACTGACTCTACTTAGTCATAGGGGCACATTATAAATGTGCTGGGGAATATGGAGCCGTGACTGATGTTACTAACCTAAGAGGACTCCTGGGGGCCGTTAAAGAGCAGGACAGACAGACTGAAACACAGAAGCATAGCAAACAAAAGCACAAAAACATTTTATAGACAGTATATATACGAAATAAACGTTTATATAACAAAAATACAGTGTAGTAAAGTGAAGAGGAGGTGGAGAAGTGAAGCAGAGAGACAGGAGAGAGGATATATGCAACCATGCAGTAGAGTGACATTTGAGAGTGTTGCCAACTGGAGGAACTTGTCATAGCCCCACCTGTCTTTATCCATACAAAAACAACTGGGCTACTAAGGACAGATTGTATATCACTGAAGCCACATCCTGCATTAAGAATATAAGAAGTGACTCTGTCCCAAAGCTTTAAGGGCTTATTCCTACATTTACATTCAACCTGACGTCCCGTGGACACAGATTTACATGGTGTTTACATGGTTTGCGTAAACTGTCGACATGTCGAATTACTGCACATGGTCATATCACAAGACAGTAATTGTGTGCTGTTGATACAGTGCTGCAGGGCCGCAACAGTAACTGACAGGGACTGTCTTGTTATCCAGGTCTTGAAAGAATAAATTAAATCAACGAAAGATGGACAACTACTAACTCTCTTAATTTACAGGCTGTTGTCTACTCATTATAGTGCCCACAAATCTGAGCCGCAAATAGTTTTTATTTATCTATTCATTATTCATCCATTTAGATTCTTAACATTACAGCATTGTAGCCGTGACATTTATCTAGCTATAAAAAATAATGTCAAGCTATAAAATCCTTGAACGGATACAGCTTTGTTGTGTGACAAAACTTTATTTTGCAGTAGGATACTTGTATTGTTTATCTTCCATTTTAAGGTTATTTCTCATATTCAAATGTCAGGGCCTGTAGCCATACTATCATTTTAGCTATTCCTCAATTGAAACAGTAATAACAAATTGCCATTCAGGCACATATTTTTTAATTCTTCTTTTAATAATTTGATGAAACTTAACAATGAAAAGAGACCAGAAATATTTACACCTGTAAGCAAAGTAATCACACCGATGAATTTCTTTTTAAAAAACTTAATACATTTACTATTTATATATAATATACTTTATATAATCTACATGCAGTTACCATTCAGGCAGATAATTCCTACCAAAGCCTCCCCTGCTCGTCACATTACAAATAAGGTCTTAGAGGGATCCTGTTTGTTTTCACTGATGGTGCCATAGCAATAACTTCAATATCACCTCACTCTTTTACAGTCTGGATCCAACAAAAGAAATTTATCTGCTGTCTCTTCATATCTTCTTTTCCCCCCCTGCTTGCTTGCATTCGTAAAGGGAGTATGAGAGATTAGACTCAGATATGACTTCTGCAAGACTCACAGCAGCTTAAGTTATTAGAGCACCTCCTACACATACATGCACAGGTTCTGACTCTATATTTATAACTACATGCTCATTACTTCACTTCATTTTATCTCTCTCTTTAGGGTCTCTCCCCCTTTCATTTTATTTTCTCCCTCTTCCTCTTATCTTTAACTCATTTTTCTTCATGGCAAACTCGATTTTTCCATGTGGGATCCAAATACATTTGTTGCCCATTTGCTGTTGTTGATCTCTCGGTGAAACTGGCCAACACACACAGAGTAAAGTTATGCAACTATCATGACTTTTTTTTCATAGAATAATACTCAATTTAATTTACAACATACAACAGAGATTTATAATCTCAAGAATGAGAACAATATTGTAAAAACAGATTCCCATTGTGGTGCCGCTGTGTGAACAACTGCAAAGGCAACAAAACCAATGCAAATGAAAAATAGAATAGAAATGAATGAATAATATAA
This sequence comes from Decapterus maruadsi, assembly GCA_030347415.2. Taxonomy (NCBI): domain Eukaryota; kingdom Metazoa; phylum Chordata; class Actinopteri; order Carangiformes; family Carangidae; genus Decapterus; species Decapterus maruadsi. The sequence goes on along the minus strand of CM064893.1, from coordinate 18,836,928 downwards.
TATAATGAGTAGCCTAATATAATATTTTATTGTAACTCAACAATCTGTATAGATGCAGAAAACAAGCTGCACCCAAAACAACACTCCGGTCTGGCACTTGGGCACCTGCCCCAAAACCTCATCTCTACTGAAAAAGCAAGAGGTTAAACGTTTGAAGAATGACTCACTTAGCCAAGTGCAGCTTTGTTAGAAGCAGGCTGTCATCTCCTGTGTGACAAGGCTACTGTATGAAAATCATCTGACGACATTTTCCACAGTCAATCTCCTAATACTTTCCATCAAGGTCATCAAGCAAGAGGCAGTAGAGTCTGTTTAAATGAAGGGCTGATTCAACAGTTCCTGTCCACTAATGTAATCACAGTATTATGTACAGTATCAGTGTTCACAGCCCTGTCTGGAAACACAAGTAATCAGTCTGAGCTTTCTCAGGTCAGTTTACTCCCCTGAATACTGAACTACCTTTGTAAAGGAGCATGAATTATACTAAGATTAGTACTAAGCTACTTCTTGCTAACTTCACCAGCTGAGACTGAAAAAGAAATAAAGGATCAAGGAAAATCTGCTGAAGGACACATTTTTACACATTTCATTTCAACAGAGTGCAGCGTCTCACACTAGAGACAATAAAACTGACTGCTGATAGGAATAAAGCAGAGAAGGTTTCATTATTTTTTCAATAAGTGGGATTGGAAATTTACTACCATGGCAAGGTCCCAGTTTTGTGGCCATCAATTTCTTGAGGTTGGGCACAGAAACTAAGTTTCCATTGTTAAGGAAGTACATGCCTCAGAACACACACAATTGCACACACACACTTAACAGTTAACATTTCAATGCACATTTTCCAAACTCTGTCAGGTCTGCAAGAGTGCGCAGGTGTCATAAATAACAGCATAAATAAGACAGGTAGCAGCAGGGAGTCAGGCAGCAGCATTTTCTTTCTCTATCTGAGGGCTGAGACGCCACTTTCAAACCCTCCTGACCTTTCAGAAGGTGCCGGGGATAACCTCCGCTATACCACCTCCAAACACTCGGCTCAGACCGAGGAGGAGGAAGTGCAGGAGCTTTATGGTCCTATAAGTCCGGCTGAGTTTTTCTTGGAAGTCCACAGCCTCCCATTAAAGAAAGAAAAGGGTGCATGAATGTGTGTGTGAGAACATGTGTGAGTGTGTGTGTGTGAAGAGCGATTCGATGGTTGGCTGATTTGTGCGTTCTCTCAACAGCTGTAAAACCAAAGCATGTGTGTGTCTAATCATTCAAATCTGCCCAGTAAACTTTCATTCATTTTTTTTTCACCTTTGCATATCTGCTTTTTTCTTCTTCTTTTTTTTTTTTTTTTTGAAGGTGAGCGGATGCAGTCAGTCGGGCATATTTCACTTTTGAGAGCTAGTGGAAAATATTTCGGGGCAAGCTTGGAGTGTTTAAGGAATTGTTCTAAAAATAGGGTCCCCCCCCTCCTCACTTCCCCTTTAACTCCTGGTCTCCCCACCTTGGCTGTAACTCAAACCTGCTTCGCTTTCTTTAAATAACACTTATTGATTCTTTCTCCTGCTTGGTGAATGCATCTAGAGACTATTCAGTCAACGATGTGCATCTTTGTTGCACAAGCACTGCACTGCACCGCACTTATAACCATGGGTAAGACGTTAAGTTTCAATCAGGAGGTCTCAGCTTCTCAAACTCATAGTTGCATGAACGTATATGAGTAGAGCTGCACAGTATAAACAACCAAGATAGGTTTTAGGACATTTAACATTCAGATCTACATCTTAAGTCAAATATGGAATAAAAGATACAGATGTTTTGACCAGACTGTCCCATTCCCTCGGGGCCCAGCAGTGTCATTTCCCATTAAGATTAAATATGACTCGAGTAAGGCATGCTAGCAAACTTAAACTGTACTTTCCGCCCGGGGTGTACACTTTGGTGAAACACACTGTTTGCAGGCTGCTGTATCTGCACATCATTCTACGAGGCTGCTCGGTGTCTGGTGTACTCCGGTCTCCTCTATTTCCACTGCCTGCATTCCTCTTCCATCCTTCCATAAAGCTATAACATTTTCTCCACTGCCCCACTCTGTGCTGTAATGTATGCGCAAATGTATTGACATGGACAGCGTCACGGTGCATTTGCTTCATTAAAACTTTATATGAACCATTAGCAGTAGAAACATATGACTGCGTTTTCTAGTAAAAAATCTCAATTTATCTGCCATTTATGAACCTGTAAGAAGCAGTTGGATGTGACCTAATGCCATGTGAGAGGCAGCTGAGGTGTTACCAGTATCTCTTTGACATTATCCGTTGCAAACACGTGAGAAATACCCTGAGGTTGAAGGCTCTTCACTAGGCTTTATGCAGCACTTGAATACTGATCTCTGAAACTATTAATCTGATTATAAACCGGTACATGAGTATCCTGCCTGCTCCTGGTCCCTGCCTGCATGAGAACAGTAAGCCCATTGAAACTAGAGATGGTGACTGAAGTCAGCCAAGCTCTCAGCTCAGGGTTCTCAGACTGTCTGCTTGCTTTGGAAGCAGGTCTTGAACCCTAATCTGTTCATTGATCAGCTCCAAATCCCAAATCCTCGTTTTGGCTGCTTCGAACAGAAACAACTCAAGTAAAAGGGGCCACGGTTAGAGTCTGGGTTTGTTGGAGACTCGGATTGATCGTTGGGTGGGTCATGTCGACCTGAGATGGGACAGACCTACAGCGCAGCGGAGAGGAGAGGAGCAGAGAAGAGAATAAAGTTGGGAGGGAGACGGTGGGAGTCAGGACGGGAGAGAAGTGTTGAGGGAAGGGGGTTAGGGTAACATGAGAGGGAGGAAGCATTCCTTACAGGGCAGCTACATCTGCGGACACAATTATCTGCTTCCCATAATCTTATCATTTCACATGGCCACTAAAACGTTGCATAGTACGTACAGTATTGAAGGGGAGTCCCTTCGCTTCTGAAGTTAATTTATTTAATCTCAAGTGTCATAGTATCAGTTTTGCTCCCTTGCTGCTCTGATCACAGACAGAGACGGAGGACAGACACGTCAGAAGTGGCTTGCTTGCTTTAATCTCCTGGAGGGAATCCAGAAGAGTAAAAACAAAATAAACTTTCCTCTTCGTACTCAAATGTGACTCTCACATCATATCTCAGCTACTCGACCCCTCTCTCGTGTACAGTGTAAGATACCTACTTGGAAATCACCGGCAGTCTCGGGGTAAACTCATCCAGTCGCATGCTGCTATATCTCATTCTACAGAGTGTTTCTCTCACATCTGAGTGCAGCGATATCAGCTGACACAGCCTACACTCTACCTCCCACAACACTCCATCTGTCACACACTCATGCCGGTCTCAGTAACACTTGCGCACTATGTCATATAAGAGGAATCTGCGATGGACTGTCTCACACTAGTTTACATCAAGGCCCGGCTTAATATCTGTTTGTGCTGAACTCATCTGACGCGTCCTCTCCTGTCCTCTTTTTCACCGTGCAGGTGTTGCAGTTCTTCTATCTCCTGACATCCCCCTGCAGCTCGGGGTGGACAGCCGGCAGCAGTTCTGCCTGCAGTCTCTGCCCAGCATGGAGCGTCTCCCTCTGCAGTACACTGTGTGCGTGGCTCACAACGTCAGAGCCGCTCACCAGGAAGCCATGCGACAGCTCTCCCAGCCCAGCAGGCGTCTGCCCAACATGAAAGCACTGTGGTTAGTTCGGTTTAGGTTCATATTAGAGGACATAGCAGTTTCATGGCCACACTTCTTTTGGTGGGATGGGGTGGGAGTAGGGGATCCTGGGCTTGATACATGTGTGAGCGCTGACTGAAAGTTTGTGGGTATTTGGGGAGTCGTAAACCAAAAAACTCATCCAGGTTCCTCAGAGGAGTCGGCCCTGTATGATCCTGTCTGTGCGTTTTACAGGCTGCCGTTCTGGAAGCTGCTCACTAACGTGGATTCGGGCCCGAAGGTGGAGAGGGAGCTGAGGACCTTCTCTAATCGTCTGAGGAGACACCAGCTGGGGGAGGGAGTCATCAGCCTCAACGAACATTCCACCACCCTCCTCTCTGAAATGGTACGTTTTCTTCTCTGTGCCTATTGTACGTGACAACGGGAACCATGTTTTTAAAGGCAAACCTTCTCAGGAGACAGAACTGAGCTGAGGTATCACACACCATGCGTCCAGCATTAGACTAAAGATCAGCGAAGACAGCGAGAGCTACGACAGAAGCTTAGAGCTCCGTCAAGTGTCTGAAAAAACATGAGTTTAGTTACAGTATAAGGTTGTGGCTACATTTCAGGTGGATCTAGAGCACTCAACTCTTGATCTACCAAGATTACAGAAGTTATGAATCAACTAAATGACTCCATTGCTTTTACAACCACAGCTAAATAGTGCATCTTTAACAATCGTTCTGTTGAACCTGTATGCAAATGACATATAAATCCATGAATTTAACAATCACAGATTTTTTTACAATCTCCCTCCACCGTTAAATTCTTTCTCTCAAACTGATTGATGTACATGTTTCTATTTTAACTCCTTGGTTTAGTCCAACTCCAAAGGTTTTGGACTTTATATAATCTGATTTGATTGATTCAACCAGCTACAGTATTGTTAGATTTTAACTCAAATGTTTCTGAACGCTGCACTGCAAACCAATGAGTGGACAAAAACCTAGATATTTAAGGAAAAGCTGCAATCTGCAATTTACATGTTTATCTTGCACAGTGGTTCTGTGACCCGTGAAGCCTTCAGGTTAATCTCTATTAATTTGGACTTTATCCTGTACTTTCCAGCAGCTTTGCCCCCAAGAAACCCCTGTGTATGTTCACCCTGCAAAGTCATCACTATTTAACTTGATGTTATACTTCTACTCTCCATGAGCATTCAGCACAGTAGCCCTTGACAGTGCATGTCTGATTTGCTGAAAGTTTCTCTTTTCACCTTCTTTGCCTCTGGCCAATACTTGCACCATGTAACCATAGAGTCTAGTAATCCTCCTCTTCAGCCTAGCTGGGCTGCGAGGCTGGTGAGGGGTTCATTGGTCAGAGGCTCAGCGCTGGTCATGGACAGAGATGAAAGAGTTTTCTTAAGTGGATCTCCAGAGAGCTGGAGACAGGTGGGTCACGAAGGAGGGAGGACAGGTTCACTGAAATGTCACAGTGTAGAGAAAAAATACAGTTTAGGGCCTGTTGAGTGCAGACCTCACTACCTGCAGGACATTTTAAGACTTTGTGTCTTAAAGCTCATAAATAGCTCATCTAATATGTTTCCAGGTACTCAACCTCCAGTGTGTGTGTGTGTTAAGCACAAAACTGAAGGTGAGACCTTCCTATTCTTGAACATATTGGATCACTTGCTATCATTGCTTCACATTGATCCAGTTACCTTCCTTGAATGTTCTGCCCCAAAACAAGATTACAAGGACCACAGTTGAGTGGATCTAAGTCAATACCTGCTGATATACCATTACAAAGCAAATACAGCTGAGAGAAGACAAACAGAGCCTCTCCCAACAGATCTCAGGTTGCTCTGAGCGTAGTCACTGGAGGTTGAAAAACTGAGTGTGTTTAGATTGGAAGGGATCTCAGCCAAGACTAACTCGAGCTGATGATGCTGACAGCGGCTCGACACTGTGATCCGACCTGAGCCATTCAACAGGAGAGGACGCTGAGGGGTCTCAGATAATCAGTCCACCAGAGAGGACGAGCTCAGGCATCTCCCTATATACACCCACAAAGCTTAGAGTATTATTCGCTTTACCAGTTCATTGAGAAATTATGAGAAATGGCACACGTCAGTTGATGGATGCCATTTGGTGAACAAGAGTTTCCCTTACTCACAATCTCAAGTTCTCTTGTGCATCAAAGACATTAAACACCAGTGTTGCTGGCCCCACGTCCCTCAGCCGCTGCCATAAAGAATCAGCCAAGCACACGGTGTCGCGTGGAAACTTATTGAAGCTGAAGTTTGTCCATTAAGTGTAAGGCTCCGTAGAAGTGTGACTGGCAACAATGATCCTCTGTAAAAACAGAGACTTCTCTTCCACTCCAGTTTTACAAGTATTCATAAATTATCAGTCACACTATGACCTTTTTTCCAGTTTTCCATATTAGTTTTTGAACTGCTACTACTGGTATTGGAAAATTTGGGGATTTTAATAAGTTTGCTGGGTTTCTCAACTTATTACTGAGATACTGAATGACGTAGACCAAAGGCTAGGCCAAGTTTTTGTCCCCTCTGTGACTGTTTATTGCATTTTGACAATTATTTGGAAGTCACATTCAAATTAAGGAGAAAAAGCTGAACAAAATGAACAGGACAGGGAAAAAAATGTTTCTAAGAAATTACATAACATGTGTTAATCTATCCTTTCTTCCCACTGCAGCTTCAGGGACTTAAACATTTAAATACCAGGGGATTATAACATATGTTATGGTTCTGGCAGAGGTCATAATGTCAGAGCTACAATATGTCCTCATGGAGAGATCAAATAGAGCTACTATAACTCATATATGGTCACACCAGACTATTGAATTGTTCCAGTAGTGCATCATGTTGTTGAATCTTATTTTATTGTCCTTTTGGGATATTGGGCTTCATCAGGCTCCATAGTGCTGGTCTGACCAGACTATACATCATATAAACAGAATAGAATAGAAACTTTATTTGCCTTAAACCAAATGGTAACCGAAATTCTTTGACAACAACACCTTTACATACACAAGACATCAAAATACTTTAAAAAAATACACAAGATATGAAAAAAATCCTATAATTAAGAGGTAATATCAGAGTGTATCTCTGTGTCTCTCTGCAGGACCATAATAACCTCAGCATCAGGAAAAGGGGGATGTCCAAGAGACTGACCAGGGACCTCCCGCTTGTCAAGCTTCTTAACATTTCCATCACCTTATCCCCTTTCCTGGGCGTGGACACCACGCAGTTCCACACCTCCCTCGTGGACGGCACCGAGGCCTTCTGGCTCAGTCTCCCCTCAGCCCCCCAGGGACAGCTGGTGAGAGACGACAATGAAACTGTATTGATTATTCTCTAAAACACAAATGTTGGACACCTGACTCAGCATCTTTACTTTTAGCTGCAGGTTACTTTGAAAATGACAGTAAATGAAATTCAGTAAGGCTAAACGCTCACTTATTTCCCTCAGGTTCCCGTGATGAGTCAGTGGCAAGGAAAGTTCTGTGTAAAGCTGAACATCACAAACCCAGGAGCAGTGAGCTGGTTCCTGGACAGAGTGGGGTCCCTGCAGGCCCATATGGGGATGGAGTACATCATGCTGGAGGGGGGCGAGGGAAATGTGTTTGAGGAGCATGGCCTGAGGCCACCGCAGGCTCTGGGTGGAGACAAGTACATCAGTCTGTTGGCTGACCTGGCCACGAGGATAGGAGACTCTACCATCGTGACAGCAGGAACACGGTAATGCACTTGTTTTTTTTGTGCAGACTGATTCTTTTACACCTTCAGTGTTTAATCTAATTCTGATTCCATTTGCATCTCAGGTCGAGTCACAAGCCGCTGTTTGTGAGGATGACCCCCTTGCAGTCCGACTGGAGCCCGATGGGCCTGAAAGGCATCATTCCCTCCCTGCTGCACCACAGCCTGCTGGGATACAACTTCCTCATTCCCGATGCAGTAGGTAATACCACAGCTCATGGGTCACTTCTCTCTTTATTTTTTTCTCATATGTGAAAACTAAAACAGAAACCAGGCTGAGGACACATCTGATCTTCAAGCTCTTGGCAAATCACCGAAGTGTTTTTTCTGTCATATTCCAAATTCCTGTGAAGGCGGATCTCAGCCAGCCAGACAGCTGATGTCTGTGAAAGAACTATTTACTTTGAAGTGGAGAAAAGAAAGACCTGTCAGTTTTACACACAACATAGATGGTCTGACTCAGTCTATTAATTCTATTCCTTTACATGTCATTCATTACTGTAGTACAGTACCAGGACCTAACTAATTTCTTAAATCATAGTTTTCTTGGACCACTGCTGTATCATGTAAATTCACAAGATATTACAAAACACTTTCTAATTTAAGCTGGATCCAAAATCTACAGTAACTGATGAAATAAAGTAAATATTGTGTATTTTTCAGAAGAAATCAGAATATATACACACCATTGAGACACAAAGTTATCAATATTAAACCATTTACCAAGTAATTTCATGGAATTTCATCATTATTAAAACATCAACTAAATATAAAACAAAAAGAATTGGACTTGGTTCGCTCTTCTCCCACTTCCTTCTCGGTTCACACACCCTGTTTTCCCTCTAGGTCGTTTTTCAACAGCAAGAGGAAGAACAACAGTTCAGTGTGCGATAATATTTTCTCCTCATCTGTGTCTCCCCGCAGGTGGCTCTCTGTCTGGAGACCTGGTCACAGATGAGGAGTTGTTCATCCGTTGGTTGGAAATCACAGCCTTTCTCCCTGTTATCAGCTTCCACACACCGCCGTGGGTCTGCGGAGAAGACCGGGTACACAACTTTAAACCAACAAACATATCACAAACCAGTCAGAACTACCAAAACAGCATTTAAAAAGAAAAAGAAAAAAAATTCCTGCACCACCAGGCTGAGGTGTTTGTCACGGCATCTGCGTCATCCACATTAGATGTAATTACAATAGCGACAACATAGGAGGTTCACATTCTTTTCCAGACTTGATAACAAGATTTTCACTTGTGAAGATTTACAGTGGAGAGATCAAGTGAAGTGATGTGTGAATGCTGCCAATTAGATGTTCTAAAAGGGAGCGAGAGATTATCCTTCCTTCTTGCACAGCAGTTAAGATTACTTATGAAAAGAGGCAGGAGAGAAGGAGTTTATTGACCCAGCGGCCTCTCCTCAACACTGTGAGCCAGTGCCGCGAAGTTCCCACCATGCCAGTGAGCCGAAGGAGCTGCCGAGGTCTGCAGAGACCTGGTCTATCATAACTCGGGCCGGGCTGTGACCCTCAGCAGGAGAGGCAAGACCAAACCCTGTCCCTCACCACTGGAGATTGGGAATGTATCACTCATGGTGCGCACCAGGAAAACAATGCCTACTGTCTCAGGGAGTCAGGTGACAGATATTGATAGGTCTGATAGTGCGCGACCACAGCTCGGGTTCCTGCACAAGAAAAGCACTTGATGCCTCTCAAGCCAGCAGGGGCTATTTTTCCCCTCCATTGCCCTTCCCTTCTTCGCTCAATAGGAGTGATTGTTAAGCCCCCTCCCCAACATCACCTGTGGTTAAGCATCCATCTGTTCCGAATTACAATCCCTCCTCTAGATTTACGGCTCGCTCTCGAGAGCCACTTCAGCAGGAATGATAATGAATTTGAGGACAAGTCTTGGAAAAATACTTTATTGTGGCAATTAAGATTTCCATGAGTAATTGACAAGTGTGACAGAGTGGGAGTGATCAACTGCTTTTTTTTTCCACGAGGAGAGGACTGAGGCAGCAAAATATAGTGGTTGTGACTTGCGCTGCTGTGAGACAAAGATAAAAATAGGTCTTTTGGACAGCTAAACGTTTGACAGCAGCAATGTTTTCCACTTTGGTCTCTTGCATGGCCTTCAACTTATAAACGCAGATGAAGTGAGACCGAGAAGACGTTTTGGAGGAGAACGGACGGTTGAGTGATAAATGACTCTTGTTTTATGGGCATTGCGCTTCAGTTTAAATACGCCACACCTTTATTTCCAGAATCTGAGACTTCAGTCAGTCATAGATAGGTCACAGCAGTGACTGCACTGGAATCAAACGGCAATAAAAACCTCAAACCCACACACATGCCTGGCTTCTCAATTAGAGAAAGATCCACTCAAAGCCAGGCTGTGACTTCAAGCTCATTCCTACAAATGTTCTCAATCCCCAACTCATAAAAATACATTTTTTATAGATGCGGTCAACTTTTTTGTTTTTGTCATGGGACGCTGAAGAGGATGTGACCCTTCCAGGAATGCTGAAGTAGTGTGGCCAGAGGGAGACAGGATAAAGACTTGGACAGTGTTAAATTCACTAAGTCAACAATGGGCCGCTCTGAAGCTCTGTCTCCGTGTCTGGGTGCAGAGATGGCACAAATGTCTTTAGCAGACCTCATTGTCAATATTATTCTTGTCCTGAAATCCTTGCGGCTGATGATTTAGTTTAGGAAAGTGCTTATTTCGTTGGTTTCGGTTTCTATGTTGCTCTAAAATATAACATGTCTGGATAGTGATTAGTGGACACTCCACCAGCAAAAGCAATCAAGTACCGTACATGAAAACAACATCAATGAATTGTTACCCTCTTTATTATTTCTTCTGTAATCATCATAACTTTTGTCTCGTCTCTAAAGGTGCTGAACCTAACTCAGTCCTACATAGCGAGGCACCAGAAGGATGTGGTCCCGCTGATAGAGAAGTATGCAGAGGAGTGGCTGCAGACGGGGAACCCCATCTACAGGCCGATGTGGTGGCTCAGTCCCAGTGACCCCATGACCTTCACCATCGATGACCAGTTCCTCATCGGAGACAAGGTGACTTAATGACGTTCTGATGGGAGGGGGGGGGATTGAGTTCCTTCTATCAGCATCCGATGTACTTGGCAAATGATAGTGTATGATCCCAGCTGCAACGCGATATCCTGCTAATTAAGTGTACAATCTCTCTGACATCTGAGTTTGTTTTACCAAACTCACATGCGTGTTGTTGTTGTTGTTTTTGCCCGTTGCCTGTTTCCAGGTCCTGGTAGCACCAGTGGTGGAGAAGGGGTCATTGCAGAGGGATATTTATTTGCCTGACGGGGGCTTCCAGTGGCAGGACAGTCAGAACGGTCAGGTGTACGATGGGGGGACGTTCCTACAGGACTACCCTGTGCCGTTGGAGGAGGTGGCCGTTTTCTTACAGAGAAGCTGAGTCGTGTGAATGACACTGATTCACCTACTGTCCTAAATCAGATCTTTTTTTTTCTTCTTTTTTTTAAAGAAAAAACAAAAACAAACTTGTGCTGTTCTCAACTTGCACTTTTCCACTAAAGACCATTGACCCTATCTCATGGCTCTGTCTTGAGATGACATGTAGAAAGTTTTTTTTATACTTGCACTTTACAGTTAAAAATGATTTGTTTTGTTTTTTCAATTGTGACATTTTTTCTTCCTTTTTTTAAAAAACAAAAAAAAGTTAATTGGTTTTACCTCTTGGCTGATTTGTTTCTGGACTTTCTTTTTATGTTTTTCCTTTTTGTGTGTGTGTGCATGTGTATGTAACTTCCAGAGAAATCTGCGTGTTTACATACTGCATATCTACAGTCTTTAATTTTTTTTAGTTGCTGCTGGCTCTCTTGATAAGGAGGAACAAAGCAAGCGCCTTGTTTGCTTAAAAAGAATCTGAATCTCTCAAGAAGACCAAATGAAGATAAAGAAGGAAAAGGATGATGACTGAAAGGCCTTTTTTTCGAGGGGAGATGCTTATTTGGATGAAACTAGCACACAGAAACCTTCGTAGGAAAACCGATGCGCTGTGGTACCGTATGTCTTGCTCACTCATCAGAAAGGCCTTTACTTGAACTTATCAGGCCAAAGGGGCTGATGCTTTATGAATGTACCTCAAGTTACGGTTTTTGGCTGCTTTGCAGAATCATCGGACACAACAACCTGTCACCCTGTAGCACTTATACTTAGAATAGTTTAACTTCAATTCAAAATCAACATACCACTCTGTTGGACACATCTGAATGTCCTTTAGTACTGTAGGCCGCATGAACATGAGGCCAAGCCACTGTCATTGTAACGCTGACTATATTTGAATTTAGATTAGATTTAACCTATTTACTAATCTGCTGTAGTAAGGGCTTTTAAGTGAGCTGCTTATATATTTTTTTAATTAACTGTGTCTGGTGTTGTGTTGATATGCTCTTTCATGAGTGCCAAATAAAGTGCTAAAGAAAGCCTTGTTGACAACACCACAGAAGTGGAAAGGATATTGTAAATAAATAGTTTGACATTTTAGGAAATAACCTTATTTACTTTGTTGCAGAGAGTTAAATGAGAAGGCTGATAGTAATCCGCGAGCTAGCCTAGCTTAATATAAAGACTTGGAATGAGGGAAACAGCTGGTCCAAATCTAGCCTGTGAAGCTCGCAGATTTACTCCTCCTAATATCTAGGTTGTATGATTTATATGAAAAGTAAGACAGTGAGAAAAATAAGAAGTTTTGATGTGCCAAGCTAATTCTATGGTCAGAAGCAGTGGCATCCTCCCTGTTTTTATGCAAGGCTAAGCTAACTGTCTTATGAGAGATGTGTGGATCTTCTCATCTAACGCTCAACAACAAAAAAAGAAAGAAAAATGAATTTGTGTATTTCTTTAAATGTCAAACTATCCCTGAAGCAGGACGACGTGGGGGAAAGAGCTCCTGAAAAACCTAAATCACATTAACACAACGCTCTCAAATGTGCAAAATTTGAAGTGCAGTAAATTTTAAATTTTAAATTGCTAATGTTTTTTTTTTTGATCCCAGAGTCCAGGATGGTGAAGTTGCCTCCTTCATGAGTAATTACATCTCTGCCCTCATGGGAACCTTCATTTAACTTACTCTTTGGACTGTCCTTGTAATCACATTCACTTCTATGGCTTGTTTTTGTTCAGTCACATTATTTATGTGTAAGAGAACTTTTCATTTAGTTTGAACCCTGACGAAATGATCTAAGCGAATGAGATGTAAATGAGTGATTTTCTTATGTGATTGTTATCAGAATCAGCCCGTGGAGAAATTGAACAACTTTTTGCACCATGATAGTACATTGCTCTTTGTACAGTTTGTTAGCAGTGCTCTTTGGCAGTGCTTTTCTATATTGATTTGTTCTTCACAAGACAATCTTAACTGGCCAGCAGTGATGATTCAGACTCTGGATCCTTATCATTTAGTGAATGCCACTAAATTGACTGTGTAACTTTGATCTAACAAGTTTACTGTATCAACTCCAACACTCAGGTTTACTGAAGCTTATCAAAAAAAAAATCACCAAATGTCTTAGAACAACACAGTATGTTGTGAACACATCAATGTCTTAATCTCTCCAAGAGCTGAATGTACAATGGACAAACTGTGATTTCCCAACCGTGCCCTTTCGTGTGAGGAGCTTTTCGAGTTCCCGTTCTAATGCTTTTATGGAATGCTGTGGTATGTTCTTGTATAAGTCGCAGGAAAAGCTTTGATGTGTTATTCCTTCCCTCTGTACATACTGAACGAACATGCTGCCATGTGCCTTAATTAATTATGCCACTCTTAAATCTGGACAATGCAACTGTCTGGATTATTGCAGTATCAGCAATGTACATATTACGATGACTGTGCCATTACAAGTGTTTTTCTCTTCTGTAAATCAGAGAACTTAGAATGACAAAGTTGCAATAAAGTTTACATTTTCTTACTTCACTCCCTTAAGTCATTTAGTTATCTTATTTGAGTCTTAACACAGGTAATCAGCAGGGTGGATACACGGGAAGGCAGACCACCATTGAAGTGGAGGAGATGAGGTTTAACATCTGGACAGCTTCCTCTTATAAAATACGCCTGTGTGTGTTTGACTGTCCATGTACATGTAATGATTGTTCACCTGCCACCAAAGGATTGTGGGATATGGCTCAACATTCAGAAGGCCTTAAATAGAGATATGCAAATGTGTGCGTGCTTGTGTGTAAGGCTCTTATTATTAACACCCCCTGCTCTTCCGTCTCCTCGTATCAGAAAGTGCATGTCTATATATCCGTGGACATTCTGATGACTAACATCTCCACTAATTCCACTTAAACCTAATAAAAGTTATTTATAGCTTTGGTGAGCATGCGGTGGGAGAGATTCTCAGGGGAATCACATTCAGCTCTGACCTCCCCTGAGCCTCTCCTCCTTACCTTCCTCCCCTGCTGCCCCTTGGCTGAGCTCCACCTTGGGGCCCCCCATGCAGGCCCCCCGGCTCCTTTAGCGCAGTTAGACAGGTGCAGCTGGCCGCAGACATGCATGGTCCCTCCCGGCCAGCCACCAAGCTCACCATCTCCATTTACACCCTCGCCTTAATCACTTAGATTCATATAGCACTTCTTTTCTTAAGAATCTGGGCGCAGTTCTCAGTCAGATACTATTCACAAGACATACTAGTGTGGCTCCATGGTTTGTGAGGTGATGAAGTTACAGTGCTTGAGGCTGGAGAGGACAGCAGAGATTAAAGAGCTCCAGTTGGAGAATTTTGTATGAAAAGAGACCCTCAACCCTGAAAATATTTAATTTTTCTCCATTATTTCATTTCATAAATTTAACATTAATATTGAATTTGAATGTACAATAGATGAGTTTAATATAATTTGATATCGATCCTTTATTCTGATATTTGGATACCCTTCTGTGATGTCCACTTTTATGTGAAATCAAGACATAATAGCTCAATTCCTTCCAGAAAGCCTGCGGTTAAAAACATGAGCCCTTAAACTAACATTTAGCAACAGGACACAGTGGTCCAATTATTTTTTCCTCATTCACTGAATCAACATATAACATTCAACCCAATTAGGTTGGGGGCATAACAGAGCCTTACGTAAGTTGTCCTGCAGTGCAGGAAAAACAAACTGTCCTGCCAAAACCCAAATCAAGAATGACGCGAATGATCTACATACAGTAGCTGCAATGAGAGCTATGTTATTCTCCACTGTTCGCAGCCACCAGCGATTACCACTGGGCAAAATGGGAACATCCCTACTCCTGTGTGAATGAATAGCTTATAAAACAAGATAGGCAACGTTGGCTCCCCTCTTTTCTTTGAGGGTGCTGCAGAGCAAGTGGCACATGAATTAAACTGGTGACAAGCGGAGGCCGCAGATCTCTCCCAAAGTCTACTTTTAGAAAGTGCAAGTCAAGGTTTTAGGTTTCAGTGTCTGCTCTTGACTCAATGGGTTTTCCAGCTTGCCAATTAGGTGTACAATTTAAAGGCTTGTTATCCAGAAGCCAGTGGGTTGAAGACTGTTGATTACACTGTATGGATTTGTCATAGTATGCCTGCCTTGTGTTTCAAATGCAGAAGATATTGGCTTTCTCCTTTTGTGTTAATGTGAGTGAAGAATGTCCAAATGCTCAGAAAGGGAAGACACAACTCATATTTTTGACAGACACAAAAAGAATATACAAAAGGTTGATGGCTAAAGTGATACTTATTCACAGTCACACTGCAGGGTCCCAGATGAAGGGTAATCAGACCTCAGGAATGCAGTCTGGAAATGTTAGCCTGCTATCGGAAGCCCAGAGCAGGGTGACACCCGCGCGGGTGTACCATTGTGGAGGTGTGCATGTTTTCAGCAGCGAGAGCGAGAGGGTGGACAGGAAAGGGAACTCACATGTACTGTAATCACTTCCTTCGTTAAAAACCTGTCACCTCTCAGTGCCTTTTTAAACATCTTCCGTCTACGTTGATAACTGAATAAGCTAATTCTTGGTGGCGTCCACTTGAGCCCGACCACCTGGCAGGCTCAAGTGGCAGACTACAGCCTCCATTTCATTAAGTAAACACAGAGCTAAGAAAGGAAACACGGGTCTCAGGAGGTTGACATATTATCAGAGCAAATTAAAAAAAACCTGATAAACATAACTACTATAATGAGTCAGCCTTCAGATACAGACGAGGGTTGAATAACTAAAATCAATTGGGGTTAAACCATCATAATGGAGATTAGATTTCTCACCTAAAGGCTCATTAGTTCTCAGGACAGTATATGACAAGTTGAAACACATGGGTCACCAAGCTTATGGCTAATTTTGGGAAACAAACAATATAGGTGTAAGGATGGCAATCAGACGATTTTATTGTTCAGGGATCACTGACGACCTGAAACATAAAAACTCAGTGTGTTTTAAATAATCTTTTCATGTGAATTGATCTATGAATCAACTTATTTAATGGATTCATCCAGAATTTGAGTATCTTGGTGTTCGTGGCCATATGATGAGTACCATTTGTGTTCCTACCCAATATATATAGTAATACGTTTTTATAAAGATTTAAAAATAAAGAAAATAAAGATGATAAATGTGTCTTGACATTCACTTTATTGTTAAAACTTGTTTTGGTATATCAGCTGCTTGTCTTTTTACATGTCTTTAAATTAAAGGCAAACATATACAGCTTCATCCTCAAAAACCATGCAGCAGTGTAAACATGAGGTCTACCGAGATAAAAAAGTTATACAACTACGTCATACTGGCAAAGTCTGTGATAACAAAATGTCATGTCAAAAATAAGGAAGCATTTCGTTCGTTTCACTTCTTATAATCAGCAAAGCTTTAACTTAGTGCTTAGAATTTTCCACATTCAGCTGAGTATGCAAGTCTCAAAACAGTTTGTAGCGTGAATAAAGAGTTTAAAACATGGGGGAAAAATAAATAATATGTCGAACTGACAACTTATACATAATAACAAAAATGCATTCCTATACATGACAGCCCCTCGGCCCATTATAAGCATTAGTCCAAGAGAAGCAAAGCTTTCCTACTGTACTGGAGAGACGGAACAGCCTACTGAGTGATTTTGCACCACATTGTGACAAGGAAACAACAGCTGCAACACCACAACAACTTAACAGTTTACTGAATCTTGATCTGACGAAGGCTACCAAGGTAGTTAGGAACTGGTTAGTTTGAACAAAAGGGCCAATCGTGGAGTGCACACCAGGGTTTTAATATAGTCACCCCACTCGTTTAAAACACAAGAACTGGAAGAAGAAAAAAAAAGTCACCCATTGGCTACACTCAGCATCATATTCACCGTGGATCCCCCACTTCAACAGCAAACTAAACTTTATACTACACACCAGCTCATCATGGTCACATGACACTATACTGCATCTCAACTTTGTTTGCTGCTGCACATACACACACACCAACATAAGGACGACCAATGCTGCAGCCAGTAGCAAAGAATACTAGGCCAAGTTAGTAAAACCTGAGTTACAAAACAACAAACACGCACACATAAAAACGCAAAAACACACTGGCTGTGCACTTGAGTCAGAAAGGCAATGGAGATCCATCGATTGGACAGCAGCAATAGTTCTGTCTTCTGTATTGGTATCCAGAATCACAATGATACATGATCGTTTCTCAGATCAACGCTGAATATCTATGATTCTTGCAATTACACCTTTACAGTTTTACTCCTACAGGTTTCAATAGGTATAACATTAATAGATACAACTGCCTTAAGAAACATGATTCAGTGTTTAAACTAAGCCTGACAGAATTAATGGACACCATACAACATGGAATTTGTTATGATATTTTACATCAAGTGTGCTGCTTGGTGCAGTCACACCTTACTCAGGCGTGGTAAATGAGGAGAGTAGAAGAAACTTAAAAAACAAAGAATCCATGAGGTTTTCTAATGTTGGGACGAAACCTAGTAAAAATATTGCACCACCTCTCAACTAAAAATGAAGTCAGATTTGACTGAAATATGTGATGATGCTACTGAACAACCCTTCAGCTGAAATGTCTTACTGCAGTAATACAGACTTGTTCTTAGACTAGAGCGGCACTAATAGTCTCCTCCCTTTCTGCCCTTTGTTTACATTAGTGGGTCACTAAGGCACAGGTGTGTACAGTCCTGTAAATAAAAAGTTTGATCTGCGCACTACCTGAAGCCAATACCACCAGAACCTCAACATGCCTATGCATACAGTACACATAAATGTCTTCACATACATCAACAGTAATGTTTCCAAATATCTCTCAATCATCTTTACATCAATTAACTTAAAAATAACCCCAAATCCAACATTTGATTCTGTACAAGCTTCAGGAAGAATATATGCTTTTGCTTAAAAACAGCATGTTTTTTTTTCTCCAGCCAAGCGGAGGACAATCACTTGGTTTTCTTGTCGAGCTGGAAGAGATCCAGAATATCCAACATGGCCTGTTTGATGTTGGCGCCAAAACGGTGCGAGTCCTAAAATGAACAAGGTGAATTTTTTAATGACTTTGTGTGAAATAATGGAAATGAAATAATCTACATTTAGTGAAAAACGATCTGACTTACAGTTTCTGGGCTTGAGTGTTTGCTGGAGATGTGGAAGTTGATGAGGTCTTCTCCAACAATGATATAAGAGACACCATAACCGTCATCAGCAACCTTTGTACACAAGACAGAAACAGAGTGGCGATTGTTTCACAGGACCAGTGAACATCTGGATTTTTCCTTATTCAAGATGTACATAAAACAGGTGGGTGTGGAGAGATAATTTTTGTAACATACTATGCTTTAGTTAGCAACAAAGATTATCCATGAAGGACATGATTTGATGATTTTCCACTTTTCACTCTGTCTTTAAAACAGACGGATAACTCACCGGGCCGAATCCACCCCCAGAAGACACATACTCTGGGTGTCTGACCAGGTCGAACAGCTCAACCTGCTGCAGAGGAGTCTGACTGGTGGACAGCCTCCAAGGCTCAGACAGCACCTAAACACAAAAACAGCATATAATTCATTCACTCACAAAGACACTACTATATTATTTGCCTACATAACACTTTTTAGACATCTTTGAAAACTTGCAGTTATTATTTCGATTCGACTCGATTTGAATTGAAGGTACCTCCTGTGAATAAGAAATAAATAAGAAGGCCCTGGTCTGTGCCAAATCTCAGTGTTGGGTATAGTTA
Organism: Decapterus maruadsi; assembly: GCA_030347415.2. Lineage (NCBI taxonomy): Eukaryota > Metazoa > Chordata > Actinopteri > Carangiformes > Carangidae > Decapterus > Decapterus maruadsi. The sequence continues at coordinate 18,818,244 of CM064893.1, read as the reverse complement.
CTTTAGAAAGTAACTTCTTACATTACAATGTTACTGTCAATTGAAAGTAATTTATTACCTTACTGCGTTACCTATGAATAAAAGTAACCTGTTACTACTATACTATATATACTTATCCATTACCAAGAATTAAAAGCTGCCAAATTACAGCAACGGATTAGTATAAATCTAAACCATTACATATATGTAAATGTAAACCATTCGTGGAACTAACGCGTTATGATTCTCGTCATACCTCTTTGAGAAAAGCTGAGTCTTCTCCCAAGTATTTGGAAACCACGTAGAGGCAGAAAAGGTGGCGATCAATGCCCTTTCCTGTCATTGCAAGGCGGTACATGTTTTGGTGCTTCTCTGCTGCTGCTTTGAGCAAGCTGAGGCGCTCTTCTCTCTGAATGGACAGAAAAGAGACAAAAATAAACATGTCAAACACTGAAGAGCATGATACTGGTTGCACTGCTCACACTGTATCTGGGGGGTGAGATGTTACTTGTTGTCCTGTGCAGTACCTACCGTCTCATCTCTGATCATGGAACGGACAAACGTGCAGGTTTCCATCGTGCAGGAGCGCACGGTTTCTGTACGACCCTCACGGAACAAACGTGTCATGGAGGCTTCGTATGTCAGGCAGAACTTCCCTTTGTCCTGATAAGAGAATTTGGAGTGGTATAAAAAAGTGTCACCTCAGGAGAGTGTTTTGTAATTATCAAGCTAAAAAGGAAGTAACCTAATCACTCACAAATTCAGTGACCTTAAAAAAGGTTTACATTTACAATTACAAAGGATTGACTTCAAGAAAGAAGCACAATGAAACTGCAGTTGAAACTAGATAATCAGACGTCAAACACCTGGCCGCAGAAACATGTTTAATTACTGCCATTTCATATGTTCTTGCTGTGTTTGATTCTATCAAAAAAAATGGCGAAATACAAAAATACAGCCTGAAATTACACTTTCCGATCAAATCTTTAATTGATAGTCATGTGGAATATTGTTCAGTCAAGTTGTGACTGCCCTCTGCTGGGATTTAAGAGCAGTGTGGACTATATAAGTGTCTCTGCATGAAGTTTAAATTAAATTAACTTAAAATTACCCAAAGAAAACAGTACAATATAATCAGCACAATATAATGTGCTTTAATTTCCAAATCTCAAACAAACTATCATGTGTAAGTTATCATAGCTTGCAGCCCTTGCAAAACTATAATAATGTATATTTCAGCGGCTCCAATATCTCAATGTTGGTGTGTTTATCAACATAAAATTATAACGTAAAGGTCACTTGTTGAGTGTTATCTAAAACGTGTTCTGAGAGACCATTGAGGTGAATGTACTCACCCTGTAATGGGCCAGCTGTAGGGCGATCTGGATGAAGGCATCAGGACTGGTGCGGCACTTCTTAATCAGACCCTTTCCAAAGTTAGTGAAGGGGAAAATGTGACAGTCCACATCATCTGCCAGATTCCTGGCTAATGTCAGACTGCTCTGGATGGTCTCCTGGCACTAGAGGGAGGAAAGGAGAGGTGAATTAGATAAAACAGATGGAGTATCAATGACAACTCATTTTAACTCCACTCTTTACACTATCCAGAAGAATTTTCTTCTACATCTTAAAATATAAGTGATAAAATAACAAATAACTGCTGCAAATAGTTCAAGCTACCAGCAGAGGGAAGCCAAGACAATAACAACTAATATAATGATCTCTGGTCGAGTCCTGCAGAATGAGACATGTTGTGCTAATGTTACCTCAGCAGGGAGGTCCCACTGCAGCCTCTGAGGACCAGGCAGGTTTGGGTGGGGCGCCCCTTGGCAGTGACCATCCTCAGTGTATCCCAGTTTAATAGGGTCCATGGAGAGCACATGCTATAAAAACAAAAAGAATTGATGTGTTGGACTGTGTTGGACTAGATGATTTTGACATTATTTTTTTTATTCATGATCCCTAAGGAATTTCGCAGACACCGACAAAGAATTTGAAAATATAAGACAGCAAAATAGATTTGCCAGAAATAAAATCATTCTTGAATCACTGCTTCATTAAAATTGTTAATTAGTCATAAAACGAATGTGAAAAGAGGTGCCATCACAGTAATTACTATGGGTATTTAAATCACAAAGGATTTACTAAAGTACTATCCCTCTTGTTGTAAAAATGTGCTTGCTTGACTACTTGAGAGTGTGACGCACATGAACATGCGTCTGCCCAAATTCGGGATGGCGCCACTTCATCCTCATATTGAGCCAGGAAAAAACACTAATTAAGCTCCTAGGAATTTTTTTTTATAGGAAGCCATAAGAGGGAACCTGACTTTATGATAATGCCAAAAGAGAGGTCATTTCATTTAAAATAATTATGTGACAATGTGATAATTAGAAGCTGGTCTAAACTGAACTCACATACCTCCCACAGATGACCAACGATTGGAGCATCAGCCCAGGAATGCTCTGCATTCAGACCCATGGTGCCGTTCTTGAACACTATCAGGTTAAAAGTTTTGTCGAACCACCTAAATAAAAACAAATAATTAACAGTTTAATTATAAATGAACAAACATATCACACACACCCTTTAGTAATCAGAAACAAAATACATTCAGTTTATCTGTCCCACCTGTCGTAGCACTTTCCATGGAGCAGGGACTTGGCGTAACTGTCCAGAGACTTGACAGGATTATCTTCCTCATAGCGCTGCTCAGTGTCGTCAAGGGTTACAAAGAAGGCTGCCTTCTCAATGGTATCCAGAGATTGCTTGTTCTTACCACGGCCGAAGTAGGCTTCACGAGCCTTTGCCCATGGGGTCCTGTAGCATGGTAAAGAACAGGTAACAGTTTTTTTTCTTTTGTTTTGTTTTATTTAAATGCACCTTAGAGTCAGTGTGTTACAAATATCAAGCCGATGTGTAAGTATCTCAGGATCTATATATGAAAAAAGTGTGGGGATGATTTTTTTTATGGTTGCCGCTGTAGTTTTTACTGGTTTCACAGGCTCCCATTCCTTGGCAGATTCTACTGGCTGATGTGTTTGTCAGCAAATGCAAGAATACACGACATCAAGAGATACCGTCGCTGTACTACTATATTATATTGACATCATTTAGTTTGTGCACTGCAATGTGTGCTCTTTAGTATTGCAGTTGGGTACAGATCTTTCATGTGAAAATAAGTGATCATTGATAGATTCAATATCAGATTTTAACTACATATAAGTATTAATAAATAAAATAATCTGCCTCGAACATTTGTTGTTTGTTTTATTTCATATTAATCTATTATCACACACACTCAGTAAACACTGCAGAACATCTTATCCATCAATGCACTGTGGTGGTGTAAATTGTGTGGCCTCCTCCCTCCTGTCCACAGCTCATTTTGTAATGCCACCTACCTGTCTCCTGCAGTAAGTGCAGCCAGTTTCTCCTCTCCTGGCAAAGGCTCCGACTTGTCTGACAAGATCCTCTCCATCTGCTGCTCAATCTCCCGTGGCAACAGCAGGCGCCCGTCATAAAACATCCATACCTTGAAGAAACGGCCCTTGTGGAACACGGCTATGTGTTTGCTCTCATTCGTGTGCTGAAGAATGTCTGGGAGAGAGGGACCAATTGTAAGGAGGGAGGAAAAGAGAAAACAAACAAAGCAAGTTGTGTTGTTGATGGTGTCGAGTAGAATCGATTTATTATGTGTTATGTATATGTATCTGGTATATGTATATGTATCTTGCTTCAAGTTAAATTATAAGATTGTAGCTTATGAAAATGATATTGCTGTCAAGACTTTTGTGAAATAAATACATAAGAAAGACAGCAGTACAAATGGACTATGAATGTTGCAGCATTTCATTTAATTAAAGTGGCAGAGACCAGTATCTGGTCCAAGTAGATGAAATAGTGCAATATCCAAAATACCAGGTTTGAGTTGTGAGAAAAAAAAAAGATATTTTAAGTTTAGTCTGAAGTTTTGATCATTTGAAGGACACAGACTCAATTCACAGTGACATTATGTAATGTGGGGGAGGGGGGACTATCCAGTTCAAAAACTAAAGCAGCTTGGAATGGGACGTGCAGGAATTAAGATGAATGAAAATGAAAAGTAATTTAGGGACAGGGCAGTGGTTTGGATACAATGGACTGAGGCAATGTTTGTTTGAACAGCAGCACTGTGCACAACCAAGAGAAACAATTTGAAAAGCATTGTCTGTATCTCGGATACAAATGTATGACATTGTTTTTGTTTTTTTAGGCTGACAGTGTTCAAACAGACATTGCACTTGTTACAGGAAAGACAAAGAGGAGGAGATACTTACACTAGGAACAACCCCAAGAACAACAACAACCACCACCACCTGAGATCCAGGCAGTACTGAGCCTACTGTGCTTCCTCTACCTCCAGCAATATCAAAACAATTACTGCCACTTTGCTGATGATGCTCCATGTATGCATTACAACAGTCAATATGAACTATTGCAACATGAATCTAACTCATGTCATAGCAGAATAATTATATTAAATGCTGTACCCCTATAACACAATTAAAATATAGAATTCAAAAGGACTAACGTGAAATGTCTCTTCTCCTGCCTCCTTGCCCTCTGCTGCGACAGAGTTAAAAACAGCCAGTCAGGGCCAAGGGGCTTTAAATCTCAGATATGAACACATCATAGTTTCAGGACTTAGCCCTGAGGTATTCAGCTTTTGGCTCTTCATCCTATACAGGTCCTTAAATTATAGGATATAATCAGATAGAAATCCTTTGCATAATGAGAGTTTGCATGTTACTGTATTTGTTGTAGATGGTTCTCCTTCAACTGCTTCCTGCCCTCTCTGTTTAAAAGCATCCCCCATGCGTAGTGATGATTATTGTATGTCACTATCCAACTCCAGGTTACAGGTCTTACCTTAAACCACTGCTGTGTCGCTTTCTCAAACTCAAACTCAAAATTTCAGACACATGCAAATTAGTCTTGACATGTGCACAGACCTGCACATGTGCAAATTAATTCACTCAGTTTATATCATTTTCAATTACAAAACAGAAGGAAAAATGTACCAAGGAGAAGTACAAAAGGAGTGGTGTGAGGAGGAAGCACTGCTCATGACTCTACCTGTGTCTACACCTGGGACACGACTGGTGTTGAACATACGTTCGTATTGGGCTGAGCACATGGGAATAGTGTGTAGGAGCATGAGCTGAAAAGCAAAAGGGGAGAGTCAAACACAAAGATGACAAACTAATTCTCTAAAATCACAAGTGTGTGGCAGCAGGCACACGTGTACTGGGACAGGAGCATGGATGGAGTGGAGAGGGAGCAATGAGAACTGGTTTGATAAGCAGTCTTAAGGAGCAAGAGAGACCTCAGAAGGCTGCCAGGAAAGGAGACGTGAGCAGGATCCAGAAACCAGTGGCCTCCCAGCTCAAAGCCACCAGCAAAACCCTGATGTGTGAATTTCAGGATCTTTAGAGTTGACATATCATTTGAATATTTAGATTTATGAAAGCCAATGGAAGATAGATTTTTTTCAGGGCTGTGCTGCTGACAATGAGTCTTGGAGTCAAGAGTTTCCAATGGCTGTTGCCATACAAGTGGCTAGGGTCACAAGGTATAGGGGATCAGAGGGCATAACGGAGATGTGCCCTCCTCTTACCTGTCTCCAAACCAGGGATGCGGGTGGTGTTAAACATCCGCTCCCACTGAGCCGAACACAGAGGAACCTTGTTCGCCAGCAAGTATAGCTAACGCAGCATCCGACACAGCGAAGGGACAAAACAGTAACAAAGACAACTGGAATGTAAGTGTGTAACAGAGCAAGCTCATGCATCAGACGTCTATATGTATATAGTCGGAGATCAGTCAGTGTGTTCATACAACATGTTAATAGGTAGTATGCCAGAATTTTGCAAAGTTTTAATGTAACAAGAATGCACTTAGGCATCATGCAGACTAGTAAAGAACAATGAAAACAACTGCAAGAAATCACCAGTATTGACTGAGCCTTTTCCGCCAAGCTACACACAGGACATGCTTGTGAGCTTGTGATCACGGCTTTACTTTGATCAAAACAAGCAAGAAAGCACAGTGCATGGCTCAATCTAAAGTCAGAGTCAAACACAATTGTCTGCTTCATCACAGGTTAGATTGTGGATGACAAACTTTGAACAAGAACAGGTTGTGAAAGATAAGCAGCAGTTAATGTATACTTTAAGGCAAACACACTGTGATTATAATCAATGAATTCTACATAAGTTAAACATTTACATAGGATTGATGTGATCAAACATGCACTGATCCATTTTGTTTCACTGCTTGAACAAAGTTCAAACCTTGGTTCAACAAAAGCATTTAAATAGTGAAGGAAGAAGCACTCTATACTCACTGGTTTGATCTGAGCTCTGTCCAGTTTTCTCCTGTAGAGCATGATGGCATGGATGGCATTACCTGCCCTGGCAGCTTGGATGGAGGTTGGGAACACATATAGGAAATCCTGGAGAAATAGAGATTAATATTAATATGAAGTCACATATTATCACTGAAAAATACTTTCAGTGAAAAAAAGAACCAACATGAGAAATGACTGGAAACAGACCAAGAGTGTGAACACAATGTTACTCAGTGATCCATCCATAGAGCTTTACTGTGATATGACATATATGGTATAGGTTTCACACACTGCAAAATTAACATTTTGATATTTCTGGTTGCTTGATAAGCAAAGCCCCATGATAGCCTGCTCCAGCAAGTGGCAACAATCCAATTCACTGTCTCAACAATTCAAAGAGAAACCTGTAGAGGGAGCTGTGGGCTATATTCTTACTTTCCCTGCTGAGGTCACTGGGTCCATGATCACAAATGAGACACAGATTTGGGGTGAACTGTCCGCACAGTAAAGACATACTGTAATTCATAGATTATAGCCTTGTCAACCAAGATGCTGAAAACGCCAAAACAGTCAGACTTTGGTTGTAAACTGTCCCCTGAGATGGTCCCACATATTTGAAGTGACAGTCATGCTTCCAAGTGTGTATCCTTGGGAAAACATTTAAAACCCAATTGTACTGCGAGATACCCATCACACAGGGGTTTAGACCAGAAGCCCCCCCCCCAAAAAAAACAAAAAACAAAAAACAAATTCTCTATCACCAAAATGAATGCAAGATTATGTATTTCATCACCCCATATATTCCAATCCATAATAGCATTTTTTTTTTAATCTTTCATACAGATGCAATCAAAACCATGAATTCAATATTAACTCAGACAATTTGAAGCTCAGATTGAGATGTGTTTGGTACAGCTGGCATATGACTTAACACTGCACAGGGATGAGCTTAATTCTTCATTATGAAACAAAGATCTGCATCATTGTCTACAAACAGAAAATCAGGGATGTCTTACCATGGCATAATAGTTGCTGTTGACCATGATGGGCCCACGGCCTCTGAGGTAAATATACTCCTCCCACCAGTCACTGACCTGTGCAGCACGAAGACAAGGGAGGAAACAGAGAAGCACATGGTGACTTTATGGGGAGACATAGGACACTTTTTGTCTCAGCTCCTATACAGTAACTTGCAGAGTGTTCATGGTAGGGCTCTTAAATTTTGACACACGGTACCCTCATTTGTCTACTACAGATAGCAGTGTCTCAAACATCACAGAATTCACTATTTGATGTCAAACGCAAGGAGTGCCACTGTTACAATCTACCCCACTACCGGGGTACAACCTGGGGTTAATTGGAACAGTGACATTGAAAACTAATAACTGAGACCACACCACAAAATATGCATACAGTAAAATTCCAGGAAAGACACTTAACAAAACAACAAAGATAAAAGGTGTTACAACCATCCCCACCCCTATCAGTCATTGTCTGACTAGCTGAACCAGCATGGTGGTTTTAATTAAACATTGATGAAATGACTCACCTTTTACCAAAGAACCTGTTCTTTCATCTTCTACAAGTTACCTAATTCAAACATCAACAGTATTGATACTAAAAAATACACAAAATTTAGACTTGAACCAAAAGAATAGTTTCTGATCTAAAAACATGTTTTTTGGCTGTAAAACCTACACACTTCTTCATACCGCCATGCAAATTCACATGCAATGTCAGGAAGTGAGTGGGAACACATGATATTGATCACATAACTCTAATGTTATCCCATGTTGGTGAAAGTGATGCTGTTACAGCCATCCCTTTGTTACAACCATCCCCTGTCTCCCCCATACACACGTTATTAGACAGTGTAATTAAAGAGTGGGGAAGATGAAAAGGGGGAGGAATTTTTTTTTCTTACATAGTTGGAGGTCCACCATGACTTGAGTTTGAGGTACCACTGCAACCTGGGTCCCAGGTTTTTCTCAAAGTCCTTAGCCAAGCCCTTCATCCGCTCAAACTTCTCATCTTCCATCAGTGGGCGCACTGATTCCAGGTACTATAACAAGGGGAGAAGTCAGGTCACAAAGGGTAAAGCCAAAGGCAACAAGGAGGTACCAGACAGGCCAGATTCAGTGGTCCTGCCTGAGGGAACATAGTCTAAGGAACCAGAAAAAATAGAAGTAAATTTACAACAATCAAGACCTTCACTGATTTGTTTGTTATTCGCATTCTACATGTTACAGAAACCACAGAGATGTGAGAGATAGTGATGTAGATATTTGATTAAAGCATGTACTTTTTCACAAAGGGGCCTGACAGAGATAAGCATTTACATGCAATTCAACCACAGATTACATGGTCCACACTTACAAGTCTTATCAACAAACAAATAAAGCACTTTACAACATTTGCCAAAAGCACCTGTTCATTGATGGAGCAGCCGGCACGAGCAATTTAGAGTATTAACTGGCTTTTTAATCTCACCTGTTTATTAGAATATAATTTGAGAATGAGTGTAAACTTTGTTTAATAGCTAGGACAATTGTGAACGATGAAATGTGCACAAAGCCCTAGTGCAGACAAAAAATGACATAACAGGAAGAAATTACCCGTCTGCAGGTGTCCTTGACAGAGGGAACAGGTAGCCGTGGCAGGGAGTTCTGGAAACTGTAGAGCATTGGCTTCCTCCCAGAAAACACCTTCACTAATAACTGGACAACGAGAACAAGGGGGAGGAGAGAGGATAAAAGGAGTTTAGAGTAGGCACGCGTTTCACTTGGAAAGCTGTTGGGTATTAGCCCAAGGTCAAACATGTTCAAGTAGCATTTCTGATATTGTTTCATTTACTTAAGAATTACACTGAACCTGGGTTTTATCAGGACATACAAAGGAAAACTAATGTCCCACTGCAATTTATGATGGGTGAAAAAACAAATTCATTCAACAAATGAGAAAAACAAATGTAAACTAATATAGTGAATTTTAGTCAAATGTAGAATTAAATGTGTGGCTGAGTGTCAGAATATTTCTTACTATGTCTTCCATATGCAAGAAAAACTCTGCATTATTTACTCATTCAATAAGCAACCCCACTGTGACATCCCAGTATGTCGCTGATACTTGTATAAAGTCACTTGAACAGAGGAGCACATTCATTAGCTCACCATCCACAAACGAGTAGACCAGGACAAGGAGCCATGGCGTGCATACATCCAGCCATGCCATGACAACAGGGACTTAAGGACATTCCTCATTATCATGATTATGGTGACCCACAGACCCGTGCCCACCAGAACTCCGCCGACTATCCTCTGGCTGTCTGTGGACATATATCGGCTGTGGACGAAGAGGGGAAACAAAGAGGGTGAGACTAGCAGTAACAAATAAAACATACAGTATGTGAGATTACTCTTTCCTGCTTAAGAACCACACAATTATAACGAATTCGATAAAATACTGTAGTAAATATATTTAAAAGCAAACACAAGCAGTTAGATGAGATGATGTGAACAGTTGTGCAATCAAAGAGTATGCACAACACCACAACACCAGGCAATAAATGCCATTATAACAGCTGCCACACTTGGCTCAGTCCAAAGTCAAGAACGACTAACTAAACTGTGACTGATAAACAATGCATACCATTTATCTTGACAGGATTAACACACACTGACACATAATGATGAATCAAAATGTCAACACTTATATCCTTAGTTCATTACTAAACAAATTAAGAATGAGACTTAAATCTGTTATTTCAGGTCCTGAAACACTGTGATAGCAAAAGGTGGTCTACATAATGTGTCATTTTGGACATTTCTGAGATTTTACACCACTGTCATAAAAAATGTCCTTCACTTAGAAGGACGATACTCTGTGTAGTTGATAAGAGAAGCATTAAAGCAGCATGTTGGCGCAATGTCAGTTCATAAGATCAACTTTGTTTGCAAACATTAAGAAGAGGTGTGGTGGACAGAGCAAAGATAAGAATGTGATTTTGGACCGTGATCAATAGAAATAATGATGAAATCAACAATTACTTTACAGTTGGCAACTTTGGCTGAACCTGCTGCTGATGGGAGCTCTGGAGAAACAAGCCTGCAGGTCCTCTCGTAAATACCTGAGGCGTGTGCTTCAGTGCACAGATGTGATGAAAAACTTTCCACTGTCCTTTCTGTGCATTTTGTGGGATCTTCTATCACAGTCTGTTCATCCATGTCTTTTATGCTGTCTGACTAAAGTCCTGCTACAGAACAGTGTTTCAATGTTCAGTGTTGTTTTATGAGGCCAGTAATGGAATAAGACCCAAAACAAATGCTAGATCATGTTGGGACACATCACAACACCAGTGGGCTTACCTGATAGGTACATGTTGGCCTAGCCTGGCAACCAAACCCAGAGAGGGATCCAGTTGATTATATTTATTGTAGGACATGTAGGACACAACCACTACCAAGAACCCACCAGGGCTGCCTGGGTACACACCAGTCATTACCCCATTCTGTTAACAGAGGGAACCAAAAGGAGGGTTACAAATGTCATCAAGGTCACAGAGAGCAAAGAAAATATTAGCTTTTATTTCTATAAAATCACTGTTTTAATAACATGTATTATCACAGCAATGTTTTGTCGAGACACATCAGGTATCATTAATAACCAGCATCCAAACAATAGATGAAAGATGAATGCGTGAAAATGCTGGAAGGTCTTTGGATTTGAATGACTCAGTATGATCATGTGTAAAGAGACAACTAGGCAAAAGGTGAGGACACAAAGAACAGACAGGAAGGTTACCGTCACTGCTGGGTGTTTGTGTGCGAGTGGGTGACCTTCTAGTCTGAGTGAATTAATGTAACCCAACAAAAAGACTTACAGCAGGACAGCAATCAGTAAATAAAAACAGAGTATTACGTTGGGCATGACGTCTATTGAGAACCCAAATTACCAGTAACTTACAGTAATTCAACGTTGAAGAAAAAAAAAAGCACTGTATATACTGTACAGATACCCTTTGGACTTTGTTTTTTCATGTGTCAGACACCTCTCACCTTGAAGCGAATGAACCTTTTCTTCCAAGAGTGGAGGCCAGAGAGGTAGATCTGGCGTAGAGCCTCGTGGCACAGTTGGAGGTCGATGCCATCAGGGGTGACGGTGAACTGAAAGGCCACCGCCTGGTGAGCTTCTGCCATGGTGGCTACTACTGCACAGGCTCACTGGGGGAAAGAGAGACGATTTAGTTAGTAAAAACTGAAGATTCAAGGGTTAATATCAAAGACAAAGGTGCGGGTCAAAAAATGTAATTTACCTGTAGTACATTTATTACAAAGTTACAATAACAAAAGAATGGTCATGTCACAACAAAAAAGAATGTACAGTAAACAAATACTGATACTAGATAAAATTGTAGGCTTAGAAACAGTCTTTTTGGGAAAATACTGGGGATGAAAGGGACATGTTCCATAAATCAGCTTGATGTGCATGTTTTGTACTCAGTTCTTATCTCAATTAGGCTTGTTCCTGCAAGCTGACACCAAAGGAGAGGGAGGTGACCGACTGTGTTGTACCCCATCTATAAACAGGTTAGGCAGGTGCGGCATCTTATTCTTTACTGCAATGAGACTGACTATGCAAACAATACCTGGCGGTTCTTTATTATCTCACATTCTTTAGTCTGCTATTACATGTAACACTTTTAAATTCATTATTTCTAATCACCTATGAAATGCTTTTCTTTTGTACAGAGATCTGTGTCCCTCCTCATGTAGTGGAAAACTTCTTGATACAAAGCCATCTCAATAGAGGGTGCTCAAAGGACAGTTTGATTTAAAGCTTGCATTTTGGGTATGTCAGTGAGTGCTTACCTTGGCCAGCATCTCATACTGCAGATACATGCCTTACATTCAGTAAATATGCATCATATATGGTAACCCATATTAATGCTATTTCTTTTATATTGACTGGCATTGCAAACAGCACCCGAGGGATGAAACAGTATGGATCTTGGCTATATGAGACATTTAAAATTGAATGAGGCTATTTATATCCCTATAAACTGTGCATTAATTATAGGCTACTGTGCCGCTTTAGGTTGAAGAGAGAGGAATATCTTTAGGCTGATGATTTATAACCACTAGGTGGATGATGACACTGGATGTGGCGTTGAGAGACAATACCTCCTCCCAGGTGCTTTCAAATGCTGTTAGAAATAAAAACGCATAAACATATAAAGTTTCTGTCAAAAAAAGGTGAAGTCTCGTGGCTCGCCGGTGTTACGTTAATATATGACAGCTCATGATACGGCTCTGAGGTATCAAGTTTTCACGTCTGCAACAGCGTTTCTCATGCAAAACCTCTGCAACGTTTCTAAAAGGCAATCGTTCCTCTGCAGGATCCTTTTTCCTTTCATTAAGAGCACTCGGAAAACAGGACACGTCGTTTCTACCTTTTCAGTCCTCGGAAGAAGCAGTAGCAGTAGCATCCACAGATCGGTGTTTCAGCAGCCAGTCCCTTCCCCCAGCTACTTTCCAACATCACATGATCTACCCTGTGCTGCAGAAACTAGGGGAAAGGTCGCAGCGCTCCGCCGCTTAGATACCGGGCAAAACTGGCAACGTAGTACGTAGTACTTATCCTCCTATGCCAGAAATTATAAAACACCGAGGTTCACAACAAAGCCATGCAAAATACGGCTTTTTGTCACTGATATAATATAGTCGTTGTTTGCCCGTTTTCTCCATTTCAAAGCAGATGCTAAACGCTGTCTAACGTTAATTAATAATCATGGCAGCCCCCCTCTGTTATGTGTCTGCAATGACTCAGACCGCCAACGCCACATCATTCAATCTCATAAGATTTCATTATTTCATTATAAACACCATGCACAACATCACTATCATTAAATACTCCCGCTATAAAGTGGGTTACATTTGTCTGCTACCATATCAAGTATCCCGCCCACGTGGTCTGTGTAAAATTATGTCAGTAGTGTGAACTCCCCCCCCTGTTGTCAATAAACGACATTCCCTTTATTGATCAAAAATGCCCTGTGATTTCTGCCATGTTTGATTAAACTGTTGTTATTTGTACTTCTGCAATAGCTCCAACAAAACGACAACAACACAGACTAGGTTTTTCTGACCTTCACTGGCAGGTGACATTTGTACATTGTCTACATTTATTACATTTCTCTTTTTAGTTACAACCACTGATCATAGGTCACTACCAAGCACAGACATACTGTAGTGTGTTGATATTTAATAAAACTATTGTCTTGGTATAACCAGGTCCTTGTCAATGAATGACCTTTACTTGGACTTTTGCCTACATTCATGTTATGGACAAGAGAATCACCTAGATCATTTAACATAAACTCTCAATGCAAAGTCATGATTAAATGTCTCATGTACAAATCCGAAGGAGGCCTCTTCAGCAAATATTTTTCACAGCATACTTTTTTTTTTAAATTAAGGAGAATAGCTGTGAGTGCAATAGGCTTAGATTTAGGCCAAGTCACAGCTAGATGTTTGCCTGTAAACTTGATTTCTGAGGCTGCAGGCCGAATAAGCTCACAATCCTCCCAGCTGTGCCAAAAGTGAAGCTAAGAAAACCTCCTGGACGTCACGTCAACACACCACAGCTACGCACTGCGCCGACAAGGAAATGCAACACACAGACATAAACGTCAACGGCATCGAAATAACGACCGCTTTTTACAGGGCGCTGTTTAACTTGTCGGCGTCTCTCTCTTTCTTTTTGTACCCCTGCAGCCATATTTGCAGTTACTTCGAAAACACAGAAAACGTAAACACCACCCTGACACGAAGTGAAAATTTAGTTTTTTTTAAATACTCACCGACCCTTTATATCAGTCTAAAAGAGCTTCGTGTTTTTAATGAGGATGTGGCGCTGTTTAGTTGTCGGCGGAGACTGCTAAACACTCTGCATGAATGGGAGCACAGACTTGTATACACCGCCACACTGCCGGCCCCTTTTGATACGTCACACGTCTTTCCTTTGCTTTCAGTGACCTACAAAACAAGTCATGCTAGAAACAGCGCCCCCTAGTTCCTATGCTAATAATGCAGTCGGAAAGTATGTCACATTTTTGTTATGTGGTTGCTGCCTTGTTGCTGTCTTGTTCGGGGCACACCTGTGGTAAATTCAGTTAATTAAACTTGAACGTATCTCACAATACATACTGTATCACGGGGAGCAACTGGTTGTCTGCGGAGCTCAGCCACATATTTGGAGAAGAGCAAACAATTGAATTGAAGGTCCCCAAGAGCACAGGGAGCCTCTGTATGGGCCTTGTATGATAACCATAGACCATGATGATGATGGACCCTGGTGAGGGTCACAGCAGATTCAGAGTGGAGATGAAGAAACTTCGATGAGGAAGTTGTAATGGTGTCTTAATAATAGGAGTGTATGAGCACAGCAGATGAACCTGATGGGGCATGATGAATGTGAACAGCATCACAACATTTTTCAGGAACCGCTACACCACAGCGGTCCAGAAACAACTTTTTTTTTATTTACTAGGAGCACAGTGGCCCTAACTTTAAACCTAACCTAAAATTCAGGGGCAAAAGCAGAAGCTGAAGGGGCACACACTGTAAATCGAATTGCAAAGCAAATATTCAATTTTCCTTTTCATTCATGATCTTCATACACATTGAAGAGTTTAAGTACACAGTTTAAGTTCTGCAAACAATTTCTTTCAGTTCCCACTGCCAGATACAGGATGCTGATGCAACACCCGTATTAATATTAAAACTTCTCAGTGTCTAGTCGGGAATCTAATGTGCAGGTGAGGGGGCTGCTTGCCAAAAGAAGGAAAACCAGGCGTTACCAATCACGTGAATGATAACTCTGTCCCTCTCTTCCAGTGAGCCAAGTCACATGTACATCACCAGGACTGCATTGGATAGGCAAGAAACAATGCTGATGATTTTAGGCAAATATTGCAATTTCAGCTGAATTGGTCATGTTTGCATTTCATTTTCACTGGCATAATCTTAAAACGGTAATGTGATGTTTGTTGGCATATTTTACAATGGAAAATACTGCAGCTCCTACAATTTGGATATTGCACTTGGTCATTATGATTTTGATTTATCATTTGTTATCATTACCCTTTCTCCTATCCTGCTCTTTTATTTTCTGGCAGCAACATTCTTCGCTGACGGGGTTCTTCCTCCCTCTCTTTTACAAGGGCCGGCCACTTATACTCACAGATGACTCACCAGTGCTACGGCCAAAAATGACATAGCTAAACCACAGGTATCGCAAACTGGAACTCAAATTGTGTTCCTGCAGTGGTCAGCAAGAACTATGGTCAGTCCCTGGCGTGGCCTGTGCTTCACAGACCTCTTTGTCTTTTTGATGTTTCTTTTTTGTCACGCCTTCAAGATTGGGGCAATTGACACCATTTATGGAGTATAACAAGTCTGGTGACCTCAGTAATCTCTAAGACCTTCTGCCCTGCAAGCAAGACCAACAACAGGAAATACCTGTGTGACAGGGTCACTATTCAGTCATCTATGGACCTTTTTCACAGCAGAAATGGTGATGATGTTGGCATGTCAAAGCAGGGAAACTACAAGTGTTTGTTAACATTAATATAGGCTGAATTCCACTTAAGGAGAGCTTGCTTTATTTTAACAAGCCCAAGGCCAGGATGCACAGCACAGCCCTATGTCATGTCTACAGTTTATCCAACAGAGGGCGCAAGAGGACAATTTTGTTGTCAAGTCTGTATCCGTCCCATAACACTTTGCTTGGATGTGTTTACCATGGTGTTTACTTATAAATTTAACCCTCATAAATAACTCCCCCCTCCCTCCCCAAACAAACAACAAACACGTTAGCTATAAAAAGCCAGTATTAGCCGCTGCTGCTAACTTCTCACTAACGGGGAGGTAGCGAGATTTGTTATCAGCTAACGTTACCCAACCTCAGCTAAAATATCTGTGCAAAACATTGTTGACTATTCGTAGAATAACCGTGTTATACACACAGCACACAGTATACTGACTGACTTACCGCCTTTCGGGTCGATTTGTCCTCACCAAACATTAAAGTCCGGGCTCTGACTGCGAGGAGGAGAGGCGCGCCCCCAACCGCTGCTGCTCGCGCGCGCGCGTGCGCGGTCTCGTCATTGGTGAGCTCTATCTCTGCAGGCTGCCAGACAGCTGCGACCAGCTCGCGGCATGTGGAGGTGGGCAGGGGGTGGGGGGGTGAGTGAGTCCGTTTGACCAGCATCGATTTCAGCGGAGGCAGTCGACAGTCGGGGACAAGCGTTGAGCACAGTGACAGGCAGCGGCTCCCCTGGACAGCGAGGGGGGGAGAATGAGAATAGTGGATTTTGTTTCTACTTGTCGGTACAGCGCAGCAACACGGGGGAAATCACTCCTAACGGTAAGCAGCGGTGACAGTTAGCTGTCCAACTGTTAGCGTCGGTACTACATAGGCATGTTTCAAGTCTTCACTCTCTTTACTTTTATTAGCGCCGTGGACGCCAGTGTGTGGATGGCCACACACGACTCGGATGTCTTAATCTCGTCCTTTTTTTTCTTTCTTTTTAAAAAATGTTTTTACAACTTGCCTAAATTCTCAACAAACCAATAACGGAAACACTCACCGCTCGTAACAGTCGTTTGCTCGCGTGCAGCTGTGAGCAGTGAGCATTCGGCTTTGCTCAACTAATACACATGTGATTTGTAAAGATGAGCATTTTAGGCTGGTTGGTTTTCTGAGAAAAGGCAGCATTTAGTTCATGGCTTGCCCAACAACCACTGTGTGGTAAGGTCAGTGTGTGCACCTCTTGGGGAAATTTCAGATTTTGCATCACTCTTCGTGGACTTTCCAGCACTTAGATGACTTGTAAACCTCTGGCTATATGGCTGCTGAGAAATGTATCTGTTAGGGGATTTCTCGTCTCAGTTTTCTTGGCAGGTATTTACGCCATCATATAAAATATTATGTCCGCTATTTGGTTGTTATTTCTGCATAAGAAACCACTTCAGTCTCAGTCTTGACAAATTCAAGTTCCGCATTTCCATCACTGCATAGGGGGTAACACCAAAAACAAAAAATCAGGAACTATAATTAAGGTTATGTATCAGGGTATGGGGTTTACATGCGAGAAGAAGGCGTTGTTCCTGGCATTTGAGAAAGCGTGATTTTTACCATTCAAACTCTCTACACAGACCACAGATGCTCCAGCATCCAGAAGTAGGCCACTACTGGCCTGTATGTCATGTCATGCCATGCGTGGTCCCCTTTGGTAGGTTAACTGGGCGTCTCACTGGTTTATCTGTGGAGTGGGGGAGGTTACAGACAGTCTGAGTCAAAGATCTCCAGCAGGATCTAGCTCTCATCCTCTGCCAGATGTCTGGCACTCATTGTTTTACTGTCGTGTGCCCCCCCACCCCCCCTCTCATTGTGTTTTTGTTTTCAGTCTAATGTTGCAGATGTGCGTGCTGCTGGTGGCAAGTCAATTACACCACAATTGAACATTAGTCTAGGTTTATTCTTATGGTTGCGCACGCTTATAGTCCATATGTCTCTTTTTGGCTTAGCTACATCCATGACATGCTCACAAGCCTATAGCATAGCTCGTCTGTTTCCTATTGCTAAGTCCCCAGTGTGTGAATGTCACACTTTGTCACACTGTGCTTGGTGGTTTGAAGAGGAAGGCCCACATCGGAAAGGTGACAACATTGTCCCTCTTTGAGCTCTGTGTTCATTCTGGTTTAAAATTGGTTTAATTTCTGATATCCGTTCAAACCACAACCATTGGTCAGACATCACAATGACTAATTTAAAGTTAAACTGTAATGGAAAAAGTGTCGTCTGATCTGGGATCTGCCTCCCTCATGTGTATCTACTATCTACATACATATCCATCCCTATAATGTCAATATATTTTTGTAAACAACAAGGAAGACTCTTAACTTTGTGCTTCTTTGGGGAAGTTTGACATCTGAAAAGCCAAATCCAGCTGCACAGTTTGAATTTTAAAGTTCAGGTATTTCTCAAATAACTTTTATTTGCCAAAACCTTCCTCTCTCTTCAGTGCTTGAACTCTTAAACAATGATCTGACTGCTCTCTTCGGTGCCAACAGGATGTGAGCCACGTGTGAGGCATAGCATGTGAGCCCCTATTTTGTTTTCATGCCCGTGAATGGGCCTCAGTCAGCAGCATTAGCCATTTTTAGTACAATCAGAGCTGGTGATATAGTCTCTTTGATATTTCCTTTGTAAGTCACCACTGCCTCACTTTGAGTATATTTTAGCTTGACCACCTGAGGCGCTTCACAGTGTGTGACCCAAAGCAGTCTACCTGAGGCTGACAGTGATTATTTTTTACTGGCAGAAAGCCTTGCACTGGAAATTCAAATAATACAGTTTAGTGAACAAAACACAAAATCCTAATGTCTTACTCTGAGACCAAATAGTGCCCAGATCTGTACCTTTGTCATAACTCTCTTCAATCAGCAGTATTCATTGTATTCTGTTGTGATAATATTATTTCAGTGGAGAGGCATCAATAGCCTTTTTGTCTGCCTGAATGGTGGCTTTATAGTGGATGTCAAAGGCCAACAAGCACGCCAGTGTCACAAAACACACCAGATAGCAAAGCTTTTTTGCCAGCCATAAAAAAAAAGGATGACGCCTTGTTGTGCTACTCAAGATATCTTAGAGCTTCAGAGCATGTGTCGCCACACACAGGCAGAGAGGAAAGGGAAACCTTGAACGGGCTGTCAGTTCATTAACGACTTAAGTGTAGTGACAACCAGGGATACTCACATATGTGTTATATACTCACGTATGTGCTACTTGGATTTCCTCATTCTGCAAAGCTGCATGTCTGAGATCTTTGCAGACCAGAGAGAACGTGAAAACTCAGAACAGAAAAGGTCAGAATGGTGTTGATCAGGATTATGAATACGTAGATCTTTACAATGACCGAAGTAGGAGGCACAGACCCACGGGACATTTGCATGAGCCAGTTTGTCTATAAATTATCCAAATCTATTCTCCACGCTCTGTCCTTGGTTAAATTGAGGTCACATCACTGTCGAGGTGGTAGACTGTCACTCAGGCTGAAATCTGCCACACCACAAAGGGAATGAATGATGGCTCCATGAGATAATAACCCAAATACTTTGTTTGTTTTTTATATAAAGGCTAAAGTGGGCTATCTTGGAATTTCCCTTCTATGATTGTCTCCAGTTTGTGTCTTTTTACATGCCACTTCAAATTTGTTTTCGCTCCAAATACTTAACCTCTTTCTGTTGTTGAATCATGGTGAAATTAGACTCTCTTCCTCCAGTGTAAGACTCCCATAATCCTCTGTTTATGTGGTTGTTAACATGACATGTACATGGAAACTATGATAACCAAATCACCAGTAGCGTGCGTATCAGTGAACTTAGCACAATTTCTGCTTGGCTTTTGACACAAGACCAGCTAACTCCTGGTTGGATGTTTTTCATTGAGTTACATGCTCTGTATGTATTCACCTTCTTGAATTATTTAATTTCATTGGCACTGTAAAAACTAGTGCTGCACAGTGCGCTGTAATGAATGGATTGTAGTGGCGCACACAGCAAAAGCAGCGAGGGATTTTATATTGATGACTTGAGCATGTGCATCATGTTGCAGTCAAAGCAGATTTGTGTGCAAAATCTATAATGTTTACAAAGTCTTAAGAACATAATACTTGTTTACAGTGTTGTAGCACTATCCTGGGTGAGAACTATCCCCTGGTTCTGCCGTTTGCATACAACTCCATCCTTTGCAAGGAAGAGGATCCATTTATGAGAATGTGGCTTTCTCAGCAGGGTCCTGTGGTTTTGTGTTTATGAATACTGTTCCCTTGACATTCCTGTCCTCCTCATACCACCCATTAAAAAAAAAAAGTGCTGCCACTCTGGGAAACAAGGCCTCTCTGGCTGGGCTGCTCCTCCTGCATCTAGAACTTTGTGTGGTCATTGTTATATATAGTCACCCCCTCCCCCCAGGTAACAGCAGCAAGGAAGCAGAGACAGTTCTCAGGCTGGGTCAGATGCAGGGTAAAGTGATAGAGTCCCCCATCCTCAGACTCCAGCTTGTTATTTCCTTTATTAAGATATGGAAATGGTTACATAATGTGGGATGGTGGCGAGTGCTCTGTAGGTGAATCTATGCTCTGTGGGCTTTAGCTTTAGAAAAACAAAGGCAGAGTGACAGTGGTAATATGGTGCGGAGCAGGACAGAAAACCCCCTTGGGGACAACAATCTATTCTGAGCCTTGTGCTTTTTCCCCAGTCCCAGAGCTTTGAATGTTTCCCCCCTGGGTCACACAGTCTCTGTGTTGCTGCTATTTTCTATGCATAAACACAAACACTACAGCTGCACAAAAGAAATGGAGCCAGACAGTAAGAGGGCCTCAGACAGCGAGCAAGACAAGGACGCTCTTGTTGAGACTTTGCCGCTTGCTATCAAGACTTCAGACAGTTTAGATTTCCTTCTCATTGGTCCAAGTTGCTTTTAAGTCGATTCCCAAGTTAATGTGGTCCCAGCGGTTGCTTCACCCAGTCAAAAGTAGATGCAGTTAGCATGCTGCATGCTTTATTGTGAGTCAATAGCCACTTTGAACAACTCTTTAGAGAGAGGACCCACTGGGATTAGCGGTAAACAATTGTCCATTGTCCGTGCACCATCACACCTGCAAAACACATGTTTGGATGGAGCTTTGACATTTTGCATCCTTGTTATGTCTGTCTTCTGACAGATGGTACTGATGTATCCTGGCTTCATATACATCCACACACATTATCATTGTTACACTTGGTCATTACTTTATCGAGCCCACATCTATCCAGTTTGGGCAGCATTACTGAGTCTCTGAAGCATCTGGAGTCCATACCTTCCTTTTAAAGAAACAGCCACTGTTGAACATCTCCTACCAGCCTGCTTAGATTTCCTGTGGAATGACTTAGTTATTCTTGGTCTCTGAGGGATTTCCTTCACATTTTTATAAAGGCCAGATCAACGCAATGTTGAGAGGAATTGAAGGAGAGATCTGAATTTGTGGTGAGAGTGAACTTGATTGCCGTTGGCAGATAAGACATTTCTGATCTATTTTCACAGTTATAGCTCATCCTGCTAAAACAGAGAAACCTCTTTGTGATCCCAATCTCCTTCCATCCAGCCATGTCTGCCTTTTCATTTTCGGTCTCTTTTAGACACATGCATGCTAACATGCGCACGCTGTGTGTCTGACACCCATTAAAAACTCGAACTCCGAAGCCATCTGGGACTCGAGACTTCTTCATGTGGAAATTGGAGCCATGTGGTCGCTTGTTAGTCTCCTTCCTTTTCTGTGCTGGAATGATGCTTGTTCTATAGCCTACAGCAATGGATTAATGTAATGACAGGGGTAATACTATACGCTGCATTGCAGAACATTCTTTGAAGTTTATTGTCATAATTAACATTAGTAATGACTGCAGTAATTATTATCCTGAAGTGAGAAGATAAATAAAACCACCACAGTTGCAAAGTAGTACATTAATGTGCGTTGCAATATCAGAAAGTATCACAGAAAGATGAATGTCCTGGGATTTAGGAATAATAGTGTAGAAATCATTTTACAATTTTGTCTTGGCTGTGTCTTATAGTATTGTATATCCTGGACCTGGATGTTGTTTCAGTTAAATCAATCTTTTCATTTTAGATCTTTTTGAAATGAAACAGTTAGCGAAATATCCCTTCACAGACCCCAAGGAAACACGATGTAGGCACATTCATGACAGATGATGGTTCATAATACATAGCAATAATAAACGACACGCATCATGTATGGCAGACTCAGCACTGTATGTGAGTACAATTTGTGAGGTTAAGATTGAATGCATGCCTGGTCGAAGCTTGTCTTATCTCAGAGCCAGACCCTCCTTTGGCAGACCACCACATAGCGTTGACTAATCATCCAGTAGTAAACAGAATTAAACATCTGTCATCTGTTTCGTCATCATGCCATCAGCAATTTTAGGGGGTTAGGATTTCGAACCGTCAGCTGCACAAAAGACGTTGAGAGAAAATGAAAATGTGATCACGATGTCAGTATTCGTAACCACAATGAACACAACTAGCTCAGATGAAACAAGTTGAGGTCTCCCAGCACGGTGACTTTCGACTGAGCAATGTCCTGTCTTTCACTCTTCCTGAACACCCCACACCCTGATGTAGTTTCACTTGAGGGTGTTGGCTCAAGATGTCAAACAACTGATACACACTCACTCGCACACCTGACCTAACCTGAACTGTCAACACGATAGATCACAGCACTTTTGAGTTTCCAGGATCCCTCAGTAAAATGACTATTGCCAGATTTCTTCTAATCTTAGTTTTTCATTCTGACTTTGCACTTGTATAATCCTCTGTTTTAAATCTGACTTCTACTCAGATTAAGATTGATTAGAAGCCAAAACGGAGATAATTGTGGATCAAGTTGAAATATTTAAAAAGTTAACTTGTGTGTTATCATTCCGTAGACTTGATTAACAAGTAAACACACCAGAAAGAATGTTAAATTTGATTACCACAATTAATTAGATTAACAGGGCAACACGGTGCCAGTTTCTGTGGCATCTTCAACTCATACACACTTTAGGACCCATGCAGAGCCTGGTTTAGCCTTTACCTCCTGAAACTGTAGTACAATTGCATTTCTGTCCATTGAAAGCCTGAATCATAAGTACACATTATGACTTAAGAAATGACACTGTAGAGCACATGGGCCATATCCGGGATAAACGCAGTGCCCTCAGACATAAGAAACTTTAGCGATTAATCAGCAAAGGGAATTAGCTTGGTGTGATTCAGAATGCTTTGCAAGATGTCTGTGGTTACAACAGTGCGCTGAGCTTATATACGCCAGCTAGATTTAGAGTTCGATGTCATAACAGGAAATGATGTCACCTAGAGACCCAGGCTTAGTGTCTTGTATCTTGTAAGCAACCAGATCATCAAAATATAGCCATACAGGAACGTGGGTTTTCATATGCCGTGTCATTGGGGCTCTGCATTCGTGGAGCCCACTGTGTGCTCACTGTCGAAACTAGTGTTCTCACCACTCACTCACTCACCACTGCTTTATTTTGAGAGATATGTTAAAGATCTGTGGTCTTTTTATGGGAAATTTGCAAGTTCCTGTTGTCATGTCTCTGCACTGAGCTCCCAGCTAACATTTTCTGCTTGAAATCACTTCTCTCTCTTACAATCTGTAAATTATTTAAACCCTAATTAATCTGTCTCCTTCACTTTTTCTCTTTTGTTTCTCATCTCTACAACACAACTACCACTACACAACTGTATACTCCCAATATTCTCCTTCCTGCTTCGTGACCTTCTCTGCTGCTCACTCACTCACTCCTACAGCTTCCATCTATGGGACACCATGAACTACCCACCTTTCTCGTCACCACTTGAAAGAAGGGTTAGAAACATTTTCTTGAATCAACCACAGAGGTGGGGCTGTGTGTTGGTGACTCACAAGCCAAATATCAGCGTTATAATGTGAACTGACCACTGTGTGGTATTAGTCACATCTTTTTTGCATTTAAAGGCACATCTGGATAATTTAGGGATTTTGTCAGCAAGAGGTTATTTCTTGCTTTAGGGAAGACCTATTTTGTTGTCGTACTCTCTTGGCAGTTCTCATTGAACCTGTTGTTGAAGGAGTGGCGGCCACTGATTTCCTTTTCTTCCTGAACCCAACACAATACTATCAGCAGTCTGGAGACTCAACACAGGAAGTAAGCAGCTGGAACCTAAAGATGAAGCATTACAGACCTTTTACTCTAATTTTCCCAGTAGACAGTCATCCTTAAGGAGCTTCAGTGAAAAAACTTCTCTGTTGGACTCCAGGATGCCGGGCCTTGAAGTTGGTCACGTTTTGCTTAGAATTATTCTCGCAACTCTTGTTTTTGTCTGGTATCCATTTGTTAACAAATGTATTTTTAGTGTTGTGTAAGGTAGTTGGCAACATAAGCAATGTTGAATAACTCAGCAGGTGCAACGGGAAGTGTTGTTTCTATTTTCACACATTGAAAATTAGTGATATACTGATATCGGTAGTTCTTCTTCAAAGTTTTGCTGCAGTGTCTCAGAAAAACAAGATACACAAACATGCTTCAACACAACTTTTCACACCAACTCATATGAACTATATCTGCAGCTCAGATATTTTAATGATTTCCATCCCTGAAGAGAATAACATCAAAGAGAAAACCCTTCAACCCTTATCACTAGATGTCTATACCCTGCACAAAGGCCTGCAGTTTTCCATGATTATATGATATAGGCAGGCGATGTCGGAGCCAGACACGGTACGCCCTTACAGACATCTTACAAAAACATGCTGATGCCTGAAATACCCCGACCTGAGGTGAAGAAGAAAGGGGAAACAGTAAAAGAGAAAAAGCACAGAACAGCAGAGTCCATTTGTCCAGTGGTCTGGTTTCACTGGCCACCTGTTAAGTCGCTTAGCTGTTGTTTGATGGAAAAGACTGCATCCTGTGGTGTTAGAGATAAGGTCTATGGTTGAGATCTGGTACATTAAGGGAATAACATATCATCAACACTAATCTTTAATGATTAATTTTGATCGTAGGGGAGGCAGAGTGGCAGAAAATATGATGGGATATCATTTCTGAGCCAAAACATAAATGTTTTTTTCACATAGCTTCTTGAATTTCAATTGCTCTTAATCTATATTGTTGACACCGCCACTGCAGCACTGAGATGTACAATAAAACGTTAGAAAAACTGCTTCAGACTCGGCTCATACTTGGTGCTAGCCTTAAAGGTTTTGAAGGAAAAAGCATAAGTGTCCCTGGGAGAGGGGGCAGGTTCTCTTCCACCTGTTGCTGCAGGGCATGCCAGACATACATACCACCTGAGGCCTCAGCTGGCTCCACATGCCGTCAGGCGTCAGTGAAAGTATTCCTCGTTGCGCAGCATTTGTTGCAGTGGGGTCGCCTGGAAAGTTTCCTCAGCAGCGTTAGAGAAAGTCTCTGTTTGATCTCAAAGAAAGTGATTTTTATTTTATTGAAGTAACACCAAAATAGCTATTTTTCACACCCCATTTTATTGGAAGACTTTTCCTTTGATTTGGATTTTCTCACCTTGGGTATCGATCTCGTGACATAGCGCACAACAAAGATGTACTTGTTTATTTTTTTCCCTCAAAATAAATCAGTTGATGCCTCTTGACGGCGTTGCTTTAACACCTATAGTACATTCAAAGGCGGCATAGTCTGGCCTATGTTTTCTTTCATCTTATTTTCTTTCACTGTGCCTGCTAGGTATAGCCTAGCTGCTGACACATTCTTTTAATCCAAACATCACTATGCTGACCCGGCAGTGAGGCTGTTTTCTCTGAGGGGTTTATTCAGCCCTGACAACTGCTAAACAGCCGAGCCGTGCTGGCCGAGGAACATCAGCCCGTCGAAGGCCAGAGACGGGCTTAAAGGGACAGACTGGGGTCAGGTGGGGGTTATACTGTGAGAAAAAGGGAGGGGGAGAGCCTCCAGTAGCAACTGAGTTCTGCCTTCACCACACACTTACCGGTAGTTGGACACTTCTCTGTTTCTTTTCTCATGGGCTGTAGTCTTTTGCCGCATGGCGCTATCTCACCTTCTGAGTAGTGAGATTTGGCGCCATTGATGCTGTATGTGCACACAGGCATGAACTACTGTACATGTATACAAGAAGCATAAAGTCCCCATGGCTGTCACTGTGTCACACTTCACATACGGCTCACATGACCCACTGGCCTTGTATGAACACAGCATACCCTGAAATGATGCATTTTTCATCGTCATGCAGTATGATGATGAACGCCATGCTTTTTACTTGTATACTTTTTCCAGCAGCTGTTCTATACTGTATAGTGTTTGTGCATCCAAAACTCACAGAGGGAGAACAGGGAAAAGCTTGCTTGGAAGCATTTCACTACACAGATTATTTGGCATCGTGAAAGGTTTAGAGATTCAGTCTAAACCATCTTGATCCACACTCAGCCTGTCCTGGGCTGCCCTTATCATACAAGTTAATCGGATTTAAAATCTGAAATTTAGGCAACAGAAAACAAACATGACAACAAAAGATTTCATACTCAAAGTGGCATGTCATTTTGCTTTATGTTACTGTATGTGAAACTGATTAATTTTCTTTTGTAGTAATATAATACACATTTGAACGATTATTGTTAAAAATGGACATCACCTGACATTCAGTGGACTAGAGCTGTAGTCGAACGACGCTGAGTGGAGATGAGGCTATGGTCACATTAACAGGAAGTTGGTGGTGGCCTTGTGGCTTATTTCATCATGCGCTGGCTCCTGAAAGACTCTAGCTTTGTTTTAATAGAACACATTGTCATGCAGGTCTTGTGACCCATTACAATGGTGCAGAGAATTGTCATCTGTGTGAAATATGTATGATTTGTCATGCTGGTATATTATTGTTCCTTCTGTGTTATGGTGATGGAGAAGGAGGCAACTTTTTAATGCTGAGAGTTGATTTTATGGTGAGGCATATGAAGAGAAACTGTGGCGTCACCATCTAAAATAGTTCCTGCTCTGTGCTCTCTGACCTATAAATACTTCCTGTATTTTTTCTTCTTCTTCTTTTTTCTTCACAGTTCTCAAACAAATGTAGTGCACTAATAACATGTAGTAGTCATACAGCCAGCTGTAGGTCAAAGCCCTGTGGCAGAAGTTGTTCACCATGTTCAAATGCTCATGGGCAGGAAACTGATCGCCTGTGGTCAACCAATCCCTGTAAAAGCAAAAAAGAAAAGACATTAGCGCTGTAATCAGTCAGGCTGATCCTGTATAGGAGTAACTTATTGAAGTATTTGATGTACAGTACCCCTTTTATTTATTTCGTATGCTCTTCGTTTGCCTGTCTCCTGTCGTCTTTTTGTTTATCCCTATTTATTTTATGTGTATGTAGACATTTATAGGGCAGTGCTCACTGTTAGTTTGGGACTTTTTTGTTTTGTTTTTTCTAATGTTTGTGCTCATAAAAATTAAAAACAATAAAAAGTATTTTTAAAAAGTGTTTGATGTAGACATGTAGCTATCCACACCAAAACAGTTGAAATGTTCAGATTCACTCACAAAGACATGGTCAAGCTTGAGCTTTTTTTTTCTAATTTCTTTCAGATTTTGACATGAAGAAGGACATAGACACATTGATAGCAGAGGAACGCGCTGAAATCATCTCTAAATATGACAAGGTAAGTCAGTGCATCTATTGGACCCATAGTTCAGGAAAATCTGGATTCTAAGGATGATCGGTCCTAAAATTTAAAATCACGATCATCTGGAATGTAGCCTAATTTTTCCTTAAAGAACCAACCAAGGTGTTTTACCCTAAAATAAAAACTGTTTTATACTTTATTGGATAGAGAGGCCCTGCATGGTGCCTGCATTGTGTGAACTAGGAATCATTTGTTACCAACAGGCAGTGGAAATTTCATTATTTGGAGTGATCAATTAATGACAGAATGACTCTTGAGTGTTTACATTTGTGTGTCACAAATGGGGGTTAAAACCTTTTAGAGTTTCCCTGTTGGCAAGAGGGAAACAATAAAACCACCTTTTCTATTTGTCTGTTTTCATTTCAGATTTTTACCTGACTTGTAGAGTTTTTCCGACTTGTTTTATCCTAATGATATCACAGTTTAATTGCAGCTATGCATTAGCATAATCTGAAGTCACCGAACTGTTTATTTGGCACACAGTATTTTCTAATAAGGTGAAATTGATGTGGATATTTCAGGGCAGGCAGGAGGGAGTCAAGATTGACCCATGGGAGGATGCTGACTACAGCATCTTTAAGGTCACTGACCGCTTCGGCTTCCTGCAGTAAGTTACCCTGACGGCTCTGTGTTAGAATGAGAACATCTTCATCTGTATCTGTCACACTTTATCTCTCATTGCTCTCACATAACGATGATATCTAATGTTAATATCAAACTGAGATTATGATATCAGCGCTTCTATTTCTAACACATGTTGGATATTTCTGCTTTTCTGCTCTAGTGAAGAAGAACTGCCAACACCCAGTGCCCTTGAAGAGAAGGTAGGAACTTGCCCAGATTTTGACCTTGCCCATGATATATTTACACCCTTTCACATGTGCAGTCAACCACATGTGTGTTTATCTTTGCTTTCCGCAGCAAAAGCACCAGGAGGTGGAACGTGTGGAGAAATGGCTGAAGATGGTGAAGAACTGGGACAAGTACAAGAACAGTGAAAAGGTGTGTAACTCGGTATTGACACATCAAACATCAGTGAAGTCCCCGACACGCACACACAAATGTACTGTCTCAATTTAGCTGTCATTTCCCCTTTTTCAGCGAAAACATGTGATTAGTATTATTTCCATGACTGTTTATTACCCGTTTCCGTTCCCCTTTTAACCAGAGCTGACTCCCTTATCCCTCTCTTTCACTGGTCTAGACAGCTAAAGCAAGTATAAGTGGATGTGATGAGTCCTTGACAGTCAAGAGCGTTAACAAGGAAACACCCCACTGGGCAGCATTCATACATGACCATGTTTCTCTTTCCTCTAGCTGTCGTGGTGAAGACTTGTCTCTTTATGTTTAGAGAGTCCTCATTCACGTCTGTCTATATGTGCCTGTCATGTGTGTTTCAGTTGGTGAAGCGCGTGTATAAAGGCGTCCCTCTGCAGCTGAGAGGTCAGGCATGGGCCTTGCTTTTGGACATCGAGAAAGTCAAAGAAGATAACCAGGGAAAATATGAGGTATCACTCTTGAAACTCATGGCAGATCCTCTAATATGTGGATACTTTGAAAGAGGGAATTCTCACAGTCATCCCTTTGTCTGCCCTCCAGAAAATGAAACAGCAGGCTCGCAACTTCTCCACAGAGATCAAGCAGATTGATTTGGACGTCAACAGAACCTTCAGAAACCACATTATGTTCATGGATCGCTTCGGAGTCAAGTGAGTTCTTAGCCGTTGTGGGTCACATGAAATTCTTCTCTGATGTTTTTGGATCACATGGTGTCTCCAAGAGTTCTTGTTTTGGTTTTCTGTGCCATCTCACATGTTCAGGTTTTTTGCCCTCACTGAGGCAACATTTTCATTTTCAAACAAAAACAGTTTTTTGTCCAGATACTGTTTTTGCTCTTTGTCACTTTCTGACCGTACTAACGCACCTGATAACACGGACATAACGGAATCAATCAAGCACGCTGGGAATATGTGAGCCAATGTAAACAGGAAGCACATTTTCAAAATTTTCAAATTTGAAAACGTAGCAAAAGAGATGCACTGGAAAACGAAAATAAAGCAGTGTGGACGCAGCCTGAAGCTGTTGCAGGGTATGACCTCTGGTTTAAACCTTGAAACAGCCCCCTCCCCCCCAACACGCACACACACAAAACCAAAGCGGTTGTTTCCTCCTCTCAGTGTTTTATTAGCCTTCCTGTCAGTGCACGAAGCCCCACAGGAAATGGCATTCATACAGAAATGTGCACCAATATGAAGTGTGCATGAACAGAATAACACTGTCCACACTGTTATCGGGAGACAACACACACGTATAATGATGATAAAATAATATTAATGAAAGACACACTTTGAATGCCTTCAGAACACAAACACTGTTATGTTTTATATCACTTGCTTTGTGGTTGTGGAACAGGTGTGGAAGGTACCGGCTTTGTCTTCATAAGTTAACCTCTGTGTGAGTGACCGAGTGCTCCCTTCTTGTTCTCTGTCATGTCCTTCCCCTCCAATTCAAAGCTACTATGTCCAAGCAGACCAAAACACCACTCCATCCTGTTTGGCTGCCCACTCCTTCCCTGCAAGTCAACAGCTGCCTCACTCAGCTCGAGACACTGACAGCTATTTAAAGCTTTCCTGACTCTGCCACTGTCTTAAAGACATGTATTTGCTATAGAGGGCCTGGAGTGGAGACATCCTCTCTGTCTACATTATATTTCTTAATGCCTGCCCCCACTCCTTCCAACTCACTTACACACACACTTAAACAATGGTTGCCTTGTGCTCCACTGTTTGAAACAGTTGAAAATCCAGATGTAATCAGCCACAAAGCACACAACCATGTGGTCACAGAAACTAGAGAGGAGCTGCATGCCGTGGTTATATGACAGAAATGCAGTACCTGCTGACATGCTTGAACATTTTTGTTAGAAAATCCAATTTAAATGTAATCTTTGAGATCCCTAAAACAGAATCCATAGTCTTGAGAATCTAGTCTTTATTAAATTCTGTCACCACAACCATCGTACTACAGCAGTAGAACACAAACGTCCTTTCACTCTCATCTCACCTTAATGAAATAAAATGCTGTTGCGGCGACGGAACTCAAGTCCTTTGGATGAAGGCACACAAACAGATTCACATACACACACAGTACACTACACATTACACAAATTTACGCGAGCACTACCAGGATGATATGATGTAAGCTGGCTTTGTCAACCTCCCCAAAAATATTTTTGAATCTATTTGTGCTGATGGATGGAGCTAATTTAGGGATGGTGATGTTGGGAGATCATTAGTCATGTGGGGATGTGGGCCTTGGGGAATTTTCATGTAATACACTCAGCGATATTTAACATGCTGTTTGAGTTTGTTCAGTTGTTGCTAATGAAACACATCCTTGTTTTTTAACCAGTGGTTTTTCTGTTCCCTCTCCAGGCAGCAAGCGCTGTTTCATGTACTTGCAGCATACTCTGTCTACAACACGGTGAGTGTGTCTACATTTGCGTGTATATACATATGCATTCTTAAGTGTTTGTTACATAATGTGGAGGAGTCTTGTATACACAGGCCGTGCAGCAAAAGTAGCAAACCAGTGGCGCAACAGCTGCAAGTCCACTGAGTGCTTTAGTTTCCATGCAGTAAAGAACAGGCGGAGCAATCTAAACCCATCTGTTCTCATTCTTGTTCAGAGCCTTGGGTGAGATATTTTATTTATGAGTGTGGCTCAGCCTTTAACGTACAGCAACTCAGTATGACAACCAGACCACCAGTGAACCCACATCTATACTCGGCTCTCACGTTGTTAGACCAAGTTCCCCTTTGACTCGTACTTCATCTGCTGAGGCAAACAGGCCCAAAATTATTTAATCATGCATTCATCATTTTTCAAGCAAAAACTATAAACCAATTCCAGTTTCTCTCAGTTTTTGATTGATTGTCTCGATATCTGTTGGCTGTGTGGGCTTTATTTTTATTTTAGGACAAGGGATTTGAACCATTGGGACTCTAATTAGCATTTGTCACCACTCTCTGACATTTATTGGGTTGATTGAGCAAAAAATCTGCAGATTTGGGGAAAATAACTGCTAGTTGTGGCTCTACAAAATTCTAAGATACACAGTAGCTACAACAAAATTTCCTCATGACTCCCTAAACCCATGTAATGTCTTCTAGATGTAGTTGTGGATGCTGAGGTCAGACATAACAAGGATTCTGCTTCAGTGGAAGTTGCCCCGAAGTCTCAATGTCCCTTCTTGCGCATAAAAACCAGTCTATGTCTCAGTGGAATGAAGTCTGGGCTTTACAGCTGTGCAGGAACGATCTCTTCAGGACAGTACATTTCCCCCATACACAAACAGAGTCAATGTCTGTTTTTCTGATTTGGTTCTGTTCGCCGGTTCCTGTGTTGTAGAGGTGTTTCAGCCAGAGGAAATGGAAATGTGCTGTCCCCCTTTTTCCTTTTTCCCCTCTTCTCACACGCCGCTCAGAAGAAATTGGGTCAGTAGGAGAGCGCAAGAGAGAAAGGAGGGAGGGAGGGAGTGATAAGGGAATAGTGTGTTTGTCCTTTTCGCCTATGTGATGGTAGAGAGGAATGTGGAGAATGTGTCGTTTAACCTCAGTGCAAACATCAGTTATATCTACTGTATTTCCTTGAAAGGATACTTCAGACTGTCCATCTCTCTGTGTGCAATAAATAGGCTTAATATGGACAAATACTAAGTGTGTCTGGTTTTGTATATCTGTGCTTGCCAAAGGCCATGTCTTCAGTGTAAATCATTGAATCGTGGTGGATTCAAATTGGCAGCAATTCAAATTGAGGACATGATTTTACCGATGGTGTGTATCGGGCTGCAGTAAATATTTTCACAACCTTTGGTAAAAGTGTTTATAATATTGTAGCAGCGTGTACAGTGGGTCTAAAGCGTCTCCTGTACAGTAAATCCCACACACATCCACAGTCTGCCCTCAGACCACATCAGACATTCAGGTGCTCTCTCGGCCTGTGTGTGGCTGTGCTCTATTAAATTATAAATAATTCCTCTTATTTGCTCGTTCTGTTTAATTGAACCTGTCTCTTCTCCTGTGGCCCCACAGGAGGTGAGCTACTGCCAGGGGATGAGCCAGATTGCAGCCATCTTGCTGATGTACCTGAACGAGGAAGACGCCTTCTGGGCTCTGTCCCAGCTCCTTACCAACAGCAAGCATGCAATGCACGGTGAGACAGAGGAAGACATGAGGACAGAAAGGAAAAAATGATGTTTGGACATCTAATAGTAGTCCTTTCAATAAAAAGGTTAAAAATAAATCAGGCCGCTGCTAATTTGGTCTTTTAAGAGGGAAAGAACTTTTCTCATTTCTAAATATTATGTCTCTGTGTCCCTCACCACACACCATTTATGGCCTGCTGATTTATTTTCTCTCTCTGCGCTAGGGTTCTTCATCCCGGGATTTCCCAAGCTGCATCGTTTCCAGGCCCACCATGACCTGATCCTCTCCAAAATGCTGCCTAAGCTGAAGAAACACCTGGTGGGTTACAGTACATCTGTATGACTGATGCTTTCTGTCCATGCCTCACACACGAAGCTACAATAATGGACCATTTACAATGTCACGAGATACATGACATTGATTTAATCAGGCCATTTCTCATTATGTGATTAATATACATGACAAAAGGGCACATGTTCATTGTCAGGGCTATTTTCAAAGTAAGATTTATAACTGAGAACAAATTATACAGACTAACTTCCCATAGAGACTATTCCTCATTAATTTCTGCCCCACAGGAGAAGGAGCAGATGACAACAGGGATTTACACCACCAAATGGTTTCTACAGTGCTTCATTGACAGAGTGAGTATTTCCATTTCTGTTTAAAGAGTTTGAGTTGCATGCATTTTCTATCACCAGTTAAATGTACTCTATGTTTAGGCCCAGATGTTTTCTGCTCTCAAATATAATCATAAATCATTATCTCAGTGCATTGTCTTGCATTCCTTTTGAAAATTGCACCACATTTGAGGTTGTTTTACAATTTTTTTGTCATCGGACTGACTCTGTGTCCCCATGCATCTTACATAACAGACCCCTTTCACCCTCACCCTGCGATTGTGGGACATTTACATATTGGAGGGAGAGAAGATGCTTACTGCCATGGCGTATACAGCCCTCAAGTTACATAAGAGTGAGTAAGAGGATGATTACTTTATCTTTTCTGCTGTTTGAAATGAGTCAAAGGAGCCTCATGCCCAGACAGCCATGGCTGGCCGCTGTTGCTATACCAGTGGATGTAACCCTGTGGATTACATGGCAGGCTCCTTCACGCTTGGCTGCCTCCTAACCGGATGGCTTACATAATGCAAGTGGCGAGTTACTGTGGAGAAGAACCGAAAGCTGACTTTTCATTGGATGCCTGCAGGATCATCGCCGAGGCCCATTGGTCAATTTCTGCAAATCTGCTTTTTGACTAGATGTGGCCTGTGTTATTGAAGTATTGTCTTTAACAGTGTTTTTGTTTGAGATGACCTGATATTTAACCTAATTGACTTGTCTCCCTTTCTTTAAGTTTAATTGGAATTTTTTTGTGACTTTGTATTGTGTAACCAATCAGAGCGTCTGCAGAAGCTTCAGTTAGAGGACCTGAGGGAGTTTCTCCAGGAGCAGCTGGCTGTTTCATTCTTCCTGCCTGACGATGTGGTGGTTGAGCAGCTGCAGGCTGCTATGTCTGAGCTACGCAGTAAAAAGCTGGACCAATCTCCTCCAGGTGCCGTTTGGTTCTTTTATTTCTGTTATAGTATAAAAGCCACAGTTACTTCTACACCATCTCCTCCAAAAGCATCTTGATGTTCCTCTTGTTGATGTCTTCCTCATCTCCTCTTCCCTTTTTAGCCAAGTCAGAGGAGTTACCAAAGAAACCTCTAGGTCAAGAGAGACCAGTCCTCCTGCTGCCGCTGCAGCCTGACTCTCCTCTGGAGGTCAAAATAAATCTGCAGCCCAGCAACCAGCCTGATACCGAGACCCAGCAAACAGACAGCATCACCTTACACCAGACCCCCTCTCCTACAGAGCCCCAGGACTCAAGTAGCCTCTCCAGGGCAAACACGCCAACTTTGCCTTCACCAGATCCAGTTGTAGTCCACACAGAAAGAACGCCTTCTCCTCGAAGGCCTTGTAGAAAACCTCCATTACCTCCCAAAGCAGGTGCCCCTTGTGCTGAGGATGGCTTGGACAGATGTGCGAAGATGTTGTCCCCGGAGTGTAACCCTAAAGAAAACGGGGAAAAGTCAGAGAGCCAAGCTGAAGACCCGGAGGCACGGGAGGAGCCTGTGGACTGGCCTCCACCCTATGTACCTCCTGCTCTGGACACTCTCACCATGCAGACTGAGGAAGAGATCATGGACCTTCCAGATCTGCCGCCTCCACCTTTATTTTACCCCGAGCACAATGACCAAAGTCCTCTGGATTGTGGATCAGGGACTGGGACTGATCCAGAGACCCAGCGCCGCTCTCCCTCCCCCCGCCCTGTCCTGGTCCCTCAAATGAAACTGTCTCCAAAACCATGCCCCAAACCACCCACTCCTGCAAAACCTTCTCCTTCCCCAGCTTTCTACTCTTCGTCCTCCTCTCCCAGACTTCCTCCACCAAAGCCAAGCAAGTTCCCAGTCTCTCTCTACGTCCCAGGGTCTCCAGGAGACAGACGACCCTCCAACACCTCCCAGTATGACAACCTGTCGGAGGTTGATGAGGAAGACCGCTACCTAGAAAAGCTCCTGGCCACTCCTGAGGAAATTCCCAGCATCCACAGCAACCCTCCACACGCCCTAAACAGAGACTACGATCCCACTCTCTACCCTCTGCCTCCGCCTCCCGTCTTTATCCCTCCTGCTCCTTCCCCTGTACCTCCCTCGTTGTGCGCTCTCCCCACTTTGCCGAAGGAGCCTGAATATGAAGGAGGTAGTTGGGTGGAGGAGTCCATCATCCCCCCTCCTCCACCTAGCTTTGCCGACAGACTCTCTCCCCTCCAGTGCAACACTGCCAGCTGTTCAGACACACACAGAGCCACCTCACCCAGTTACTCTAAGCCTTTTTCCAGGGCCCCCAGGGACCATTCTGCCTTCCCAGCACCACTGTTGTACACTGGGTCTCCCCCGGGCCACTCCAGGCCCTCAGGACAGTCAGCAGTGGGCGTACCCTTGGTCCGATCCAGCCCAGACTTTTGCAGGATGCCTCCGAGTGGACAGCAGTTGCCCAAATCAGTGACTTTCTGATTTTTCCAAGTATCATTCAAATGTTGCTGATGATGCCAGTATGATTCGGACTCTCTGTGAATGCTTGATTCGTTTTCAAAGCCATAAAAGAGGTGAAAGGCCAGTAGCCACTCAGTGTTTGCGTGTATATGTGTGAGGACTTTTTTCATCGATGTACAGATTTCTTTGATACTTGCACCTCTTTGGGAGGACATTGTCAAACTTGTATTTAAAACCGCCAGTGTTAACCGTTGCTGCATAAAAAGCGAGTGTATTTTTATTTGACCACAGATTTGGTTTTCAACTTTAACGGTGTTCTAATACCAGCTGTGTGTTTCATCATCGCTTCTTCTTAAGTTTGTTTCATTTGGTTCCAACAAAGTGTCTAAACTTGATTACGGTGCACTGAGGGGAGCAACTCCAACTCAAGGGCTTTTGAGGCTGTAGCGCAAGGTCTTCTTTGCTAAAGAACCCAAAGCCTACACATTTATACTGCATTTACTTAAGGTCAACTGTGAGCAGGCTCACACGTCTTCAATGTAAGTTAGAATATAATGAGAAACCTTTGATATAACACAGTTCCCTTATTGTATCTTTAGGTCAATACTTGATAACAGAGACCACTAAACAAGGTGTCACCAAAGCAGTGTACATGTAAACTTTTTAAAGGGTTGTAAAGTAACCAGCCGCAGCAGGGAAGACATGGTGCAATTTGTCACTGGTGTATATAACAGGCAGGAGGCAGTGGGTACCCTGTGGGTATTTTGTTGCTTCTTCATTAGTTTAAGTTTCATTGGGATTTTGTCAGTTTCAAAGAAATAGTTGCAGTGTTTTATCTGTTTGTCCAACACTTGATTTTACAGCAACATTGTAGTTTTTTGTGTATACATGCATGCACCTATTGAGACAAAAACATGGGAGATTTAAGACTTCAAGACTGATTTACAGTAATCCACAACAGATATTTATGAAGACTAGCTCCCTCTAGTGGCTGTAAGTGTTACAAGCTTGACAGTAACTCTAAAATGAAGTCTTTGCATCTTAGAACACACCCAGTGACAGGATGCTTTTGGGGAAACCAGTCCTGGCCCCTGACATCAATGCTACCTATAATACCCGTTTATGAATGTGCACATAGTAAGCTAGACTTGAGCAGACAACAACAGACTCCTCATCACACTGCTCCAGATTGTTATAGTCCGGGAGAGAAGTGAATGATTCAAAACTAAGTTTCTTCATAAACAGCCATAATTTACTGTCAATATAATTTTAATTGTACAGAGCAAGAGTTCTTAAGAAATGGAAGATGAGCCATAATATACTGTATAAGGACCTAATAGTAAAACTTGTTTATATTGTTTCATTTGGTTATACTGTATATTACATTATAGACTGTCTCAACATCAGTTTTGTCTTTTGTTTGCACTGGTTTTACGAAAAAGGTTTGTTATTATAAGTATTCAGTTATTTTCTAATGGAGTACCAGGTTACTGCTGAAGAAACGTTTTTCATTTTATCCAGATGTTAACAGATGTTTAACAGCTTGTCCACTAACTTTGGTCTGGCTGCTGTGATTGGTAACGAAGAACTCGGCTCACTGGAGTATTGTTTGGTCATGTGACTCGACCACCAGTTGTTCATCACTGCTCTTTTTATGGATCTGGTTGACATCAATGATTCTGAGACTCAGACCAAAGCTTGTGTACATTTATGCATCTACCGTACTTATGCGTTTTATAAAGAGATAAACCTTAGTCTGTCTATTGTCATCTTTCCCACAAAGACAAACAACATTTAATGTCAGATATTTATTGCACACCCACAAAACCATGTATATTTACTGTACCTGTACACACCTTAGTTTCTAGTGCAGTGTCTTTTGAAAAAGTTAACAAAAGTAAGAGGTAAAGCAGCTCAAACATAATGTCATTAAATATGGAAAGACTGCATATAAGGCTGTTAATATACAAGTTGTACTTCATCTTTGACATAATCTTGTTTCATTTTCTCCAAACAGGTTAGTAGAAGATGTGTTTGCATAGAATTTTATGTTCTTTAAAAAACTGTAACTGGACACTCGTGTAACAAAAACACAAAATGTACATTCATGTTCCAGTTTTTCTTTCTCCCACATTCAATATGCAGGACAACCAAGAAACATATGTTATTACAACATTGCACATGTTCAAGACAGAAATCCTGTCCCATAACTTCAAAATCCCTGTGTAAGTAGCCATTTGATAAAGGATTCAGCTTCAGAGCAGACGCTGTCCATGTGTTGAGCAGAGACCTGACCTGTCAGGATCGTATCTTTTATATCCTGAGCTGACTGATGAGGTTAGAAAGCGATGTGACACTGTCCCTGAGTTTGGAGTCTTCCTCCTTTCCCAGCGACACTCCGGCCAGGCGCGTGGAGCCGTTCTTTCCCAGGATGCACGGCAAACTGAGGAACACCTCTGCACCAATGCCACCCCAGCCCTAAAGCAAACAGACAGCGCTGATGAACTCAAAACATCTTCTTCAATCAAGTGGAAGAGACAAACACCAATTGATAAATAATTAGACTTGGTCAGTATACCTGAGCCAGCGTGGAGATGGAGTGGGTCTTCAGTTTGTTCGTCAGGATACTGTTTGTGATGTCAGCAACAGAGAGACCCACAGACCACGACCGCTGGCCTTGATTCTTCATCATCTCAAACCCTCTATAAAAACAGGGAAGCATGCATCAGGCAAATTTACTTTCAAATTTTAAGGTAAAGAAACAAAAGAAATACATAAGTGAATGAGTGCCAAAACCTTCTTGTTCGGAGTTTCAGATCCATCAGATTCTGTTAATAAGTCTTCAATATACAAAATAACACCATCTAAACCTTCACTCAAGGTTCAACTCATTCATTAAAGTACCTGTCTAGCAGTGGTTTGGCACTGCTGGATCCTGGGGCAATCTCTGGCTGCACACCAGAGTTAGGCCCAGTGTTGCTAATCACAGGAACTGCAAAACAAAGTGTCAAACAGTTCCAAGTGTCATTTACTTACAAGTCAGAACAAAGAAAGAACATAGAAAGAACACACATGAAGAGCTGGTAGTGCAACATTACTGGGTTTTCTGGGATCTTACATAATACATTCCATGACTATTGGCAGAGCAATTATCTTTGTAAATATTTAATTGATCTTTTGTGACTCGCCTTTGTTGTCTGAAAGTTCTCCTACGACCCAGGCCAGTTTGTGAGTATTGAGGTTAATATCCAGAACATGACTGAGTCGCTCTGAGTCCAGGTTACATCCAGCTCCAATCACCCGTGTCGGAGGTAAACCACTCTGCCTCCAGGCGACATGGGTCATGATGTCAACTGTAGTTGAAACGAGTGAGAGGAAAATTAGTTGATAGTGCCAAAGGGTTGGGCAAAGTGGTCTGTTTCCCACACTGAGTGTCTTTGCTGTTATTACAGACCTGGTTGGGAGGCGATGAGCATCACAGCGTTGGGGCTGAGTTGCGCCAGATTTGGGATGATTCCTCTGTACAAGTCCACGTTAGTCTGAACAACGCTGACATACGATTGCTCACCGCTCCAAGCGTTTGCAGTCACCAGGATAACTTTGGAGCCCGCAGAGGCCGACAAATCTGACAGCAGAGTCATCAAAAGTTAGCTCCTGCGCATGACTAACAGCAAAATTTGTTTTTCCCTTCCACTCTGACGGATCAATGTTCAGACTCAGCAACAAAAAGTGTCTGGGATTCAGTTGAAGCTTGCTGTTGCTGAGGTGAGTCAGCAAGGACAGTCTTCCTGAGCACAGTTGCCATTTGGCTACCAGTGCCTGACATCTGGGATGACACAGCAAAATGGGCGCTTGTCGATTATTGCACAACAATGCAGAAAGTGACGTACCTTTGGAAACCTCAACTTTAGGCAGATTGAAAATCTCTAGATCAGTGCTGCCGCCTTTGGTGGAACTTTCAGCAACGTCAATAAAAACCAGTTTATCCACTTTGCACTTGAAGAGAAATGGGGAAAATGACAGCAAAATGAATTCAGGAATTTGACATTTAACTTGAAGTGAAGATATTAGTTCCCGAAATACAGGAGGATGTTTAACCTTTGCCAAAATGCCCATCACAGAAGCCATTCCGAGATCTCCTCCTCCAACAACTGAGACTTTGTTGATGCTTTGATCGTGGTGTCTGACTCCTCCTAAAATAGACATGAGTCAAGTTAAAAATAGCACATGCTTATTTTAGTATTAGTCACTGAAAACACAGCTACATATCAAGAGAAGCACCATCATTGATCTGGAGATTAGAGACAAATGCCAGAAGATTGTGGGGATCCTTGCTTCCTTCTGCAGGCTTTGAGGACAGAGGAGGGTCTTCCTCAAACTTGACAATCATCTCCCTCAGAAGACCCACCACAGACGACTTGGGCTGTTAAAAAAGACGCAGCAGGGGGAACTGATGAGAACACAACACAGCCACATGTGGATGCAATTTAAATTTTCATCTAGAGAATAAAAAAATCATACATATTCCCAGTTGTGTAGACTTGGCAGGTGGATTCGCCCTTTGGAGTTAACATGCTTGCCCACTCTGATGACCATGTTTGCAGTTGGCCTGAGGAAGCATATGGGTGGAGAGATGGGGAATGAGTCCAACAGCCACATCTGGATGGGGAAGTTGTAGGAGTGGCCTGTGTGATTAAGTACATATTATTGACCTCAAAATGACATATTTAGGGCTTGTAAATCCTCATCTCTTAGGCAATCTTACCTTCATACCGGACAGGGATATTGCCGTCTAATTTCAGGAGATCTTTCTGTGTACTGTCACTGAACGCTGAAAGTGACATTATAGGGACAGTGAGCCAAAATATCATTCTGATGTACCATGTGTTTTAGTCTGCAAAACTGATTAAGTGGGTTTTCCAGGAGAAACTCACTGTATGTGCCTGTGAACGGCTGCATCCCAGGGAAGATCCTGTGGATTTTCTGCAGCTCCTCCACAGCAACATCATGGAATTTGTACTGGTATCAGAGAGGGAAGGAAAGACAAACACCCATAGTTGCCACATGTTTTCATTTTTAATCATTACCACCACTCCAGATCCATCAGTCAGTAAATGCTCAGTAACATTAAAATCAGGTGATCATTCAGGGTTTTATTGATCACATTATAAAAGGCGCTGCGGACTCAACAGCTACAATGGTGTTACATGGTTTTGGGAGCATTTTGACAGCAGTAGCTACAGCAGTGACAAGATTGTAAGTTGACAGAGGCTATACATGCTCGCAGGGAATATTTTCATTTACTTTGGACTCTGAGGTGGCACAGTACTCTCATTTCGTTTGTCAAAGCGGTCATGAAGAGATAACTACTCAAATTTAACCTTGTTTGATTTGAAAGCGGATCTGCCTCGGTATCGACTGGTACCTTCATTTTACTGTTGCATATTACCGTATGACCCACGTTCAGTCTACGACGGAGACTTAACCGGAGCTGGTTCAGCCAGTTAGAGAAGTTAGCCAACAACCTGCCGGGAAAACCTCGGCTACAGTAACGTTATAAACAATGTCACTGAAACAGATTATAAAGCAGAGAATCTGATAGATAACCCACCCTTGAGAGGATCCGCTGTATTTTCTCTGAACTGAGGTCCATCTAATTAGAGTAAAAACGAAAACACACGATTCTCCCGGGAGCTTTATATCCTCTTGATAGTTGACTTCAACTTCAGCCCTAAAAACTTCCGCAAACTTTCAGGTGTAGTCATGGATGTATGAGCAAAGCAGAGCGATGGGCCCTCCCAATTCGTACGTCATCTACGGCAAGCCGAAGGGGACAGAAATGCAAGCAAGAAAATACTCGACGCCAATATTAGCGCTGTTACACCAGGATGTGATCCGAACAGCTACCACCACTCATTAAGTTTCTTTCAAGAAAATTATGTAAACAAAAAAAAACAAAAACAAAAAAAACTGAACAATCCACACAATTTGTAGCAATAAAGTACGCCATTACTTTCACCTAGAACCAAAAATCAAACATTTTTTCAACAGTGACATTTAACTTATGTATATATTACTAATATTTTCATTTTCTGATAATCATGAACATAAAACTAGATGATTAAAAAAAACTTTATGCAAGATCCTCTGGAAGAGAAACACACAACACATCAAGTGGCAATGTTTTCTGCATATTCAACTGACTTTATAATCAAAGTTTTCTTGGAAAAATATGCAACATCTTCTGCTCAAAAATAGCATGATATCAGCACATGACATAGCATGTCATTGTTAGTCTTAAAAAAATCACACACTCACACTTTCATGTTTATATCTCTCTTTGCAGGCTAATATATTCTGAGAACTTAGGACAGCCGACCATGTAAACCCTGCACTCAGTCGGGGAAATAAATAACAGGGAGATGTAATAACTTTTCACAATATCCCAACGACTCAATGCCTGAATGATTTGTGCATATTTAATCTGTGATGTTGTCTTCAACTACAGTTCTTCCTCGTTTTTTCCTCTTAGGGCCAATGTCACATCTCACTCCATTCAAAGCTTCTTTTTTTCCCTCAGAACAGCGAGACATACAGGAAAAAAGCAAAAGAGGCCAGGGTGGTCAGTCACTGGGCTTTGTGTCTTTAGATGGCAGACATATTGCTCCATGTTTCTGGAGACAGAGAGAAGGGGGAGCATCTTTCATTCATCCATTCACTCACTCATTCATTCAGGGGGTTTCAGTTATTTTTTCTCCTCTTGCAACTTTTTCTTTTCAGCTCCTCTTCCTCCCTCTTCTCTTCTTCCAGGTCTTCTTGCACAGCCATTTTCAAGCTAGAGTAACAAATAACAAGAAAAACCATTACTGTACATACCATTATATAAAAGAATTTAAATAGTTCTGCCTGACATATGTAGACTGTGACGTTCACTCTGGTGGGAACACTTTCATGATCTTACCTCCTGGCCTCTTCTTTTTGCACATCTTTCCAGCTGCTCTCCATGAATTTAAGTGCATAGTCACTCTCATCCTTGTACCTAAGGAAGTTGAAGGCAAATAGAGTTGTTTGATGAAAAGGTTTTACTGGACAGTAACTGGGTTATATAACATAAGCATGTCACAACACTTACCTGTTTCTATCATAGCCAAATATTTCCTTAATGTGCCTGGAAATTTCATCTGGCTCATCACCTCCGTCATCAATAAAATCCTCCATTTCTGAGTCAAACTCATCTTCCTCATCTTCATATCTCCTCTTGTAGGCAGATGTGATAGGGGGCAACATTGTACCTGGACAATAAATACAGAAATTCAGCTTTACTTTGGAGGATAATGGCTCTTGGCTTTTTGCTAAACATGAAGAATATAAACATAACTGTATGGGTCTTGCTTGAAAAGTAAAGGAATCACAAAACTTCCAAGATGATGAAAATGATCCTTTGA
Organism: Decapterus maruadsi; assembly: GCA_030347415.2. Classification (NCBI taxonomy): domain Eukaryota; kingdom Metazoa; phylum Chordata; class Actinopteri; order Carangiformes; family Carangidae; genus Decapterus; species Decapterus maruadsi. The sequence continues at coordinate 18,774,854 of CM064893.1, read as the reverse complement.
GAATTGTTGAACTGATACAAGTCAATTTCTTGCTAGAAAAAACGACAACGAGATTATGTTTTGTTTATCTGTGCTAGACAGATCGCTGCTCTCTGACCCAGGAGTAATGTCTGTGTGCTGCTGACACATTTCATTCAGTTTGAAACAACACTCAGTACTACAGGGCAGAGAGTTTGTTTGCCAAACTGTTTGCAAAATGTCTGCAGCTGTTTGTCATGATATAATATAATATACTTGGTAAATTGTGCTGTGCATAATCTATGAATACATATGGAAATATTTGATACTCAAATAATCTATAATAGAGTGATATAGTTCATATAATTTTACTTCAGATCAAAAATGTGGTGAGCTGTTTTGCAGCTGATTGACCACAGACTGTGACTTTAGTCCTTGAAACAGATGGTTTCAGTGTTAAAGTTCATATGCACTCTTTTCTGTTGATTAGGTTAAGAGCATTAGCCAAATCTGCAAGCCGAAGAAGACTTATTCTTATCAGAAAGTCTCTTTTTAAGTCATGACCTGCAGCTAATGCCCCACCTACTGCACTGATTTGAATTTGACCCAGTACAACTTGTTTTAGCCTTGGCAGCAGATGCATCTGTCTGAACTTTGGCACGGTGTTGTGGTGAATTGAAATGTACTGAAGAAGTAAAGGTTACTACCACAGTTAAGAGCAACAGATACATCAACTGCTTTGTCCCTCTGGTTCTTACCTGGTGGTCTGTTCATCAGAGGTCTGGGTGGCATTCCTGGTCTGTGTGGCATCCCTGGTCTGGGTGGCATTCCTGGTCTGGGTGGCATTCCTGGTCTGGGAGGCATCCCAGGTCTCTGTTGCATGCCTGGCCGAGGAGGGGCTCCTCTGGCTCCCCCAACATTTTTAGATGAGATGGTTTCTGACACCACAGTGCATTTGGGTCTTCCAGGTCCTGACCCAATGCCACCAGTTGGTCTGCCAGGTACTGGTCCTCCACTACCAGGCCGACCAGGTCCAGTGCCTGGAGGTCGGGATCCGAAACCACCAGGGTGACCGCTGCCACCAGGCCTGGCCTGTGCAAAACCACCTGTTTTTCCCTGGGGTGTTCCTCCAGGCCTGGGCTGAGCTTGGCCCCCTGCCCTAGGAGGGCCGCCCATTGAGTTTCTCATCACTGAATTACCGGTTGATTTTACTGCAGAGTTAATTCCAGGTCTTAACTGCTCTCCTTTTCCAGACCTGTGAGCTCCAACTGTAGAGCCCTGTTTTAAGGAGCTAACCTGACTGGACTTGCTCTGTTGGGAGCTCCCATGATGAGATTTTTGGCCTGGGACAGCTGTACTAGAAGGCCTGGTCCCAGGAACACCTGAAGGTCTTCCTTGTAATGATGAGCTTTCCTTTTTGTGGCTAAGGTCACTTGAGGTGCTGGACTTGTGGCCAGATGAGGGCTTGGAGGCCCCGTGTTTGGCTGAAACCTGAGATGTGGCTTTTGAAGGAACTTTACTGTTTATGGCACCAGATGAACTAGACACACTAGGCTTAGATCTGTCTCTATCAGACATCTTGGGCCTCTCTCTTTCTCTGTCACTAACTTGGGGCTTGGAAGAAGGGTGGCCTTTCTCACTATGTGGCCTCTTCCCTGACCCACTGGACAGGCTTTGTTTTTCTGATGAAATCTTTTGTGGCTTGTGGTTCTTCTGCTCCTTCTCAACAGTGCTTTTTCTTATGGAACTACTGTTAGATTGAGGCTTGCCTTCTCTTTCTCTCTCTGCCTTTGGGTCTCTGCTTTTGTCTGGCCTCTTCGCTTTACGCTCCATCTCTAGTTCCTTAATCTCGTCAGCTGTACGGAGCCGTCCTTCCTTTTTCACTGCCTTAGGTTTTAAATCGACTGGCTCAAACTGTTTCTTCTCTGCCAATTTAAGCAAATCTGCAAAATTCATTGGAGGTGGGGCAGGCTTCGGTGCCCCACTGGATTTTTTAGAATGGGGTTTGCTACTACTACTACTACTGCTGCTTCCACTCACACTTGAGGTTTTCCATGGTCTCTGTGGCTCTGGTTCCTGCTCTGGCTCTGAATCAGTCTGTTCATACTCGTAGTTATCCTCATCGTCCTCTGGGTCAGTACAGTTACTCCTAAATTCACGTGAATCCATAGATCTGTCATCCTCCATATCATGTTTCGATCTCCTCTTCTTAGGAACCTCTACCACTGGGATGCCGTTGTAACCTCTAAAATTGTCCTTCGTTCTCGAGGCCATGGCTCGTGCTTTACGATCAGACTTCAGCTCAACCCTCTTGGCATTAAGTTCCTCCTTCTTTTTTTTCATTTGAATCTCTGGAAAAATTGTAAACAATTAAGAATTATTTCTGCACAGTATGTTAATAACTAGCAAATCACAACCGTCTCCATCATCTTAATTTTGTCATAGTTACCTTTCTGTTTGCTGTCAATCTGTTGCTTCTTCAGAAGTGCCTTCACGGCAGCAGGATTCACACCTTTCGACCTCGGGTCCTTTTTGGGTGGTCCAGCTTGTAAACTGTATCTTTTCTGCTCAAATAGGGAAAGACATTAATTACTTAATATGGAACCAGGAGACATATTGCTTTGGTTTTCAGTCGCCATAGGCCTTTGTTATAGAAAATTATAACATAACTTAAAAGGTATATTACCCTAAGCATCATCCCACTGATGAAGGAGTTAAATGAGGTAAGTAGTCTTAATAAACCGCTTCATATCCTAGCCTTAGCATGTGGGGAGTCAAGGGTGGAAGTTAGCAACTAGCCACAGTATCAGAGCCACAGTATTAGATGAGCTGGCATATGAGCTCACAGTGATGTCCACATATCTCCATTTGACTGTCTGGCCTGAGTTCGATACAAGTGTCAGTCTCAAACATACCTGTATACTGCTGAGGCCTTGGTTTTGCGAGGCGAGGTCCAATATATTATCGAAGTCCATCATTTTGGCAGCTGTTGACGAATGCTAGCTGTCTGAGGGGAATCAAGTAAAACTCAAGCCTAAGTGCAGAGCTCACCGTTAGCTTGTAGCTTACAAACCAGATTCGTTATCGTAGGATTTTAGCTGTATCAAATGGCACTTAGACAGCTACGACGAAGCCACTTGATCAAATGCGGTCCATCGAAAGAAAACTGAATCCCTGAAGAGTTCACGTTACTTTACTTTACCAGCTTGTGTTAGCAGCACATGCTAACGAAGTTAGCTAACCGTACGTTTACTAACGTTAGCCAACCAAGAAGCCTGAAAGACGAGCTTGCCCTTTGTACTGATGTAACACACCGCACTAAGACCAGGTCCATCAGAATAGCTGAATGATTAAAGCCTACTGAAAAAGAAAAACTACAAACTCGGCCATAACAAACGCCGGGTGTTGGTAGAGACAGGTAAGAAAGACTGAAATATTAAAGGGTCCAAAGAGTAGTGTAAAGAAGTAAGATGACTCTCCGTCGTGAACTTCCGCCTTGGTAAGAACTCAGCGTCAGCGAATACTTCAAACAGGGGCTGGGTTATTTGCATGGTTATTTGTCAGGGAATCATATTTCTCCCTGTTTAATAGCCTATCATATGTTGACGGACGTTTAAGTAGGCCTAAATGTTTTATTGAGGAATTTTGAGTAAAGGATATGACACCTAGCTGCTAGCCTATAGTTTTAAAATCGTAAATGCACCTAGTTGCATCAACGTACAAAATACACACATCAGTCTATGATGTAGGCTATCTATGAATATTCTTATCAAAACTGGTAAAATTGATTTTTTTTTAAGAAACAGGTTGAGTGAATTAGTTTTTTGTGGCTTTATAGATAGGTTTTGGGGATTATTCGTGTTAGAACTAGGCAAGTTTCATACGAAACTATTCCGTTAAAGCTGAAACGTAGCCGAGTTCAGGTTTATGGGTGACTACAACTTCCGCTATCGTCCTGTGGTTTCTTTAACTGCGTAACATTTGAAGACCGCATGATGTCGCTATTACTGTGCATATTAGAATATTCTAGAAATGCCATGTAAGGTGACACTCGGATCAGTTGTGTTATAGCTACTCATCATCCACCTGACAGCTTCTTTTTTTTTTTTTTAATAGGCTACAACACTTTAACATTATAACATTGGCAAATTTTCTTTTTGGTTTCTTTCTCTTTTTTTCTTTCAATTTAAACATTTTTAACACTGACTTAAAGCATCTTCTACCGCACCTTTATCATTTGTCTTTTATCAATATCCACTGATGGGCCACAAGTTCAAAATGAGCTGTTCATATGCTGAAGCATGCATTAGCCTACTCTCAGCTCAGTGGGGGTTTTTTTTCTCCTGTGATCACCACAGTGGGAAAATGCAAGAAAAAATATTTTCTCTTTTCTCTAGTACATCACAAGTATCTAATCTCAGAAATGTAGGTATAGAGACAAAATGTTTGAGTTTCAAGTGAGACCTAGGATGTCATACATAGGCTATATGATGCAACGGTTGTGCTTATTATTTTTTATTTCTCTTTGTTGAGCTGTGTGTAGGACTTGGCTAGCTGGGTTTAGAGAACAGAGATATTTTGGTTATCTTGGGACTGAGGTACCAAAGCTGTTTCCTCCAAAGACCCTGTTCTATGCTGTTGCCTTCTTAACTTTAAGCGTCTCTTCCACCATGGCTTTCGTTTCTTCTTTTTACTTGTAATACCCTGAAAACACAAAAAAGATATTTGAATAACACACTCCTCAAACATCAAATGGTTCTTTACCTTATACACTACATAGGCTATGTCTCTCGTTTTGTAATGCAGATGCACACAAATTAATGTCCTTAAAATATCTCACTGTTATATCTAAAGTGAAAAAGACAGACAGAAAGTTTACCTGGACACTCTCTTGCAGCTGCTTGATCTCCTCCTCCAGTGCGCTTGTCTTCTGCCTCCACTCTTCTTCTTTTTGGAGCCACATGTTCTCCAGTTTGTACTTTCTTTCCATTTCTTGAATTGTTTTCAGCCAGCTCTCCTCATTTTCAGCCAGTGCTTTCCTGTAACCCTCTCTCAAAGCATCAGATTTATTTTCCCACCTCTTTTCATTCTGACAGAGCTCTGATTGTCTGTGCCTCAGCACTGTCAAGGTACTTTGCTGCCCCCTAATGAGGGTTATTACTTTGTCTATTGCGCTGGTGACAGCACTGTTGTCCTGTATGTGCTCCACCAGCTGGCCCACTCTCCTCTGCCACTTTTCCTCTGATTCTGTTAGTTTGTTGGCACAGTCCTCTCTTTCCTTAATCACCTCTCTCCAGTGATCTTTAATGGCAGCGTTCTCCTCTCTCTGAATGAACAGACTTTCTTTAAGAGAGGCAATTTCTCTCTTTGCTGTCACTTTTTCTCCTTGGGTTTCCATCACCTCCATTTTCATCAGTTTGTTGTGTGACTGAGCAACCAACAGCTTCATCCTAAAACTGCTTATCTCCTCATGGTGTTGTTTTCTCTCCTCTTGCCAGTGTTCCCTTTCTGCTTTGATGTCCTCCTTCATCGTCTTTATCCAGGCCTCCATTTTTTCCTTGTCTGTTTTGACCTGTGTGTACAGGCTGGTCAGGTCCTCCAGAGCTTCTTGAGTGCTGAGCTCCTTTGTTGTCAGCTTGACGTTGTCCTTCATTAGACAGTCATTCTCATTTGTCAGCTTCTTGATCTCATCCTGCGCTGAGAGAAGTGCTCTATGAAGAGGGTGTACAACTGATTTGGGAGTCCTTGTAGGGTGTTCTTCCTCACTGTGAACCTGCGGCACGTCTGTGCTGTCTTGGCCTGCTGTGGTTGGAGATAATGGTGCACGCCATAAACCGTAAACTGGCTTAGGGCACTGGGTCTCGAAAGGCTGCTGATTGGGAGGATAAAAAAAATGAATTTTAATTAAAAGATATAAAAACCAAATTATTATCAAATGACACATTTGTAATATTGTAATTAATTAAAAAAAGAAATCATCACACAAAAACAAGAGGCACCACTGACTGTAATTTCACACTAATGAGAGAAATAAACAATGAATCACAGTTTTAAATACACAGTTGGGCTAGGTAGGGCAAAGTCTTGTAATAGCAGCTCAAGGTTGTAGTTGCACACAGGTTGCACACACAGCAGTTAAAACAAAACAGAACTCAATATTCAAAACCTTCACCTTTTCTCCTTCTCTTTGTCCACTCTCCATGTCTGAACAAAAAGATATGTTAAGCGTTTACATCTCAGATGAGAGCAATCAACTCTCTCTGCCCAGTGGGAGTGGTGAGGAGAAATATTTTGTGGACAGTTTGTGGAATCATGGGCTCAGAATTAGAACCTGTGTGTTCCAGAACTGAAGTAATTCACACTGAATAAAGGAACTTTATGTCAAGCATGTTTATTTGGTCATCGCTCAAATTGTTTGGTGGCCTCTGTGATATGTTATGGAGAAGTGCTTAATTTATACAGGTCTACAGACACTGCATCCTACTCAATTTCAGAGATTTTATAGACTAGCAATATAAAACGGAACATGAACATCAAATTATATTTTTAATCCACATCAACCAATTAGCTGACATATTTGGTTACTGTGTGTGGTTTGTCTCTTTTTATCAAATGTCTAAAGTGTGGCCCTACAGGAAAGGTGACCAGAAAACACTTACATTTTACAACCAAAGAGGGCAGTGAAACAGTGCTTTTCAGCCTAGTGGCAGGTCCCCTTTTTTAAGACTCAACAGAAAATGTCTGGTTTACAGTCAAAATTATTGCATTACACATAATAATAATAATGAAAGACAACACATAATAATAAATACAGTAAGTGTTACTACAATCATGTGAGTGAAACCAACAAAAGGGCAATGTTGAGCCACCTCACTCTGTGTATATCATTATTATACTACCCAATTAAATTCTCTTGACACAAAATTAGGCGATTCCCTTCAGTTAGGTTCAGTATAGCTATGCACCTTTCATGAGGGTCATGAGTGCTGTGGCCTATGTTGCTTCTTTATGTCAAAATGTAGAGTAAGGCCTGATCTGAAATGTGGATAACTCGTATAGGCTACCCAAAACACTGGTGCGGATAAGTAGCCTAACTCAAACTGAGAGAAAGGAGAAAATCAGACAGAAGATCCACATTTTGTATTAGCCTGATAATAGCTCACTCTATAAAGCAACATACATAATTGTAAATGCTCCTCAATATATGCCCGAGTATAGGTTATAATGATGATAATAATGGATGTTTGTTAGATATCCTGGTTGTTTTGTATTGTCCAGTCTAACCCACTGACACAGGGCTGTTGTTGCACAATCAAAATATAAGCTCGGCACAAATGTTGCCAACGAACTCCATCTCTGTAAAATGTAAATAAAGGCCATCTGCTCTGATATGTAAACAGCTGGCTGACTCCTCCTATCCGGGCGTCCCTTTTGTCTTGACCCGCCCCCTACCACGACCACTCTCTGCTCCTATTGGTCCAAAGCTCAAGCCCCGCCCACACCATGGCTGCCATCTCGCCTCCTACTGGACGGTCTGCCCGCCCACCGGAGAGAAGACAAAAACAATCGGCATCCCTCTATCAGAAGATTAGACAGGAGGACCTAAACCGAATATAGTTTATCCTTCTTCAACGACACCTACACCAACGAGGGAGACATGGTTTCTCCGGTAACAGTGGTGAGTATCATCTTAAAGACAGCGTTTAAAATGTCTCTCTATATATTTTTTTACAACACATTACAACAACAATAACAGTGGTTGCTAGTTTAGCTACATAACAACACTTCCTAATATAAAATTACCCAACCCTGTGAATATTTCTGCCATTATATGTTCAGCCTCGAGAGCCTCGAGTCGCTAATTCAGCGTTTTATGTTTTTTTTGTCGTCATTATTTATAGCATATAGCATCATACTTTTTCTCCGAGGGCCAGCGCATGCTCCTTTAGCTTATCATTTATTGTATCAGGAACTAAGACTGTTTGTTCAATTGAAAATGTCCAGCCAGGTGCCCTTGGACACCCACGCCGTTGTGTGTTTCTGTCTGTGTGTGATAGTGGCAATGTGTGTGTATGTGTGTGCATGTGTGTGTGTGTGTAGGCTATGTGTGTGTGTGAGAGAGATGGGGGGCACTAAGCAGGAACTTTTATGCTCAGTGTTGCTGTTTCCGTGATATGTCGGCACGTTTTAGCCGTGACTCTTCACGCTCTTATATGTCGATATTCCACGAACAGAAAGATGTTTCCACAGATTTCTAAAGCGCAGCCCCTGACAAAAAAGAAAACCAGTCATGTGACGACCTTTTTTGTGTGGTTTTTTTTCTTTCTTTCTTTCCTGTACCCTCCAGTAACGCATGCGCCGACGAGTGCTCTGTCTGGCTGTGGCTGGCTTGCTTTTCAACTCCTTTGCAGTCGCTGTGCCTTATTACATAGACTCAATTGTTTGGCCCATACATGAGCTCTATAATTGACTAAAATGTCACTGCAGGAAACTGCCACTTTGACATTAAAAAAAAGTACCACAGCAGCGTCATGAATAATTAAAAGCAGTCCTGGCATCCTCTTACTTTGACTGAGTTGCTATGAAATGTTACCCCATTTACAGGGGCCATGAAGGATGGTGTGGTGTGGTGTGATGTGGCGTGCAACCTGGCCTGTGGTAGTAAATAATGATGTGAGACATTTGTGACTGTCTGTGTTGAAAAGAGCCTGTGTGTAGAAATGCTTGCCACACAGACTGGTAACCTTAGCAATGATGATGCTGTGCATGTCCAGTTGGTTTCCTGACTTTAATAAATTGGAGTAAATGAATGTAGCCTACAAGTCATCACTGTAGAAACCGTCAGTAAAACACAACAATAAGATGCATCATCATTGTCTTTTCCTTATATGCATTTGAATACTTTCTTATTTATTTTTGGTTAAATTTGCATAGCTGTGTTGTAATAAGTGGACTTAATGGATGCAGGATGGTCCACACTTTGAGATAAAAATAGATTAATTATCCTGCTGTAAAGCCATTATTACATTTCCATAAAGTTGTTTTTTTTATTATTATTTCCAACTCTAAAGGTTCTGCCACACTGTGCCATCTGGTGGACAGACTGTTGTGCTCTTAAGGGAATTGAATAACTTTTGTCCTAAAAAAGATGATATCGAAGTAGCACCTTAGTGTCAGATCAGCACATCCTGTCCTTATTTATATCGAGACTTGGCAACGTTGTCCCCTAATGTTTGTGTTGCTCTCTGTCAGCATTTATGGTGCATAGATCATGTTGCATGTTGACTGCATACAGTCTGCTGTACTGTACTGCTTGTGTGCAGCTGACCTCAACTTATCCTTGAGGCTGAAGCAGCTGTAAGATGGGAGAAAAACAGAGTTGTGTGTGATGATGCTACATAGAAATAACATTGTCATCTGACTCACATGCCAGCTGTCGCTGCCAGCGCCATACTTATGTTACAGCTCCCTTGTGCCAAATTAAGGACACAAGAGGTCTTTACAGGTCTTTAATATGTTTCCCTGTATCTTGTTTCCGACACTCAGTTCGCAGATGACCCTGAATGGTTGAATAGATTTCATTCTGACTGGATGTTATTCAATCCTTTATTGCAGTGCTTTGTTGTTGCTTCATGGTTGCTACAAAAGCATGAGTGGTTAACTTCTGCTTGTTCCTTCCTGGACTGCAGTTACAAGACAAGGCCTGATAGTTGGAAAAACTAGCAGACATCTGTCCCTCACTCTTACTATATTTTCTCCCAATGAAAGATAGCTAACATTTTTAAGGGATTTCAAATCACTTATGAAGTGGATGTAGTAGGCTATTTGTAGTTTAACACAGCTAACAAAACACTGCATCCAAAATAACTGACAGGGGTCATTTGGTCTTGTTCAGCTTGTTAGTGACCATGCAAATACCGTCAATCATTAACCATATTATTCTTTAACTTAGGACAGAGGCAGGTGTTTACAGTCAGTCAGCTGTGTAGACTACAGCACCTTTGCAAACAGCCTCTATTTATAATCTGATCACCGAGACAGCAAGAAGATAACACAATGATTCATTTCATTTGCTTCCCAAATGAGGCAGTATGTTCTGTACTTTATTGCAGGAGACAGCCGACTGTCACACAGGGCTAAAAGCTGCCGCTAACGCCCTCCCCAGTGCCTGTGCAGACAAACTGATGAGTAGGATACAGCTGAGACAATGCTGTCTTGCAAGAGAACGGCAATCTCATTTGGATATGAGACAGTGGATGCTAGAGCTGGATCGAGCCTCAGAGAAATAAAACCACTGAAGAGAGCTGTTCGTGAATTTTAGCAGGCAATTACACTCTTTTGAAACATTCAATGCAATCACTTTTTAGTTTAATGGGCCAAAAAACCATGTATTAGAGAACAATCACACCAATATTACAGCAGTAAGGCTGGTTATTATTATAAAAATAGTAATATTCTGACACCAGATAATATGACAATTTTATCTTTTTTATCATTGAATTGAATTACATGCGGTGCTGGTAATTTTTCCACTGCTGGAGATTTCATTTCAGGTGATGGTGCAGTGAAGTAAACATTTCTTGGAAGATTTGAAAGGGTAGCTTTTTCTGTATGCTTTGTTGCGTAAGCCTGTCTCCGTGTTGTTTCAGCCTCTCTGCCTCTCTCCTAGTGACCCTGATCTTTATTGTGTAGATGCAATAAGTTTACATGAAAAACAATGGGAAGGGAAACTGCAAAGTATGTCCACAGCACCACATGAATGGGACAAAAGGTTGTGGGAATCTCTTGACTTCCTCCCACCTTCCTCCCTGAAATCCATGTAATCACCCTCTATACCTCCTTTAGAGTGTTTTTTTCCCCACCACAGATAATAATCAAGTTGCTTATGATCATGAACTATTAAAAGAGTTGTACTTGAATCCTGATACGACAGAAATGTGAAACCACTAGTACAGTTTGATATTGGCTCATCTGGGAGCTGCCACTCACTTGGCCTTAATGGAATAGATAGAATCACCGCACACGTTTTTGCCATAACATCTGCTTTCATTTTTTATATGTCCCCATTTGTCTCAGAAAGGTACATCAAGTAGAGGACTCGAGTGCAGCAGTTCACATTATACACAGTGTTAGTTTCGCCTGAGTGGAAAAATTCCTCGTACTACTTAGATCTATAAGAGACAAAAGCTTCTTTGCTGAGAATAAGTAAAAACAGCAGCATTATACCAGCTTATTTTGATGCATATGTCAGTCTTGGCTGATCAGACACCGGGCTCAAGTGATAGTGGCAAACCTATTGTTTGACTTGTTCTGCCACTTTTATTTGGAACGTCAAAGAGGAAAAAAGACTGAAATTCCCATGGCATAATACAGAGTCACCAAGAAAGTGAAATTGACAGATGACACCATCTGTTGTGTAGCACTTTTTGGTCTCATCTTAAAGTGCTTTATGATATATATAAACACACTTGTATTTTATGATTTTTCTTATCAGAACTGTGAAAAGTAAGTGAAAACTGTTTAAAAAAACTGAAACCTTTAATGTATAAAGGAATGACATTCCTCACCTCAGTTTGAGTTGAAAATGAAATGTAGGCCTAATCTTTTTGTTTGTGAACATTTAACAAACCCACAGTGGGACGTGGGACTGACTGGAAGTCTCTTAAACCAACTGGGTGTTTGCGTTTTTGTCCAGACCTACATACCTACAGGAAGTCAGATCTAATAACACTGTAATTAAGATCTGACTAATACAGTCCTGTAGACCTCCATCAGTGTGATTCAGGGGTGAAGACTGAATCTTGAGTGTTGTGGCTTCTCAGTAGACTTTGAAAAATGGCAAGAAGTGCGTAACAGAAGTCTAGCACACAAATTAACTTTGTAGCATCCTGCCAGATTCAGTAATGGCCACATTTTGCACATAGACTTGTGTCTGTTTCTGTCTGAACACCAGTCTGACATTCTGTGTGAAACCCCCATTGTTTTCCTGCTGTGTGCGTTAGTCATATCGAGTCAACCAGAGCAGGTTTGAGATCACGCAGACTCTGTGCATGATCCTGTAGTGTACTGTAATTTGGCCTGCTATTTTATTGAGCAGTTGCGCAATCGAGGACCACCCCCCCCACCCCACTCCCCCCGTTCCCCTCCCCCTCTTAGAACATAAACCATATGAACTAGAATGACCCCTCGCTTTCTCCCTCCTCCTCTCTTTCTCACCTCTCCCCTCTCTCCCGTACTCACTTGTCCACTCCCAAATTTCAACTGTCATGTGAAAGCCCCATGTCGCCCAATGCCCCCCCCCTCTCCCCCCACCCTCCACTAAAGCCTGACTTCCCCATGCATCCTCCTGCTTCCTTTCTTCTGCCCTGCTTACTTGCAATTTGATCGTTCCTGTATGATTTTACTACGATTAGCAGCTCTTGTCCAGCCTTTTCAACCCTTCCCCTGCACTATGACCCGCTCTCCGTCTTCCCCTCCCTGCATTATTCGTCTCCTCCTCATCTCTCCTCTAGTGATCTCAGCTCTAGTGAACCCTCACTCAGTTCTCCTCCCTTCCAACTCAGCCGTCTCCTTCCTTGTCCCTCTTTGATCCCCGAGGACCTCTGAAGTAAGCCTAGAGAGAGATTCCCAGAACCATAGGTGGAGGATCCTTCAGGAGGTGTTGTGAAACATCTTGTAAACCTGTTATTTTGATAGTAAGAAATCTCTCCTGTATCACAGTTGGGTGGACGAGATGATTTGAATAATGCTACGCGGAATAAAGAGAAGGAGGTGTAGCAGGGGAGGAGGGGATAAAGAAAAACAGGATGGTGGAGAGAGGGTCAGAAAAGAAAAGCAGAAACAGAAAGGTTACTGGAAGTCAAAGGAACTGAGTTTGTGCATTACTCTTTCTGTTTCAGCCGCAAAACACGTGCATGTCTGGCATACTGACGTAAACTAGTGACCACACCAAGCAAGCGTGAAGATTATTCTAGTCCTCATCAAACCAAAAAAGGAGAACTACTTGAACTTTATTGCTCTCATTCCCTCTGTTGAATAGCGTGAGATACTGCACTTCAGAAACACAATGCGCTGACTGTCAGGAGGCTGCCGCTTCCTCTGACACATGTCATGGATTTTGCCTCGAGATAAAAGCCCTTTAATAAATCTGGTTCTAGTTCGATAATAATATCATCCCCTCGTTCCGATTCAATACATGTGAGTTATTAAAATAACCTCTTGTCGGTGCAACTCATCATGATTCAGCTGATAATGTAAACATTTCATCTGCTTTCAGGTCAAGAGTGAAGGCCCTAAGCTGGTGCCGTTCTTCAAGGCAACATGTGTATATTTTGTCCTGTGGTTGCCCACCTCCAGCCCATCCTGGTTCAGCGCCCTGATCAAATGTCTGCCCATCTTCTGCCTGTGGGTCTTTTTACTGGCACATGGATTCAGCTTCCTGGGCGCTCACTCCAGTGCCCGCAAGATCTTGGCTGGCCTCATCTTTTCGGCCCTTGGTGACGCCTTTCTCATCTGGCAGGAGCAGGGCTACTTCGTCCACGGTGAGGAGAAACCGTATACACCGAGTAGCTTAGTTGTGAATTAGTCTCCTTTCATACTGAACGGGTGATCCTGGTGTATTTCAACAGTTTTAAACAGTTTCAAGCCTTATTTTTTTATATTTGTGCATTATAGTGTCTGGACATCACAATACAAAAACACAACAAGGCCGTTAGGTAATCAAACAGGTTTTAAACAGGTTGGATACCTATTTGGAAAACAAGGCAGGCAGCAGACTTGCTATCACGCAAACCCTCTGTTTTAAATGTCCATTTAAAATAGAGGAATACATTTAAGTCATGATTTATTGAAGTAACGCCTGGTTTAACTTCCTGTATCTGTTATTTGAAACACAGACAGTTTCCTGTGAAATAGCAAAAGACTGGAGTTTTAGGAATCCATATTTTCATTTTCACTTCCAAATAACACAGGCTCCTATCTAAAGAAAAACATTTGCTTCTTAAGAAGTTATTTCATGAAATGACTGCTAATGTAGCTGTTTCATCTCACTGGGCACCGACACTGTGGAACAACCCGCCGTTAGACACCAGGCAGGATTGTTTGATTGAGGTTTTTAAAGCAAAGTTTAATACCCATTTATTTACTGTTGTATATCGGTCTTCTCATCAGTAATGTCCTGTTTTCAGTGTGTGTTGTGTTTTTTTTGTGGTTTCTTTTCATCAGCTTGTACAGCACTTTGATGTAAGGCGCTTTATAGATACATTTATTATTATTATTATAATACGGATGTGCTTCAACTTTGTGCTGTAGTATCACTGTGCTCCCAGACCAGAGCCTTTTATAAAATGTTTTTTGTGTAAGACTCATGTTGTAGATCAACAGGACACTACTCTGTATGACTATATGAAGATTTAAATCAATTATATAATGTCTTACAGGCCTTTTGATGTTTGCCATCACCCACATCCTCTACTCATCTGCCTTTGGGATGAAACCCATTAACATCCGTGCTGGCCTGGTGATCACGGCCGTGTCCTCTCTGAGCTACATGCTCCTGTACCCCTACCTGTCCGGCCCCTTCACCTACCTGGTGGCCGTCTACATCGCTCTGATCGGCTTCATGGGCTGGAGGGCCATCGCCGGCCTGCAGCTGACCAACGACCTGTGGACCTGGACCAAGTTGTCCGCCTGCCTGGGCGCCGTGCTCTTTATGGTCTCTGACCTCACCATTGCCGTCAACAAATTCTGCTTCCCCGTGCCCCATTCGCGCGCCATCATCATGGCCACCTACTACGCCGCCCAGATGTTGATAGCGCTGTCGGCCGTCGAGTGCCAGGACGTGGAGGTGGCCAGGAAGAGAACATGAGGTACTGCGGCCGCTGCAGCGACTGGCCACCAGGCTGGAAATAAGGTGGCAGCCAATCCCCATCCTGCCCTGAGTGATCATGGACACATCTCACTGCCGGATCCCCAACCCTCAGTCCTCGTCTGCGGTGTGGTGCTCCCACACTGTCGTTATCATGGCGACTGGTCCTCTACAGCCGTCACATGGCTGTCACCCACTAGTATGGTAGTCTCACACCTGTCTTCTCACCATGAAGATAGGGTAGTATTATCTTCAGCCTCTCCCAACAACAACAATCCTACCTGCTTCCTTTGATCCTAGAGTGGATGTCTCTCAACCTAGTTACCATGGAGACAAGAGTAGTAATATTAACCCGCTATATAGAGAATATTACTTTTCTTTTAACTCTTATGTTTTAATTTAAGGGGAGCATGTCACTGGGAACTTTCAAGGCGTGTGTGTGTGTGTGTGTGCATGTGTGAGTGTGCGTGGGTTTGTGTGTGTGTGTGTGTGTGTGTGTGTGTATATGTGTGTGATTAACATTCTTACCTCGTTTTCCACACAGTCCCATCATCACACACAGTCACCACACTGACAACACACACATCAACTTCATGTGGTCCAATAATAATTTACATCTTGTTTTTGTTGTTTGTTTTGTTGACTTTGTTCAAAAGGGATTTATTCTTTTTCTCTTACCATCTCACCCGTCGTTCATTCTCTGTTCTGTATTTCCCTGAATTAAGGGTGCTATTCCTAAAGTCGGGAGCATATCCGCACCTGTTTTATTATCTGCAGTCCCTTTCATTTCATTAACAACAACCACATTGCCTTTGTTCACTCCGCTATTTAACATTCGTAACAGATCCACACCCAGTCTCTCTGGATGATTTGTTTTGGTATTAAGACGTCCTTGAATTAGCCCGCTAGATGTGCAGTAGAAGAACGACAAGACAAAAATAAGGCAAGGAGGTTTTTTGGGGGAGGGCGGGGCGGGGGGGTTGTTGTGTGAAAAAGCAGCAGACACTGCGTATTGTAGCTTCAGTGGGAGTTAAAGGAGGTGGAGGTTGTTTGTCGAAGCTCAGTTCTTCCTGCTGAGATTTTATTGCCACTGTCCCGCTGTCAAGAGGAACCCAGTAAACACTGCATTCATAGCCAGCCACTGAACACGCTGTCACATACTGTATAGGGCACCGGCTTCTCCTTTCCGTGTGAACCGCTGGCAACCTCTTTGTTTGCCCGCAGTTTCTTCAGAGAAACGCTGGTGCAAATGTCGACATGTTCACACACATGACACCTCCAGCTCCTGCTGGTTCAGTTATTAGGAAAAGTTCACGGGGTTCTCACTGCTGGACTGGATCAGCTGACCCATGTTGTCATTGGCCTGGGACCATGTTATGGAGACTAAAACGAAGGGCTATGTTACTGGCTTGAATCTTTTTGTTTATCGGCTTATGTGTGTGTGTGTGTGTCTTGTCCTCAGAGGGCATTCACTCAATCATACTGACACACACAAACACACAAACATGCATGTGAGCATGCACTTTTCCCCAGAGAGGCTTGGCTAAAAGAAAAGAGCAGTATGTAGGGATCTGGCTTCTCCCGTTATTCCCAATAATTCCATCTCACAGGAAACCTCTGTCATCTTTAATCCTGCTGAACCCACCTCAGGTGATCCCCAACGGACTGACACATATTCTCCTATTTTATCTTATCACACATCCCCTCTAACCTTTCATCTGCATTTGCAAACATTTAATGTTAGTCTGAAGTGTCTTACTGAATATTTAAGAGGTATTCTATAATTCTTTCATGTTGTACATGCATGTTGTGAGTGTGCATGTGAGAAAGCCTGTGTGCGCCGCCTTTGTCTGAGGTGTTGAGTGAACATCTGTGTGTACTCATGACCAGTCAAAACCAACTTAAGGCCAGGAATGCTGTGAACCCTCTTACTTTATACGCAGTAGACACACTACTGGATAATGTAATCTCTCATGGCTCTTAAACCTGTCGTCATACCCATCACATCTTCACGTGTTATAACTCCTGATTACTTCAATGTTGTCATCTTCTTCTAATTTTGAGGGGGTACATTCAGATTGCAAGATATTTATTAGTGTTCCTTTTCACCTGAGCAGTGAGCATTGCCATAGCTGAACATCGACTGTATTTACACCTGTGTGTTACTTTCCGATTAATACCACTAACAGCTTATATATCGGAAAGAAAATCAATATAATAGAAACTGAGAGTATTGGTCACTAACAAAGAATATCAAAGGGACAGGTTCTGTTGTTCAAAAGTTTAGACCACACCCATACATGCTATACTGTGTTGTGTATAAAACATATGGGGCATGAAAAGGAAACAGACCCATGTTATGGGTTCTCTCTGCAGGGTCATTGACCTCCAGAGCTGTCAGTATCACAACCACATACGCACAAAAAACACACACACACGCACGCACACTCACATCAGCCACCATGACAGATCTGCAGGCAGACAATTGTGTTGACACGCATCAAGTTGTTTGTTTTTTTTTGACTCAAACAGCAAGCTTGACCAGGGAAGTCTGTCAGACCAAGGGGTTATTCTTGACTGCTGCTTTGCCACATAGTTCCTCAATCTCCTTTCGGCCTGTCAGCATCCATGTCAGGTCAATATTTCTGCTTTGTCAGTAGGAAGTGGTTCATCAGTCTGCAAGTGTCCTGCACTCCCTCTCCCTCTTCTCATCTTCCTCCACCTCACCGGCAGAAACATGTTCATATACAGTTCATTTAAGCCTATGTGCTGCTGACAGACGTCCAGAGAGGCTGAGCAGCAGATGCAAGTTTGTCTGTTCGTTGTGTCTTAAATCAGGGTTTAGTGGAGTACAAGGAGAGATGCTAGTTAACATGAGCCTAAAGTAAAACCGCAAGGGGGTGACGAGATTGAGTCAAGCTGTTTTAGTCATCCCAGCTATGTGGGCAATTTATGTAAGCACTTCTTTTGTTGTCCTCTGCCACATAAAGCCTTTTGACTTTAGCTCCTGTGGTCCAGTGGCTACTCGCCAAAAGACAGGCTTTACTTCGAAGTATTCGGGAGCTTATTTTTGCTGGCAAACCCACACTTTGGAAAATTTCCATGACTTTGTAAAGCAAAGTTGCTTTTCTGAGAACGAGAGATCAGCGATACCCTGTAAATCAGTTATGTGGTGGATTTTGTTTTAAATATTCACCCTTTTCTCCACCCCTCAGATCAAGAGTGCAACAGAAAACTGAACTAAATTGACTGAGTGGAACTTGTCAGCATTAGATTGGTCTCACGTATCAAACAAGCTTTTGTTTTGCAGGAGACAGGTGCTGGAGGGTTTTTTGGCCTTCCATTTAGGAAAGGAGGTGGTTGTTGAGTGATACTGTAGCGCGAATGAGGTGAGGAGGTGAAATGTGACACAGCGGGGGAAGACTCCCCTTCCGTTAGCTGCCGTCCTGTCCCCCTACAGATGGCAGGGCCAGCAGGCGCATCACTTTACCTCCGCCTGTCAACAGCCCTGTTGTTCTGAGCTTTGTGCATGCAGACAAAAGGGACCTGAGAGAGCCGTGGGAGGCTGGTATGGTGTGGCCTGCACTGTCAGTAATGAGCTGGAAGCAGTCACTGTTGTAGTAGGGAGAAGGGCCCGTGGTTTGGTCCTCTGTGGAGGTCGGCACTTTCCTTTGATTTCAAGATTTCACTCTTTTCCTTTTATTTATTTTTTTATTTTTTGCTGTAGTTTCTTGCTCTTTTCCATCTTTGATCTGAAGCCTTTTGCTGTTAATGTGCTGTACCCATTATCATGCTGCTGGTGACATCCAAAACATAAAAGCTGTAAAGTTTATAGAACTTTGTTGATGCATGACAAGTAGGCCGAAACGAATGACACTTATTTACGGTGATGGAAAAGTGCACATTACACAGCCAGGTGTTGTTATTACCACAACTGACAGTTCTCCACCATCATACAAGCTTATTAACTTGAACCAACTGTGTGCTGCACTTTCCTGAACCCAGAGGAAGGCCAGTCAATCTCTCATTAAATCTAGCAGCTATAGTGTCTAAAACAAAAGGATTGTTCTGTACTGTATTATATCTTCATATTTCCTTTATTCTTGCTTTCTTTGAACGATTAAAAAGAAAGTTTTGATGTTGAGGGATTAAGCACGAAGAAGTGGTGCATGAAGGTGTGAGAGAATCAGCAGTTTTATTTGAAGAGCATTAATTGCTCTTGAAGTGTTACAAACCTCTTAAAAAGTGTTATCATTTTGTTTATAGAAAAACTGCCTGAGATGTTTTTTTTGCCTGTCAGAGTGAGAAAAGATGGATTTTGTTTTCCATTAAGTACTTCTTTTTTTTTAATATATTGAAGTCCCATTACAATGCATCATTTGACTTCATTTTATGAACAATTTTTTAAATTCTCTGATATATTTTTCCTTGTCGTCCTTGATTTTCACTTTGTGATTTATTTCTTTCATGACTGTAGAGATTAAATAGTTTCTTTGCTGTAGTGAAACTGCTATGAATGTGAATATCTATTGGAGAAATAAATGCAATTACAATGCAACTTCAACATAATGTCCTTTGTGTCCTTTTTTTTTGTTTACTATGTTTCCTAGAATCAAAGGATACCACGTTCAAAATGTCAGCTGATATTTATAACTGTTTGGTGTTTTGTGTTTCTACAGAATCTGTTGGCCCTCAGCAGATAAAGTGCCATTAAGGCAGAACGGGCTGGAGGACAACAGAGAGCTCTGTTCTAGTAACTGCTGCACTCTTTTGTCTGGCTGAGGTGGAAAATGTGCTTTCAACAGCCTTTAACCCTGTGGAAACTCATTCAGACTGCCACTCTTCCTTTTTTTTTGTCTTCCCCTTGCTACTCTGGTTGTCTACTTTTTTTTGTTTCTCCCATTCTATTAAGCAGACACACATCACATTTCATCATGTAGTTTATCCCTGTAGGAATGGCGCCAGTTCTCTCCCAATGCATTTCATTCACTCTCAGCCAGGGTCTTGCAATCAAAGAACTCCAGTCTTCTATGAAAATGAGGCATCTCTGTAATGGCCTTAAAACAGGCTCAGTTAAAAATCCTATAAAATGTCACTGAATCCAAATAAATATTAAGGAAGTAAGAGCAAGGATAAACACTTCAATGTGTTATGTACAGAAAAGACCTTGCATACAATAACTGTATGGTTTACCTAGGTTGACCTGAAATCCTGCAGCCTCCAGTTCCCGTTTGGTGCAGAGGTAAAGTTTCGGTCAAATACCTAGATTGACCAGTCATGCTTTCACGACAAACTGCTTCCACCTTATTGTGCCTCTGCCGAGCAGTGAAGAGCTGGAACGTACCAATGACGTAGGTTCAGCGCCTGTTTTTGCCATAGATCTTATGTTCGGTGCTTAATTGATTTGAACCTGGCAACCCGTCTCTGCTGGTTCCTTTGGTAGCTCCATAGAAATGGAGTTCCTGGGAGCCAGCATGTTGACGTCAGTTTGGAGAGAGGTTGTCACCCCTCTCTTGTCTGTTTGGCAGCTCCTCACCACACCACACTCACTCTCTCAGGAAGCAGGAGAGCACTCAGGCAAAGCTCATGCAGGTCACGTTTTATTTTATTCCAACACATTGGAAATTAACAGTCTCGGTGATAGCGAAAATGTGAAGATGGATTTGCTGGCTCAAAGGTTCAAAATCTGCATTCAAAGTATATTTTTTATGTTATACATATTGTTTTCCAATTTTAGGAAAACTCAGTGATCCTAAACAACTCAATCCGACTGCCAGAGATGTAAAATGGCTGCAGGCCTGGTAAAGTGTTAACAGGATAATAAGTGTCTTGTGACATCTATGAGCTTTAGTCATAGACCACAGAGTATTTACAACCAAATATTAAAGGTGGCTTTCAGTTTATTACAACATGACTAATTACATTCCTGACCCAGAATTGAGAGGAGGATTAAAGTGCCTTCATACCTTCACAGCTCCTCTGATGTGAATGATAATACCCTTAAAGCTGAGAGTCAGTACCTTAACCTCATTGTTTCAGTTCAAATCCAATAACGTATTGGATCACAGAACAAACACAGAAAAATGTGTCACATGAAAACTTTCTGTCTGAACCCTCTTATAGAAAGAATTCCTACTTTTGTTTGAGATAAATTTTTAGTTTTTACGATAGAAAAAAAAACAGATTCAAAAGCTAAAGCACAGGAACACTTGTGAGGGAAGTGAGATTTAGGTTTCAATTACACTGGCAGAAAACCACTCTGAGACTGTGTGACTGTGTAGACTTGATGCTCTGTGGAGACATAGAAACTTTCCATTCAGCGTGACTGACATGGCATGTGACCTTGTACTGGGAGTTCTGTGAAGCAAGTGTAGAAGGGAAGAACTGAGGAAAAGATAAATGTCAAATTCCTTTATGTAGAGAAAAGCATCTGTGACTTTATAGATAAAGGACAATCTCATACTGACTGAGCAAGCAAACAAATGAATCAACACATAATCACCACATACTCATCAGCACCCTCATTACAGCACCAAACCACAATCTTCTCCTGAAGCAGACAGTCTGCACATGGGTGAGTGAAAGTCTGACCTCTAGTGGTCAAACAATGTACTACCAGAGCCGGAATATATTAGTGAAGACAATTGAAAGCTAAAAAACAAACAAAAAAACAACCATTTTAACAAATAAAATCAAACTAGAATTGAAGTATGTAAACATTTTTGTTTCTTTCTAATATTGTTAAGTGGTAACAGTACATGCAGCATAACATCTGTTCATCAATGTGAATTTATCCTGGTAACAGTTCAAGCATCTTACAAAATAAGCTTCTCTTTGTTTGCCTGCTTGGTCAGGCTCTCCAACAGACTCTTGTCATCCTTGTCTGGAAGACACAATGACATTCAGAGAGGTAAAGAATTTGCTTGAAGAAAGCGTGATATACTATGCTATATACTAATAGCATAGCAATATATTATAAAATATACTTTTAATCCACCAATCCTCTCCACTCTCGTTGTTCCTTGAAAACTTACCAAAGATCACCAGCTTGCAGGAGCACTTGGCCATCCCCAGAGGGTTCTCCAGCACTAGTGTGTATTCTCCACCGTCTTTGGCTCCACAGGTGGGAATGACCATGGTGCAAACCCCGTTGGCTGTGCTGTGCCAGAGCCGAGGGGAGTCGGAGATCTTTGTGTCTCCTTTATACCAGCTGGCCTACAAAAGGGAATCACCAACATTATCATTACTTTTTTCACACAAATGTGTCAGTTATACGTAAATGCTCAGATGAATCTGTCATACCTGTGGAGTTGGCATGCCCTGATAGGCACAGCTCATGGTGCAGTCATGTCCTCTTCGAACAGCGTGGTCTTTTAGTGGAAGCAGGAAAGTTGGCTTCACCTGACGCGGTGGTGAGGTGTATTCTTTGAACCGCAGGCTGCTGATGCACTCTTATTGGAGAGATAAATACAGACATATATTTATATTTGCAATCAGGATAAGTACTTTGATATTGATTATTATATTGATATTGATTGATATTATAATAAATGCTCACTCACCTTTCTCCTTAGCAATGATGAAAGGTTCCTTGGAGTCAAGGGGATCGCTGTCCCCGACAGAGTTTTGTGCAATGACCCTGAAGTAGTACTTCCTCCCGGGAAGCAGTCCAGTGACAGTGTACTTGCTGCTGAAGACGCATTCAGCCACAGTGAACCAGGAGGCGGTGCTGGTGTCTCGTTTGAGGATGACATAATGTGCGCCCTCATTGTCGTCAGCCAGATCTGGAGTGTGATCCCACTGCAGGGTCACTGTGCCCGGGACCTCCTCCTCCAGATGGAGATTCTTAGGGGGTCGAGGAAAGTCTGATGAAAAGAGGTGAACATAGAAGGAGGAGGATGAGTCACAAAGTCGTGAAAGAAGTTACAGTATTTGTTTGGCAAAATACATCAAATAACCATTTCGGAATAAAGGGGTGGAGGAGTAAATGACCCAGCTTTCACCTCGTACCTGTAACCCTCACATTAACATCATAGTGAGCCTCTCCATAGTCATTCTTCAGGTGGGCACGATAGATACCACTGTCAGACCGCTGAGAGGTGGAAATGAGGAACTGGGAGCTATTCTTGCCCTTGGTGATGACTTCTCTTCCTGTGGTGAGGATGCCATCCTTCAACCAGGTGATCACTGGGGGAGGCGAGGCCTGTGAGGGTGCAGGGAGACAGTAAGAATTTGTTTGATGGGAGTCCTGTGCCTCAAAGGAATACTACTAAAATCTGAGTAGGTGATTTAAGTCTGACAGTGAAGCTGAGGTGAAGACAAAGCGATGTCCCGGCTCGAACCACCATCTGATTCTTCAGCTTTCCCTGGAGATCAAACCTGGGTGCCACTGAATGGGAAGAAATAGAAATCACAGAAAAGTAAAGTAAAAGTCATGAAAAGAAAGAGGCAGAGTGGATGACAAGCGAATGCAGTCATGTTACCAGGTGGAGGCATGGCTAGCACGCCCTCCGACAGCTCGATGCTCTCCCCCACCCCTCCTTCATTGACAGCCCGGATACGGAAGTGGTACTTCATCCGCTCCTTAAGTCCTCCCATGGTGAAAGAAGTACCAGCGATGGGGATCTTAGTGGCTTTCATCCACTCTTTAGCATCTTCAGAGCGTACCTCCAGGATGTAGCCAGAGGGCTCGTCCCCCTGGTCTGGAGGTGTCCACCTCAGAGAAATGGAAGAGTTTGTGGAATCAGACACACACAGGTTCTTCACCAAGCCAGGAGCACCTAGAGGGGGGAAGCAGACTTTTTAGCTGCATTGGTTAGTTTTAAATAATACAAATGCAGGGAGGTAGGGATGGAGAGAAACTACTTACGTATCGGGTCTTTGGCAACCACTGCATTAGAAACAGTGCTAGGACTGCCCATTCCAGCTCTGTTTACACTGCTGACTCTGAACTCATACTCCACATCTTCAACCAGACCATCCACTATGAATTTCGAATCTGAAATCAATGAAAATGGAAATACAAAAAGTATGTATGTATAAGGTAATGATTTCATTGAATTCATATAAAACTTGATGCACTGTATGTCCCTGAGTCTGACCTGTGAGCAGCTCCTTATTGACCTGCAGCCATAAATTGCTGCCTTTCTTCCTCCTCTCCAGATTGTAGCCCAGAACTGGAGCTCCTCCATCGTGGGCTGGAGGAGTCCAACTCACTGTCATGGTGCTCTTAGTAACGTTAGACACTTGGGGCTGGGACGCTGTGCCTGGAGGTTCTGGGTAGATGGATTTAAAACATATGCAGAGCAGAAGATGAGTCTGATTATGAAGTGGTGAATTTTAGTGGCATGATTATTACATGGTGAAGATGAACCACAATTTAAAGAGTGATGATGGTTGTTGAATACCTATGAGCTCCTTCTCTCTAACTCTCTTAAACACTTGTCTCCGTAAGGACATTGATGATGATAATTAATGGTTAGTTTAGGTGTAATAAGCCCTCACCTATGGGTTCTCCAGCGCGTACCTCCTCCGTCTCAAGAGGCTCGCTCATTCCCTCTGCGTTGACAGCTCTGATGCGGTACTGGTACACCTGGCCCTCCTCCACTTTGTCATCACTAAAGACGGTGGCGCTGCTATCCACCTCGCCAGCCCTGTTCCAGGACTTCTTACCTGCCAGGCGCCGCTCGATCACAAAGCTAGTGACCTGCTTACCCCCGTTGTCCCGGGGAGCCTTCCACTTCATTTTGATACACCTTTCTGATAGCTCGAGGAACTCCACTTTCCCCTGAGGAGGCTTGGGATGGTCTAAAGAATGTAGTAACACATGGGGTGAGTGTTTTCAAACAATCTGCTTTTGCTTTTTCTTTCCAAATGTGTTGTCACCTACCAATCACGTTCAGGTGCAGGTTGGCGACGGTTGTGCCACAGTCGCTCTTCAGACGCAACATAATTGCACCGCTGTCTTCTCGCACACATCTAGGTGAAGTGAGAGAGAGGAAGTGCGGAGAAATGTGTATTTGTATTTTACTTTATTTGAGCTTGATCTGCTCACTCACCTGCTGAGCACAAGACAGGTGCTGTCTGTCGTCCTCTCCACCTTGGTTCTCTCATCCTCCATGACTTCCACACCATCTTTGTACCAGGTGATCTTGGGAAGTGGTTTACCTTTGAAGGGGATCTTTATAGTAGCCGTCTGACCGGACTTAACAGTCACAGATTGGGCCCCCAGCAAATCTAACACAGAGGAGTCGATCTCTGGAGGGTCTAGAAAACAGAGTCAATTTACTTGGATAAGTTTCTTTCAGTTTTCTGTGATAAAATCTTAAATGTTGAATCAGTTTGGAGTAAAGGTTTGGCAGCTCTGGTGTTAAGATGTCTGACTGGTGGTGACTCCCACTGGTGTTAATTCAAAACACAAACACGCACACTGACCTGCGATGGTGAGCACGGCCTCGCTCTCAGCCCCCTTGGCCCTGAACGTGTACTTGCCCTCATGGGTGTCAGTCACACCAGAGAAGACGAGTTTGTGGACGGCTCCCTGTTTGACCGCCTGAATGCCTCTCAGCTCTGAAATCTTGTTACAACACGACATTTTCGAATGAAAAGGTGCAAAATATCACAGCAGTGTAATTAACAAGAAGGATGGAGCAACTGAGGGCTTCAACACTTTCATTCCCTATAATATCACCTCTCACCTCCACCCCATCCTTCAGCCAGACTCCGTCCACCTTCTCGTCATCAAGAACAACACACAGCTCCGCGGGGGAGCCTGTAGGACACTGAGTATCTGACATGCCGCTCTTCACCGAGGCAAAGCGCTCTGTTAACACACGGAGAAAAGAGCTTAATCAGATGGTATTGCTCCGATGTCACAAGGTGAAATAACTCGACACAGACAGAAAGATATATTATCACCATCCACGGTTAGATTGGCAGAGGAGACGTATTCATGTGTGTCGTTGTCCTGAGTGCAGACGACAGAGTACTCTCCCTCGTCTGTCAGCTCGCAGTCTTCGATGATAACCTCCGCCCTCTTCCCCTCGCGCATGAAGATGTAGCGCCGGCTTGCCGTGATGTCGCACCCGTCCTTCAGCCAGCGAATGTGCAGGTCCTTGGAGCTCATCTCACACTCCAGACGGGCCTTTGCTCTCTCCTGCACGCGGACGTTTTTCAAGTGACTGGTGAACTTGATGGGAATCCCTGAATAAAGAGCAAAAACCAACTGTCACTTGAATGTTTAGTTGGCCTTTACCAGCATAATGTCCAAACTCTGTACTCTCTATAATATAAGTACATCCAAGATTAGCTTGATTTTATGTTAACGTGTGCCCACTACCAGCATTAGGTTGGTTCATAACATACTTCCTCCACATTTAGTAGACCTTCGTTATATTACTAAAAGAGCAAGTGAGATAGTCTACTCACGACTAACTGTAATTAGCGCAACCTCAATGATGATGCTTCTGTTCCTGCAACCCCAGAGGACAACCACATGTCCTTGTGAAGATATTTACATGCCCCAGCTTGCACCTTGGGCAAGTAAGCATCTTGTTAGACAGAGCTGTAATAAATGAGCTTGTTGTGAGGAGGGATTTGGTTGGATTACTTTCAAGTCAGCACTAGGAGGGAGGATTTATTATGCTACACATACATCTTCATTTGGTAGGGGGAAAATGATGTTTTTTAGTACAGCTATGAAGGAGCAGAGCCTCTTATCTCAGGGGAGGAAAAAAAGCAGTAACTGCTCATCTCCTCTGAGTGTGAAAGGGGGGAAGTTTGTTTCCTTAGAAATGCTAGCTCGACTAAAACAGGAAGACAAAGACCTTCTGGGAAAAACAAAACAAAAGATAATAAATAAATAAAAAGCACACATAAAAAGTTTTTTTTTCTCCATGGTAGTAAAACCCAATTGTTGTCCGTACGTTCAATAAAAAGCGGCACGGTGGCAGTGAGGTCCCCGATGCCGATGGTGTAGTCTCCGGTGTCACTGACTTTCACATCTTTAATCTTCAAGGTGTAGGTCAGACCATCCTCTGACAAGGATACATCAAACTTTTCATCTCTTTTTACTTCTTTTCCCTTTACCTGGAAAAAACAGAGACTTGTGGGAAAACAATTTCCATATTACTCTTGCATCAGGTTATACACCCTGGTGTTCTTATCTCTCTTAGTATATTTTCTTTTATTCTTTTCCTCTAAGTTGCCTACTGCTGATGCCAAAAACCCCTGGAAAACTTCCTAGAAAGACATTTCTTAATATAGCCCCTGTGACTGAATATTATATAATTCCATTAAAGTGTAATTAAGTCACTTTTTTTGAGTCAGATACAAACCTTCCAGATGAGTGGTGCATCTGTCTTCTTAGAGAGACGGACCTCAAACACGGCAGTCTGACGCTCTGTCACTTTTTTGGGCTTAAAGTCTGACAGAAACTTCAGGGGTTCATCTGAAAGACAGGTATAGGAGAGAGAAAAAAAACTGTTACTTAAACTTGAGGTATAGAGTATAAATCATGCCACGTCACTGAAAATGATTCAGTGTCAGATAACAGCTGTTGTAAGATGGCTGGCAATGCAGTCTTTGATATGTAGGAGTTCAGGAATATATAAGATGGCTAAGAAAGCTCCAAAGTCATAATTCTGTCTTGTGGATTAAATGAGAGATGACAAATAGGATAGGGGAAAATGACACCAAATGGAAGGGATAACAGTCACAGATAGACAGGTTATTATGCTCACATAAAACATGTCCCTTTCTGTTAAACAGCCCAAATCCACATCATTTCAGTGACAGCGCACCACATGGCACAGGTGTTGAGAGATGTAAATGGCAAGAAAAAGAGAGCGCATAAAAGCAAAGAGAGTGACACAGAGAGTAGCTAAATCCTATCAAGGATGACATTGCCTCTCCAAGTTATGAGCAGTGGGAAGGACTCGAGTCCCGTTCTGCACTTGCCTATGACGTTAAGCCTGGCTGACAGTCTCTTGTCTCCAACCTGCAGAGAGTAGGTGCCCATGTCACTGAGCCTCACGCTGGAGATGCACAGCATGTGCTTGGTTCCCATCTGTTTCACTTCGTATTTCCCGTGAGAGTGCTGGATCCGCAACAGCTCCCCGCCCTGAATTGTAAATAAAACTGCTGGATGAGGGAGGAAAACTCACAAGTGGTTTATGTAAAGGTACATACATACATATTGTGCTCTATACATATTAATTTGTCACAGACAGGGTTTACCAGAAACCACTGCTTCCTGGTGTTTGGATCCTTCAGTTCAAGAATGGTGTCGAAAACAACGTTGGTGTCAGCTTTGGTTGTGATGTCCTCCAGGGGCTTCAACACACGAACCATCTGGTGAAATTATAAAAATGCACAAAAAATTATTTACACAAAGTCCAATCACAAAACTGACAACATGTCACTGCAAAGACTTGTCAAATCTTTACATTAGATGACTCAAGTGTTGTTATGCAACATGCCTATGCCATTCTATTTTAAGCTGTTTTTTCGCAGCATATCTCAGACCCTTTTCTTCCTCATGTGATCCTGTGCTATATGAACAAGCTCTCTGTATGACAGGCCCACCTCCACCTCCACTTTCTTCTTCATCTCCTTCAGCTTCTTAAGAATTCCTCTGAAGTCGGTGAAGCCGTACTCGGCACAGATTCTCTCGTAGTCCTTCTTGTCAGCTCCAGCCAGGATCTTTAACATCTCCTCCTCTGTAGGTGGCTTCTTCTCCTCTCTTTTCTCCACGCTGCTGCATGGGGAGAAAAATCTCAGCCGGGAAATAAGTGTGCATGAATGTTTACATGCACTTATAAAAGTGTGCGCCAGGCTTGTGTGCATGTATGTCTGACAGTGTATGTGTTATGACAGCTCAAAAGATTCTTCCCCTGCCCCTGCAGCAACACCTGTGCACGATGGAGTGCTTTAAATCTCGTCCTGGAGATATTTCTGGATTCAACCACAAAAAAAAAGAAAAAGAAAAAAGGAAAAAAGGTCTGGGGGTGGATCAAAGGAAGCTCCATCACACCTTGGCAGGTTTCAGGAGTTTCATGGTTAGTATTAGACAACAGCCCTTGTGTTCCTACCGTTTCTTCAGCATCTTTTTGAAGTCCAATGCTGGATCTAGAAACACAGACAGTGAAACCTTCACCTGAGGCATTGGGTGAAAACAGCACGTAAACTAAATAACTATCAGGACCAGACAGATTCACACAATGTATTATATGAAATAGCTGCACTCACTCTCTGTAACAATAAGAGATATGGAGTAAGTGGCCTCTCCGTGCTTGTTAGAAGCAATGCACTTGTAGACGTCGGCATCCTCCAAGGCCAAGTTTTTGATCTGAAGTGGAGAAAATGCATTACAGGCATTAAAGCTTGTCTGACGTATGCTACAAGAATAAAACTGTCAGACACATTCTCTGGTCACTTTAAATCCCACTGCAGTTCTTATTCTAAGCAAAGGGAGGCACTGTCAAGCTAGAAATATACAGCAAACATGTAGCACTGCAACTTAACAGTCATCCCTCACCAGAGAAACAGATGGCAAGGGGAGATGCATATGTCAGCACCCACAAGTTAATTGCTTTATAATAGCTATTTAAGCTTCACTTAAGCTCTCCGGCTGGTATGGAGAAAGCGCTAAATCCACTCCAGAGTGGTTATAGATAAAAGGATCAGGGAGTTTTTTTCCCCCCTTTCTACCTACTTTTCCTCATGATGCATGACGTGTTGTCTGAGTAGACAGCACCAAGATGTCAGAGCCCCTTGGCTTAGTGATAGCCTGTGAAGAGCCGTCCTACTCCGGTACTGCTCTGTTATGGTCACATTTACCTTTTTGGGAGCAATGCATTTTGACAAAATAATGTGTCTGGGGAAATACTTCTGGATTTAGATGTGGATGGATACCTAAAAAGAGATGCTTGCAGGTACCTGGGCTCCAATTACACAAAAAAATGGCAACATCTGTGCATAGAAATTATGGATTTTTTTTCATGAAAAATAAAACACAGGTAAAAAAAAAATCAGCCTTCAGAGAAGAAACTAGAATAAACCAGAGTGCATAGATACATAAAAAGCTATATGCTTGATTGTGACTACAATAATAAAGCTGACTTATGCTGTAAATAATAGAAACAGTATTAAAATAATAACTTGAGACAGTGCTGTTAGATCAAATGACCCCATGAATATGATATATTTTTCTGCTGATATATTGAGTCCTAATGCAAATCCTTCAGCACCAGGAGAATAGTTCAAACCTTGAGTATATGCTGATTATTGATGTTGTCATGGAAAGATTTAGTGGCGTCAGACAGTGGGCTCCCGCTGGCTCGCTCCCAAGTAACACTGGGCTGGGGATTCCCCATCACTTTGGCCTTGAACGCTGCATTCTCTCCTGTGGATGACAATAGAGGCTGATGAAGCTGGTGCACGTTTTCGTCTTGGGAATCATTAGCTATCATTAGCTATTCACATTACCAAGAGCCAGATATGGTCTTTTAAGCATAGTAGAGCAATGAGAATGAAAGTTTAATATACATCAGATCAACTACCTCTCTCTCCTCTTCCTGTTTTCCTTCTGAGACCAGCCAGCCAAGGTCAGCACATGAATGCTAATGCTTTGGCAACTCTGCAGTGTTCTGCATTTTGTGACATGCTTTCTTATACAAGCCTCTTAATCTATAATTCACAGGTATAGCCAGCCAGGGTGAACAGGGTTATGCTTGTGCTTTTGTGCTTTTTTTCTGTGTCTTTGTCAGGACTCTCATCAGAGAGGATTTACAGTACCTTCGCCCTTACACACAGATTGTTAAAGTTTATACAACACGTCAAACTTCTAGTACCTCTAAGTGTGGTTTCTATCGTGGAGTTTCGAGGCAAAGTGTAGGCAGGGATCTAAAATTAGCTGGCATGTAGTTCTCCCTTAGTCACAAGGGCTCACAGTTATTTGTAAGAGACACATTAGGGGATGCAGAAGGGGGTGGGTTTTTTCAGAATTTTTATAAGGCTGTGAGAGGAAAGTGTGCATATCACCTCACCCTCTTGGGCAGTGATGGGGCGCAGCTTCTCCTCAAAATCTGGGACAGACTCTCCTTTGGGGATGTGGGGGGATTTCTGTACCTGGCTGAAGGACTCCACCACAGCTGAGGTCTTACGCTGAACCCCGGAGTGCTCTGAGGGAGTAGAAAGGACATTCACATCACACAAGCATGTGAAAACAGGCAAATTATACTACAGCAACCTTGCATCAGGTGTAACATTGTGTTTTTTGTTGCACTACAGAACTGAATAATGAAGCTAATTAGTTTTATTGTTGATCTGCAAAACTTTAGTCCCCAGTGTTCACTGAGATTTAAGTGGAAAAAAGTAATTGTTTACACAACGGGACAGGTAAAACATTAAATATCATAATTAAAAATGTTACATGGCAGATGGGGAGATGACTTTGCTGAATAATTCATACCTTCCATGGTTCTTGACAAGCCCTGGGACACTTTCCGCAGCTTAGAGGAGCTTGTGGAGGAACTAAAGGTTGAAGAGCTTGAGAAGGATGATGATGAGGAGGAGGACATCTGCACCTCTGACATCTGCATCAGCTCCTGTTCCATCTGCTCCATTCTGCCTCCAGTGGCCTGGAGTAGTTCTGCTGCCATGACGATGATGCAATCTAAGCCTAGACATAAATTGAGATGTGAAAGGAGAGCTTTACAAAGGGTAGACAATACTACAGGGTGCTATTGTGTTTGACAGTGTTGAGTCCTGACATATTACCTCCTGTAGATAAGAGACACCAGAGGGACAGAGGACAATCCTAACCACCCTGTCTAAACTCAAACACTTATACAGCTAATGGTGTTCTCAGATAGCCAAAGAGTACATTCAGGGCAGACTTGTGGGGCTTGCGTTTGCGTATTAGCACGTGTGTGAGTGTATGCGTGCGCGTACAGGAGACAAACGCACCTATTCGCTCTGTCTCGGTTGTAATTAGGTTTGAGTTTTCAAGAGCACGCACCAAAAATGATTGATACTCACCACCCTTCCTCTGCCCATCCCCTGCCCTTTCCTTGCTCTATCATGCTCTTTTCAACAGTGACTACAATGGCCCTTTGCCTTTTCTAGTCTTCTACAAAGATCCAATTAAAAAAGGTAATCCACACACCTGCTGAGCGAGATAAAGTGCCGTGTTTCTACCACCGATGAACTGTGCTTTTCCGCTCTTACTTTGAATTTGGATTTGCTCTCTCTTGCCCAGGAACCTACTTTTTTTCCTCTGCATGTGCACCTGCTGGGGATTGGTGTATCCCACCAATGTAAACAAAATGCATATTTCCAGTGGTTGAAGGAAGGAGACCGCATATGTTGCCTATACTCACATGCTAAAATTATATTTGAAAATGTTTTCAATGACAGCCTGCTTTCAGCACGCACACTGCACGTGCCACCAAAGGAACAATTTAAGACAAGATAAGACTCTAATAAATAAAACATGTAAATCCAAGAGGTATTAATATGAGTTTTGCTTCCTGCAGCAAATACACTACATGTTGGAGTCTGTGAACTAATTAGTTCTGTAAGCTTTGATACTTACCAAAGGAAGCTGTTTTTAAGCGACCACAGCAAACTCTTTGATGGTATAACAGTCTAAAGGAATAGCGAGTGACTTGAAGCTACAAAGTGCTGCTGAACAGGTTGCTGTCTCACTGCAAGTGGAACACAAGAACATCTTTTCTCTACCTCCCTCTATGTCTC
Source organism: Decapterus maruadsi (assembly GCA_030347415.2). Taxonomy (NCBI): domain Eukaryota; kingdom Metazoa; phylum Chordata; class Actinopteri; order Carangiformes; family Carangidae; genus Decapterus; species Decapterus maruadsi. The sequence continues at coordinate 18,742,273 of CM064893.1, read as the reverse complement.
TTTGTTCAGTGTCCTTGATCTCTCTCTCTCCTTCTCTCTTGGTCTCTGTCTCCCACTCTCGCAGCATCCAGCACGGCAAATTGCAAAAGGATTTTTCTTTTACTCCCCCCTTGGCTCTATTACAGTATTTTAGAGAAAAAAACAGGCACAGCCAACCAAACTTACTTGTTACAGCAAAGCCTTTACTTTCTCACAGATTTAGTCGTCGCCACAGGTTTCTGGTTCAACTGCTTCCAGTCCAAATGTCTCCTCTTATGATGTTCTTAATCCACACGCTGCCTCTTTCACTGCAGGGTCCTGCCAGCTCAGTCTCCCCTGTTTTCTTGGTTCCTTTTTGGTGGATGAGCCAAGGCTGGGGCATTCAGCTTACACACCTGCCGTGTCTTGTCTCTGGACAAATAAGGCTCTGATATGTCCCGGGGTTGCCGGGCCTGTACTGCGCCAGATGAATGCATCATGCTAATATTTCCCTCAGGTCAGTTACTTTCAAGGTCCACCTTGGGACATCTCGGGCTAGTATTTTTAAACGTTAACGTCCTCCACAGAGCATGTGGTGATGGAGACAGGCACTGACCTCTGACGCATATCTTCAGGGCATCATTTAAAAAAGAAGATATGCAACACATGCCACATGCATTTTGACATCCACTACAAAATAATAAACACAAGTTAGACATTATCATGGTGTGCTGATGTATGAACTTGTATATTTTGCCTCTCTGGTGCCTTTTGTGGTATGTTGTGTGAGCACAGAATAGGATCAAGGTGCAACAATCCATCAGACAAGTGATGCATCCATGAACCAAACTATTCGTGATCTCTGGGTTTAAATTATGTAGTGTGACATCAAAAAGTCCAAATGTCTGTGAATGCAAAGCCAGTCAAATTCAAGCTATGGAGGGTCAGACCACCCTGAAGATTTGGACATTGACTCCTTCTTTTCTGAAGGAGGGTCTGGCGAGCGAGCAAAACTAATCAACTGATATTAGCTTGCTGACACCACATCTCTTCCTCCCCAGTAGCCTATGCTTTGGCCATTTCTAACATTTTTTTTTATTAGAGTCAGTCAGGACCGCTAAGACCATGGAAGATCGTTGTAAGATACTTCAGTTTGAGTCCTGTTTTAATGCAACACTGCACTTTCCCACTCCATTACACTCAGAGGGAAATGTTGCTCTGTACTCCACAACTTATACGGTATTTGACAGCTTTAAATAGGCAAGAACATTGTAACACTTTGAAGCATACACCCACACTGTACTGAGTTCTCTCTCACCTGTGGGGAAAACATCGGTAGGTTCAGCAGCTTTGGTATTCTTAGTTAAATTATAAAGCTACTGGGCAAACGAATACATTTTAAATCCACTCAGTTACAGTAAATATAATCATAAAGAGTCTATGAAATGCAACTGCAACATCATGACAAGCTTTGACCTACTTTTCACATAAGCACCGAAAATACAGCTAATTTAATAATACCATACCAGTAGCCTGCATTATACAGTATTAGGCTATGAAAAATGAAGCCACAATCATGCTGCCACATACAGACTGTGTGCAGTCTTGTAGCTCACCATCCTACTGGAGGACACTGATATACCAGCAGTGAGCTGTTAGTAGTCTTAATGTTTTTGGCTTCCATTTGCTGCTGGTGTGAAAATGTATTCCTTTAAATCAAATGGCCAGTACGGTGACTCTGATGTCTCACACAGGAAAGGTCCATGGCACTGAGTCATTTGCAGCCAAAAAAAAGAAATGAGTCAGAAAAAAATCACTAAACTGTTTTAAATTCATTTATAGACTGATTTTTGGACAATTTTTCTTTAATTGATGAATTGACTTAAATGTGATTATTGATTTGGAAAAACCAAGGCCAAAGCCAGCGCTTCACTGCAATTATAAAAGAAAACTGAGTGTAGTTTCACAGAGTTTTTCTTTTTTCTACCTTCACAATGACTGGAGTTGCTTTGCTGGCAACAAATGCTTTGTGTAAATGTTTACACTTCTTTTTGTACGATTAGCTTTTCTGTGAAGGATCTGTATTTTTTTTCTTTTTTCTGAACAGACAACCGTGAATCCTTGTCTGTCTGTCATATTGTAAGAAAATTGTTCAAGTTAGTATAGCCTACTTCTTATAAAGTATATAAAGTTGGACCAAACAAAATAATTACAACAAACATTTAAGAGAAAACATACTAGATGTCTCGATGTTTCTCATCTGATTTAAAACTCCTTTGGACCAACTTGGACCCTTTTCTTTCTTTTTCCCCAATTTGTACCTTATATCTAGCATAAAATTAGCCTGATGCATCATTTACATTTCACCCAGATAGGGACGTTTTTGGTTGTCACATTTGCTTCAACTAATCGCTGCTGCTTGGGGGTCGTGTCTATACACCGGTGAAGCTCTGAGTTCAACGTCATCGCCTTCGCTTACCCATCTGTTCGCTGATTGGTCCGTCCGTCTGGACGGACGGAGCAAACGGAAGAGTGTTGCTAGTTACCTGACTACATGGTTGAGGCAAATGAAATGCGCCGGAACCAGTAGGCGGCGCTAGCCTGGCTAGCATAAAATACGATCATTTACTCACCCAGATAACTTTGGTGTTAAATCCTTCCTTGGAGGGTCTGTCTACTAACCTTTAACCTGGATGATGTCATCTCCAACTGCTGCACTGATCATTCTGATAATTGATGCCACTTCGGCTTTCGGGCCCACTTTTAGCGCAACTAGCCAGAGCTTTGGTGAGTCCAGGCTGTGGAGAGGAAGCCTGTGGAAGCTGAACTTCGTCCAGCTTTGTTCTGACAAGTCGGAAACTCTGTACATAGACAAACAAGCCGCGCGGCGCCATGCGCGGCGCTCAGAGATGCATCCGGGTCAGAGCAGTAGGTCAACAGGTCAGTCCGGACTCAAGGCGGGATAGCACTAGCGTATCACAACAAAACATTGGTGAAATGAACGAGTTTCGTGGCAGATAATGAGTTATTTAGAGGCTGTCGCTGCCTCATAGACTCGCGTATGGATATCGATGGATATACGCGGCTCTCGACTGGATCTAATTTCGCCGGAAGGACTCCTAATGACACAAGTTATCTGGGTGAGTAAATGATCGTATTTTACGCTAGAAATAATAGGCTAATGTTCAGATTGTAAACAAACAAACAAACAAAAACGGCAAATTCCCCTGCAGTTTAGTCTTTACTTCGTGACAGTCAGTTGAAATGTAGGACCTCGCAAACTCAGGCTGTTCTCACACAAAGTTGTGCGTGCGTCTGGTTGTGTTTCACAGAGACTTCATAGAAATGTACCGTATGGAGAAATGCGTCAGAAGTTAAGAAACTACAGAGATATTAGAGGAGTCCCTAAGTAATGAATGAGTCTCAGCTGTTATGGCACAGAGGTCACCATGGCAATTTGAGGGGTTCCCACAGCAACAGGCAGAGGCAGGTAAAAAGACCAAGAATGAAGGTGATTTACTCTGCTTCAGCAATGGTCCCACATTTGGACTTATTGTGACAACACAGTAGCTCCTATTAGAACAAGGAGCAGACTGTGAGCAGCCAGAGGCCTTCCCGAACATGTTATGTTTTTGGTGTTTCTAGAGTAAATATTTTGGAAAGCCTTGAGAGCTAAAAAAAAAATTGCACTCTCTCTCCCCTGAAATTAACTTGAAATTTTGTATTGGAGTGAGAGGGCAGCTGGATGGGACTGGCCTCACTCAGAAGCTGAAGGTGGAATATCACATCAATAGACAAGACTTGTGTCTACATTTTAAAGTTTAAATTATGTCTCTTAATAAGCCTAAGTATGAAGAAGCAGTAGCAAGATGTTTGAAATACATTTTCCTCCCATTCATTCTCTATCGGAACATTTTCACAGTTTTCCGGATTCATATTCTATAGAGAAAAGCAAAAGCAGACCTAACCTGTATGAGGTCACTGCCTAGAGGTCATTATTGTTGTCCTGTAGCTATTAAGGTCAGTGCCTCGGAGCGTTAGCCCCTTGGCACTAATTAAATAAGTTCAACACTGTTCTCTCACTTCAAAAACAATGTTCTCTGGCTAGAGGGAAAATACTTCATACCAGTGTTCGGGACCTGTTGACTGATTAGCTGGCCCTCCCTTTTATGGTCTCATACAATGTCAGGATTGAAATCTAGGGAATATTTCTTGTTTGATGGACTTGAAACAAGCTCATTATCGGAGCTGGGTAATGCATGAATGTTTTATTGCAAGTCCAGGCTACCTGTCATGGATATGTGCTTTGAGGTGACAGCTGGAGCACTTAAGTGTGATTGTTTGGTTTGAGAGAGAGAGAGAGAGAGAGAGAGAGAGAGAGGGAGATATAGGCTAGAGGAAGAAGGAGAGGTAGACATAGAGAGCCCCATTGGCATTACTTCCCTCTAATCCTCTTTGTGCTACACCTGGCTGGCATACTAATGATGGAGAAATGACCTAGATTTCTCTCTTAGCACATTTATACTCACAGCACAAAACATAATGAATAAGTTGGTTGAATTCTATTTTGACACGATTGCTGTTTTTATTCTGTCAGCATTGAATCCGAGAATGAGGCCAAGCATGGATATTCACTTGATGACAGACAGATACTGACGCGACAATAGTCACTTTGGTCTCAGTTGTTCGAGCTGCTTCAGTGGCTTCATGATGAATGCAATCTTTGCTTAAAGATGGAGGTCAGAGGATTGTCAACAAAATTCATTCCTGTGATGTCTTTTGATAGCGCACTCTTCCCCGTGACAGTACCCACAAAACAGACACTTTAAAAGTGAGAAATCTGAAGATGTTTTCACATGGTTACAGCTGATATAACACTGGCAGCAGAGCTATTTTTTACTGCGTGTTTATTGGCCACTTCACCTGTTCACATGGGAATGTAGCTTGCTGTGTAATTCACCACAGCAACAAACAGAAGCAGGGTGGAGGTTAAGGCGAGCTAGGGAGTGTATTTAGGGCTGTCATCAGGATTTCCACATCTTCTTAGACATTGAATTCAAAGACTTTCCAAGAATTTAAAAGGCAAATTTCCTTCAAATTTAAAGATCAGATATGGCATTGTTTGAGTTTTACAATGAGAACTTGCTGGCTTTACAGAAGCTCACTGACAACAATTGCAATTGCTTGACTGTGAACAGCGCTCAGTGACGTCAAACTATGTAGTTTCTTGCATGCATTCCTATTTTGCTTTAAAGGACATAGCCTATATGGTGTATTAATGTCTATAAACTGTAAAGGTCTTGCTGCTTTTTTCCCCCTCAAATTCTTCAACTTTCAAGAATTTCACGGACCAATGGGATTGCGGTGTTATTATTAGAGTTGCGTGGACGCAGTCAAAGAAACCCCCGCAGAATGCTACTCAATATGGCAGCAGCTGTAAAGATGTGATGTTAAATGCTCCATCTAAGCTGCACATCTCGGGAGACATCTAATCTTCGAATCTGTCTAACCGTATTCGGAGCAAACAGCTGCACAAGAGTGCATGTGTCTTTAGTGTGTGTGTATGTCTGAGTAAATACAGACACGATTTAACTTCTCAAACTTGTGTACGGAACCATAACTCTTACTCTGTACATTTAACAAAACTTTGTATTCTTAAAACCTAGTTGCATGCATTTCTTTCTACAATGTTGAAACAATTCTTTCCTGTTTCTTTCCTGTTTCTCTCATATCGTCTCCTCTCCCCTGAGTCATGCTGCCCTCAATATATCTTTCTTCATCTCTTCTTCTCATTTCTCCTCATCCCTTCACTTCACCTCTCTCCTTATTTCCCTCCTTCCCTCCTTGGTGGACATGGCGAAATGTTATTTCCCCAAGAAGGAAATTCAATAGAGCACAGCAGAGCAGAAACCTGGTTGAGGAGGAGGAGGAGGAGGAAGAGGAGGCTCAGGAAAAGAGGGTATAGCCAGAACTGATCTGGCGGGATGCAGGAGGCAAAACCCCCTAATCCCTGTGACATTTTAGCTCCAACCTCTCATCAAAGCCTGCAAATTGCTGTACTGCCCAGTGCCCAGGAAAAGGGAAGGTTGGGTGTCTGTGGGAGACCGAAGGAGATGAAGGCTAAGGGACACACAGGCGGGCAGAGACAGACAAAGGCCGACAAGCAGGTGCTGGATTAGTCAAAGGAGAGACATTTTAGGAAGCTGCGTGTCTTGAATCCGCTGAATTACTGATTAAAGCTGTGGCAGCCTTGATAAAGAGGCCAGTTTCTCCCCTCTCTCTCTCTCTGTCTCCCTTGCTTGCCTGCATCACATCTCCACTGAAAATGCAAACACCATGACGTTTTGAGATGATGCTCTGTGCATACTGAATCCCACGCCAGTGATGCCTTACCCCTCGGTTGTGCTCAGTGGCATCATACCCATCATTCTGTGCCACACTTTGACACCCCGTCACAGCCAGCTGGGCATTCGCTGCTCCCCCGTGGGCACGCTCTCTGTTATTCCCCAGCAGGAAGCAGCTCCTCTACCTCTATCAGCCTCCACCTTGAACACCCTCTGTGTCCGTATCATTCCTCTGCACACCGCCTCCTCCCTGGATCCAGGCGTGCGGATCCCTGGAGGGTGGGACCTATGTGCTAAATGTTTCTGCGGGCATGAAAGAGAGGAGAGACGGCAAGAGAAAACAGCAAGCGATAAAGCTGAAACTAAAAAAAAAAGCCCTGAGTCTGAATGTGAACATGTTTCAGATAAAAAAATAAAGCTTTCCTGTTAGCCAGTTCACACCTTCTCTTTGTGCTACTCACCAATAAATGGAGCCATGTGCAGCGTGTGAAGCTTTTGTCTACCAATAATGTGTGCAGGTCCCTTGCTGTGCTATGGATGCTTGCCTGCCCTTGGATAAAACAAACAACAGGAGCACACATCAGATACACTAACAATGTCAAAAGAAGAGTTTGTATTTGTCTTGAGTTTGACAAAAACAGGTCAGACGATCAAACATAAAGAACAATAGAATCAGGAGCTCAAAAGGCCCATGATAATGTCTTACAGCCAAGAGAGAGAGGAAGAAGAAGAATAAGGGATAAACTGTTTGATTACACACTTTGGATGACTTTCAGACCCTGCGTGCGTGCGTGTGTGTGATGAAATACCTTCAGTTTTCCCTGCAACAGCCTAAGCAAGGTGAATGCCATGAAGTTTTTGTTTCAGTGTAAATTATGTTTGGCTGAGGTCATCCACCAAGTACTCATTTCAATACGGCCCAGATGAATACCTAAGCATTTCATTTACGCCCTGTGTTTGCGCTGAAGATTACATTATTAATCCACGGACGATGGAGGATTATGGTTTGTGGTCGGACAGATTCTGAAGGCACAGCTGGGACAAACTAAATTGAGGTTGTATACTTATAGGCCAGGTTTCGTGTCCTTTGATCCTTCCCATCTAGATATTGGCATCAACAGCTTACCATGGCTGCAGCGAGGGATGATTGTATATGTATTAAACTTGGGATAATCCACAAGTTGGATGCATTCTGTCAACCTAATGTGAATGAGACATTAGTAAGTCGATTTGATGTTTTTGCTTTGTACTCTGATGGTACATTCTTACAGGCCTGAGTGGATGTGTGAAAAATACATATGGATATAAACCTGTACCGTGAGTCCAAATGTAATCTTATGAATGGAGAGATGTAGTATTTGGCATATAATGTTGTTATTTTTCTATGTCCTCTTTTGCGGATTTAAATATGACCAAACCTTAGCCTACTTCATGTGCAGGTTTCCAAAAACTCACTTGTCTCATTTGCTGTATTCGCTGCTGTTCTCTCTTTGGCCAGTTGGTGGCACTCGAGCGCGTCTACTGAGCGTCTCTGGGTGCTGGGTGTCGTCACACAGCAAACATGCCACATATAGCCTTCTGTAGTGTGTAATTAACAAACTACAAGGTTAATTTAGGGAATGTTGTGTTAGTATTAAATTAAAGCCATTTATGAAATAAAGATCTGCACGCTCTCCTTAAAAATCAGACTGGAGTTGACTTTTTACTCTACCTCTAAACTTAGTATGAAGACTGGGGGAGCATTCAGTTTTGTAAAAAGGTAAAACATAATGTCATATCAAATTCATCTTCTAGTGCTTTCAGGTTTATGCTCCAGACTGGGGAATTCGTAAGCTTGATGTGAAGTTGTGATGAAGACATGATGTTCCTGTAAGAAATCAAGAAATTATTATTTTTTAATTTATGAATATAGCCTACACATTTTACCTGTGTTGAGCCAACTCTAAAGACACAAAACGACTATTTCTAGTTAGTTGAATCATTCCTTCATTACTTGAAAAGCAACTAATCAGGGTTAATCAAATTGACAGAGGGGCTTGAATTCAGGGGAAAGGGCAGAAGCGGGGAGCTTAACAAGTTTCAGCCTGTGTGTTCAGCCATTGGATGATGGATCTTACTAGTGCCAAGCGGCGGTGGGGGCGAACGTTATCATCCCGCCTCCACTGAGCCCTTTGCGGGGTTGCAATTGGACGCCGGGCCTGTCATTCCCCGGCCACCCAGGTTAGGTTGCTCTGCACCGTTAAGATGCTCAATTGATGGGCGTACTGAGCTGTGCAGTGAAAGCGGATACCCTTACGTGATTCATTGTAGCAAAACAAAACCATGTTCCCTGCTGGTTTGGTCACAGCTTGTTGCTGGATCCTTCGCGGCACCTCTCCTGCAGCTCGGCTGGGTTTTTTCCTCCCTGCGCGCGGTGACCAGCAGGTTGGACGATGCTATTGCGGCGTTTTAATGGGGAAAAAGCTCATGACAGAATAACAACACAAGGCAGCGCATCGCCACTATAGCTCCACGTATCGGTGTTTGTTTGTTTCATCCGGATGTGGCTCTTTGTTTGTGATCTCTCTCCTACGCACGGGGGACTCGGACAACGCAGGTACTTTGAGAGAATTGGGTGAGAAAAAAAAAATCACCTGCCGTGAGGCGAGGAGCAACCGGAGAGCACATGGACATCTGTTCCCTGCACCTCACATCGGAAAGTCTCTTATGAGTATTACCTAAGCTTCCCTTGCAACGTCTCTCTGGAGCATCTACAGTTTTTTTTAAAAACCTACATCGGTTTAATATTTACGCGTCGCAGCCGGGGCTTCAAACCCACCCGAGTACGAGGATGACAGCTGATCGCCCCTCCTCTCCCGGGACTTCAATAAAAAACGCGCTCCATCTGAATCCGCTGCCCTCGATTGGAAACCACACTATCTGTTTCAGTCGCGTTTAACAATAGATGGAGCGCAGAGGGCTGTGATATTTCGTCCGATTGCCACCTTAACCTTTTTTTTTTCATCCCGATCAGGTTGTGGGCTACCTTCGTACGTGCAACTCAGCAGCCTGTGTCATATTCCTCTGAAGGCCTTTTAAATTGAATTTGTTCTCATTTGGAGAGATGAAACCATCCATCTGATTTTGCTGTGCAGAGGAAAACTGTCTTTCTGCAGGAGGTGTTGAGTGCTACTGTGGAGAGATGTCCGATCACCTCTCCACCACATGGGAACTACCTACTGCTCCGCTCCTTTGCTCTTTTGACACTTTGCGTTAAACCCCACAGCTGGAGATGATCCTTGAGTAGCAGATACAATAATCAGCGTCTGGGTGTCAGCGCGGGCTCCAGCTACAGGGGATTTGTGTAAGATTATCGCCGGACTGCTATTTTGTCCCCTCGGTCACACTCTTAACTGAACTTAGCGGCTTTTGATCTGCAGCCTTTTCCCTGCTTCTTCCCCCTTCTAACCTCCCCAGCCGCCTTGCACAAGTCCAGCAAAGGAGGGGGTGGGAAAAAAGAACCTGTTTATAAGCCTCGCTATTCATAGGGAGTGAGAGAAACCGGCTTGCATTCATAAGCAATGACTGCCACAGAGGTGTTTGGACCCACATCTGAGGATACGACGAGTTTGGCGCCGCCGTCGCCCCGTGGATCTGCGGGAATGAGACGCGCTTCCAGGCTGTAGTTGACACACACACACACGCACTCACACAGACACGCACACACTGTTTACGCGCAGGCTTGCCTGGCTGGGATGCCGTCGCTGTGACCAGGGGTTGAGTGGGGGGAGAGGAGAGGAGAGGTAGCCCGTCAGTTGTGGTAGTAGAGCCGAGATCAACCAGA